>OY744552.1:42113638-42133638 GCA_963556195.1 Sepiola atlantica
CCTGCTGACGTTGGGTTGCAAGACCCAGGGTTGTAAGTTCAAACCTGTTGGTAGGTAGGCCAGCTGTTCTAATCTATACTGATGAGTCTTCAAAAGACGAAACAAGCTTGTCTAGAAATAGATAATATCTTATTATTTACTTATATATATATTACTTTATATATATATATATATATATATATATATATATATATATATAAATAAAGTAAAGTAACATGGAATCCCATAATCATTGGTGCAATAATTTATTTCGCCCCTACGGCCTTATTCAAGCATCCAAGTGAGGTGATTACATTTTCGAAAATCTGTTTTCAAAATGTAATCTCTTTTCAAAAACGTAATCGCCTTGCTTGGATGCTTGAATAAAGCTGGAGGGTTGAAATAAATTATTGCGCCGTTGATTATGTGATTCCGTGTTACTTTACTTTATTTTATTCTTACTCTGTTTATTACATTGAGCTCTCATACTCGGATTTCCTTTCTGGAATTCATTTCGCTCTAGCACACACACACACACACACACACATATATATATATATATTACTCGACTTATATAGAGTTTACCTTCTGTTGGTCATCGGCTTCTTTCTTCTGCTTCAAAAGAACGGCCAGATATTCATCGCACTGTTTCTGAACTTGAGCCAGCTTTGTCTTGTCTTTGTCCAATTCCACAGACATCTTCTCCACTTTCTCTCGCGTATCGTCGATCTTACTAAGACCATTCTTCAGTTTGTTGGCGGCATTGCCAAGTTCCTCCCGTTTTGCGTACAACAGGCTGGCGGCAAGAAAAAAGAAAAACATAAATAAAAGCAGACTTCAATGGTTGTGGCGGAAAGATGAAAGCAACAGGATGAATGTTTTTATAAGAGAGAGAGAGAGAGAGAGAGAGAGAGAGAGAGAGAGAGGGGCAGGAGATAGAAAGAGAGGGGCAGGAGAGAGAGAGTAGGGGGAGAGAGATGAGGGACAAAGACAAAAGGGAGAAAAAGGATGGAGAGAGAGAAGGGAGAAAGATTGAGAGGGAGAGATATGAGGGGTAGAGAGAAAAGGGGACAGAGAGATAGGAAAGAGATATGAGGGGGAGAGGGATATGAGAAAAAGGGGATAGAGAGGATGGAGAGAGAATAGGCAGAGAGAGAGAGAGAGGCAGGAGATAGAAAGAGAGGGGCAGGAGAGAGAGAGTAGGGGGAGAGAGATGAGGGACAAAGACAAAAGGGAGAAAAAGGATGGAGAGAGAGAAGGGAGAAAGATTGAGAGGGAGAGATATGAGGGGCAGAGAGAAAAGGGGACAGAGAGATAGGAAAGAGATATGAGGGGGAGAGGGATATGAGAAAAGGGGGATAGAGAGGATGGAGAGAGAAAAGGGAGATAGAGAGGATGGAGAGAGAAAAGGCAGAAAGAAAGAGAGAGAGAGAAAAGGAAGGAGAGAGAGGGTGAAAAAGTCAATGAGTAAAAATAATTTTTTTTAAGAGAGAGAGGGAGCAAGACATACAGAGAGGGAGGAGAAGGAATGAATGAAAAAGTCAATGAGTAAGAAAAAAAAAAAAAAAGAAAAAAGAAAAAAGTAAAAGAAAGGATAAAGAACAGAATTGAGAAGGGGAGGTAGTGAAATGAAGAATGAATAAAAAGAAAGAAAAAGAAAGGGGAAAGGAAAAGTGCAAGATAGTTTGAGAGAGAGAGGCGAGAGAGAGAGAGAGAGAGAGAGAGAGAAAGAGATAAAGAGAGAGAAAGAGAGAGAAAGAGAAAGAGATAAATATATGTATAGAGAGTTTAGAGAAAGAGAGAGAGAGAGAGTGAGAGAGAGTGTGTGAGAGAGGGGAGAGGGAGAAAGAACGATAGACAGCTTTCAATTAAATAAACAAGTTTGAGAGAGAGAGATAAAGAGAGAGGGAGAGAGAAAGAGAGATAGAGAGAAGGGGACAATAGACAGAGAAACAACAAAAGGTATAGGTACATCGAAGAGTGCCCTATACTCTATATGACCTTATTGATATTTATACTATGTTTCGGCCGATTTGCGCTTCAGCCTTCTTCAGATGTAGTTATGGACCATGATGGTTTTTTTTGCTATTTAAATATTTAAATTATTTGTCGACATGGATATTTCAAGTTCCTCCGTGGAAAGGGAATTGGGTGCAATTTAATTTTTTGTGGTACTTGTAAGCATTGGGTACACAAGAAATACAGTGGAATTTTGCTATATATACCTCCCCTCTTAGGGGAGGTCTCATGTCTCATAATCAATTAAAATACATGAACGTTCATAACATGTTCGTTCCTTTATGTGAACTCGCCTGACTGAGAAAACGTTGCCTGCAAACAAGGTTGTTCATACCCCGAAAATAAGGACCAAGAAGAGAAAACGGTTGAAGACAAGAAGAGGTTTATTCGTCTGGGATCGTCTGTTCTCAAGCACTGAACAGTGGGGAAGGGGGGTTCAAAGAGAGGTCGATAATTACTGCTTAATCATATCTTATCCAGACATCTCCAAAACCACAAGTTCATACGTGTATGCTTCCAAGCGAACTGACGATTTCTATCCCCCACTCTATCTCTCTTTGGTCTATGTGACGCCACATCCGTTTCTAGCACATAGGAGGTCGAGCTGACATCTGACTATACTAAGCTGACCCAGACTGAACCTTATTTCCTGTTACTCTCAACTAAAAAAAATTTACTTGCTCAATATTTAGCAATTACAAACATTGGGTACACAAAAAAGGCAGTGGAATTACTGGTTGTACTGGTAGATTGAGAGATGATAACCAGTTTGTGTATAAGAAATGTAAGACAATGGGAGACAGATGAGAACTCAGATGTGGAGAAAGTATTTTGGGATGGTGAGGCTATTGAGGTTGTTCAGAAGTTTTGTTATCTTGGTGATACCGTGGAGCACAGGGAGGAGCTGGTGCTAGTATGATTGCATGAGTTAGCAATGGATGGAGGAAGTTCAGGAAACTTCTACCATTACTAACTAGCAGAGCATTACCGATGTCAACCAAGAGAAGAGTCTATCAGGCATGTGTGCGCAGTGTGATGATGTATGGAAGTGAAACCTGGCCAGTGAGGGTTGAGGACATGCGTTGCATGGAGAGAAATGATATGATAATGATATGATGGATGTGAGTCTTAAAGACAGGCTTAGATCTTATGACCTCAGAGAAAGATTAAATCCGGAAAGTATAGGGAGATGTGTGTGTGAGAGAGAGAAAGAGAGAGAGAAAGAGAGAGAGAGAAAGCGAAAGAGAGACAGAGAAAGAGAGAGAGAGAGGGAGAGAAATAGAGAGAGAAAGAGAGAGAGAGAAAGAGAAAGCGAAAGAGAGAGAGAGAAAGCGAAAGAGAGAAAGAGAAAGAGAGAGAGGGAGAGAGAGAAAGAGAGAGCGAAAGAGAGAGAGAGAGAAAGAGAGAGAGAAAGAGAGAGAGAGAAAGAAAGAGAGAGAGAGAGAAAGAAAAAGAGAAAGAGAAAGAGAGAGAGAGAGAGAGAGAGAGAGAGAGAGAAAGAGAGAGAGAGATCGATCAGTAAAGTACAGAAAAGGGTTAATTATTAAATTATTAATTTGATCTTTAATTATTTAGTTGTAACCTAAAAATCAAATGAAGAAATAGGGCCACCTGGTGGCTAGGTTTGTTACAAGTACAAATTGAAGGGAGATAATTCATAAAATGTTTGCAATACAAAAACAAAAAGAAAATTAGAAGACATACTTTTTATATCCGGAAACCAATTCGAGGTAATTGATGGGTGTCACATAATTATGCCGCTTCATTTCGGTTAACATCCGTGTTGAATACAGCCCCACAGATTTATGCATAATGGAAAAGATCTTCGCAATGTTCGGCTTCAATTTATCCTGAAAAGAAGGAGAGCGGATGAATAATAAAAGTAAACGTACGGGGAAATTGGCCGATGAATCTGCCATAATTTTCATTTGTGTCCCAAGTACTTTAATGCTAATGTACTTAATAATGCTAACTATAGTTTCGTACTTATTATATAATTCATCGATAATACTAACACGTGGTCTGTACCTGATTATCCTCATCCCCTGAAGATGGACCCGGATGGGTCTGAAAGTACTTGGCACACAAATCAAAACTATGGCAGATTCATCGGCCAATCCCCCTCCCCAAAACTAAGATTCTGATTCGGACAATGGAAAGGTACTACGAAAGGATATCTAGACATAAGTTGTCTGTTATATATATACATATATATATAAATTCCCGAGACATTTTTTCATGGTAAACAACTGATGATCCCTTAAAATAGTGTTAGAAACAAACTAATGTAATAACTGTAAAAAATAAATTGACTTACATGAGTGTTTTTTCCACTGAAAGACTTGGGACTATAAGTTTGTTTTTTTTTAATTTTTTTAAATATAGTTTTAATGGTTGAGAAACTTCCGAGACTATATATATATATATATATATATATATATATATATATATATATATAGGATAATAAAGATATGATGTGTACCTTTCAAATATAACTTATGAACAATTGATGCTCAATATACGAAATAAAGCAATAATATAAACAGGTAAAGGATGAGAATTAAAAAATTGTATAAAATACAAGATCTATTTAGTCATCAGTTGTTCAAAATAAATTTTATTAGTCCTTCCTTGAGCCATGGCTTTTCAAAGAATGAAACTTTATCGTCAGAGGAATGCAAACAGATAGGTTGGTAAAGGGAAATTACCAAAAGTCATAATTTGAAAAGATATACAAACAAAGATAGTATAAAATAAAAAATGTTCAATGCAAAACAAAAAGGTTGAAAATATAGGAAGAAGTTGAAGGCGCCATGACTGTTTGTTCGAAGAACGGTAGATTCCTGGAAAAAATTGGCATCATCACAAAAGTTTTGATTATCTGGGCTATTTGATGGTTTTTGCCTTTCCACAAATTCAACGGATCTTGAATTTATAAATTTTTACGCCTACACCTTAAAACTGGAGAGATTTAAAAGTTATTTTCCCCAAAAGTATATATTTAAATGTCTAAGCTAGTGTCATTTTTATGTGTCAGCTGTGTAGACGGAAGCATTATTTTGGCAGTTTATTTGGCAGTTTATTTAGCAGTTTATTTGGCAGTTTATTTAGCAGTTTATTTAGCAGTTTATTTGGCAGTTTATTTGGCAGTTTATTTGGCAGTTTATTTAGCAGTTTATTTAGCAGTTTATTTGGCAGTTTATTTGGCAGTTTATTTAGCAGTTTATTTGGCAGTTTATTTGGCAGTTTATTTGGCAGTTTATTTGGCAGCTTATTTGGCAGTTTATTTAGCAGTTTATTTAGCAGTTTATTTGGCAGTTTATTTAGCAGTTTATTTGGCAGTTTATTTAGCAGTTTATTTGGCAGCTTATTTGGCAGTTTATTTAGCAGTTTATTTGGCAGTTTATTTGGCAGTTTATTTGGCAGTTTATTTGGCAGTTTATTTGGCAATTTATTTAGCAGTTTATTTAGCAGTTTATTTGGCAGTTTATTTAGCAGTTTATTTGGCAGTTTATTTGGCAGTTTATTTGGCAGTTTATTTAGCAGTTTATTTGGCAGTTTATTTGGCAGTTTATTTGGCAGTTTATTTGGCAGTTTATTTAGCAGTTTATTTGGCAGTTTATTTAGCAGTTTATTTAGCAGTTTATTTAGCAGTTTATTTAGCAGTTTATTTGGCAATTTATTTAGCAGTTTATTTAGCAGTTTATTTGGCAGTTTATTTGGCAGTTTATTTAGCAGTTTATTTAGCAGTTTATTTGGCAGTTTATTTAGCAGTTTATTTGGCAGTTTATTTAGCAGTTTATTTAGCAGTTTATTTGGCAGTTTATTTAGCAGTTTATTTAGCAGTTTATTTGGCAGTTTATTTAGCAGTTTATTTGGCAGTTTATTTGGCAGTTTATTTAGCAGTTTATTTAGCAGTTTATTTAGCAGTTTATTTGGCAGTTTATTTAGCAGTTTATTTAGCCTTATTCAGACTTGTTTATGCATGTGTTGGTGACGGCTGTTTCTGTTCAATCCCGAGTTCTATGTATTAGTATATCTTTCTTGTAGTCTTGTGGTCTTACCGGATTCCAGGACAAGAATTCATCTAGTCTGGTGGAGTATCCACCTAAGTGCTGTTACTTAAGGTAACATTACTTGGAAAAGGCGAAACATTCCTCGTATGAGCCATTGTATAGCAGTGTCAAGAGGATCTTATTTGGGCTTCAAATACTATGTTATTTTGAATATTTGGTCAGGGTTTACTTGTTGGAGAAGTATCTTCATGTCAGGTTATCTTGACAAACCCTTGCACAGAGAGACCGAAGACACTCGAGGATGGTGTCTAGTAGGTAATTCAAACTCATCTGTATAAAGAGCTGTATGATGACCAATTATTTTTGTTTGTTTGATACCAAACTGTAACAATAGAGACACCAAATAAAACTTACTAACTTCAAAGCGGATTAGATGTTTCGTGTGTCGGGCATCCATTTTCCAGTGAGAACTAGCATTCATAATTCCAGATTTTCATAGGTGGAACTAAATTGCATAAATATGATTATCGCAAAGACAGGAGATGCTTATTAGCTTTAGTCTTGAAAAAAAACAAAGCTCTAGGTAGGAAGGAAACAGTCAGCATGAAGAGAGTTCCACAAGCCTGCAGTTATTGGAAAGAAGCTACTGGAATAGGAAATTGTATTACAAGCAGGTATCAAAACAGCAAATTGATGGAGACCACTAGACCAACGAGTCAAACGAGGTGGAACAAAGGAAGCGGAGAATAGATCACATAATTTTGAAGAACACATGCCATAACAGTATTTAAAAAAAAGACTGAGACCAGCAACATCACGTCTGTGAGAGAGAGGGTTCAGAGGGTGTGCTTGCATGTAATCACTCGGGTAGTGATTTGTGAGATAACACAGGCATGTTGAGACTCGCGTAGTGATACGTCGGGAGATTAGAACACTTTGTGCCTTTTCCATTTCTGCGCAAGGTTGTTTCGTGTCTTTTATGAACAGTCCTTTTTCGAGACGTTGCCGAGAGCAGTCAGTCTTCGAGCGGCGCATTAACAAGACGTCACATTTTCTAGCTCGCCTCTCGTCCAAATCATGGCGGAATCACCATGTTTGATATGCCTGTTTCTATAACTCTTTCGAAACTATGTTTTGTGTTCATGAAACTGTTTAATATAAAAGTTAATTTAAATTGTAGAGAAGATTTTTGTCTTTTTAACTGAAACCTGGGGACTCTGTTCTTCTTTATTTCACGCAAGGCCAGTCAGATGAATAGAGACGCAGTGACGCTACTACAAAATGGCTCTCTACGACAAGCTTCTCACTACCTCAACAAACTCCACAAATGTTTGCTGTTTGAGTTTTCGATGGTGATGATGATGATGATGATGATGATGATGATGATGATGATGGTAGTGATGGTGATGATCATGATGATCATGAGATAATGGTTATCATGATGATGATGGTAATGATGATGATTGTGGTGGTGGTGATGATGATGATGATGATGATGGCGATGGTGATGATGATGATGATGATGATGTTGATGGTGATGTTGATGGTAGTATTGGTAGTGATGATGATAATGATGGTAGTGCTGGTGAGGGTAGTGGTGATGATGATGATGATGGTGGTGGTGTTGTACTTGTGATGATGAGGATAATGATGATGATGATAATGATGTGTATGATGATGATGAGGATGATGATGATGATGATGGTGGTGGTGATGATGATGTTGATGGTGATGTTGATGATGATGATGTTAATATTGGTAGTGATGATGATAATGATGGTAGTGCTGCTGAGGGTAATGGTGGTGATGATGATGATGATGATGATGATGATGATGATGATGATGGTTGTGGTGGTGTTGTACTTGTGATGATGAGGATAATGATGATGATGATAATGATGTGTATGATGATGATGAGGATGATGATGATGATAATGATTATGATGATAATGATGTGTATGATGATGATGATGATGATGATGATGATGATGATAATGATTATGATGATAATGATGTGGATGATGATGATGATGATGATGATGATGATGATGCCAACTGACTTAAAAAAAAAGATATTAAAAGTAGACGTAAAGTCAAATTTGGGACAGAATGTGATGGCGTTGGAAATTTGTCGGTGTTTTTTGAAACAAAGTTTCTTCTGAAGTCTGGACCGTCATTGTAACCTCATTACGGCCACATCAGATTTACATACATCTGTTTTTTTGGTGGTGATGATGATAATGATGTGTATGATGATGATGAGGATGATGATGATGATAATGATTATGATGATAATGATGTGTATGATGATGATGAGGATGATCATGATCATTGTAACCTCATTACGGCCACATCAGATTTACATACATCTGTTTTTTTTCTTACACAAACTTAAAATGGAAGAGGGAGCATGTTATGTTTGTTTCGGAATTAATGTTTATTGTTTTAATTTTCTTTTAAATAAATAACCCTAACCCTAATACTGACCTCTTCCTCGGTGCCTATACTGATCTCACCCAGGTATTTGTCGGCCACTTCCAGGAGAGCGTCCAGTGGCCATTCACAGAACCAATCAATCGTTGTACAATTGACAAATGCTGGGTACATACGGATACGATTCCTGCAAAGAAATAAAACAAAAACATTAATTCTGGCTCGAATTGAAAGGATGTAGATGAAGTTTGTGAACTGAGCCACAATAAAAGTGAGTCACATTTAGCACAATGGTAAGAGTATTCACTAAGGAGACAGGAGAGCAGGGTTCAATCCTCGATTCTTTTTACTATTTTTTAATTTCTGTAATTTTAAAGTTATAAACTAAAACATTGTATATCATTTTTATGGTTGTCAAGTGTGAACACTCGTCTCACGATAATATTATATCCCTTTTTGATCAAAATAAAATATACTTATCCAAATACCCTGCATTATGTAGTTTCAGAATAGTTATGGGGGTCTATTTGCAAAAAAAGATTTATGAACAAACAGAACTACAAATTTATATAAACTAGAATCATGGGCCCAAATTCTAGTATATATTAAATTGTTTTTAACACCTATACGTAGTCTGGTGATACCAGATCAGGCTGCCCTGTGGCTCCCTGAGACGAAATTCACCTACATTGACGTTTTTTTTTTTGTTTGTTTTGTAAAACTTAATTATGTTCTACAAAACCAAAAACAAAAACAACAGCCCCTCTCCCTTTCTCCCTCCCCTTTTTTATTTTATTTTTAGAACTTGAAGCATAAATCTTTTACTATAATGACCAGATTCGGCATTAAATAACCCAAAAAGGGTTGATATGCCGTAAAACAAAACTACCAAACCAAAAACGATGATTAAACATTTGAAGATATAAAGAACTTGAAGCATAAAAACTTTTACTATAATGACCAGATTCGGCATTAAATAACCCAAAAAGGGTTGATATGCCGTAAAACAAAACTACCAAACCAAAAACGATGATTAAACATTTGAAGATATAAAGAACTTGAAGCATAAAAACTTTTACTATAATGACCAGATTCGGCATTAAATAACCCAAAAAGGGTTGATATGCCGTAAAACAAAACTACCAAACTACCATACCTATACGTAGTTAAAGCAAAATAAATTGTTTTTGACTATTAAAATAATTTCCAACGCTTTTGATGTTTACCCATTTACTTATTTATTTTTTAGCGTCATACCAAAGACTTAAAAAATTGTACCTCATGGCCCCTTTGCTAAACACTCATCATTATAAGGTGAAAGATCATGGGTAAGTGGAGTAATCCTGGGAAAGGAGTGGCGCCCTCCCTTACATCTTGGTGTAGTAGTTAATGAAAATGGAACCTTTGGGTCGCCCTCGACTATGGTCGACCAGTTTTTTTTTTTTTTTTTTACTTTAAGTTTCGTTTTTGTTAGATCTTCACATCTTTTCCTTTTGGTATGTTAAGTTGTCAGAGAATATGCGTTAAATAAAATATATTATATTGCAAAATACTAAATGACAGCGGTAAAAATAAAAATAAAATTTGTAGAAAAAGTAACGAATATAACAACAACAACAAATCAATAATAATAATAATAATAATAATAATATATATATATATATATATACAGGGTGGGCAAAAATAAGGGTCCTATTTTTAAAAATTCATAACTTTTTTATTTATTGATTTTTTTTTTTTTTTTTTTAGAATAAGTAAAGGACCCCTTCCGAAGCAAGCATGAGCCGTATTAGCCCTAAGGAACGTACCCTCATTTAGAAAACATTATTTTTGCTTAAAAAACTCAAAACAGTGTAAAAAACAATACTTTAGTTTTTGTAAGTTTTAAGAAGTGTTTTTCGGCTAAAATTTGTTTTGTTTATTTCAAAAAATCTCGGAAGGGTCAGTCTACACACACATAAAGTTTGGTGCGTTTAACTTTTATTTTGTGGAAGTTATTCAAATTCAAGTTATTCAAATTTAAAGATAGGACTCTTATTTTGGCCCACCCTGTATGTATATATATATATATATATATATATATATATATATATAATCTTAATTTTAAATAAATAACATTAAATTATTTTTACCTACATATGCTAGCGTTTTGAGCTTTCGCTCTCATCAGTGCAGGGATGATAATCTCGGACGGTCGCACGGTTCAAACTCCTGCCGCAGAATCAACCTAGACTCCGTAAGCAAGTGCTGTAACCATTAGGCCACGGGACATTACACATTCAAGAAGGGAATTTAAGTTCTATTTATGCGAAGGGCGACATATCAAGAAAGACTGACTAGAGATTCGGCATTAAATAATCCTAAAAGGGTTGATATGCCGTAAAACAAAACAACCAAACCAAACACCATGAATAAATATTTGAAGATATAAAGAACTTGAAAGAAACCAAACTTGTGCGGTCTTGTGCAAATCAGAGTTTTCCTCGACTTGTCAACCTTCCTGAGATTTAAGATATCTGTGCTACTGTGATAGCTTATCCAGGAGGATGGTTTGGTTTGGTTGTTTTGTTTTACGGCATATCAACCCTTTTCGGGTTATTTAATGCTGAATCGGGTCATTCTGGTAAAAGTTTTTATGCTTCAAGTTTTTTATATCTTCAAATGTTTATTCATGGTGTTTGGTTTGGTTTGGTTGTTTTGTTTTGTGGCATATCAACCCTTTTCGGGTTATTTAAGGCCGAATAAGGTCATTTTGGTAAAAAATATTTTATGTTTCAAGTTCTTTATATCTTCAAATATTTATTTATGGTGTTTGGTTGTTTTGTTGAGGAAAAATGTTGTTTATGTTTTTGGCTTTGCAGAACATGATTGAGTTTTGAAAGACAGCCTGATCTGGTAGCACAAGACTAGTTTGACCCAGAACATAGATTACCAGGTGAAAAAAAGTATTGATTGCGCCAACTGACCTGAAGGGTTCTCCTACTGGACTCATGCACAACACCACGTGGAGGTTTGTTCTGACACGGTCAATTAAATAACTGAATACGTTTTGGGGTGTGTCTTCGATTCCGTCTTTTTTCACAAACTCTGAGAGAGCATTCCTCACCTGAATGACAACAAAAAAATAAAAATTAGGACAAAAGAAATACAAAAAATAACAATTAGGACAAAAAGAAATACAAAAAAATAAAAATTAGGACAAAAAGAAATACAAAAAAATAACCATTAGGACAAAAAGAAATACAAAAAAATAAAAATTAGGACAAAAATAAATACAAAAAAATAAAAATTAGGACAAAAAGAAATACAAAAAAAATAACAATTAGGACAAAAAGAAATACAAAAAAATAACAATTAGGACAAAAAGAAATACAAAAAATAACAATTTGGACAAAAAGAAATACAAAAAAAATAACAATTTGGACAAAAAGAAATACAAAAATAATAATAATTAGGACAAAAAGAAATACAAAAAAATAACAATTAGGACAAAAAGAAATACAAAAAAAATAACAATTAGGACAAAAATAAATACAAAAAATAACAATTAGGACAAAAAGAAATACAAAAAAAATAACAATTAGGACAAAAAGAAATACAAAAAAATAAAAATTAGGACAAAAAGATATACAAAAAATAACCATTAGGACAAAAAGAAATACAAAAAAATAACAATTAGGACAAAAAGAAATACAAAAAAATAACAATTAGGACAAAAAGAAATACAAAAAAAATAACAATTAGGACAAAAAGAAATACAAAAAAAAATAACAATTAGGACAAAAAGAAATACAAAAAATAACAATTAGGACAAAAAGATATACAAAAAATAACAATTAGGACAAAAAGAAATACAAAAAAATAAAAATTAGGACAAAAAGATATACAAAAAATAACTATTAGGACAAAAAGAAATACAAAAAAATAAAAATTAGGACAAAAAGAAATACAAAAAAATAACAATTAGGACAAAAAGAAATACAAAAAAAATAACAATTAGGACAAAAAGAAATACAAAAAAAATAACAATTAGGACAAAAAGAAATACAAAAAATAACAATTAGGACAAAAAGAAATACAAAAAAATAACAATTAGGACAAAAAGAAATACAAAAAAATAAAAATTAGGACAAAAATAAATACAAAAAATAACAATTTGGACAAAAGAAATACAAAAAATAACAATTATGGCAAAAAGAAATACAAAAAATAACAATTATGGCAAAAAGAAATACAAAAAATAACAATTAGGACAAAAAGAAATACAAAAAATAACAATTAGGACAAAAAGAAATACAAAAAAATAACAATTAGGACAAAAAGAAATACAAAAAATAACAATTAGGACAAAAAGAAATACAAAAAAATAACAATTAGGACAAAAAGAAATACAAAAAAATAACAATTAGGACAAAAAAAAAATACAAAAAAATAACAATTAGGACAAAAAGAAAATACAAAAAAATAACAATCTTTTAAATTTTTTTCTGTTTCCTTCTTCCTTTCTTTCTTTTTTTTTTTTTTACTTTTACCTTCTTCCTTTCTCTCCTTTTAATTTTTCTTTCTCCTTTCTTTTCCCATTTTAATTTTTCTTTCTATCTTATTTCTCTTTTTCTTTCTTTTTATCTGCTCTCATCATCATATTTGGTTTAACATCCATTTTACATGCTGGCATGTGTTGGACGACTTTTAGAAATTCACTCCCAAGCTAACCTATCACCAGCCAGGTTTTTATTTATCCCTCTTTCTCTCAAATCCATCCTTATAATTTCCTCCAATCATTTCCTTGGCTTGGCCTTCTCTTGCCAACTGATTCTGCTATCTCAACTGTTCTATATCTACTAACCAAAAAACTCTCATCCTTTTAATGTAACCAAATCAACAAAGTCTCCATCAGATCTAAACCTGTCTTTAAGGCTCACTTTACACATCAATAATTGTTTCACAGGCCAGCACTAAATCATCAGCATACAACATCTTTTTTGGACAACCTGTACGAAACTTTGTTGACAATGCTTCTAAAACACAAATGAAAAGCAATGGATTCAGTACAAAACCCGGATGTATTCCTACTTTAACATTAAAGCTGTAACTATATGTGCTGTTACTTCTAACACGACTTTGAGCATTTCTGTACATTGTTTGAACAACCTTCACAAACCACTTATTTGCCCCTAGTTTATGCAAAACCCACCAGACAACATCTTTTGGCATTCTGTCAAAAGCTTTCTCCAGATCCAGAATAGCAAAAGGAAAATATAAAGAAACTAATATCATTCCATGAAAAATGGCAGTATACTGAAATCATATGCCCTTAATAGGGTTAAGATGAAAATTCATATACACTAAATGTACAAAAGCAAGGAAATTCACAAATTTTTACACTTTTATTGTCATTAAGGGTATGACTACATATCAACCAAACCATTTCATTATTACATCAAAACAGTATAAATCTTTATGCATGAGTGGATGAAGTGTGTGAGGTGCACTGAAGAAAAATCCCTACCAGTAAAATACATAGCCCTGTTGTGCTCGCATACCCTTAATGACAATAAAAGTGTAAAAATTTGGGAATTTCCTTGCTTTTGTACATTTAGTGTATATGAATTTTCATCTTAACCCTATTAAGAGCATATGATTTCAGTATACTGGCATTTTTCAGGGAATGTCACTACTTTTGTAAAGGCTATGCCTCAATACAATGGTCATTTTAAAGTTTTTTTGGAATTTTCTGGAAAACTAAGGTATATGGTGAACTGAAATTAAAATGCCATCAACTAAACCCTAGAACCTCTATCTCTGCCAAAAATGAGCTGAATCGATCAAATAGTTGATGAGATACAGGGTGGCACATACGTACGTACGTACACACAGGTAACATGATCTCATGATTGAACTTTCTGGATCTCTGGGTTGCCTTGACTAATGATGCTGAAATTCTACACACTTATAGAACCTATCAAATAAAAATTTTGTGCAAAGTTTTAACTAATTTGGTTTATTGGTTTTCGACTTATGATTGATCAAAGAAATGAGATTTCCAGCATAGGCCGTTTTTTGAAGTCTATTAAGGGATAGAGCGCTCTCGCGCCTCCCTTGATTTGAATTGCACCCGACTCCCTTTCCGCACACTGAGCAAGGGAACTTTCCAACGCTACAACCACTGATCATCACTTTGGTCTTGGTAACATTCACTCTCAGGCTTTTACTTTCCATAGGATTCCTCCAAGTCTTAACAAGTACTAAATCAACAGCATACAGCATCTCTTCTAAACAACCCGTACAAAACTTCCTAGTTAATGGCTTCTAAGACACAATTGAAAAGCAATGGATTCAGTACAAAACCCTGATGTACTCCTACTTTAACATTAAAGCTGTAACTAATAGTGCTGTTACTTCTAACACGACGTGAAGAAATTTACATGTAATGTAAACAAGCATCTCGCTGCACAACTCCCCACTGAGACCCTGTGACTTAAGGGCCAAATTTATAGAGGCATCCCCTATAAATTTGGCCCTTAAATCACAGGGACCCCTTAGGTCTCAGTGGTAGTGTGCCTTCTTTGAGGATAATTGAAGTAAAAAACTAACTTTACTTTCCATCGCATTTCTCCAAGTCATTAACTTAAACAAATAGGTCATCCTTTGTTTCACAGGTAAGTACTAAATCATCAGCATCCAACATCTCTTCTGAACAACCCATACAAAACTTTGTTGACAATGCTTCTAAGACACAAATGAAAAGCAATGGATTCAGTACAAAACCCTGATGTATTCCTACTTTAACATTAAAGCTGTAACTAATAGTGCTGTTACTTCTAACACGACTTTATGCATTTCTCTACATTGTTTGAACAACAATCACCGACCACTTATTTGCCCCTAGTTCATGCAAAGCCCAACAGACAACAGCTCTTGGCACTCTGTCAAGAGATTTCCTTAGATCCACAAAAGCAAAAGGAAAATATAAAGAAAATAATATCATTGGAATTGCACCCGACTCCGTTTCCGCAAACTTAGCAAGAGGATTTTCCTCTTTCTGGGATCTTTTCAACACTAGAACCACCGATCATCACTTTGGTATTTGTAACATTCACTCTCAGACTTTTACTTTCCATAGGATTCCTCCAAGTCTTTAACTTAACAAGTCGAGCTTCCATGCTTTCACAGGCAAGTACCGATGATGCTGATAGATTTTTAGTGAATCTTCGGGATGCACAGTTGATGATTTAAATAGGTCTCCGAGGAATTCAATGGGGTCCAAACTAAGGTTTCTTAATAAATTTTAATATTAAACTGAAAAGCCACAGATTAACTATTTATTAATTAACCTAAAAATATTTTAATTAAAATGAATTCAAACAGACAACATCTTTCCTCAGACTCACAAAAACAAAATACAGGTTCTTCTTCTTACCAAGGTATTTCTCTTGCATTTGTCTCAGGATAAATATAACATCAGTGGTACATAAGACCAAACTGAATTTCATAAAACCAAACATCTACACATATGGGACAATAATACACTTCTGATGATCGAATCTACCATGAAACTGCAGTAAAGTGTTCAGGTAATTAATTAATTTTAATTATTTATTATTTTTATCTAATATATAAAGTAAAGTTAGGTTTGCCCCACCTATATTGGTGCTAGATAGATTGCTTAACAAAGTTTCATATAAAATTCTATTCGGTTAGTCAGATAGGGCACATATTGGTTCGTGTTGTTAGAAAGAAAAAATTTGACTCTCGATCGATTTTTTAATTTTTATATTAAGTTCTGATCAAATGTTGCTTTTTTTGTAAGATTCAGAGGGAGTTAGAGGGGAATTTACTCACTATCTTTTAAGTACTCCTACTTCACTCAGATTCACCAGATTTAATGAGACAGAAAATTTGGTATGCACTAGTTCTTCTTTGTTTCACTATTGGTTTTCTAGCAATTTATGGAATATCATAACTGACAAAATAATCCAGTTATAACTAAAAACAACACACCATAATTACAACAATTATAGTCAATTCCAATGACATGGATCGGAGTTTTTTCCTATTGCTACTGAATGAACAATTTTTTTTGATGAGCAACAAAGTTAAGATTGAGACTGTGTATTTCTCTTGATTCTGCTGTGAAACGCGCATAAGATGTAGAAAATCATTGAATTTGGAAAAAATGAAATTAATAAATTAGAAAATACAATATAAACATATTAAAAAAGATTTTGTTTTTATCTGTGAGACAAAGAGGAATTACAGTGTATTCGCCGATATATGAAAGCAAAGAGATTGAAAGAACAGAAGAAAAGTATGCCTGTGGTCGTTCGACGATATATGAAGATTAAGAAATCGAAAGAACAGATGAAAGGTATGGTTATGGATTGATTGTTCCTTTGGTCATTGGAATGCATTTATAATATATATATATATATATATATATATATATATATATATATATATATATATATATATATATATATTTAATAGTGTAATGATTTTTAAATTTGTTTTTCGAACAACAGTTTTCATAACATATATTTAACAATGTATGCTGATACCAGCAATTTCATAGGTGTTGCCCAAACAATTGTCAGAGAAAGAAAGAGGGAGTCAACAGATAATGATTAGAACGGAAGTAACGCCGCCGTTACTGACATAGCGTTGCCACAAACGATAGCCAGGGAGATGCGTTAGAACAATCAGGCTGACTCACAGGGCTCGTGCCTAGACGTTGAAATCCTCCGTCCAATGTCCTGAAAAAATTTAACAGTCTCGGGGCCAAGCACACCCGACGTTTCCACTGAAATTGGCTGGAAGACGAAACGGTCAGTGAGCGAGCTATATTTTCCGCGCTTCCTTGTTTCGGCGAGCAGAGCCATCGTGCCGGGCTTCACCGCGGATTCCGCAATCCTTGCTGGTGAAAAGGAGTCAGAACAAGTGGCGTCCCAGATCAGCGGCTTTCCGCCTCGGAAAGCAAACGCAGTCATCCTGTCAGGCCTGCGACCGTCGCCCCTGTCCAGGCCGACTGGTTCAAGGACTGATGCAAAACCTGCCGAGTCGAGACCTCGCCTGACTATGTCGTTAAGGGCAGAGTGGCGAGGCAGGCGGCCGGCACTAAATCGACAAGAGAGAGGATGCAGGGCAAACTCGTCAACGACCTGCCCACAGCGACACCGGTGTGGGTGGCACAAACGGAGTCCCAGCCGTTGTGAGATGGTGATCCGGATAGTGTCATTGCCCAAGAGGGTTCCAAGTATGATCTAAGGTTAAGATCGGATTCTAACTCTGCCTGATGAGATCTCAGTTTATAATAGCTGTTGATCGATAACATCGACATGCCAGTGTCGCAGATTTTGTACATGTCTGTAGAGAGAGAGAGAGAGAGAGGGGGGAGGAGAGAGGAGGAGGGAATGAGTATTAGATAATATAATAAGAGAGAAAGAGAGGAGACACTTATAATCAAGTGAAAAAATGTGTTCCTTCTCGTCTTAATTGCAAAACTCACTTCTTCAAATTCTTCTGGTTTATAAAGGTTCGGCACTTCTCCGCTGCTCAAGACATTGTTGATGTCTTCCAGGAAACTCTCTTCGGCCACTTGCGTGTCGTTAAAGAGGAAAACGGTCGGTTTCCCCTCCACGCCAACTTTGTTGTATAAAGTTTTCAGATCTACAAACAAAAAAATAACAAAAATATTAAAACAAATGAAAACAGAATGTCTTTAGAGGCGACCATGCATCTCTCTCGGAGAATCTGTCCGTCTGTCAGGCTTAAGTTTGAAATAGCATTTTTGTCGGTCTGCCATGCTTAGGTTTGAAATATCATTTTTGTCGGTCTGTCATGTTTAAGTTTGAAATATCATTTTTGTCAGTTAGTCAGGCTCTATCCGTCCAATTGGTCTGTCATGCTTCTTTGAAATAGCATTTTCGTTAGTCTGTCAGGCTTAAGTTTGAAATAACATTTCTGATGTCACACATCTCTATAAAAGGCTTTGCCCATTGGTCTCTGTGCCTATTATGCTTAAGTTTGAATAATCATCATCATCATCATCATCATCATCACCACCACCACCACCACCACCACCACCACCACCACCACCATCATCATCGGTTTAACGTCTGTTTTACATGCTGGTATGTATTAGACAGCTTTTAGTAAATGACTTTGAACAAATTTCCATAATTTTCAGACCTTCCAATGAATGAATACATTAAGGTCCCAAATACAATAAGAAAGAACACATGTTGTCAGGTCATCATATTCGGTTTAACGTCTGTTTTACATGATGGCATGTGTTGGATGGCTTTTAGAAACTGACTTCCAAACTATCCTATCACTGACCAAGTCTTTATCTATCCCTCTTTCTCTCAAATCAATCCTCATCACTTCCACCCATGTTGTACTTTGCCTTCCCCTATCAACTGACCATTCTACTTCAACTGTTCTACATCTATGTGATCAATTATGGCTTTGCAGGCGTTTTTTAATGTTTTTTTCTACTTTCTTCTTCCTTTATAAATAATGCTGTGTCTTTTGTCAATTGGAAATGGAAAAAACGCGAAGAGAAATTGTGAACATTTTTTGCTCACCATCTCTGAATTCTGGTCTGCGGTAAAACTTGCTGACTTCAATGGAGAAAGTTTCATATTCACAAATGCTTGCGGCCAATCGCGTAAGACTTTGCCGTCCGCTTCCTCCAATGCCCACCAGCAACATGTTCCCACGGGCCTGGCGAATGACACGGACAATTTTTGACACTGAAAAAAAGAAGAAAATATACAAAACAGATGAAGAGATGACAAAAAAGTGTGAAAATCAGAATCGCGAATTGGAATAGAAGAATTGAAAATTGGAATAGAAGAATCGAGAATTGGAATAGAAGTATCAAGAACTTGTATAGAAGAATCAAGAATTGGAATAAAAGAATCGAGAATTGGAATAGAATAATCAAGAATTGGAATAGAAGAATCGAAAATTTGAATAAAAAAATCAGAAATTGGAATAGAAGAATCGAGAAGTGGAATAGAAGAATCGAGAATTGGAATAGAAGAATCGAGAATTGGAATAGAAGAATCGAGAACTTGAATAGAAGAATCGAGAATTAGAATAGAAGTATCAAGAATTGGAATAGAAGAATCGAAAATTTGAATAAAAGAATCAGAAATTGGAATAGAAGAATCGAGAAGTGGAAAAGAAGAATGGAGAATTGGAATAGGAGAATAGAAAATTGGAATAGAAAAATCTAAAATTGAATAAGAAGAATAGTATTGGAATAGAAGAATCGAGAATTAGAATAGAAGAATCGAAAATTGGAATAGAAGAATCGAAAATGTGAATAGAAAAATCGAAAATGGAAAAGAAGAATCAAGAATGTGAATAGAAGAATCGAGAATTAGAATAGAAGAATTGTGAATTGGAAAAGGAGAATGTCGAATTGGAAAAGAAGAATCGAGAATTTGAATAGAAGAATTGCGAATTGGAATAGGAGAATAAAAAATTGGAATAGAAGAATAAAAAATTGGAACAGAAGAAACGAAAATGTGAATAGAAAAATCG
>OY744552.1:42138638-42156678 GCA_963556195.1 Sepiola atlantica
CTCACATTCCATGAGTGATGTTTCTGACAAAGGGGGAAGAATTGCTATTTTCTGGGTCAGAATCTCTACATCTAACACTTACCGTTTGTTAGTTTTTGACACCTTGAAATGGTATTTTTTAGCTCCTTACATCAAGTGGCTTCATGCCTTGTCTGGAGCGATTCCCATAAAAAGATACAGCTCATACAAAGATATATAAACATATGTAACAATATATATATATATATATATATATATATATATATATATATATATATATATATATATATGAAATTAAAAATGGAAAAGCGGAAGACCTTTTCGCTCAACGTTTCGCCCAAATTTCACGTGGGCTTTGTCAAGAGCGGACGAAGAATACAAAAATGACAAAAGACGAGAAAGTCTGTAAATTATGGGGAGTATATATAGTGGTTGGGTTCATGTTGAGATAAAGGGTATGCAAAAAAAAAAGAAAAAATGTCTACATTGGAGAGACGCAGCGTAATCTGGACAAGCGGATTTATGAGCATAAAAGAGCGATTAAAACCAACAACACACTTAACGCCTTATGTGCTCATACTATGGAGTATGGACATTACTTTGACTTTGAGAAATCCACTTTAATCAAGATAATACACAACAAGTCAACACGTCGAATAATTGAATCTGCCCTCATAGCCCTTTCCACAAATAAAATTAAACAAAGAATGGGCTTCTACAATATCTCCCCCAACCTATCAAAAGCAATCATTAGTAAAAACAAGATAATTCTAGACACCGGATGATTCCCTGAGCTTTAAATTAAATATCCTTTGGACTCCTTTCTGCTCTTTATTTTCTCCTCTTCTTTTCCAATGCTACTTCTATGTATATTTGATATATATGTATGTATATGTGTTATATATATGTTTCGATCACATTTATGTGCATATATATATATTTATTTCTATTTTTTTTTTTTTTTTTTTTTTTTGCATACCCATCATCTCAACATGAACCCAACCACTATATATATTCCCCATAATTTACAGACCTTCTCGTCTTTTGTCATTTTTGTATTCGTCGTCCGCTCTTGACAAAGCCCACGTGAAATTTGGGCGAAACGTTGAGCGAAAAGGTCTTCCGCTTTTCCATTTCTAATTTCATACCGTCGGATTATTTTTATCCTTTCATATACTCATATATATATATATATATATATATATATATATATATATATATATATATATATAAATAACGCTATTATGTTCCAACAAATTTTATTTCACTACTGTGATTAGGGCCAGATTCATAGGGGGCATCCTAAGTGGGGAGTTGGGCTTGATCGCATTACATTAACATTTCTGCATGTTAGTAAAGTCGGAGAAACAGAGAGCAGGAAGGGAATTACAAAGGCAAGCAGTCTGAGGAAAGAAGCTATTTGAATAAGAAGTCTTTCAATATCTTGAGACCTGTACAGTGAAGGGGTGGGATTTTGTTGCTAGTCGGGTTTGTCGGAGGTATTTACATTGAGAGGGTACAAGCGCAGTAAGTTCATTGGAGCACATTCCGTGGAAGTACTTCTAGAACAAGCACAGGAATACAACCCTGCAGCGATGTGACAAGGGCTTGAGCTCTGTTTACAGTGTTTGAACTATTATGTTAGAGACTCTTTTTGGGACCCTGTCCAAGAGGGAGAGACTAGTGGTTGGTGCACCAGCCGAAATGTGGCAACGATGCGGCATGCATGGGCGGATGGTGGCTTTGTAGAGGTATAGGATTCTGGCAGGTGTGAGAAGTTTTCTAAATTGGTTTGTCACTTTGATATCGTTGCGAACAGCGTGTCCTGTTCAAGTCATCTCGATTCTATAGCACAATTTATACCATGGATGTTGGCAACCTTCATGTGAGAAATAACGATTTCCACTTAGCGTAAAGCATTACTCTATATAGTTAGAATAGAGTAGTTGATTCGAGGAAGAAACTTATGCCTACATTAGAAACAAGCAGATCAAAAAGTCATAACATTCGGATTCATGAAAATGATCTCTTTTCATTTATGATTACTATGGATTTTAAGTAGTGTGGGGACGATTAATCGGAATCGGGAATCGGGAATCGGGAATCGGAAAAATCGGGACGTTTTGAGGTATCGAATTCGGTATCAGAATCGAAAAAATTTCCGATTCCAAAAACGATTCTTTTAATTTTTTTTGTTTAAAACTTAATTTTCTATTGCTGGTACTTTTTTTAAAAAAAAATCATAGTTCACCCCAAACAAGGCAGGCCGCCACTGTAGACGTAAGGGGCTACTGAGAATTAGGGTGTAAGTTTTGGGGGTCATCCTAAGTTGTGAGCTGTGCAGCAAGATGTCTGTTTACATTAGTTTTAAATTTCTGCATGTCAGTAGAGTCGGAGAAACAGGGAGCAGAGAGAGAGAGAGAGAGTTCCAGAGGCCGGCAACACGAGGAAAGAAGCTATTGGAGTAGAAGGCTCTCTGGCATCTGGGGACCTCCACAGTGAATGATAAGATGATAAATATTTATCGATTTTAAACTACCAGTATAACTAAAATTTATAGATCATAATAACGAACTTAGGTAAAAATGGCACAGGAAAAATATAGCCCGGTAAAAATAGCACAGGTAAAAATGGCACGAGTGGATTAATAACAAAAAAATGGCACAAGTGAAAAATCTAGATGAAAATCTCACAATGAGTTTATCAAAATCTTGGATGCAATACATAAATGGGAAACATTAAGAAGTTTGTTAAATTAAAAATAAAATTATATTTACATTTAAAACGTAGATGGTAGAAGTAAAGGTAGAATTTAATGAGGCGATTTTAGAATGGGAATCGGTAATTGTATCGGAATTCCGAAAAAATTTGGAATCGTCCCATCACTAATTTTAAGTGTGCATTGACAGACAGACATAGAGACAAATTTCGTTTCATAACAGAAACTTGGGCTGTCTCTGCTGGCATACTAAAGAAGCTGCACCGTAATGACAGGGCAATGGTCAGATGGATCTGTTTGGTGAGGCCTGAACAGTACGTTTCTTTTGAATCCCTGCTCTCACAGGTCGACTTGAAAAGCCTTACGGACATCATGCGGAAGAACAGACTGCGTTGGTTGGGTCACATTGAGCGTAGCGATGGCTGGATTGCTAAAGTCCGAAAGTTGAATGTGCCAGCAGAGAACATCACCACTGGCAGACCCAAGTTGACTTGGGAGGACGTAGTCAAACGTGATAGGAAGGCCATGGGTATGGATTCCATCAAACCTTGCCAAAGACAGGAGTGGAGAGGAAGACTTAGATTTCGAGACTAGACAATCAGGCCCCACCCTCATCAGAGGATTAATTGTGGCCTGATTCAACAAATAAACCGGTTGATGACGATGATGATATAAGTCAATACTGTTACTTAGGAATGATCGGCTATTAAGCAAAAATAAAAAGGAAGCAGATTTTTTAGTTCAATACGCGAACTGGTCCTCTCTACATCCGGGGTAAGTTGTATAGCAGCGGTGTCAGGAGCGTCATGATATATGGTAATGAATGTTGGGCCCTTACCTAGCGCTCTCTCGTCCGACTGCAGCGCAATGACAGATCCATGATCAGATGGATCTGCAATGTGAAATCTGACTAAACCCAAAACCTCAGATCAGAGGATTTGCTGAAAGCACTACATTTGCCCAGCATAAGGATTAGTCGATTAGCATGTATGGTTATGTGAAACGTTCATCCTCCTGGATAAACTGTTGCAGAAGCATGGATCGCAGGAAGGTTGACCGGCCAAGGAAAACTTGGAAGCAAGTGATTGGACAAGACCGCACAGAGTGGAATTTGGAAACAGCTGACCCGCTGAACCGTGAGAAGTGGAGAGTGAGCTTGCATAATATCAGAAAACGTCTGATCTCTGAACTAAATATCAGAAAACGTCTGACCTCTGAACTAAATATCAGAAAACGTTTGACCCCTGAACTAAATATCAGAAAACGTCTGACCCCTGAACTAAATATCAGAAAACGTTTGACCCCTGAACTAAATATCAGAAAACGTCCGACCCCTGAACTAAATATCAGAAAACGTCTGACCCCTGAACTAAATATCAGAAAACGTCCGACCCCTGAACTAAATATCAGAAAACGTCCGACCCCTGAACTAAATATCAGAAAACGTCTGACCTCTGAACTAAATATCAGAAAACGTCTGACCCCTGAACTAAATATCAGAAAACGTCTGACCTCTGAACTAAATATCAGAAAACGTCCGACCCCTGAACTAAATATCAGAAAACGTCTAACCCCTGAACTAAATATCAGAAAACGTCTAACCCCTGAACTAAATATCAGAAAACGTCCGACCCCTGAACTAAATATCAGAAAACGTCCGACCCCTGAACTAAATATCAGAAAACGTCTAACCCCTGAACTAAATATCAGAAAACGTCCGACCCCTGAACTAAATATCAGAAAACGTTTGACCTCTGAACTAAATATCAGAAAACGTCTGACCCCTGAACTAAATATCAGAAAACGTCTAACCCCTGAACTAAATATCAGAAAACGTCTAACCCCTGAACTAAATATCAGAAAACGTCCGACCCCTGAACTAAATATCAGAAAACGTCCGACCCCTGAACTAAATATCAGAAAACGTCCGACCCCTGAACTAAATATCAGAAAACGTCTAACCCCTGAACTAAATATCAGAAAACGTCCGACCCCTGAACTAAATATCAGAAAACGTCCGACCCCTGAACTAAATATCAGAAAACGTCTAACCCCTGAACTAAATATCAGAAAACGTCTAACCCCTGAACTAAATATCAGAAAACGTCCGACCCCTGAACTAAATATCAGAAAACGTCCGACCCCTGAACTAAATATCAGAAAACGTCTAACCCCTGAACTAAATATCAGAAAACGTCTAACCCCTGAACTAAATATCAGAAAACGTCTGACCCCTGAACTAAATATCAGAAAACGTTTGACCTCTGAACTAAATATCAGAAAACGTCTGATCTCTGAACTAAATATCAGAAAACGTTTGACCCCTGAACTAAATATCAGAAAACGTCTAACCCCTGAACTAAATATCAGAAAACGTCTGACCCCTGAACTAAATATCAGAAAACGTTTGACCTCTGAACTAAATATCAGAAAACGTCCGACCCCTGAACTAAATATCAGAAAACGTCCGACCCCTGAACTAAATATCAGAAAACGTCCGACCCCTGAACTAAATATCAGAAAACGTCTAACCCCTGAACTAAATATCAGAAAACGTCCGACCCCTGAACTAAATATCAGAAAACGTCCGACCCCTGAACTAAATATCAGAAAACGTCTAACCCCTGAAATAAATATCAGAAAACGTCTAACCCCTGAACTAAATATCAGAAAACGTCCGACCCCTGAACTAAATATCAGAAAACGTCCGACCCCTGAACTAAATATCAGAAAACGTCTAACCCCTGAACTAAATATCAGAAAACGTCCGACCCCTGAACTAAATATCAGAAAACGTTTGACCTCTGAACTAAATATCAGAAAACGTCTGACCCCTGAACTAAATATCAGAAAACGTCTAACCCCTGAACTAAATATCAGAAAACGTCTGACCCCTGAACTAAATATCAGAAAACGTCTGACCCCTGAACTAAATATCAGAAAACGTCCGACCCCTGAACTAAATATCAGAAAACGTCTAACCCCTGAACTAAATATCAGAAAACGTCTGACCCCTGAACTAAATATCAGAAAACGTCTGACCCCTGAACTAAATATCAGAAAACGTCTGCCCCCTGAACTAAATATCAGAAAACGTCCGATCCCTGAACTAAATATCAGAAAACGTCTGAGACCTGAACTAAATATCAGAAAACGTCCGACCCCTGAACTAAATATCAGAAAACGTCTGACCCCTGAACTAAATATTAGAAAACGTCCGACCCCTGAACTAAATATCAGAAAACGTCTGACCCCTGAACTAAATATCAGAAACCGTCTGACCCCTGAACTAAATATCAGAAAACATTTGACCCCTGAATTAAATATCAGAAAACGTCTGACCCCTGAACAAAGGGAAAAGTGACATTAAATTAATAGAAGAAGAAAGACATACCGAAAATTGGCGGTTGTTTGTTGGGACACACAAAGTGAAAAGTCCGATCGAAAAGCGAACCCAACTTTTCACTGATTATTGCGACAAACGCTGCATGATCCTTGGCATCTATCAGTCTGTCCGAGAAAACCCTGAAATAAATACGAAAGAAAAATGAGGAATTCCAAAAAGAAAAAGTTGAACGACAAAAGTTTGTTTGGTTTTTTGGTGTTTAATGACCTTTCAAGCATTATAAGGTCATCCCAGGTCGAACTTTTTTTTTTACTGAATCAGACAGTTTTTACTATGTTTCTGTTTTGTGAAGTTATTTTTAGAATGTGGGATTTGACTATCCATAATGTGTGAGTGATTTTGTTTGATTTTAGATCTTGGTATGCCTTTTTACTTCTTTGAGGTTGTTTAAGATATTATTTGGGCCATTCTTTTGAAGAGAGTGTTTCGAATTGTCTGTTTGGGAACAAGATAATTAACATTTGTATGCAAGTTTATTGGTGTTTGTTTCTTGTCAGATGTTGTTTTGTAAATACTGGATTTTTTTAAATCATATATGTTTGTACAAATAAGTGGTGCTTCTGCAGTATTGTGTACATATGAAATATTTTCGCCTTTAATTTCAAAGAGTGACTTGAAAGGGGGAGATAATTCAAACTGATTTTTTTGACAAATCTGATTTCTCCAAAAATGTAAGTTGAAAATAAACAATTTTAATACACGACTTGCATGTACACATATTGTTCGACACTGACTTTTTAATACAAGATCAAATAAAAATTCAGACGATACGTTAGGTTTATTAAAATAAATTAAACATCAAATAATAAATAAACCAGTTTTTTTTCTTAAATACGTAATTGAAATGAAGTAAAGTTTGAATGAAAAATAATAAATAAACCAGTTTCAATAAATAAAAAAATATGTAATTGAAATGAAGGAAACATGTAAAAAAAAGTTTTATACTGGGTAAAATTCTGCGATCTGTGTGAAAATAATAAATCAGATTTGACAAACCAGTTTGAATTATCTCCCCCTTTCGAGTCACTCTTTTAAATTGAAGAGGAAAAATATTCATATGTACACAATACTTCAGAAGCACCCAAAAATCTTTTGACTTGGTTCATGTAAGCGAAAGTCTTCCAAAGCATACCACAAATCGATAACGTCATCATTATGTGTGTACTTTACATAAGATGCTTAAATGCGTTTTCTTTGTTTTAAATCTCCCAAAAAATAAAGATTATATATATATATACATGAAATGAAGTTTAAATGACTGAAACATGGGAAAAACGGTTTATACTGTGTAAAATTCTGCGATCTGTGTGAAAATAATAAATCAGATTTGACAAAAAAAAAGTTTGAATTATCTCCCCCTTTCAAGTCACTCTTTTAAATTAAAAACGGAAAGATTGCATATGTATACAATACTGCAGAAGCACCAAATAAGTTTCTGTAAGAAACCTTATTATTTGAAGAGAAGCTATATTTTTAAATAATATTTTTATATTTGTTATTTTGTAATATTTGCTGCATATATGTACGTATTTTTTTTTGCATTTTATTAAGATATGCTTTATTGTTGGCCCTTCATTGCAATGCTTATGCCAAGGTTCATCTTTTCCTCCAAGCAGCAAAAGTAGAGAAACAGAAAGAAAAGCCTTTATTTTTGTTGTGGCTTTAACAACACAAACAGAAGGTAGTTAACAAGAAATTGTATTAACGTGAAGTACTGAAGTAATGGGTTGGCAGAGGCGGCTTTCTTACTTCACTTCTCTTCTCACTTCTGCTGATTGGTGCTGACGACTCTATTCATAGAGTCAGGAAGAGTCCACACGGTGACGGAATAGGGTAGATCAGCATAACAATTTCCCTAGAGATAAATATTCCATTGCAAAACCAAACATTTTATCGAGGGTGGGGGGATATGTGTGAGTGGGGTGGGGGTGTTAATCTACAATAATAGGTGCTTCTATAATTGTTACACCGGCCATTCTTACACAGAAGAACTGCACCGGTTGTCACTACAAATAGTGCGAGTCACCAGAGACACAGTGAAGACAAAGCACAGTCTTGTAACTGTCTAGCCAAGTGCTAGTCACTTTCTTACTTTGTTAATACACTTGTTAAACCAACCCTCGACTTGACTTCCTTTATTTATTATTTACTGTTGGACAACTTCACAACAATAATAAAAAGCCGAAAAAAAGTTTTTCTTGTCTTTCAGTGTTGGAGAGGTAAATAAGGGGCAGGTAACTCTTCACAACAGCTCTAGCTTTCGAATAATACTTTTCTAACCCTAAACCCTAACCCTAACCCTTTTATGTCTAATCGACGTTCTCCTTGCACAGTAGCCACATGTGCAACGCCAATTAAAGCCATCAGTTTTGATTACTGATGGCACTTGTCGCATCTCATGGCCACAGTTGCAGGTTTCTGCACCAGAAATTAGTCTGTGTGCTTGCAAAAAATCAATTTGTTTTGCACTGTCTGATGTAAAATACAGTATATCTTCGAACTTGAAAGAGTTAAGATCCATGATCCTAATTTCAGAGAAAATCGTGTTTAAAATTCGTTGTAAGAGTTACCTGCCCCTTATTTACTACTCCAACACTAAAAGACAAGAAAAACATTTTTTCGGCTTTTTATTATAGAAGTACCCAATAATATCCAAACATTCAATATTTTTTATTTAAAAATAAGATATTTATTTAATTAGATCATTTTAAAGTTATTTATTTAATTAGATCATTTTACAGTTGTTTATTTAATTAGATCATTTTAAAGTTATTTATTTAATTAGATCATTTTAAAGTTATTTATTTAATTAGATCATTTTAAAGTTATTTATTTAATTAGATCATTTTAAAGTTATTTATTTAATTAGATCATTTTAAAGTTATTTATTTAATTAGATCATTTTAAAGTTATTTATTTAATTTCCACTGGAAAGGTAAACACAACTAAAATCAATTACTTAAAATAAAAATAAAAAGGGGCCTAGTAAAAAAAAGTATAAGATTAAAAAAAATTAAATATGGGTAAATTTGCAGATTAACACCATCCATTAATATCCTACTACTCCGAAAAAGTGACATTCTCCTTTTTTAGGGGATTACATGTTAATACCATGGAAAAGGAAAGAAAGAAAAACAAATCATTTAGAATTTAGAGTGCGGGATCAGTTGTATATATATTTAAAATAAAATGTTCCCACATTTCCGAGCTATTGTATTTTTTAGGGAACTTAACAACAATTTTTTACCACTAACCCTAAGTCCGAGTGGTAGGGTCATAAAACCACACGTAATCTCCTAAAAAAGTAGCGACTCCCTTCAAAGAAAAATACAGCGAATTTAACTCCAATAACAAAGAAGATTTAGTTATCTGCCCTAAAACTGGCTCGAAAAATTGAATTTATATACGAACATTTTCTCCACTTTACATGATAAAATATGTTTTTTTTTCTTCTTTCCAACAAGTTAAAAAAAAGTAGAAAAACTTTGGGACAGGGAGATGGGGGATTTAAGGGAGGATGTTAATCTACACTCATACCAAAATATGAATCTCTATTTTTTGTTTTGTAATCTGGACAGATCACAGAGCTACTAAACTTTTGTTTTTATTTGTCAATGAGAATACTGAAAAGGTCTTTGTAAACATTAAAAACATAAGCTTGTTGTTAAAATTTATAAATTAGGCATTAACTTAATTAATAAAAAAAAGTTATTTATTTATTTTTCACTGAAAATGGAAAAAAACTGCAAAAAAGGGGCTATAGAAAGGGACAGAGAGAGAGAGAGAGAGAGAGAGAGAGAGAACCACACCCTTCCTCCACTCCCTCTTTCTCTTATCGCTTCTGCCTCGCTTGTAGCAAGCCACAACCTTCAGTAAGGTCGTCACCGAGTGCATGGAGTTAAAACTTAAGGTGTTTTAGTTATTTTTCCGATTTATTTATTAAATAACTTTAATTAATTACTGTTAATATAGACGAAACTATTGCATACAGATAGCAAACATAAGCCAATGCAATTCCAAATTAATAATACTAAACATTAATTAATAATGAATTGTTTAAAAAATAGTTATGCTAATTAGGCAGTCAAAAGGTTATCTCTTAATCTTTTATCTCCACTATATGTATATAGAACATCAAGATTTTATATTGTATTATTGATTCAAATAACATAAAGCATTTTGATACTAATATAGGAGAAATAAATAAAAAGGACTTTCGCATTTATTCATTTAGATATACAGGGTGGGCCAAAATAAGGGTCCTATTTTTAAATTTGAATAACTTGAATTTGAATAACTTCCACAAAATAAAAGTTAAACTCACCAAACTTTATGTGTGTGTAGACTGACCCTTCCGAGATTTTTTGAAATAAACAAAACAAATTTTAGCCGAAAAACACTTCTTAAAACTTACAAAAACTAAAGTATTGTTTTTTACACTGTTTTGAGTTTTTTAAGCAAAAATAATGTTTTCTAAATGAGGGTACGTTCCTTAGGGCTAATACGGCTCATGCTTGCTTCGGAAGGGGTCCTTTACTTATTCTAAAAAAAAAATTTAAAAAAATCAATAAATAAAAAAGTTATGAATTTTTAAAAATAGAACCCTTATTTTTGCCCACTCTGTATAAAGATAGATATAGCTAGATAACTAATTGCACCAAGAATCATTGTTAAATCTATTAATGTTGAATATCCATCAGCGGGGGGGGGGGGGGGGGGGCGAGATATTCAAATAATCCCTAAATAAACTGTTCAATTTGAAAAAATTTCACATATTCAAAGAAACTGTTCGTTTTGCACAAATTTTAATTTCTTAAAATAATTGTCCGTTTGGACACCCCCCCCCCCCACCCTTACCCCCAAAACATGACTGCTTTAATTTACTACAAATTTTTACTATATTGAAAAAAAAAACACATTTTAATTTATTTCAATAAATGTTCTATTAATTAATTATTTTGAATTATTGATTTTGTGTTACTTTGCTTAATTCGTAATAATGAAATGTTCATATAAAGAATAAAACTGCCTAAGAATAGAGATTTGTCTTCTTGGTGTGTTTATAAACCAAGAGATAGTTCCATACAGCATAGCTGATACCAGTCGATTGATTCGATTTAGACCAAGTTGTCATAACAATCAACTCAAACATTAAAAATAATCCGAAAAGAATGAACTTATTTTAAGAATGAATATTAAATCAGACCAATTAATTTTCAAAGAAAAATTTTCATGTTTTAAAAATCTTTTAAATTATGACAACACCATTTTATTATTAAGTATTAATTTAATGTTTGCTGTCTAGCCTACGCAAATTACACGAAATAATACATTTGTACTAAGATTTCTAATAAAGTAATCAGTTAATTATATTCCGTGATCGTTAATTAATAAATACTGAAAATTTAATTAAAATTGGTTGATTTCCTGAATTTTGGTGAATTTTTAAGTGAAGTGAGGGGTCAAAAGGCATAGTCTGACTGTTCGACATATCTCGTTTGTCACTTTATAGCATGACGTCATTTTCAAGTGTACTGGCCTGATTATATTACGATGGTCATGACTTGATACCCCCTTGCTAAATACTCAGCATTATAAGGTGAGGATCAAGGGTAAGTGGGGGTAATCCTGGGAAAGGAGTGACGCCCTCCCCTACATCTTGGTGTAGTAGCCAATGAAAAGGGAGCCTTTGGATCGCCCTCGACTACGGTCGACCACTCTACGTTTTTTTATCTGTCGGTGGGGTGACCTAATAATCGCACTGTGGTTGAGGTAAATACAGTTTCTTATAACAGGCAAAAAACAAAAAGATTGCAAACAAAAAATAAAGGTTACCTAAAACATTCATGGGTCCAGAGTCGAGTGATGGATAACTTTGTATCATGAAAGTCCCTATGTGCCCGTAGAAGACCTTGGAAAACCTGAAGAAATCAAAGGAGAGAAAAAAAACATATTTTATTTTTCTGACAATTTGTACATTAACACAGGCTCATCAGAACGAATAAAAGTCAACGGCAAGCTTGTTTATTTTCTAGAAAGTCTGGGCCTCGTTAATGATGTTCAGTATGGCTTTCGTGGTTTTCGTTCAACTGCTTTTAACTGTTATAATTGAGTATTTATTTACCTCCTCTCCAGGAGTTAGGCACAAGGCCAGTTTTATCTTACTCCCACAAGTAAGATGTGACCCAAGGTCGGGTCGGGAAAGTAAGGTTTGAAAAGCCAGTGCCCGAGAAGGTGAGCACTCTGGCCATTAAAAATTGCCTGGGCAGCCCCCGTCGGTATTCCCCGGTAGGGGCGCCTCAGCAGTAAGCAATAAACTTACTCCTCCTCAAAGAGGGGAGGCAAAGCCTGGGAGGGTGGACCTCTTAGAACTGCACAGGACAGACCCATAAACCGGCGTAAATCAGTGGGTAGGGACACTGCACTTGACATTTCAAAGACGTTCAACAGAGTATTGCATTCTGGTCTTCTACACAAACTTCAAGGTTATGGTATTATCAGGTCTTTTCTTTCTGATCAAAGCTGGGGAGTAGCTCTGGATGCTGTCTCCTCATTCTCTTTTCCTATCATGCTGGTGTTCCTCAGGACTACATCCTAGCCCATCACGGTTTCTTCTCTTTATCAACTAGCAGGAGTATCCGGCGTTGCCCGGGGCTTCCCAACTCCACCCGTAGGCAAAAATGTAACAATCTCTCTTCCGCGGTTGCCTGGGGCAAAAGCTGTCTCTTCCTCGGTGGCCCCCTCATCCCGGTCCCCCCTCTCCTTCGCTCCACTGTCTTCTTGCTCGCTCCCTCATCTCTGCCCCCTCTCCACGCCCCACTCTCCCCCCATCCCCATAGGCAAAAGTGTAACAATCTCGCTCTTTCCCGGTTGCTCAGGGCAAAAGCTATCTCTGATACCACTCTCTATTCTGATGTTGCTTCTCACTCATCTCCCTGGGATCAGCCGAAATATGCAGCTGATCTAGAAGTTGACCTGGGTTCAGTTGTGGATTGGGGTACGAAATGGCTTGTTTCATTTAATCATGTTAAGACTCTGCTCGTGTCTTTCAGTCGTAGGCGTGTCCCTTTTCTTCCTGAGATTCTCATGAATGGCTTTGTTCTTGAGGAGAAATCTACTCTGAAACTTCTTGGTCTTTCTCTCTCATCAAATCTTTCTTGCAGTTCATACATTAGATCCATTGCTTAATAGTGGACCTTCTGAGACTGAACCGAACCATACCTCAGACCAACAGCAACAAAGTCATTATCGGACTGATTGTCGAGGACGTATCTCCGACACCCCTGTGCCAGGTAAGTATAGCTTGAATGTGATTGGATGCCTCCCAGTTTGGATGCCCGGGGCCATTGCGCCGTTTCCTTCCACTTTTGAACCCAACTGCTCCCATTAAAAGCATGGATGGCGGCACCGGGGGGGGGGGGGATAGGGTGGGACAGGGGGGTCTCAAGCCCCCCTCCCATTTTACGGTCATCAATAATGAAGTTATATATGCATGTGTTTAACCCCCCCCCCACACACACACACTTTTATAACTGTCCCGCCGGTCCTGAAAGGGGCTATACATCAAAATCAAAAACAAAGAACAGAACAGAAAAGATGGGGAAAAAGCAAATTGAAAAAGTTTTGTTTTGTAAAAGTGATGGTCGCCGGTTGAACTTACTTTCGAAATGTCTCTCAGGTTGAATAAATAATGAATTTTCGTTGGAGTCGGGAGGAATCGGGTGACGATTGCCGTGTAGATTTCCACTGTGGCTTGAGTGACGATGTCGCCGATCGGTTTGACTTCTTCATCAAAGTCGCTCAGCTTCTGGTGGATCATCGTGCCGAAGATTCGCTTGATTTCACAATCCTAAAGTCACAGATGGAACATCATCAAAGAGAGTGTGGGTGAGAGAGAGAGAGAGAGAAAGAGGGGAGAGAGATAGAGGGGAGAGAGAGGGAAGAGAGAGAGAGGAGAGAGAGGGGGGAGAGAAGGAGAGAGAGAGTGTGTGAAAGAGAGGGGGAGAGAGAGAGGGGAGGAGAGAAAGGGGGGATAGAGAAAGAGGGGGATATATAGAGAGGGGGATAGAGAGAAAGGGGGAGAGACAGAGAGTGAGAGAGAGAGGGGGGAAGAGAGAGAGAGAGAGTGTGAAAGAGAGGGGGAGAGAGGGAGGGGAGAGAGAGGAGAGAAAGGGGGAGAGAGAGGGGAGAGAAAGAGGGTAGAGAGATAGAGGGGAGAGAGAGAGAGAAGGAGAGAGAGAGTGTTAAAGAGAGGGGGAGAGAGAGAGGGGAGGAGAGAAAGGGGGGGATAGAGAGAAAGGGGGAGATAGACAGAGAGGGGGAGAGACAGAGAGTTAGAGAGAGGGGGAAGAGAGAGAGAGGAGAGAGGGGGAGAGAGAGAAGGGGAGAGAGTGTGAAAGAAAAAGGGAGAGAGAGAGGGAGAGAGAGAGGGAGGGGGAGAGAGAGAGGAGAGACAGGGGGAGAGGGAGAGACTGAGAGAGAGAGAGGGGAGAGAGAGGGGGAGAGAGAGAGGAGGATAGAGAGAGAGGGGATAGAGAGAGAGGGGAGAGATAGAGAGTGAGAGAGAGAGAGGAGAGAAAGGGAGAGAGAGAGGGATAGAGAGGGGGAGAGATAGAGAAAGAGAGAGGGGGAGAGGGGGAGAGAGAGAAGGAGAGAGAGAGTGTGAAAGAGAGGGATAGAGAGAGAGGGGGAGAGATAGAGTGTGAGAGAGAGAGAGAGAGAGAGGAGAGAAAGGGAGAGAGAGAGGGTGAGAGATAGAGAAAGAGAGAGTGGAGAGAGAGGAGGGGGGAGAGAAGAGGGGAGAGAGAGAGTGTGAAAGATAGGGAGAGAGAGAGGGGGAGAGAGAAAGGAGATAAAGGGAGAGAGAGAGTGGGGATAGAGAGAGAAAGAGAGAGAAGGGGGGAGAGATAGGGGGAGAATGTGAGTTGTTTGATTTATTAATTAATGATAATTTTATTAATTTAAAGAAAAAAACGGGTAAAAAATAAAAACAAAATCAGTAGCCCAATGTATTAACGACCCCTGCACCCCCCCCCCCCCCCCAACACACACACACACACATGTATGCTGCTATTAATTACTATCGCTGGTTTAAACCTTTGCAGCTGGCCTGAGTCGGTCTGGGGTTAAAAAAAACCCTAAACGGATTTTTTGACACGTCCCGTCGCATGTATCTTCTTTCCCCACTTCTCGCTCATTCGTAAATGACCTCATTTTATCTCTATCTATCTATCTATCTATCTATCTATCTATCTATCTATCTATCTATCTATCTATCTATCTTTTGATTTTACCCTTTTTATTATATCTCTCTCTTTTCACTTTATTTTACTTTATTTTATATTTTATATTTTATATTTTATATTTTTATTAATCTATTTTATTTTTTTGATTTTGATTTTGATTTTGAGATTTTAAACGGTCCCAACCACGTGACTTTCCAAATTTTAAATTTTAATTTCTTTTCTTTGTTCTCCATTTCATTCTTTTCAAATATGATCTAAGGTTAAGATCGGATTCTAACTCTGCCTGATGAGATCTCAGTTTATAATAGCTGTTGATCGATAACATCGCCATGCCAGTGTCGCAGATTTTGTACATGTCTGTGTAAATAAAATAATCATATATATATATATATATATATGTATATATATATATATATATATATATATATATATATATATATATATATATATATATATATATATTCTGTGTATATAGGCAGCATTTTTCATTTAAGCAAACATTGTTAAAAATAACAGAATTCTTCTGTTTAATTATACCTATTTATTTTTTCAATTCTTCTAATCATCTTTTTTGCATAAAATCAAAAAAAATCAATCTATGTTCTATATGTATCACGAACGTTTTCGATTCTTCGTTTAATCATCTTCAGGTGACAAAAAACAATGAACAAAAAAGCTAGAGAAAAAAAAGAGAATTTCAAAAGGCGGCCGAGAAACGCTCACGTGAAGTCAGTTAGAAGTCAGATGTATAACTGAAAATAGGGCAGAGAATCTATTTTATTCAGGGGGGGGGAGTAAGCTTGTAATGATCCGGGTTGACTCTGAGGGTAATATATTTTCGCTTAGAGGCCACACCCCAACGAAAAAAAAAAACAACAAAAAAAATGTGGGGCGATTATTGTTCACGGCCCGAGATGGTCTAAGTTCGGTAACTCGTGTTGTGACGTAATTAAATGGCTATTGCTAAGAGAAGTAATGGGATGTGGAAGAAAGAGAGGGGGGGGCAGATAGAAAGGGAGAATGAGAGAGAGAGGATGAAAAAAGAGAAGAAGAAAGGGAAAGGGGCGAAAGCAAATAAAGAGGACAGGTGGGAAAAGAAAGAGAGAGAAAGAGTGAGAGAGAGAGAGAGAGAGAGATATGGGGGGGGGGGGGAGGAAGAGCGCATGAAAACAAATAATTATTATTAAGAAAGAAATATACATATAATTGCTTGAAAATGGATGACGTCATAAAGAACGAATCGTAGCTTTTGGCAACTTTATAGATCTTCTTCTTTCGTGTGAATCAGATGATTCTGGTGTTGGCATTAGTTTCTCGATGTTTTTCTAGTTAGAAATCGTTTCGGGAAAGACATCGGGTACTTACGGGAAAGACCACGAGAAGGTTGCCAACATCCTAAGTGACAGTGGTACTTGTGGAACCGACTAGAAGATCTAGATAACCCGACAGGTCACAGAAATGAAAGGTCAAGCGACAAAAAAAGGAGAGAAGCGAGAGACCTGACTAGACGGCGGATCGTCTCGTAATAAATGAAAAGAGATGTTACCTGTGGGAAGGTCATATGATTAGATTGAAACGACTTTGGAGACGTTTCGAGATAACCATTCGCCCTCCTCCAGGCGGACCCATCGCCGCTAGCAACAACATGTCCTACAAAAGGGAAACAGAAAAACAAATTATATTTAAACAATTAAAAGAAATTAAATTTAAAAATTGGCTTATATATAAAAAAACATTTTGGGGGGTCAGATGCATTTATCATATCATTAAAACTCTACATCTGTTTGCAATCAATATTAGGTGTAAGGGTTAGGGGTTAGGGTTAGGATTTAGGGTTTTAGGTTTAGGGTTTAGGGTTTAGGGTTAGGGTTTGGGTTTAGGATTTAGAGGTTAGGGTTAGGGATTAGTGGTTAGGGTTAGGGTTAGGGATTAGGGTTAGGGTTTAGGATTTAGGGTTTAGGTTTAGGGTTAGGGTTAGGGATTAGGGTTAGGTTAGGGTTAGGGATAGGGATTAGGGTTAGGGTGTAAGGTTTAGGGTTAGGATTTAGGTTTAGGTTAGGGTTTTAGGGTTAGGTTAGGGTTTAGGGTTAAGGTTTAGGGTTAGGGTTTAGGGTTAGGGTTAGGGTTAGGGATAGGGTGTAGGGTTTAGGTTAGGATTTAGGGTTTAGGTTAGGTTAAGGTTTAGGGTTAGGTTTAGGGTTAGGATTAGGGTTAGGGTTAGGGTTAGGGTTAGGGTTGGGTTAGGGTTTGGGTTTAGGATTACGTTGACTCAGAATCCTCAGAATATTTTGCACAAACTTCGTCAGAGTGAAACAGATGTTAGATATTGGGCGAGTAGTATATAAAACTGGGTAACTCTACGTGCCATGTTGCGCATAGAAAGGGACCTTACAGTTTCCCGAGGCCACAACCCGCATGGACCAAGTCTCGACTAATGACCTGGTTGTGTGAGCTTATTGGCAACCAAACAAGCACTCACTTTGCCCTCCCCATCTCTCTGCACAGCTCCCAAATTTAGAATGATCCCCAAAACTTTCACACTAATTAACTTTGAGTGGGTACATTAAGGCAGCAGTGAAAAAGGGGAGGGTGAGAGTGTTAGTGAATTGGCCTTAGGGTGGGAGAGAGGGAAGGAGGTGGGGGACTGAGGTTTTTGTCGTAGTGAGAGTGAGTGGCATGGATTTGAGCGCT
>OY744552.1:42156878-42194378 GCA_963556195.1 Sepiola atlantica
TAGTGAGGTGTGGCATGGATTTTGAGCGCTCTTAGTAGCCACAGCTACTACTTTACCTCATCAACCCATCATGTCAACCCAATATTTTCACGTACTTGCATGACATTTTTCTTCAAATTGTCATCCTGAGAAAATCTTACAATAAAGACGAAGCGTTGATGAATATATAAAAAATATCTCTTGGTTTTTCCTTTTTCAATTTCAATATATATATATATATATATATATATATATATATATATGCGATTTTTTGAAAGCTTACCAAAGCATTCCGTTCAGGAGCCCAATTAACACCACTAAAGATTTTTTCATGCAAAAATTATTTATTTATCATTTTTTAAATTAAAGAGTTTTTTACCTACACGTGTTTCACTACCAAGCAGGTACTTGCTTGGCAGATCATCAGGGAAAATTAAGTACCTTGAATAAGAATTACAACAACCGGCAATACACAATGTGGTGTTGCTTTTCTTGAGGTCATTTAAGAAGGGAAGAAAAAAATAAAATAGAAAGTAAAAAGTAAAAAATAAAAAATAAAAAAATAAAAGGTAAACAGAAAAAATAGAGAGTGTCTTAGAAGAATATCTCGCACGATTTTCACAAGATTGTTGCTACTAGGCGAAACAGCAAAAGATTAGTCTCAAAACAGCAAAAAAATTTAGTCCCAAATGCACTCCAATGAAACAGTAATAATGAGCGAGAATACACCCTCTCGAAAAAATCCCATATAAATGATCTGTACCCTGTAATCGAGTATCATCGAGCTTGGTTTTATTGGACTAATCCCGGTCTTCACTGAATAATCTTTTTTCTAAGTGAAAAATCCAAATCTAATCTATATATATATATATATATATATATATATATATATATATATATATATATATATATATATATATATATATATATATATATTAATATATATATATATATATATTAATATATATATATATTAATATATATATATATTAATATATATATATATTAATATATATATTAATATATATATATATATTAATATATATATATATATGTATATTTATATATTAATATATATATATATTTATATATTAATATATATATATATATTAATATATATATATTAATATATATATTAATATATATATATATTAATATATATATATATATTAATATATATATATATATTTATATATTAATATATATATATTAATATATATATATATATTTATATATTAATATATATATTAATATATATATATATATATTAATATATATATATATATTAATATATATATATATTAATATATATATATATATATTAATATATATATATATATTAATATATATATATATTAATATATATATATATATATATATATATATATAATGAAGAAGAATGGAAAGGAATTAGAGAAGCAAAAGTCAAATCATAATTCAATTCAATTGCTCAGAGCAAGGTATATTCCGCAAAAAAGGCAATTTATTCTTCATTCTACCTGCTCTATCCTGGATATTGAGCTATATACTCTTCACAATAGGTTTCACTTTTCCTAAAAGTTCGCTTTTAGTACACCACTTTATATATATATATATATATATATATATATATATATATATATATATATATATATATATATATATATATATATATATATATATATATATATGTGCGTTCTTACCTTAATGTTCTTCACGGTTTGTTTACCACGGTCATACCAGAATCCATAATCCAACCAGAGGCGGATCAGTTCAAGTGGAGGCTGCGATCCGAACGTATCCTTGGCTGGCATGTTGAAATCATCGAGAAAGCTAATGAGTTTCTTGCCGCCAAGTGGCACGTACACACCTTTTGTGCGTTTCTCCACTCGGCTTTCGATGATGTCCTGCACATTGTTTGAAGACGTCTGCAAAAATAGTTTGAAAACAAAAATAATTTCAAAGAAAATCAAAAGGCAGGCGATGTTTTTGACATTAAGATAAAATCCAAATAGTTCATTGGTTATCATGATCAAATGGTTATTAGACCATTGGTATGGATGATCGAATTACTATTAGACCATTGGTTAGGATCATTGAATTGCTATTATACCATTAGTTATGATGGTTGAATTGCTATTATACCATTAGTTATGATGATTGAATTGCTATTAGACCATTGGTTAAGATGATTAAATTTCTATTAGACCATTGGTTAAGATGATTGAATTGCTATTATACAATTGGTTAGGATCATTGGATTGCTATTATACCATTAGTTAGGATGGTTGAATTGCTATTAGACCATTGGTTAGGATTTTCGAATTGCTATTAGACCATTGGTTAGGATTATTGAATTGCTATTAGACCATTGGTTACGATGATTGAATTGCTATTAGACCATTGGTACGGATGATCGAATTACTATTAGACCATTGGTTAGAATGATCGAATTGCTATTAGACCATTGGTTAGAATGATCGAATTGCTATTAGACCATTGGTTAGGATAGTTGATTTGCTATTAGACCATTGGTTAGGATGATCGAATTGCTATTAGACCATTGGTTAGGATAGTTGATTTGCTATTAGACCATTGGTTAGGATTATTAAATTGTTATTAGACTATTGGTTAGGATGATTGACTTGGTATCAGACCATTGGTATGGATTATCGAATTACTATTAGACCATTGGTTAGGATCATTGAATTGCTATTAGACCATTAGTCAGGGTGGTTGAATTGCTATTAGATCATTGGTTAGGATCATTGAATTGCTATTAGACCATTAGTTATGATGGTTGAATTGCTATTAGATCATTGGTTAGGATAGTTGAATTGCTATTAGACCATTGGTTATGATGGTTGAATTGCTATTAGATCATTGGTTAGGATCATTGAATTGCTATTAGACCATTAGTTATGATGGTTGAATTGCTATTAGATCATTGGTTAGGATCATTGAATTGCTATTAGACCATTAGTTATGATGGTTGAATTGCTATTAGATCATTGGTTAGGATCATTGAATTGCTATTAGACCATTGGTTATGATGGTTGAATTGCTATTAGATCATTGGTTAGGATCATTGAATTGCTATTAGACCATTAGTTATGATGGTTGAATTGCTATTAGATCATTGGTTAGGATCATTGAATTGCTATTAGATCATTGGTTAGGATAGTTGAATTGCTATTAGACCATTAGTTATCATAACTTAATGGTTATTAGACCATAGTTTGTTCAGTTTATAAACACACAAAACTACAATTTGTTTAATTACACTATTAAATTCCATTTGTGTTAGAAGTTGACATTCTAATTTTTGCATTCTTTGTGGAGAAGTATATTTGGATGGTACCTCTATTGAGGTTGCCCAGAAGTTTTGTTACGTTGGTGACACCTTTGAAGCACAAGGGGGAGGGGCGCGCGTGCTTGTGTGATAACAAGAGTTAGGAATGGATGGAGTAAGTTGAGGAAACTTCTGCCATTACAAACCAGCAGAGCATCACCACTGTCAAGCAAAGTAAGTGAAACTTGGTCAGTGAGGGTTGAGGATATGTGTTGCATGGAGAGAAATTATATGAGATGGATGTGCAACGTGAGTCTTAAAAACAGGCTTAGATCTGATGACCTCAAAGCAAGATTAAATATGGAGAGTATAGGGAGATGTGTGCAGAATAGGAGACTTAATCATCATCATCATCATCATCATCATCGGTTTAACGTCCGTTTTACATGCTGGCATGTGTTGGACGGCTTTTAGAAACTGACTTCCAAACTTATCTCTGTTCGGGTTTCTTTGGGAGTCATTTCCTTAACTGGGGTAAAATTATTATTTTTTTAAATATAGGCCAGATGCCCTTTCTGACACCAACCCAGTGTGGTGATGGGGACCAGTGTTTCTCTAGGTGATTCCCTACCAAGGCTAAAGAGCGCTTCCCATGCCCTTAGATTGTAGATCATCCTTTAATCACATTGAAAGAATGGATGAAATTTCTTGAATCAGTAGAATGCAGAACATAAAATTCGTAAGACAAGATGGCTGCTCGTTCTGTGTAGCGATTTCTAAGTCTCTTCTTGAGTGGAGATGTAATGAATGTGAATTGTTTGTTTTGGGGATTTTTGTTTACTGCATCGTTATGTTTTTTTTCTGATGGAGGACTTTTTTGGTTTCTGAGTCCATAGAGGAAATATCCGAGATTGACATACAAATGTTGGATGTTCTACAGTGAACGAAACGGTCCGTGAATGTACGGAAGTTTTTTTTTTTTTAAATGATCGGTAAGGTGAATAAACTCTTGGTCACTGGAATGTAGCATCATATTGTTTATATATATATATATATATATATATATATATATATATATATATATATATATATATATATATATATATATATATATATATATTATAATATAAAATATAATTCAGTCTTATTTTGCTCAATTCGGATTTGACGGGTTTTCTAATTAAACAACGAACTTTGATTTGACTTGGGTTGCACAATGTCGGGATTTCGGAACTTTGATTGGACTTTTTGTATTATTTTGATGTATTTATTTATCATTAACATTGAATATGGACACATTTCGCGACTGGATAACTTTGCCGGCCCCTTCAATTTCACGTATTTGGACTGCTGTTTGTAACCTGGAGTAATGTCTTTCCTGATTATGTTTCTCAACTTGTATGACCTGGATGGACTATATGGATTCAACAAAAAGTATGTTTTTGGATTGATATGTTTGATGTTATGTATTTTTATGTATTTGTGTATATAATTTTATATATTTTCAAAGCATAATTTTATTACCTGTAGTAGTATAACTGCGGTAATGGTGCTCTGAAGAGAAGAATTATCTTTGAAAACTCATGAGCTAAGGACTTAAGGATACTTTGCTTGAACTTTGAATTCTAATAAAATTTGATTGACACCTTATTTTATTACTTCATTTTATATTATAATATTAATGCTCTATCCAGTATATTGAGCTTCAGTTTTTTATCCGGATGTTTCACTAATTATAAGATATTAGTTGACGCTTGTATCTTTTGTTGGATTGCTTCATATATATATATATATATATATATATATATATATATATATATATATATATATATATATATATAATAAATAAAAACCAAATAAACAAACAAACAAATAAAATATAACATAACAAGACCAAAGTAAACATACAATAATAATCAACTCAGCCACACTCTCTCTTTTCCTTCATTCACCCTTCAAGATATCTATAAAAACAATAACTCAAGTCTTCTCATTTATAATTTAAAAAAAACAACGTACTCCTGAGGACGACATAGCTTGTTCTTGGCCTTTTGGCTAAGATCAAAGTGTAGTATCTGTTCCGCTGGATACTGCACCCCATAGACTGGTATTGTCTTGGCCTTCGGGGCTTGATTTACGCCGGTCTATGGGTCTGTCCTGTGCAGTTCTAGAAGGTCCACCCTCCCAGGCTTTGCCTCCCCTCTTTGGGGAGGAGTAAGTTTATTGCTTATTACCTGAGGCGCCCCTACCGGGGAATACCGACGGGGCTGCCCAGGCAATTTTTAAACCCCACTTTCCCGACCTTGGGTCACATCTTACTTGTGGGAGTAAGATAAAAACTGGCCTTGTGCCTAACTCCTGGAGAGGAGTAAATCAATACTCCTGAGGACGACCAAGAAGGCTGAAAGCACTAGAGAAATGGCCGAATTACGAACAATCGGCGAAATACTGTATGGACTGCTACCTGAAACCAAGAAGATCGCTCGACACCTCAGAAACCTTAAAAAGAAGTTATGCAAACGCGAAGATTGCGTGTTGTTCAACAAAGCCTGTTTGAGTAATATATCATATATATATATATATATATATATATATATATATATATATATATATATATATATATTTGTGAGTTCTTATGAAAAATATATATTTAAGTATATACTCCTCATAATATCCGAAAATGTTTCAAATTGCAAGCTCAATGAAGTTGTATTACAAGCTTCATAGCACATATATATTATAGTTGCATTCCAATGACCATAGGAAAAATCAATCTAAAACCATAATTTTTTATTTATTGTTTCAATTTTTTATTTTTATATTTCAGCGAATACCTGTATTTATTCTTTGTCTGACAAAACAAACGTTTTTTTTCTCCAAATTTAATAGTTTTTTACGCACGTTTCTACAGCAAAGTCAAGAGAGAGATATAGTCTTTAGTTTAACGTTGCTGATTATCAGAACAATAGTTAATGTAATGGTAATAGGAAAACATATTCTCCCAAAAACAGGAGAAAGGAAGAAATAAAAAGGTTTAGAAGAAGTATTGCAAAAAATAACGGCATGCCAAAAGACATGAAAAAAAAAACTCACTTGAAAAATGAGAACAAAAATCTTGGTCCCACCCCCCAAAACCTTGCTTCCGAAATTTAAAATGAGCTTTCAAACCGTCACCTATAATCAAACCCAACTGAGCGAGCCTGAATCAATGTCAAGTGCAAAGCAAAATCCCGATGGAAGATTATCTCACGTAAAAAACTTGAAAAAAAACAATTGATAAATTATTATTAATCCTGAAAATTTTTTTATATGGATTTGAAATTTCTTTAACAGGTATTTTTTATGCATTAAAATTATAATTGTATGTTGTTTTGTCTTTCCGCAGTAGTAATTTTAAATCACCTTATCCGAAAAAAATATTGTCCTTTTTTTGAGCGAAAGTCAACAATGGCTGCTAGTATTGCTGATATAACAATCAATCAGCAGCAACCTAGTCTTGTAAAGCTTTGTAAAATTCGTTTACGAACTTTTGAAAATAAGACAAAAATACTTTTTTGTGCTTAAAAAAGTTAATCCTATTTGGTTCTTTTATAAAAAATACTTCAAGAAATACTGGTTTTCACTCAACTTTCGAATTTCTAGTGGTAATGACTTTCTAGTCGCCAATTTAAAAAAAAATTAAGATTCTACTTTTTTAGGCGATTACGTGTGAACACATATATATATATATAAAGAGATAGATAAAAAAAGACTTACCTGTGCTGACATGTAAACAGTGAGTATGTTATAGACTTTCGAGTCGAGCATACTGAGCGTGTTTTCAGCCACGGATGTTTTTCCAGTGCCAACCGGACCGACCAACATGACCGGGATCATGGAACGAATCAGCTGTGACACAAGGAACTTGTAACGGACTGTATCGACTGTCGGAACAACCAGTTTATAGAAGGGAACCCTAAATAACAAATGTATATAATACAGTGTATCAAGATTTTTGAGATGAGGATTGATAATTTGTATTATTGGGATTATTCGGACTACTATTTGCATTGCATTTCATTCATAGTCATTAGACAGCAATTAAGCGAGATTCCCTGAATTTTTATTTCTTCTTAAGAACCCCTAAGCTTAAGCCTTGAATTTTAAACATTTTTTAGATCCAAAATTATGTGATGGATCTTGATCAAAATTGGAATAAGGAGTCTAGGCATAAGGTTAAGAAGCATTATATATTGATTTTAATCTTTTGAAAGGGACATAAAAGTGGTGTAACACTGTTCTGTTCGGGGAATTAATTTTACCCCTCCTGGGGCGGGTATTTTTCTAGTTATATATATATATATATATATATATATATATATATATATATATATATATATATATATATATATATGATGATTTTGTAGTGTTGCAGAGACGATATTGACATACAAATGTTGTTTGGCTCAAGACAAATGAAACGGACCGTTAAATATATCTCACAGACAATTTAAACTTTTGGAAATGTGAAAAAATAAAAGTAATAAAACAAACCATGGTTATTGGAATATAATAAAAACTGTCCTATATATATATATATATTAAGTCCGCCGGATTTTCGATTTCAGGTCTAAATAGCATTACATCTGATATTTGATTCTGCCTGGTATTTTTCACTGAATGCCCATCAGATAATTAACAATGAATTCCAATCGCTTTCATCGATTCGATACTATATCCGGCAAGATATATATTTTAGCAAGAGAAACTTCACTATAAACACCACTAATTTTCAATGGAAATTCAAAAGTTTTTTTTATTAATCTGCTTTAGATGGAAATACATATATTTATTTATGTACAAATAAATACACATTGGTCTTTATTATAGAGTGGAGTATTTCTTTCCGGATACATTTCAGGCGGTGGTGTAAGTCTGTGGGTGTCTGACTTGCTGTTAGCTTTCTTGCTTCCTCTCACCACTTGAATTATTTCGTCTGAGGGCTACAAAAAGGCACGTGTTTTACTTACTAAGTTTTTGTGACGGGATGGAAATACACACACACACACACACACATATATATATATATATATATAAACTAACTTCCTGCACTGAAGATTGTGTAAGCATGAAACATCGATGTCTGTAGGTAATAAATAATTAATATTTATTTATAAATACTATTAAAAGCCCCCCTTTACTAAGGTCGGCCACTCTGAGTGAGTTTAATAACAAGCAGTACTACTAGCTTCATTGCGAGATCCAACACAGTTTGTTGTTGTTGATCACTTTCGCTGCTCGTTGTAAAATATCCGCCGACTTGGTAGTTACAAAGTTAAATTCCTCCTTAATTCTAAGCTAATTTGTGGTAGCGAATCAGTGGCGATTTGTGATCAAAGTTCGCGCCCGCCGACCGTCGGAAATTAACTTCCTGCACTCAAGATTGCGTAAGCATGAAACATCGATGTCTGTAGGTAATAAATAATTAATATTTATTTATAAATGCTAATATATATATATATATATATATATATATATATATACACTAATAATTAAATAAATAGGAATAAATAAACACATTCACACATAAATTAAGAAACTAATGAATATTATTTCCTTGTTCTTTTTATTACATATATTCACATATTGTATATACATACACTTATATAATCATATTGATCAATTAATAATACACAAATAATGAACTAAATAAATATACATACATTCATACATAAAATAAATAAACGAGTTATATTATTTCCAACTCTCTTTTACACATATTTCCACATATTGCAAAATAAATTATAGATTAATTAATGAGACACAAATAAAGTAATCAAATAAATAGGAATAAATTAATACATTCACACTTAAATAAATAAACTAGTAGGTATGATATCTCCCTTCTCTTTTTTTTTCCATAATTTTCGTTTTTAATCAGAATTTGCGTTTCAAAATAGAAAAACTCTCCACGCGTTTACATTGATAAAAAATATAATTATTTTTCTTTCTTCTTTCCTTTTTTAATTCGAAACATGACAATAAGTTTAGACTATTGCCCCCCCCCCCTATACACTATAGGCTATGCTCGGTGTTGACACAAATGACCCAGACGCTATCTCTTTCCCTAAGCTAAAAATAGAAATAAAAATTAATAACTCCCAACTATCACCCCATTTCCTCTTAATCAAAAATCGCCTTTTTTCATTTTTGCGTTTTTCATTCACAGCCGAACTCGAACGTTTTTAGGCCAATAAAAATTAATGACTGTATGATTTTTCTGCATTTTTCTTTTGATTCATCCTGAGGACGTCTACAATAAAGGCGAAACGTTGATGAATAGATAAATAATATAGTTTTTAGCGTTCCTTTTTCATATATATATATATATATATATATATATATATATATATATATATATATATATATATATATATATATATATATATATATATATATAACTTCTTTGTAATATAGCAGGAAAATGCTTAAACCCATTTTCTCTCCCTAATTTCTTTAGAAGACACATCATTAAACCCCAAAACAGTAACGGCCAAATAAACGCTACTTATAAATATTGGCTCACGGGATTTATATAGAAATATTCTTTATTTTTATTTTTATTTTTTTATATCTCTTTAAATCTTCTCCAGTTTTAAATCTCAACTGTTACTTTTCACCCCCCCTTTTTTTCAAACCTTATTAAACCTTCCTTACACTAAATTTAAACAAACATACATAACACTCTAAGCAAATAACGCGTTCAAACGAGAGTAACACGTGACTTCACATTTCCGAAACAGATGACAAAAAAAGCTGAAGAGAGCCGGATGGCTAAGTCCTTCTGTGCTTGAAACCGACGGTACGAATGTTGTACTAATTCTTCTGTATCAATATATATATATATATATATATATATATATATATATATATATATATATATATATATATATATATATATAATAATCCAGGTAAAGCATCCACAGGGTAGTAATCCAAAAAATTTTAACCGGGTTTATAAAAAGTGCTCAATATCAAATAGAGCTTTTATATATGATTATTTTTATTTACACAGACATGTACAAAATCTGCGACACTGGCATGTCGATGTTATCGATCAACAGCTATTATAAACTGAGATCTCATCAGGCAGAGTTAGAATCCGATCTTAACCTTAGATTATATTTGGAAAAAATGAAATGGAGAAAAAAAAGAAGAAAAGAAATTTAAAATTGCAAAATTTGGGAAGTCACGTGGTTGGGACCGTTAACAATCAAAATGTTAAAATCAAAATCAAAACTAAAAACTAATAAAAATTAATATAATATATATATATATATATATATATATATATATATATATATATATATATATATATATATATATATATTTATTTATTTATTTATTTATTTATTTATTCATTTACATATATATTTTTACTCATTGGTCTTTAATATCGAGTGGAAGATAACTGAGACATTTTAAAAAATTGATTTTTTGTGACCTAAATTTAGTCGAACATTTTAAGAAGCGATTATCTAGATGTTTAAATAAAAAAATAAAACAAAAATGCAAAAAAAAAAAGTAGAAATTTGCTTCCCCAAACTCACGATGGGTTGTAACGCCAGCCTTTTTTCAGTTTTTCTTCCCAGTGGACCCAAGTTTTATTCTTGACGTCGACATAGTATTCAAAAATCGTGTCCTTGGTCGGGAAGGTTGACTCCATCTCGCGGACGTAAGTGTCGATCTTTTTACGTCCGTTCTCGTCGACGGAACAACAAATGGACCACATCAAGCAAAACTGGAACCAAAGTTCGACCATTTTGCAAAAGTTTTCAGAGTCGGACGCGAAGTCAACCTACAATGGAGAAAGAGAAAACAGCAGAGAAAAGAAATATGTGAAAATTACAGAGTATGATAAATATTATATAGCATATATGATATACGATAAATATGATATAGCATATATGATATTTTATATAAATAGGGATTTTGTCCGCCCGTCTGTCGGTTACAATGGAGAAAGAGAAAACAGCAGAGAAAAGAAATATGTGAAAATTACAGAGTATGATAAATATGATATAGCATATATAATATATGATAAATATGATATAGCATATATAATATATGATAAATATGATATAGCATATATGATATCTTATATAAATAGGGATTTTGTCCGCCCGTCTGTCGGTTACAAGTTTTTTTAGACGTAATAAATACATTGCGGAATTTGTCTAATTTCGAAATATCAGAGACCTTAACTACTTTTAGAAAAGGAAAATATTGCATAAATAGTAAATAATAAATTCCCAACAAATAAAACGGATTCCATGGCCGGAAATCGAAACCAAAACCTTGCGATCTTCAGCCAGACGTTCTACCAACTGAGCTATTTTCACTTTCTAATAAATAGATCTTAAAACATTCCCTTGACAAAATAATTATAGCTTTGGCATAACGTCATAGATTTATGATTTACGTCATGTTTCAAAACATGAATACAACCATAAGCGATAATAGAAATTTATAAATAAATGGGTAAGCTTAAACTTAAATTATTTTAATGGTCCAAAAATGTTTATTTAGCTTTTAATATGTATTGTATGTAATTTTTCACAATTATATTATTCTAGACAAGTGAATAGGAACACATTCTCGCAGACAGCGAGAGAGAAGGGGCTACGTGGTAACTTAGCAAAAATATGCTCCCTCCGGACGCATATTTTTGCTTGTATGATACGTATGGATATGTCAGTCATAGCAGTATTAGTGTTGTAATGGAATAACCTAACGCACACAGATGCTCAAGAAATAATCACCCAGTTCTCAAACTCTTTAAAACCGTTTTGACTGAAGATTAAAATCAGACGAAAATTATGCACCAATCTCCTCCACGATTCCAGTATATTGACTCGGACACAGAGATAGGTGGTCAGAATCTAGCCAACACCTTCAAATACCTAGGCTCTCCAGGTGCCAACAACAGCGAACTTTATGGAGATCTTGATATTCGTATACCAAATTGAATCATAGGGTTCAGATCAGGCCACTTCAAAAGTTGAGTTGCACAAAACTAGGAATGAACCAGGGATTTTTAAAAGCTTCAAAAACGCACAGGAACGACAAAAAGGAACAACAGATGCGACGGACGAAAATTACAGGATCAGCGCTTTTATTATGATTTAGATAAGTATCAAATGCTTTTTTAAGGGTTGGGTTGTACAAACTGGGAACGAACCAGTGACCGTTAGATCTTCAAAAACGGGCAGAAATAACAAACAGAAACAACAGATGCGATAGACAAAAATTACAGGATCGTAACTTTTATCATAATTCCATGATAAATGCCAGTATACTGAAATCATATGCCCTTAATAGGGTTAAGATGAAAATTCATATACACTAAATGTACAAAAGCAAGGAAATTCCTAAATTTTTACACTTTTATTGTCATTAAGGGTAGGAATTTTTCTTCAGTGCACCTCACACACTTCATCCACTCATGCATAGAGATTTATACTGTAGTGATGTGATAATGAAATGGTTTGGTTGATATGTAGTCATATCCTTAATTAATGACAATAAAAGTGTAAAAATTTGGGAATTTCCTTGCTTTTGTACATTTAGTGTATATGAATTTTCATCTTAACCCTATTAAGGGCATATGATTTCAGTATACTGGCATTTATCATGGAATGTCACTAATTTTGTAAAGGCTATGCCTCAAGACAATGGTAATTTTTAAGGTTTTTTTGAATTTTCTGGAAAACTAAGGTAAATGGTAAACTGAAATTAAAATGCCACCAACTAGACCCTAGAACCTCTATCTCTGCCAAAAATCAGCTGAATCCATCAAATAGTTGATGAGATACAGGGTAGCACATACGTACGTACGTACACACAGATAACATGATTTCATGATTGAACTTTCTGGATCTCTGGGTTGCCTTGACTAATGATGCTGAAATTCTACACACTTATAGAACCTATAAAATGAAAATTTTGTGCAAAGTTTTAACTAATTTGGTTTATTGGTTTTTGAGTTATGATTGATCAAAGAAATGAGATTTCTAGCATAGGCCGTTTTTGAAGTGTATTAAGGGATAGAGCGCTCTCGCGCCTCCCTTGATTTATATATTTATCAACTGCTTTTATTCAATTTCAACATAAAAAAACAAACAAATTCAATAAAAGCAACTGCATCACTGGATTTGTTAAGATGGCAATATTATGTTTCTTTTATTGGTGACTAATTTTAGTTAGCAGTTAATTACAAATATCAGAAGCTATTTATACAGGGTGGGCAAAAATAAGGGTCCTATTTTTAAAAATTCATAACTTTTTTATTTATTGATTTTTTTTTCTTTTATAAAATAAGTAAAGGACCCCTTTCCGAAGCAAGCATGAGCCGTATTAGCCCTAAGGAACGTACCCTCATTTAGAAAACATTATTTTTGCTTAAAAAACTCAAAACAGTGTAAAAAACAATACTTTAGTTTTTGTAAGTTTTAAGAAGTGTTTTTCGGCTAAAATTTGTTTTGTTTATTTCAAAAAATCTCGGAAGGGTCAGTCTACACACACATAAAGTTTGGTGAGTTTAACTTTTATTTTGTGGAAGTTATTCAAATTCAGGTTATTCAAATTTAAAGATAGGACCCTTATTTTGGCCCACCCTGTATAAGAATACAACGACTACAATCAATAATATTACCTATAAGATAAGTGAAAATATATTAAAGTGTTTAGCTTCGATGCAATTTATTCCTCATTGACATAATAGATCCAGTAGTGCAGTGTCTCAGTTGCTTCATTGAATTTGTTTTTTCCTTTCAGCTTGTTATTCATCCGATTTTAATGTTGCCTGAAGATGATTTGTGAATGAATCGAAAGTACTCATATAAGATAAGTGAAAATATATTAAAGTGTTTAGCTTCGATGCAATTTATTCCTCATTGACATAATAGATCCAGTAGTGCAGTGTCTCAGTTGCTTCATTGAATTTGTTTTTTCCTTTCAGCTTGTTATTCATCCGATTTTAATGTTGCCTGAAGATGATTTGTGAATGAATCGAAAGTACTCATATAAGATAAGTGAAAATATTTTAAAGTGTTTAGCTTCGATGCAATTTATTCCTCATTCACATAATAGATCCAGTAGTGCAGTGTCTCAGTTGCTTCATTGAATTTGTTTTTTCCTTTCAGCTTGTTATTCATCCGATTTTAATGTTGCCTGAAGATGATTTGTGAATGAATCGAAAGTACTCATATAAGATAAGTGAAAATATTTTAAAGTGTTTAGCTTCGATGCAATTTATTCCTCATTGACATAATAGATCCAGTAGTGCAGTGTCTCAGTTGCTTCATTGAATTTGTTTTTTCCTTTCAGCTTGTTATTCATCCGATTTTAATGTTGCCTGAAGATGATTTGTGAATGAATCGAAAGTACTCATATAAGATAAGTGAAAATATATTAAAGTGTTTAGCTTCGATGCAATTTATTCCTCATTGACATAATAGATCCAGTAGTGCAGTGTCTCAGTTGCTTTATTGAATTTGTTTTTTCCTTTCAGCTTGTTATTCATCCGATTTTAATGTTGCCTGAAGATGATTTGTGAATGAATCGAAAGTACTCATATAAGATAAGTGAAAATATATTAAAGTGTTTAGCTTCGATGCAATTTATTCCTCATTCACATAATAGATCCAGTAGTGCAGTGTCTCAGTTGCTTCATTGAATTTGTTTTTTCCTTTCAGCTTGTTATTCATCCGATTTTAATGTTGCCTGAAGATGATTTGTGAATGAATCGAAAGTACTCATATAAGATAAGTGAAAATATATTAAAGTGTTTAGCTTCGATGCAATTTATTCCTCATTGACATAATAGATCCAGTAGTGCAGTGTCTCAGTTGCTTCATTGAATTTGTTTTTTCCTTTCAGCTTGTTATTCATCCGATTTTAATGTTGCCTGAAGATGATTTGTGAATGAATCGAAAGTACTCATATAAGATAAGTGAAAATATATTAAAGTGTTTAGCTTCGATGCAATTTATTCCTCATTGACATAATAGATCCAGTAGTGCAGTGTCTCAGTTGCTTCATTGAATTTGTTTTTTCCTTTCAGCTTGTTATTCATCCGATTTTAATGTTGCCTGAAGATGATTTGTGAATGAATCGAAAGTACTCATATAAGATAAGTGAAAATATATTAAAGTGTTTAGCTTCGATGCAATTTATTCCTCATTGACATAATAGATCCAGTAGTGCAGTGTCTCAGTTGCTTCATTGAATTTGTTTTTTCCTTTCAGCTTGTTATTCATCCGATTTTAATGTTGCCTGAAGATGATTTGTGAATGAATCGAAAGTACTCATATAAGATAAGTGAAAATATATTAAAGTGTTTAGCTTCGATGCAATTTATTCCTCATTGACATAATAGATCCAGTAGTGCAGTGTCTCAGTTGCTTTATTGAATTTGTTTTTTCCTTTCAGCTTGTTATTCATCCGATTTTAATGTTGCCTGAAGATGATTTGTGAATGAATCGAAAGTACTCATATAAGATAAGTGAAAATATATTAAAGTGTTTAGCTTCGATGCAATTTATTCCTCATTGACATAATAGATCCAGTAGTGCAGTGTCTCAGTTGCTTTATTGAATTTGTTTTTTCCTTTCAGCTTGTTATTCATCCGATTTTAATGTTGCCTGAAGATGATTTGTGAATGAATCGAAAGTACTCATATAAGATAAGTGAAAATATTTTAAAGTGTTTAGCTTCGATGCAATTTATTCCTCATTGACATAATAGATCCAGTAGTGCAGTGTCTCAGTTGCTTCATTGAATTTGTTTTTTCCTTTCAGCTTGTTATTCATTCGATTTTAATGTTGCCTGAAGATGATTTGTGAATGAATCGAAAGTACTCATATAAGATAAGTGAAAATATTTTAAAGTGTTTAGCTTCGATGCAATTTATTCCTCATTCACATAATAGATCCAGTAGTGCAGTGTCTCAGTTGCTTCATTGAATTTGTTTTTTCCTTTCAGCTTGTTATTCATCCGATTTTAATGTTGCCTGAAGATGATTTGTGAATGAATCGAAAGTACTCATATAAGATAAGTGAAAATATTTTAAAGTGTTTAGCTTCGATGCAATTTATTCCTCATTGACATAATAGATCCAGTAGTGCAGTGTCTCAGTTGCTTCATTGAATTTGTTTTTTCCTTTCAGCTTGTTATTCATCCGATTTTAATGTTGCCTGAAGATGATTTGTGAATGAATCGAAAGTACTCATATAAGATAAGTGAAAATATATTAAAGTGTTTAGCTTCGATGCAATTTATTCCTCATTGACATAATAGATCCAGTAGTGCAGTGTCTCAGTTGCTTCATTGAATTTGTTTTTTCCTTTCAGCTTGTTATTCATCCGATTTTAATGTTGCCTGAAGATGATTTGTGAATGAATCGAAAGTACTCATATAAGATAAGTGAAAATATATTAAAGTGTTTAGCTTCGATGCAATTTATTCCTCATTGACATAATAGATCCAGTAGTGCAGTGTCTCAGTTGCTTCATTGAATTTGTTTTTTCCTTTCAGCTTGTTATTCATCCGATTTTAATGTTGCCTGAAGATGATTTGTGAATGAATCGAAAGTACTCATATAAGATAAGTGAAAATATATTAAAGTGTTTAGCTTCGATGCAATTTATTCCTCATTGACATAATAGATCCAGTAGTGCAGTGTCTCAGTTGCTTTATTGAATTTGTTTTTTCCTTTCAGCTTGTTATTCATCCGATTTTAATGTTGCCTGAAGATGATTTGTGAATGAATCGAAAGTACTCATATAAGATAAGTGAAAATATATTAAAGTGTTTAGCTTCGATGCAATTTATTCCTCATTGACATAATAGATCCAGTAGTGCAGTGTCTCAGTTGCTTCATTGAATTTGTTTTTTCCTTTCAGCTTGTTATTCATCCGATTTTAATGTTGCCTGAAGATGATTTGTGAATGAATCGAAAGTACTCATATAAGATAAGTGAAAATATATTAAAGTGTTTAGCTTCGATGCAATTTATTCCTCATTGACATAATAGATCCAGTAGTGCAGTGTCTCAGTTGCTTTATTGAATTTGTTTTTTCCTTTCAGCTTGTTATTCATCCGATTTTAATGTTGCCTGAAGATGATTTGTGAATGAATCGAAAGTACTCATATAAGATAAGTGAAAATATATTAAAGTGTTTAGCTTCGATGCAATTTATTCCTCATTGACATAATAGATCCAGTAGTGCAGTGTCTCAGTTGCTTCATTGAATTTGTTTTTTCCTTTCAGCTTGTTATTCATCCGATTTTAATGTTGCCTGAAGATGATTTGTGAATGAATCGAAAGTACTCATATAAGATAAGTGAAAATATATTAAAGTGTTTAGCTTCGATGCAATTTATTCCTCATTGACATAATAGATCCAGTAGTGCAGTGTCTCAGTTGCTTCATTGAATTTGTTTTTTCCTTTCAGCTTGTTATTCATCCGATTTTAATGTTGCCTGAAGATGATTTGTGAATGAATCGAAAGTACTCATATAAGATAAGTGAAAATATATTAAAGTGTTTAGCTTCGATGCAATTTATTCCTCATTGACATAATAGATCCAGTAGTGCAGTGTCTCAGTTGCTTTATTGAATTTGTTTTTTCCTTTCAGCTTGTTATTCATCCGATTTTAATGTTGCCTGAAGATGATTTGTGAATGAATCGAAAGTACTCATATAAGATAAGTGAAAATATATTAAAGTGTTTAGCTTCGATGCAATTTATTCCTCATTGACATAATAGATCCAGTAGTGCAGTGTCTCAGTTGCTTCATTGAATTTGTTTTTTCCTTTCAGCTTGTTATTCATCCGATTTTAATGTTGCCTGAAGATGATTTGTGAATGAATCGAAAGTACTCATATAAGATAAGTGAAAATATATTAAAGTGTTTAGCTTCGATGCAATTTATTCCTCATTGACATAATAGATCCAGTAGTGCAGTGTCTCAGTTGCTTTATTGAATTTGTTTTTTCCTTTCAGCTTGTTATTCATCCGATTTTAATGTTGCCTGAAGATGATTTGTGAATGAATCGAAAGTACTCATATAAGATAAGTGAAAATATATTAAAGTGTTTAGCTTCGATGCAATTTATTCCTCATTGACATAATAGATCCAGTAGTGCAGTGTCTCAGTTGCTTCATTGAATTTGTTTTTTCCTTTCAGCTTGTTATTCATCCGATTTTAATGTTGCCTGAAGATGATTTGTGAATGAATCGAAAGTACTCATATAAGATAAGTGAAAATATATTAAAGTGTTTAGCTTCGATGCAATTTATTCCTCATTGACATAATAGATCCAGTAGTGCAGTGTCTCAGTTGCTTCATTGAATTTGTTTTTTCCTTTCAGCTTGTTATTCATCCGATTTTAATGTTGCCTGAAGATGATTTGTGAATGAATCGAAAGTACTCATATAAGATAAGTGAAAATATATTAAAGTGTTTAGCTTCGATGCAATTTATTCCTCATTGACATAATAGATCCAGTAGTGCAGTGTCTCAGTTGCTTCATTGAATTTGTTTTTTCCTTTCAGCTTGTTATTCATCCGATTTTAATGTTGCCTGAAGATGATTTGTGAATGAATCGAAAGTACTCGTATAAGATAAGTGAAAATATATTAAAGTGTTTAGCTTCGATGCAATTTATTCCACAGGGTGCCATTTTCTATCGCTTGCCCGGGCTATTAATTGTAAACTCTTAGCTGGTACTGACACCGGTTCGTTGTAGACATAAAAAATCCAGTAGTGCAGTGTCTCAGTTGCTTTATTGAATTTGTTTTTTTCCTTTCAGCTTGTTATTCATTCGATTTTAATGTTGCCTGAAGATGATTTGTGAATGAATCGAAAGTACTCGTAATAATTTAAAATTTGTTATGTATCTTTTTGATTACAAGATAAAAAGATATGACGAATCGAAACGATCAGAAAGGTATAATGAAACAGAATAATTCTGTAGTATTCAACAATGTCTGCCGCAATGAGGGAATGCTGCCTAAATACACACAATTTAAAAATGTATGTGTGTGTGTATTTGTATGTATAGCTTATGTACCCGGCATTGACTTGGAGTATAATATTGGCAAACATTTAGTTACAACTAGCAGGAAAACCTGCCGTTGCTCGGGATTGAATGAGGATCACTACTATGTACTTTTTCACTATGCTCATAACACCATGTTACTTTCTTTGTTTTTACTGCCCCCCCCCCTCTCCTCTCGCTTCACACCCTAATGTAGTCAGAAGAAGCTGAAATGTTAGAAAACTCTCTGAATTAGTGTCTTGTACCTGTGGTTTAAATTTCATTAAAATCGGAGATATTCGGCACATAGAGGCTAATGTAGAGATTCGAAACGCCTTCCATTAATTTCTCCAGAAAATTTTATACATATGATATAAATTTCATCAAAATAGGATATATTTGAAGTCTTAAAGGAGGTTTGGCCCTCTGCAGCTCCCTTGGATTAGGAGGGTACTTAGAGATTCGGAACTACTTCCATTGTCTTCCCCAGAAAATTTGATACATATGATTTAAATTTCAGGAAAATCGAATATATTTTAAGTTTTAAGGGCGTTAGGTGTGCACTTAGAGATTTAGGAACACTTCCATTGTCTTCCCCGGTAAATTTTATATAAGAATACACTTTTAGATTTTATGTAGATGCTTAAACGTTTCTTTCTATAGGGAACACACACAAACATCACATATAGACATCAAGTTTTATATATATATATATATATATATACAGGGTGGGCCAAAATAAGGGTCCTATCTTTAAATTTGAATAACTTGAATTTGAATAACTTCCACAAAATAAAAGTTAAACTCACCAAACTTTATGTGTGTGTAGACTGACCCTTCCGAGATTTTTTGAAATAAACAAAACAAATTTTAGCCGAAAAACACTTCTTAAAACTTACAAAAACTAAAGTATTGTTTTTTACACTGTTTTGAGTTTTTTAAGCAAAAATAATGTTTTCTAAATGAGGGTACGTTCCTTAGGGCTAATACGGCTCATGCTTGCTTCGGAAGGGGTCCTTTACTTATTCTAAAAAAAAAATTTTTTTAAATCAATAAATAAAAAAGTTATGAATTTTTAAAAATAGGACCCTTATTTTGTCCACCCTGTATATATATATATATATATATATATATATATATATATATATATATATATATATATATATATATATATATATATATATATATAAGAAGAAGAAGAAGAAAAATAAGAAGAAGAAGAAAGAGAAGAAGAAGAAAGAGAAGAAGGAAGAGTAGAAGAAAAAGAAAGAGAAGAAGAAAAGAAGAAGAAAAAAGAAGAAAAAAACGAGAAGAAGAAAGAGAATAATAATAATAATAATAATAATAAGAAGAAGAAGAAGAAGAAGAAGAAGAAGAAAAATAAGAAGAAGAAGAAAGAGAAGAAGGAAGAGGAGAAGGAAGAGTAGAAGAAGAAGAAAGAGAAGAAGAAAAGAAGAAGAAAGAGAAGAAGAAAAGAAGAAAAATGAAGAAAAAAACGAGAAGAAGAAAGAGAATAATAATAATAATAATAATAAGAAGAAGAAGAAGAAGAAGAAGAAGAAGATGAAGAAGAAGAAGAAGAAGAAGAAGAAGAAGAAGAAGAAAAAAAAAAGGAGAAGAAGAAAAGGAGAAGAAGAAAAGAAGAAGAAAGAGAAGAAGAAGAAGAAGAAGAAGAAGAAGAAGAAGAAAAAAGAAGAAAAAAAAGGAGAAGAAGAAGAAAAGGAGAAGAAGAAAAGAAGAAGAAAGAGAAGAAGAAGAAGAAGAAGAAGAAGAAGAAGAAGAAAAGAAGAAGAAGAAGAAAAAAAAAGGAGAAGAAGAAAAGGAGAAGAAGAAAAGAAGAAGAAAGAGAAGAAGAAGAAGAAGAAGAAGAAGAAGAAGAAGAAGAAAAAAGAAGAAAAAAAAGGAGAAGAAGAAGAAAAGGAGAAGAAGAAAAGAAGAAGAAGAAGAAGAAGAAGAAGAAGAAGAAGAAGAAGAAGAAGAAGAAGAAGAAGAAAAGCTTTATAAACGGCAAACCTACTCCATTTTCCGGTGTTGCTAAACAGTCAAATAATTTGCACAAAGATGACACTCCATTGAGTTCCGCAATTGGGATGAGTTCGTGACAATTCGTCTTCATGAAATCCAGCATCCGGACGACGTATTTGTTGACCAAACGGCGCAATTCTTCCACAAGTTCCTGCAAAGAAAATTTAAAAAAACAAAAAAAAAACAAAAAAAACTTTAACAATTATTTTTACTGACAATAATATGCATAATTTTGTTTTCTAGGTCGGCTGTTGCTTTTAGTGGAGATATGTGAAGATTTTCAATCCTCTCATATTACTCATCATCATTTAATTGACAAATCTATCTATGTCATTAACCCTTATCCTCAAGTGGTTTTTAGCCTTTATAAATAGTGACTCATTGGTGAATAAAAATGGCTACTACTGGCAACAGGACTTTAATATTAGGGTTGTTTTGAAAGGCTATATATATAAATTCAATGTTTTTTTAATGAACAAAATCTAACAAATTCAATTAAAAAAATAATGAGTTGTCAACTGTTGTGAACATTGCCCCCAATCCTGCATGATAATCAAAAGACAGATAAAGAAGAAGAAGAAGAAGAAGAAGAAGAACATAAAGAAGAAGAAGAAGAAGAAGAAGAAGAAGAAGAAGAAGAAGAAGAAGAAGAAGAAGAAAGATTAAAAATTCCCAACCCCAAAAAATCCAAATTTTTGTCATTCTAAAAAGAAGGACGACATTATGTTTTAGCATGTATTGCTTTTTTGTGCCGGAGTTGGGCAATTTTTACTGACCGCGACTCTGACTCTGACTCCTACAGCAAGTAATTTGCACCGATTCAGACTCCGCAGATCTGTTTAGCACAATATTCAGCTTGAATTGAAATTTTTAATAATTTCTTCATTTAAATCTTCTTTGAATTAAAAACAAAATCCCCCCCCCCCATAAAACAAAACAAAAAACAAAGATAAAATAAGGAACATTAAGTTTTTGTGATTGCAAAAAAATGTTGCCTACTGGAAATCATCGCAAAAGAAAAACATTATTTGAATTTGAAAGGCAAAAATTATTTGAATTTGAAAGAAAAAAATTATTTGAATTTGAAAGAAAAAAATTATTTGAATTTGAAAGAAAAAAATATTTGAATTTGAAAGAAAAACATTATTTGAATTTGAATGAAAAAAATTATTTGAATTTGAAAGAAAAACATTATTTGAATTTGAAAGGCAAATAGATTTGTCATTACTTTACTGCGCTTTTTTTGCAGCCAACATTCAACGTAAGGTTGCCAGCCAAGGGCATCGTAGTCGTTGTAGACCATGCCACACCTGGAGACGGTCGCAGGGGACGCCTGTGCAAGATCCTCCACTTCAAATAGTAGTGACACCTGAAAATAGAACCGAAAAGGCAAAATTAATTTCCGAAATAGAATTTTACTTTGAATTTCAGAAATGTCATAAAAAAATGAAAAATAATTTTTAAACTTGTTTAGTCCTCTCCCCCTAAATCATCATCATCAGCGTCGTCGTCATCGTCGTCGTCATCGTCATCATCATCATCATCATCACCATCATCATCACCATCATCATCATCATCATCATCGTCATCGTCATCATCGTCATCATCATCATCATCATCATCATCATCAGCAGCAGCATCATCGTTATCGTCATCGTCATCGTTATCATCGTCATCATCATCATCATCATCATCATCATCATCATCATCATCATCATCGTTATCGTCGCTATCATCATCATCATCGTTATCGTCGCCATCATCATCATCATCATCATCATCATCGTTATCGTCATCATCATCATCATCATCGTCATCGTCATCGTTATCATCGTCGTCATCATCATCGTTATCATCGTCATCATCATCATCGTCATCACCCGCCTCCTACATTTTATCATCTTATTTCCCATGGTCAGGGATTCCGTTCAACTTCCATTGTCTTCTTGATGGTTTGAATCCAAGTTTGTTTTTTTTGTGGGGATCGTCCAACTTTCCTTTATCACAAAGGAATAGGACTCTTATATCTCAATACACAGTCTTTGGGGATTGATTCCGTTCAAATTCCATTGTCTAAGATCCTTGTCGATGGTTTGCATCCGAGTTTTCTTGGGTCGTCTAACTTCCGCCTCAAAGTCTCTGCATTTTCTTATGATCAAAATATTCCGCCATCATATACGCCTACGGGTGTCGATTGAAAACTCATCACCAACTGTCTGTGATTATTTTCATTATGAGGGTTAGGGTTAGGGTTAGGGTTAGAGTTAGGGTTAGAGTTAGGGTTAGGGTTAGGGTTTAGGGTTAGAGTTAGGGTTAAGGTTAGGGCATGGACGGCATGGAGGGGCAGGGTGTCTCAAGCCCCCTCACTTTTTGACTTGGGCCCCCCCCCCACTTTACGATCATCAATAATTAAGTTGATATGCATGTGTTTAATTTTATCTAATTAGCTTATCTGTTAAATGATTGTTGGTCTTATATTGTCATCATTACAATATAAGACCAACAATCAATTTTATCTTAAATTTGACGAAAACCAAGCGAAACGGGTGAGTTTTTGTTAAAGGTCCCTATTCTATAGGTATATTTACGGACTTTCATTTTCTTCTCCAAAAAAATCGACACCCCGAAGCAAAACACGTGAAACTTGAATTAAACTGATTTTGGCATTTCTTTAGTTTAGCTGTGAATCACAATTTATTTGCTTTCCTTTTTTGAAGACAGCGGCAGACAATCAACCGGAATAACAGAATTAGGAGTTTTTATACAAAATCTTCCGCTTCTAACGAGCTCTCAACCACTTTCGGACGATCATTTTTAGTCAAGATATTGAATTTATTCCCATATTTGGCATTCTGGGCATAATGTGGGCCCCCCCCCCCACTTTTTAGGAAAGCCCCACCCCCACGTTTATAACTGTCCCGCCGGCCCTGTAGGGTTAGGGTTAGAGTTAGGGTTAGGGTTAGGGTAAGGGTAAGGGTTAGGGTTAGAGTTAGGGTTAGAGGTAGGGTTAGGGTTAGGGTTAGGGTTAGAGTTAGGGTTAGAGTTAGGGTTAGGGTTAGGGTTAGAGTTAGGGTTAGAGTTAGGGTTAGAGTTAGGGTTAGGGTTAGGGTTAGAGTTAGGGTTAGAGTTAGTGTTAGAGTTAAGGTTAAGGTTAGGGTTAGGGTTAGGGTTAGAGTTAGAGTTAGGGTTAGAGTTAGAGTTAGTGTTAGAGTTAGGGTTAGGTTAGGGTTAGGGTAAGGGTTAGGGTTAGGGTTAGAGTTAGGGTTAGGGTTAGAGTTAGGGTTAGAGTTAGAGTTAGTGTTAGGGTTAGGGTTAGGGTTAGAGTTAGGATTAGAGTTAGTGTTAGAGTTAGGGTTAAGGTTAAGGTTAGAGTTAGGGTTAAGGTTAGAGTTAGTGTTAGAGTTAGGGTTAAGGTTAAGGTTAGGGTTAGGGTTAGAGTTAGTGTTAGAGTTAGGGTTAAGGTTACGGTTAGGGTTAGAGTTAGGGTTAGGGTTAGGGTTAGGGTTAAGGTTAGGGTTAAGGTTAGGGTTAGGGTTAGAGTTAGTGTTAGAGTTATGGTTAAGGTTAGGGTTAGGGTTAGAGTTAGGGTTAGGGTTAGGGTTAGGGTTAAGGTTAGGGTTAGGGTTAGAGTTAGTGTTAGAGTTAGGGTTAAGGTTAAGGTTAGGGTTAGGGTTAGAGTTAGGGTTAGGGTTAGGGTTAGAGTTAGGGTTAGGGTTAGAGTTAGGGTTAGGGTTAGGGTTAGGGTTTTCGGTAAGAAAAAAAATGTTTATTCTTACATTTGTTGCAGCTTTAATAATTAAGAATTGCTGTTTGTCTTCATAAAATTTAATTAATTAAAAAATAATTAAATTCAATTCGAAGATTCGATCTTTTCGAATCCTGTCTTTACTACAAAAATTAGTTAAATTTTTTAAAAAAATCCCTTTTCTTATAAGAAAAAATCTTCACCTCTCCTAACAGTGAGTTTGTGTGCACGCATATAGAGGGAGGGGGTCGGGGAGGCGGAGACATCAGGTGTAATTTTGGTCAATTTCGTAAAGCACAAGAAGTTTTACAGGATGCAGTGTCTCAGCAGCCAACGACTTATACAGGCAGTTTGTTGCACACTTCAGCAATTCCGAATGTGAAGAAATGTTTTTTGAAAGACATGGGATGGGAGCTGTGCTATTTTTTTTACTCTCGAGGCATTTCCACATGTGTTAGACACAAGGCGATCAAAAAAGTGGTCACGGTTGTTGTTGGCAAGATGGTTGCTAATTTTCTTGCTAGACATCTAAACTTATTATGTAATATAACATAATATATTAATAATATTATTCCCGCCAAAACTACCTATTAATATCAACAGTATGGTCTTTACCTGATTTCCCTGAAGATGGACCCGGATAGGCTCTAAAGTACTTGGGACATCAACGATTATGGCAGATTCATCGGCCAATTCCCCACCAAACCAAAGACCCTGATTCAGCTAATGGAAAGGATCCTCACAAACATATCCAGACATAAGTTGTCCGTCATATTCAGCGATATATATATATATATATATATATATATATATATATATATATATATATATATATATATATATATATATATATATATACAGGGTGATTCATAAGTCACTTCACTTAGCTATTTAAAATGATTACCATATGAAGCACAAACATACTATGAACTTTTGATAATTGTTATCTTACTCTCTAATTACTGCTATTTGTTATTTTAAATTTGTTCGTTTATATATTTGTTTCTATATATATTTATTTCATAATCAATCAAATATGCTACAAAGAGTCGTAAATTCCTTGCAAAAAAGAATGGAGCTATGCATGCAGAACGAAGGTGGAAATTTTGAAAATTTGCTGTAATTTTAAACTCCCATAAATGAATTTGTTGAATAAACTTTCTGTTTTGTATTACCGTATTTTTTAACTTTAGAATTTCAAAAATAAATAGCTAAGTGACTTATGAATCACCCTATATATATATATATATATATATATATATATATATATATATATATATATATATATATACATATATATTTATATATATATATATTTATATATATATATATTTATATATATATATATATTTATATATATATATATATATATTTATATATATATATATATATTTATATATATATATTTATATATTTATATATATATATATTTATATATATATATATATTTATATATATATATATATATATATTTATATATATATATTTATATATTTATATATATATATTTATATATATATATATATATTTATATATTTATATATATATATTTATATATATATATATATATTTATATATATATTTATATATATATATATTTATATATCTATATATATTTATATATATATTTATATATATATATATATATATTTATATATATATATATATATATATATATATATTTATATATATATATATTTATATATATATATATATATATTTATATATATATATATTTATATATATTTATATATATATTTATATATATATATATTTATATATATATATTTATATATATATATATATATATTTATATATATATATATATATATTTATATATATATATATATTATATATATATATATTTTTTATATATATATATATATATATATATATATATATACTAGAGAAACCTGCATAAAGATATGCCATGCGTGTGGGGAGAATGCTGTTACAGAACGGGTGTGTCAGAAATGGTTTGCTTGATTCCAAAAACGAAATTTTTCAGTGAGAGATGCTCCTCGCTCTGGCCGGCCAAAGATGATCGACAATGACCAAGTCAAATCCGTAGTTAAACAAGATTGCCGTTTGACAACCAGACAAATCGCAGACATTCTCAAGATTTTCAAATCGAGTGTGGAAAAATGAATTGCATAAACTCGGTTATGTTTCTAAACTTGATGTTTGGGTTCTTCCTTCATAAAAAAAACGAACGAACTTTTTGACCAACCCAATATATATATATATACAACAAATACTGACCCAACGGGTCACAAGTGGGCTAGTTTTTTGTGTTTTTTGTTTGTTTCCGACACCCGATGTGATGCCATTCTTACTTACCTGTTCTGGCATGCCGATTCTTTCACCATTAATTAGGGTGAGCACTTTATTGTCGTCCATCACAGAGTTCATGCTTTCGATCCACAGCGTATCAACGGGGCCATCGAATATGATCCATTTCTCTTCCGTTTTGTCATCTATGTAAAATGAAAAAACATGGACTAAGGTTATGGGGTACTTATACAGATTAGGACCCAAGCTAAAATCGACTTGGCATCGGTAGTTTCCGAATGTTTACGTAGACTGCCGGAAAATGCCGATTTATCAAAGCGATGTAAAACGAAAAAAAAAAATTTAATAAATAAAAAGAATATGTTTTAATTTTAAGTTTAAGTAAGCAAAAATTGAAATATATTACAAATGAAAAAATATATATGTGTGGCACAATGTGTAATCTTTTGGGGAGCTAAGTGCTTCCCGTTATATTCATAGCCCTTGCGCCAGACTTGAGTTGCAAATAAAGTGAATTCGCTAAAAATGTCAGCTCACTGAGCGGGGTATTCGGTGTAATCCGATGTCAGCTAAAATATAAACAAGGCTGGAGACACCAGCCAGGTTCAAGAGGTCAAAGAAAACCTGTCACCGAGATTTGTTGAAACACTGATGACGGCTGTATTCCCTCTCTCTCTTTCTCTATTTCTCTCATTCTCTATCCCTCTGTCTCTCTCTCCTTCTCTCTCACTTCCCCCCTTCTCTCTCTCTCTCTAGAAAAGAGATTAAAAATTGAAAGACTGGTTTGAAATCCGAACAAGGAAGACGCGTTTGTCGCGCGCTCTGAGATGTTTCTTTTCAAAATATAATAAATCATATTTTTATATAAAAAGTAAAATGGTTTGTTCCATTATTACATAATGTTTGATTTGCAGCACGATGGTCCCGACCAAACAGCCCGCTAGCCAGTCCCAGAAGCAGACGGCAGTGACTATCGTCAGACGATGATTGCTCACTGGCCATAACAAGATGAGACATTGCACATACGTGCACATGTTGTCACACATCGAACCGTCGTCACAAAAGTCCAGCAAAGATCACCCAGCCGTCCAAAGCCACATTGATGCCGGTCCCAAGATATACCTCTTCGGCCAAAACAAGTAATATCGCCACAAATAGAGCTTAAGACATTACCGTAGCAAAATATTTAGCTTTAGCGTGACGTTATAGATTTATGATTTACGTCATGTTTCAAAACATGAATTCAAACATAAGTGCTGATAAAAAATAAATGAATGAATGTGTAAACATTATAAATTGTGTTGGAAATTATTTTAATAATACAAAACAATTTATTTCGCTTTAACTACGTATTGTAGTTCTTTCACAATTGTATAATCCTCCCAGTCTAGTCTACAACAATTCTACGCATGAAGGTAAAAAAAGAACACAATTTTCTCACCTGAGCATGTCTGCCTCATCACACAAGAGAGCACACCGTCGGACCACTCGTTTGTGCTCAGATTAAACTCACCATACAATTCACCGAGGGACAACGCTTTCGGATTCAGCGGATACTCCTGACACAAAATAACAAAAGAAGGAATTTAATAACTGGAAGGGTTCGTAAAAATCACGACATAAACTTCTGCTGGAATGAATCGGAAACTGTACGAAGAGCATCGCTCCGCAAAAACATTCTTTTTGACGAGGACAAAAGCGTAGCATCTGTTTCCGACACTATACTTCATCTTTTTTCTGCAAACGGGCAGAGAAGAAAAATCCTTCTAGACCGAGGCAATTTAAATTTTTGTCCGAATCCAGAGGGACCCTTTTTGAGGAGCTGGATTTTCCATACATTAAAAACCGACCTTGTATCTAACTCTGCCCTCGTGGGGACCCAAGTAAATAGGTACTTGAAGGATTCATAAAACCCCCAGCAGATACTTTTACTTGAATAAATGAGAAACTTTATGAAGACTACTACTACTACTACTACTACTACTACAACAACATCATCATCATCATCATCATCACCATCATCATCAATGGTTTAACGTCTGTTTTACATGCTGCCGTTCGTTGGACGACTTTAAGAAACTGATTTCCAATGTAACCTATCTCTTACCAGGTCTTTATTTATCCCTCAGCTCCATTTTTATTACTTCCTTCCGTGTTTTCCTTGGCCTTCCCTTGTGAACTGAACCTGCCACTTCAACTGTTCTACATCTACTAACCGAATGATGACTCTTATCAATTCTTTCAACGTGGCCATACGATCGAAGTCTACTCTTCTGCACAACACACCCCTATACTGTCCAGATTTTATCTTCCTCTGAGGGCATCAGTGTTAAGTTACCCCCCTTTGTATTGAGATATAAGAGTCCTGTTTCTTTGTGATGTTATTAGAGTGATCTCCCTTGTTGTTGTTGGTTATTGACTGGGAAAACAAAGATGGCAGTTTGGACAAACGGACGTGTGTCTATGATTGGATTTATGTGATAAGTAAACTAACATTGGAAGCAAAAGCTGTCTTCTTTCGTGTGATGAGAACTTATCTTGTTCAGCAAACGTTGAAACAGAAGATGGCTTCTTTTACAAAACACCCACCTATTTTGCTGTCTTTATCACCTCACAAAAACATCATATGTATTCACTCAAGGCAAATGTACACCTACTCCTGTCCTGGTGCACATTTCTATGTATGGGTGAAGATGAAAAAAAAAATTGGGGGGGGGGGGGTAAAATAAAAATCTTCTTTTTTTTCTTTTTATTTAAAAAATATTTCGATGTATGTGGAGGATAAAAAAAAAATTCGGGAGGGGGTCAAAAATAATTTTTATTTAAAAAAAATTTTTTTCTTATTAAAAATATTCCTATGTATGGAGGAGGATACAAAATTAAAAAAAATATTAAATACACAAGTGGTTCCAATTACATGGATATCCTAGTCAGGTGATATGATTTTAATGACGCTAGTTTTTGGCATTTTTTTTTTGTAGGAAGGTGTCACCGTTCTCTCACATAGAGTGCTTGGTATTCCAAAATCCTACTTAAGATATCACCAATTGTTGAAAATTTAATTTCATTTATAAAAGACAAAAACATGTAAGGTAAAAACACATTTTCCGAAAGGTCATCTTTTTGTAAGTACAATACTTGATGTACTTGATACTTGGTGTGGCATTCACCATGATGGGTTGAGCCAACTTCCTTCGAAGGAGGAAGTTTCTCGGGAATATTCAATTCACAAGTGGTCCCCAGTCGCTATATCTCGGTCAGGGGAGATGACGATGTTAGCTTTTGCATTTTTTTTTTTTTTTTTTTTTTGGCAGGAAGGGGTCTTGCTAACTTCCTACATACAGCGCCTGGTATTCCCAAATGGTCACTCATCTGGTACTGACCAGGCTCAACGTTGCTTAACATTGATATGACCTAACGAGAACCGGTGGGTCAACTTTATTATGCCATACATAATACTTGATGAACCTGCATTGAAAGGGAATGTAAGGGATCAGACCTTGAATCTGACATAAGAATGGTCTCAGAAAGGGATCTTGTTTGTATGTAGTGGAAGAACAGATGAATGAACACAGCTCCCAATTTAGGATGACCTCCAAGACTTTCACCCTAATTCACAGTAGCCCCTTACGTTTACAGTGGCGGCTTGCCTTGTTTGGGGTGAACTATGTTAAAAAAAAAAAAAGAAGGGTTGTTACATATGCTTTGCTAATAATAAGGTCATCTTTTTGCAAGTACAATACTTGATATATCTGGTGTGGCATTCACCATGATGGGTTGAGCCAGCTTCCTTCGAAGGAGGAAGTTTCTCGGGAATATTGAATTCACAAGTGGTCCCCAGTCGCTATATCTCGGTCAGGGGAGATGACGATGTTAGCTTTTGCATTTTTTTTTTTTTGGCAGGAAGGGGTCTTGCTAACTTCCCACATACAGCACCTGGTATTCCGAAATGGTCACTCATCTGGTACTGACCAGACTCAAAGTCGCTTAACTTTGGTAATCTAATGAGAACTGATATGTCAACATAATTATGCTGATATACACCTGCCCTGTATCCCCTCTTGAATAAATACACATATTTTTCCCCGTTTCCTATAAAAAAAAAAATGGTCTCCTCACAACAGATTTTGATCCTCCTTCCATTCACCTCCCCATGTCCTCTACCCTCTCTTCTGGGCCATGCTAACTCAGACAAAGTGTGTAAAAGCAAGACGTGATGCTCCCCCCCCCCCCCGTTCAGTGTTGCCAGACTTACACCTCCAACATTCAGATCAGCCTGCAAGTATCCTACATCTCTACAAAGCCACCATTCACCTGTGCAGAGAGTATTGTTGTCACATCTGGGCTGGTGCACCATCCCCCCATGCATGAAGTATTGTTGTCACATCTGGGCTGGTGCACCATCCCCCCATGCATGAAGTATTGTTGTCACATCTGGGCTGGTGCACCATCCCCCCATGCATGAAGTATTGTTGCCACATCTGGGCTGGTGCACCATCCCCCCATGCATGAAGTATTGTTGCCACATCTGGGCTGGTGCACCAACCACTAGTCTCTCCCTCTTATACAAGATGCAAAAAAAAATAAAGATTTTTAACTGTTACGTCTGATGTTATCGATTTAATAACAACTAAAAAATGATCAAAGGACGAAGTAGAACCTTTAACAGATTTATTTATCAATTCACATGTTAAATGGAAATGTAGAAGCCGTTGGATGCGTTGTGATTAAAGTCTGTGATAGTGAGCCCGTTGTGTTTACCTTTCAACTGTCATGGCGGACTCTGTCTTCTCAAGGGCGATAACTCTGCTTTCTTCGGTCCAAGGGAAATAACTCTATTGTGTTTTTAGGTTGCCTTAACACTAACGTAATAGGTGCTGCACCGTCTGCCAAACTCCAGCCCGTGTCACATTGCCGCAGAATTGCATCTCTGTGCTTGTTTTACAGGTACTTCCACAGAATGTGCTCCGATAAACTTACTGCGCTTGTACCTCCCTAAATGAAAATACTCCCGACCCACCTGACTAGCAGCAACATCCCACCCCTTCACTATAGATGTCCCCAGATGCCGGAAGATTTTCTTTCGTCAACCTGGAATGCCTTTGGAATTCCCTTCCTACTCCCTGTTTCCTCAACAGTACCAATATGCAGAAATTTAAATGTAATGTGAACAAACATCTTGCTGCCCAACTCCCCACCCAGGTTGCCTCCTCCCTCCATAAATCTATCCCTGACCACAGTAGTCCCTTATGATTCGGAGTGAATAAAAGTAAATAAAAACAGATTGGTGTAAGATATCGTTTCCTTAGACACATCCTTAGAATCAACCATTTGTTCCTCAACGCACTTGTCTTTCTTCTAAAACATCCCAAGTTCAGATCAGCCTAGTATGGCATAAGGTCATTTAATATTATACAATCTGAGTCATAATAACTTAAAAACAGACAAAAAAATAAATAAATAAGATAAAATTGTGACCTCGTTTCAGTATTGGAAGACATAATGTTGCATACTACTCCTGCCTGGACCGCGGCAGTACGCGTTTCGTATACTCGTCGTGCAGAGGGTTGGTCGTCTGTGGATGAATTCTTTCTTTTTCTTTCGCCGTCTGTTGTCTGCAATAAAAGCCATGTCGCCTCCGAAGACAAACTCTGCTTTTAAATTTTATTAATTTTATTCAAGCGTTGTTATTTCATCTGGGGGAAATTCACCACGCCGAGAGAGACTAAGAGAGCAAATCCTACTTTATCGTAGTTAGTTATTAATGTTTTCTTAACTATTCATAGAGAGGGGGGGGGGGAAGGATTCTCGCACTTGTCTTCCCTGAAGGGAAATATTCCGTATCTTTACATTGTGAATCGCACGTCCTCTCAGTTCGCTTTCCGAAACAGACTGACTAAAAACTCGCTTCTCACGAGAACGAGTGACGTCACAGATCCCTTTGTTTCCCACGCAAGGCCCGCGAAGTCACAGAGCCTCTCGCAGGTGTAGACTGACCCTTGATCTGAGGTCTCGTCACACGTAACCTTGTCACGTCTGCCAGCCGCAACTGTGAGAACAAACCCTGTTCTGCACTCGACTGCCCCGTGTTAATTCGCGCAAGTCAAATCGACGATTCCCAACAGATACGTCCACTCCCATAGGGCCATTATCTAACAATAACCCTACGAACAAAACTACGGTCGATGCATACATCCCAAGTTCAGATCAGCCTAGTATGGCATAAGGTCATTTAATATTGTACAATCTGGGTCATAATAACTTAAAAACGAACAAAAAATAAATAAGATAAAATTGTGACCTCGTTTCGGTATTGGAAGACATAACCCTACGAACAAAACTACGGTCGATGCATACCTCCCAAGTTCAGATCAGCCTAGTATGGAATAAGGTCATTTAATATTGTACAATCTGGGTCATAATAACTTAAAAACAAACAAAAAATAAATAAATAAGATAAAATTGTGACCTCGTTTCGGTATTGGAAGACATAACCCTACGAACAAAACTACGGTCGATGCATACATTTTCTCCTTTTTTTCCTCTCTTTCGAAAAAACAAAATAGTTTATGTTCACCTTGACACTTTCAAAACTTGGATCAGTTTGACTCATTTTGTTCATGGACGCTTGAAGCGTTTTCCACGTCACCGTCTTGCCGGATTGCGTTTTTCCGACTATCATCGTGGAATGGCGAGAGTTTTTCGTTTCGTAGAGCTGGATAATTTTCGTGATGGTGATAGCATTGGGCTGGAGGTTGTTGCTTACCAGTTCTTCTTCAAGCACGGTCTTTAGCTGTAAAGAATCAAAACAAAAGAAGAATTAAGTTTTCATGTGTCAAAGATGCATAAGAGGGAGGGGGGACGAAGATGGGGCTCAGCCTATAACGAGGACAGGAAAACTGTCATTTCTGTTGTAATAGGTGATTATCGTGTAGATAAAAATGTTTGATAATTTTAATTTAGGGTATTAATTGCTACTTTTGCATTCTATTTCAATATAATTATTTATGGATTTTACAATGAGCTCAGTAACGGTAGTGAATTTTGTTGTGTTAATATTTGTTAATTGTAATTATATTATACTAAAATTAATACTAGTGAAATTACTATATAAAAGAAGTTTAATGGTGTTACTATCTTTAGTATTAATAAAAACAATTATAATAACAATAATAATAATAAAGCCAATAGTACCTACGATAGTCGCAGTGACAATAGTATCAATAATAATAATAATAATATAAATAATAATAATAATAATAATAATAATAATAATAGTAGTAGTAGTAATAATAATGTTAATTATTATAATCCCCTTCGTTCCCCTCCCTCTTATGCATCTTCAATTTCCGGTTGAGGTTTAACTTTAAAATTTTAGGCAGTGATTCCGTTGACGCTTGAAGAGTTGGCTTTCATTATGAACGCTAACGAAACAACATATATTTTGTTGCAATAATGGAATAATAAAATCACCAACAGAAAAATATATTTTGCTCTGAATTTTCATTGAGCACTCTCATAAACCCGGTTTCAACTTCCTTCGGATTTATACCCCCTGGATATTTGTAACAAGTTAATTATATATATATATATATATATATATATATATATATATATATATATATATATATATATAATAAATATTTGTTATTGTCTATTATCTATGTACGTATACGTTTCGTCCTTTTTAATAATCGGGACTCATCAGCATAGAGATATGACTATTCACTACCGGTCATGCGATTCGAAACCCCGGATCACAAGTATTTTGCAACTCAAATCCGACGCTTTAACCACACGGGCAATTTTAAATAGCGAATAAACGGTGATAATTTTAACACTTTATCGGCGGCTTAACGTCTAGAGGGTTCTACTGTTTTAATGGAGGAACGATGCATTTAAAGCTAGTGACGTCATATATATATATATATATATATATATATATATATATATATATATATATATATATACAGGGCTTTACGCACTCCACTACTTTTAGAGCTGCTCTTGCTCCCGCTCCCGCTCTTGCTCCAACGCCCAAAATTAGAGCTGCCTCTTCTCACGCTCCCCATTTTAAAAAAGGAGCCGCTCCTGCTCCAACTCCTATAAAAAAGGAACGGCTCTTTTTCAGCGCTCTATACTGAAAATGTACCTTCTTTCATAAACGTTCTATTCTGCCAATGAATGGTCGAAGGATAGGGGTGGGCGTCAAAGGATCTCATCGATATGGGTGGGGATGTCAAAATGAAAAGAACCAAAGAACAAAAGAATTATATATATATATATATATATATATATATATATATATATATATATATATATATATATATATATATATATAAGGAAATTGACAACATCTTTGAGGCACACATGAAAATGTATTAAAGTGAAATATTTTGAAAATCAACAATCGTGCAATTTAAATGAAAAATTCATTTATTTAATTTTTTTTTTGCAACCTTTCGTTGTAGGAAATTGATAACATCTTTAAATTGCACGATGTGTTGATTTTCAAAATATTTCACTTAAATACATTTTCATGCGTGCCTCAAATATGTTGTCAATTTCCTTATTCAAATAACGCCAATCTGTGCATAACATCGATCGAACTACACTTATCCTAACATATTTTAGAAATTGACTTGCCTTTCTGCTTCTATCGTAATTCGACCTCTCGGGGTTAATACCATCAAAATGAACAAGAAGAAGAGAAAAAAAAACTATAAGACAGTCTCACCTGACAAAGTTGTTCTACAACGAAAGCTTGCAAAAAAAAAACTTTAAATAAATGATGTGTTGATTTTCAAAATATTTCACTTATATATATATATATATATATATATATATATATATATATATATATATATATATATATATATATGGCTTTACGCACTCCACTACTTTTGGAGCTGCTCCCGCACCAGCTCCAACGCCCAAAATTGGAGCTGGCTCCTCTCACGCTCCCCATTTTCAAAAAAGGAGCCGCTCCAGTTCAAACTCCTATAAAAAAAGAAGCGGCTCTTTTTCAGCGCTCCATAATAAAAATGTACCTTCTTTCATAAACGTTCTATTCTGCCAATGAGTGGTCGAAGGATAGGGGTGGGTGTCAAAGGATCTCGTCAATATGGGTGGGGATGTCACTTTAAGTGTAAGACCGTAAGATAATATTTGACAAAATCTCGCTAATATAGGAGAACATGTCGGACGAAGCATAGGATTATACGTATATTTTCGTTTTCTGAGGTATAAAATAGAAATAGAAAAATCCATGAAGTATTTTAAAACAATTTTAATTTTTATTACATTAACAACCTATTTTTCAGGGGATGAAAATTTGACCTGCTATTTTTTCTATTTTTTTTGGAAGGGAATTTAGATTTGTTTTAAGTAAATAAAGTTTTACTTTTAAACATTATTAGTGATTATTTTCTTTTTAAAGAAAACATTTCTCTGGGAGAGGAGAGACAGCCAGGGCAACATTACTCGTCGTGCTGTTGTTTAATATTTGTTTGTTTTGCGAACGTAACTATATTGTATAATGTATATTATTATTTACCACAGAGAAACGCGCAAGTACTTTTAAACCGATCGATTTATCCATTTTTTTTTCAATAGTACAATTTGGGGCAAAAAAAACCCAATGAAGTTTATTTTTTAAAGATCAAATAAAAAAATATTTTTCATAAGATGGCCCCAAAATATCAATAAATTGTCAATAAACAATTCAGAGATCCATTTAATGTCTTAAAATTTCATACAAAATATCTGGCCTAGACATTGGGAGTTGAAAAAATATCGAATCAAATTTTCCTCCCGAAAAATTAACTGAAGCAAATTTTCCTATGTCGGGCAAAAACATTTATTTAAAGTAAAAATTCGTATAAAAAAAGGTGAAAACGTCTATATTTTAAATCTCTAACAAAAAACAAACTGTTTACAATTTTAATATTCGATAATAGATTTTTTAAGATAAAGAAAGATATCTAATCTACTTTCGGTTCTAAAAAAAACAAGAAATTAGTCAGATAGTCTAATTATTTGCTTTTTAAATTAAAATTTAAGACATTTTCTTTAATTTAATTAAGTTTAAACATCGGTTTAATT
>OY744552.1:42199378-42204378 GCA_963556195.1 Sepiola atlantica
TAAAACTGGCCTTGTGCCTAACTCCTGGGGAGGAGTAAAAAAAGGTAGTATCTGTTCCGATGGATACTGCACCCCATAGACTGGTATTGTCTTGGCCTTCGGGGCTTGATTTACGCCGGTCTATGGGTCTGTCCTGTGCAGTTCTAGGAGGTGCACCATCCCAGGCTTTGCTACCCCTCTTTGGGGAGGAGTAAGTTTATTGCTTACTGTCTGAGACGCCCCTATGCCGACGGGGCTGCCCAGGCAATTTTTAAATGGCCAGATTGCTCACCTCTAGAGCGCTGGCTTATTTAATCCCACTTTCCCGACCTTGTGTCACATCTTACCTTGTGGGAGGTAGATAAATAAAAGATCAAAGTGTAGTATCTGTTCTGATGGATACTACACCTTATAGATCAGTACCATCTTGGCCTTCGGGCCTTGATTCCGCCGGTCTGTGGGTTTGTCCTGTGCAGTTCTAGGAGGTCCACCCTCCCAGGCTTTGCCATCTCACCCTTTGAGAAGGGGTTAGCTTATTGCTAATCGCCTGAGGCGCCCCTACCGGGGAAAGCCGACGGGGCTGCCCAAGCATTTTTTGAAGGCTAGAGTGCTATTCCTTCTCGAGGGCGCTGGCTTTTCAAATCCCACTTTCCCGACCTTGTGTCACGTCTTACCGCTGTGAGAGGAAGATAAATACAACGGATAAAGGTGTTGATTAACAATCAGTTAATTGCCCATTTTATGAATTTTCCGAACCGGAATAACTAATTTTCTAAAGAAATTGAAATTAAATACCGTTTTTTTTAGGTCAAATAACATGGTACAATAACAAAAGGCTAAATTGGCTCATTAGAAGCAATTATCAATCTGTTAGATATATTGCTATATGGGTTGGTTGGAAAACCCGACAAGATAATTTTATATGTTAGAAAAAAGAAGAGACAAGAGTAAAAGAAGAGAAAGAAAGATGAATTTATGTGTTTGACATGTTAGATAAGAAAATTGTGTCAAACTTTCAAATTTGAAGTTATTACACCCGGGCAACACCGGGTTTCTTTGTGAAAATGAAGATGAATGTCTTTTATAACATCTTTATAAGAGGCAGTGGCGTGCAGAAGTCTGGTGATGCCCTGATGATGTCCTGGTGATGCCAGGGTCCAACTCCTTGATTTTATGCTCCAAAGACTCAAGTATAAGTCCTAGTACTGAGAAATATAAGAAATAGAGCTAGTTTGAATATGATTGGATTCCCCACCCTAGTTTGGGTCCCCTCTTTATGCTACGGATGAGATGTAATAGATGTTACATGTCGCCTGATGATTGTCTCAATGGCCACGTTACGGTAAAAACAACACAAGACAAGTTGTAAGTATAACTCAGTTGTACTCGGGGTGTGTGTGTGATACCCTTGTGGCTAAGGAACCAAAACGCTGTCTGTTAATCGTTTTCTGGTCGTGTCGGCCCCAGTGACAATCTTCTTTTTCTGACGCTAAGTAGTTGACTCTCGGACTATCTTGACAATATCCCCAAACCAAACTCTTTTAGACAGCCAATCCCCCAAATATATTTACTCTTGACCGGAAATCCTTGATGTCCGGTCTTTCTCTCAGTCTCCCCCAGCTGATCACCAGAAATGGCCACATCCGTTTTTTGTCTTCAGCTTATCGTTATCCGGCCACCCAGAAACTAACAACTAAGTGTCATGGCGCCATACCGTCTGGGGAGTTCAATAGCTTCTCTATCGCCGTCCACTTATCTCACTTTCTCATCCTTTCTCGACAGTCTCGGCTGTGTGTGTGGTGGGCCAGTCCATAGTATCACATACTCACCAATATTTAAAATAGAATCGGAACAAAAGCACTGACTCACCTCTTCGTCTGGCATTGTGGGATTGGTGCGTTTCTTTTTACCCGCATATCTCAGAATAGAAACGAGTGCGCGCAGACCGAAATCGTAATGGTCTTGTTTGGACAATTGTTGATTGGCGAGGCTGTAAAGGGTGAACACTTTCTTAGCCAAGTGCTAAAATTTAGGAAGATGGAAAAAAAGAAAAAGAAAGAAATTGGTAAATTCAGGCAAGAAGTGTAAAAAAAAAAACTTTATTCAAATTTAAATCCTGGATTAAAGGACTTTAAATCAATCCCAAAGGAATTTAAATAAAGATTATATATATATATATATATATATATATATATATATATATATATATATATATATATATATATATATTATGTAGATAAACAAACATTTATAATTATTTGTCGCCGGTAATTTAGGCTGGGCAACCTAGTGAGTAGTATTAATACAGCCGTCAAAATCATAGCTTCAATGCATATGCATGTTCCTTCATAAGTTGAACACTGTTGACGTCGGCTGCCTATCGTGCCATCTCGGTGCAATAGGTTTAACACTCTCATTGATTTATGTAGTTGTTTATGGTAGCCGCAAGGGTCAAGACGTTGGAATTTGAGTTAAAAACATACCTCTTGTTCCGGGGTTTCGAATCCTGTGACTGGTTTGAATAATTATCTCCATATTGACGATTCCAGAAGTATGAAACGTATACGTATGTAGATAAACAAATATATATATATATATATATATATATATATATATATATATATATATATATATATATATATATATATATAAGTACTTTTCTGGTACCTAAGGTACTTAAGCTTTATTTTTTATTTATTTTTATTTTTTTTAATGCAACTTTAATTCCTATATAATTTTATTGCTGGCTACCATATTGCGGAATGGTTCTTGGATATAGTGTTTAGATAGTATTATTATTATTTTTATATATATATTTTATTTTATTTTTTTAAATTTTTTATTTTTTATGTTTTATTTTTTTATTGTTATAATTAATGTTATTTGATATGCAAATTACTATATCATACGGTAGTCTTAAGGGTAATTTATTATTATTATTTTATCATTATTATTATTTATTTATGTATATATTAGTGATATTTTAAGCTGAATTATTTCGACACTTGATTATTGGGGAAATGGTCGTATAATCAGTACCATTGGAGAGCCATGAATATTATAACTGTCATGTTTTTAAATCTCCGAAACAGTTACATGGTAAACAGCTGATGATCCCCGTGTTAATATTAGATGCTTAAGGTCTCCTGTTTTTGTTTCACTCTTAGATAATTAACCCCCCTTTTTTTCTTCTTTTTTTTTACTTATGGTTTTTCATTTATTAATTTTCCAACGAATGTTAAGTCTGCAATATCTTGGATTTAGTTAGTTTGTCTGGGAATTTAAACTGCATTTTACATTTTTTTTTTTTTTTTTTAATGCCTCAAAGCTTCTTTAGACTATATATATATATATATATATATATATATATATATATATATATATATATATATATATATATATATACTAGCAGGAAGACCCGAGGTTGCTCGGGATTGAATGAGGATCACTGTGTACTTTTTCACTATGCTCATAAAACCATCTCCCACTCTCTACAAACGTTTTTATATACTCTACCCTACTTTCAACCCACCAAACTGAAATTTCGTCTTCTTTCATACCCTCTAAACCTATCCTTCTATCTCTCTATTTCTATCTTTCTCTCTCAGCCTATATCTCCATTTTCTCTTCATCCTTTACTTCTCTAAGTTCCTAAACTATCTCTCTTCCTCTTTATCTACCCTGTCATCTCTCTCCGACTCTCTAAACCAATTATTCATTCCACTCCTTTTCAACTCTTAACTAGGATCAAAGTGCAATATCTATTCTGATACTACACTCCATCAGTCCTCGGTCACTGAAGGAGACATCTTTCTAACTAAATTTATTTGTTTTTACTATCGTTTCGTCCCCTAATATAGCCATAAGGAGCTGAAATATTGGTATACAATCTGAATTAGTGTCTTATACATATAGTTTTAATTTCATTAAAATCGGAATTTTAAGGGGGTTCTATCCCCATGGGTCACTTAGAGGGGGAGGTACATAGATATTCAGCACATAGAGGGTAATGTAGAGATTCAGAACCACTTCCATTGTCTTCCCCGGAGAATTTTATGCATATGATATAAATTTAATGAAAATAGGATCTATTTGAAGTTTTATAGGAGGTTCGACCCCCATAGTTCTTTTAAGTTAGAAAGGCACATAGCGATTCGGGAGAACTTCCATTGTCTTCCTCAGAAAATTTTATACATATGATTTAAATTTCATAAAAATAGGATATATTTGAAGTTTTAAGGGGGTTATGAGATTCGGGAACACTTCCATTTTCTTCTCCAATAACTTAAAAAAAAATTTTTTTTTAAACAGAAACCACCACTTTATCAAGTGGACAAGTGTTAATGTGATTTCTATTTTATCCCCCCTCCAGGAGATTAGACACAAGTGTCATGTGGGCTTGATGGAAGCGTTTTCAGTGGAATGACTTGGATTTGAACCTGGCACACCCAGGTTCTTAGTCCAACTAAGCCACTGTGCTATCCCCAAAACTTTTACATAAGAATACACTTTTAGATTCTATGTTGATTCTCTAAACTTTCTTTCTATAGGGAACACACACACATCACACAGACATACATACAAACGGACATTGAGCTTTATATATAGAAATTTTCTGATGCTTTTTTAACTATTTTGTGAAACTAATACTTAAACTTTTGCTTGTAATTAAAACAAAAAAGAAACGGAAATAAAATAATTCCTGTTTTTTTTTTCTCTTACTTTTGTATTTCCAAATCCTTCCCCAAAGAGGATAATTTCTGCAATCATGTTGGAATCAGGAACGACCATCGCAATTGGACGGAACATCGACTTGAGATTGTCTGGCAATTCTGTACGGCCCGCATAACCTGTAAAAAGAAACAATTGCTTTTGTTAAGTCAATCAGGCCTCTCAGTCACATCGCAGTCTGGGTTTCAGACAGAAGTTAAAATGTTGACTTAGATCTGAGGTTCGAACATATATATATACATATATATATATATATATATATATATATATATATATATATATATTTATGT
>OY744552.1:42206878-42266878 GCA_963556195.1 Sepiola atlantica
TAGGTAATCAAATGTTTGTCTAGCCACTAACGAGTGCTAATCTTTCACTTCATAGCAATTAATGCTGGGCCCGGTAACACTACAAGGAATTTAACAGGTTATGGAACCAAATTGTAACAAAATATAGTTTTATTATTATTATGTTCGTTTTATAAAAAAAATCACTGCCAATTTCAGAAACTATAATTTATTACAAGTGCCGAAGTATTACGTTGTTGAATCATTCAGAGATTACTATAAAAAAAACATTGTAATAAAATAAAGTTTATTTTCAATAAAGTAACATTTTAGCCAAAAAATTGTAACAAAATATAGTTTTATTATTATTATGTTGATTTTATAACATTTTAAATTATAAAAAAAAATCACTGTCAATTTCAGAAACTATAATTTATTACAAGTACCAATTACTGAAACTGGTAATCACTTATCTCTTGTGTTCTCTGTCAAATCAAATAGTGATATTGTAGTAGCGGTACAACTACATCGACAGCCGCCATTACTGTGCTTAATTCATAAGCTTGGCACTGATTGGTGCAAGCATTTAACTTCATTTCCGGCTTGCCCAATCAGAGGCCATCTCTCATGCGAGCTGACCACGTGACAAGAGATTATAAAAAGGTTAACACAATATGAACTTCCTCCTTTCTTTCCCAACAACTCAACGTTGCTCGGACGAACTCCCTAACTTCTCTCTTGGGACACAAACAGAAACTACCCTTTGATCCTGGGTTCAACTTCAGCAAGAAGATCCAAGGATTCAACATGGCTACTTCTGCCGACAGACGTGGACTACTTAATGCAACATGCACACATACTTACATACATGGACATTGCTTGACTTCCACACCTGTGTACTGTAAACACTCTTCACATGTGAACTCTTTCTCTTTTATTACAAACAGGACGTTCTTCATATATGAACTCTTTTCTCTTCCCTACTAACGGGACATTTATTTAACACCATGTGGACTTCATAACTTCTCCTCTTCGTCCATATTCATAGACGCGTTCATTCACTAACACCCCTCACTTCCATTTCTCTTCTTTTTTTTAAATGAAAATCGCTCCAGACAAGGCATGAAGCCACTTGATGCAAAGCGCTAAAAAAATACTACTTCAAGGTCAAAAACTAGCCAACGATAAGTGTTAGATGGATAGATTTCGACCCCAAAACAGCAATTTTTCCCCCTTTGTCAGAAACATCGCTCATGGAACGTGAGGACAGGACTACAGGACAAAATAAAGGAAACGAGAGTTACGAGGCTGATGAAAGTAAACCCAAGTTAGTCACTTTCTACTCTCCTGTTTTTATTCACATGTTTACAAAGACGACCGATAAAGTTGTTATAAATATTAGAAATGGACTTCCTCTCGTTTCTATCCCTCCGCGGTTTTTGCATCCTTTTCAGAAACTTCAGAGAAAATGTCTGTTAAATCAAATCAAATCAAATTTGGATTATTTGGATTTTTCGTACGACCGTTCTCGACATGGATGCTATTTTCACAACGTCCCAGCCGATGTAACCTCCGACCCTCCCCAGGTGCATCCTGTTGAACTCGGAAATCTTTCTATCGAACCACAAGGACTTATGGCGTAACAGATCTAGGTGCTTAGTAATAATCAATTCTAAGTGACAGTCTTCCGGAGGTTGAAGGTTCGATCCTCAGTGCGGACGATACTACGAATACATTTACGAATTACTTGAGAGTTCTACCCGGTCATGGCTGACGGAATGAGAGCAAGCTACCCCCGTGGATTAAATAAAGGGTTCCGTTCGAAATTCCGTACAGATCCCAGAGTTCGACAAGAAGCGCCTGAAGAAGGTTGGGGGTTACATCGTACTACTGTTCTCAACTCGTGAACCCGAGGCGCAACGGATAAAGTGCTAAGTAATAATCAGTTTTAAGTGGCATTCTTCTGGAGATTGAAGGTTCAATCCTCAGTATAGGCGACACTAGTAACTTCTACCCGATCATGGCTGATGGAACGAGAGCAAGTTATTCCCGTTGATTAAATAAAGGGTTCCGTTCGAAATTCTGTATAGATTCTTGTGTTCGATATAAATATTCCTGAGTTCGACAAGATGCACGTGAAGAAGGTCCGAGTTTACATCGGCCAAAACGTTGTGAGAATAACATCCAAGATGAGAACAGTAGTTCGAATAATACAAATTATCAATCCTCATCTAAAAAATTCCGGAACAGCAAAATGAGAGTTCAAATTCTGCTCAGTCGCATTACCAGTCATCTTTGTCATTGCCATACCATGTGAGAGGGGGGGGGGAGGAGAGGAGGGGAGGGAGAGGATGGAGAGGGGGAGAGAGGAGGGAAAGAGAGGAGGGAGAGAGAGAGGAGGGGAGAGAGGGGGGAGAGAGGGGGAGAGAGGAGGGGAGGGAGAGAGCAAAGAAAAAAGTAGCACCATGGAAGATGTTCTACTGAGCTCCACTCTCTAAATAATTCAAACTACAAGCTATTTCGGCTATTTTTGGTTCCTTTCATTTACCTGGGTTCATCGTGATGAAGATTCCGCAGGACCAGACGAGTTTGATGAGTCGTCCCTCAAAGGGGAATTTCGTGTTCCCCGAGTAGAGGGCACTGAGGATGGAAAGAATTTGCTGGGCAACCACCGACAACACTTCGATGTTGATGCGATTAAATTCGTCGAAACAGCCCCAGGCACCTGTCTGTTAATGAAAGAAAGAAAGTGATAAGAGAGACAAACAAAACTATTTCTATGGTGTAAAGAAGAGAGGTGAAAGGTATTTAACTAGTGATGGGACGATTCCAATATTTTCCCGATTCCGATTAAAAAATAGGACAATAAAATTACAAATGAATAACACCTAACATTAATTTATTATGAACGGTTTAAAATATAGTTATGCAAATGAGGCACGCAAAGAGCTGTGTTTGAGTTTTTCGTCTCTACTATATATACAGTATTTAAAACTACTATCTTGTAATATTGATTTAAATAACAGTAACCCGTTTTGATGGTAATATAGGTGTGATAAATGGAAAAAAACTTTCGTATTCATTCATTTAGATGTAGATTCTCTAACCTTTTTTTTCTATAGGGAACACACAAACACGCACATTGACATTTTTATATATAGATTTAACCATCAACATGTAAATGAATGAAAACTATAGAGGCTACAGTGGAGTATGCCACAAGGCAATCAATCTAGAGCACCAAGCAAGGCAAAGGATGGGCGTGCAATGGGCAAGAAATCACACGATTTTGTCGCTTACCTGCGCGAGGCCGGAGAACATTCTGCCCATGGATTTATAGTCGAGACCCTCGGAACAGTTGACTACGATGACATAACTGCCCAAAGCTTTGCCCAGATCTTTGGTGGTTTCTGTCTTGCCTGTCCCCGCAGGGCCTTTTGGACTTCCGCCTCGGTTTAAGTGCAACGCAGTGGTCAGCGTCATGTAACATCGGTCAGTGAGGGGTGTGATCACAAGACGGCCAGAGTTGCCCAAATATTCGTAACCGTATTGGAACTGCGTGTTTGTCTGACGTATGAAGCAGTCGCCTTCTTCCTGGAAGAATAAAAGAATTTAAAAAATAATAAAATAAAAGATAAAATAAAAGAAAAGAAAAGATAAAATAAAATAAAATAAAAGATAAAATAAAAGATAGAATAAAAGAATTAAAAAAATAATAAAATAAAAGATAAAATAAAAGATAGAATAAAAGAATTAAAAAAATAATAAAATAAAAGATAAAATAAAAGATAGAATAAAAGAATAAAAAAATAATAAAATAAAAGATAAAATAAAAGATAGAATAAAAGAATAAAAAATAATAAAATAAAAGATAAAATGAAATAAAATAAAAGATAAAATAAAAGATAGAATAAAAGAATTAAAAAAATAATAAAATAAAAGATAAAATAAAAGATAGAATAAAAGAATAAAAAATAATAAAATAAAAGATAAAATAAAAGATAGAATAAAAGAATAAAAGAATAAAAAAATAAAAGAATAAAAGAATAATAAAATAAAAGATAAAATAAATAATAAAATAAAAGATAAAAGAATAAAAGAATAAAAGAACAAAAGAATTTTTTAAAATAATGGATCAAATTAATGGAAAGCTCAACCATTTTGTCCATGTCTCATCTTGCAGATAATCGACAGTGATTATAACAACAATATGGTTGAACAGGAAACGAAGATGACGTCAGCAGGTTTTAGAAGACATGACTGCATATCTGCAGACAGTGCTGATGCTAGCAGATCATCATCATCATCATCATCATTGTAATCGTAATCATCATTATGGTCATCATCATTGTTATCGTAGTTGTTATCATTGTCGTCGGCATCATCATCATTGTTACACCGGCCGTTCTTACACAGGAGAAACTACACCAGTTGTCACTATAAATAGTGTGAGTCACCAGAGACACAGAGAGGACAAAGCACAGTCTTGTAACTGTCTAGCCAAGAGCTAGTCACTTTCTTACTTTGTTAATACACTTGTTAAACCAACCCTCGACTTGACTTCCTTTATTTATTATTTACTGTGGAACAACTTCACAACAATCATCATAATCAGTCGTAATCATCATCTCCATTGTCTTCATTGTCATCGTTATCATAGTCATTGTCTTTATCGTCGTCATCATTATCTTCAACATCTTCATCATCAGTGACATTGAATAGTTTTTCAACCGTTATTTAAAGTAAGGATATTTTATATCATGGATGTCTGGCACGAATGCAGACCTCACAATATTAGTGTACCATCTTTCAACAGAACAGAAACTACACTTTCATCCGAGCCAAGAAAGTGTATTTCAATTCGAGTTTCACGTTTGATACAACAGCAACGTCGGATGAAATTTTAAAATTACTTTTTTTTTATTTCCTCAGCGTATCATCATTATTATCATTATCATTATTATTATTTACTCACTAGGAGTTCTCACACAGGTCATCAGTGATTGCTCATCGACAACCGGTGGTATTCCCTGGAGTCTGAGTGACAACAAGTCTCCCCAGATTTCCAGTATTCTCCACCTCTTTTCGATAGCCACCGCAAATAAACTTGCAGTATCACAACAGCCGTTTACCATTGATTTCTCGCTGGTAAGGACCATTGGTCTATTATTATTATTATTATTATTATTATTATTATTATTATTATTTCATTTTTAATTCACTCTGCGTTCTTACCTTGTCCCAGTAGAGTCTCAATTGACTAAGCCACTCAAACGCTGTGATGTCGTTGCAGCCGGATTTTATCAATTTCTCGATAATGTCTCTCCCGTGCACTTCAATCGTGACGATACCAACTACTTTTAATCGCTGGATTTTTGTAAGGTTGCTTCGGATAGCTTCAGAATATTTATCCAGCATGATCACCTGGAAGATGAAGATGAGCCGTTAATGGACAAACAGAATTTGGGATCAATAAAAAAAGAAAGGAGATCTGACGAAAGTCGGTATCCCTCATCATTTCCGCTACGAGAGATTCAGAGTTGATGGAATTTCAGAGAAATATTCAAAATAAACAAAAAAAAAATTATTTTTTTGAAAATACGTGTAGCAATATTGAACGAGGGAGGAGGGAGTTAAGAACATGTTAAAAACGGAATTTTCTACATAGGGTTAAATTAAGCAGAAAAATGGAAACTTCCTTTAAGAGTTAATGATTAAAATGTCACAGATACAAAGTCTCCAGTGACATGTAGCAGATAAGCTGATAAAATCTTTCTCTTTTTTCCGAATCGGAGAATCCCCTGAGCTTCTTGATTATATAACAAGACGAATAATGGCTGAATCTTTGTTTATTTTCAGACATTGGAAAAAGGTTTTTAAAAACACAAAGTAAATTTCTTTCAATTTCGACAATCCTAACCAATAATGTCAAGTAGTAGACTTTATTTTCTCAACGAACGTTTTATCTTTAGATGCTATACAATCAAACAGAGTTTGAATATTACAGTCAAAAATAAATTTAAAAAAAGAATGAATGAATAAAACAATTGATGGAGACCTGTTTTTTCTTGAGAACTTTCAATGATTTTTTATCTCCTCTCTCTTTGACTTGGCCAAGAGCTTTGGTCACATCGGTCGTCCATTGTATTTGACTGGCGGTTATGGTCAGCTGCAAAGAAGGAAAACAACAGGTCGAGAGATGAACAGAAAAACAAGCCTCACTCGTAACTGACAAGACCGACACAGTTTATTCAGCTTCCATATAGTTTCGCACAGACATAGAAAACTATTTATAGTGATCTGTTGTAGGTTAGAGAATTCTTATTCAAGGGAGATAATCTAAAACAAGGTAACTTAGGACTTCTGATCACATTAATCTTCTTTCACTGTCAGTCATCCCTCCCTGAAAGTTATTGTCATTACATTTATGTATTACATTTTTTATTTATGTATTACATTTTTGTATTACATTTTTGTATTACATTTTATAATCATGTATTACAGTTTGTAATTATGTATTACATTTGATGTATTACATTATATATATATATATATATATATATATATATATATATATATATATATATATAGTAAGTCAATGAAAATTGATTAGACCTGCGAATGGAAGCAAATCGATATCTTCAGTTGTTCAAAACAAGGAGCAGTTTAGTTAATAAAAAACATTTATTTTTCATCTCTTTCATTCCTTAAACCAGGCTTTTCAAAGATTAGAATCTTATCATCAGAGGAAAAATTATGATTGATAAGTTGACAGGATAGGACTGTCAAAGTTCTAAATTTGAAAGAGTTTTTAAAAAAATTTAAAAGTTCAAACGGGTATGAGAATCACCAATAATGAAATCCAAAAAAGTGTGGGGCTCAGAAATATTGGTAAATCCAGAGGAATCTGTATAAAAATCCAATGACGACGATTCCAGGAATGAAAGAGATGAAAAATAAATGTTTTTTATTGACTAAACTGCTCCTTGTTTTGAACAACTGAAGATATCGATTTGCTTCCATTTGCAGGTCTAATCAATTTTCATTGACTTACCATATTTTTGCTCTATCCAGTATATTGAGCTTTCCTTATTTCACAATAGGTCCAACTCTCTAAAAGTTTACCTTTTAGTTATAATCTCTCTCTCTCTCTCTCTCTCTCTCTCTCTCTCTCTCTCTCTCTCTCTCTATATATATATATATATATATATATATATATATATATATATATATATATATATATATATATATATATATATATAGTCTCGGAAGTTTCTCAACCATTAAAACTATATAAAAAAAACTATATAAAAAAAAAAAAAAAAAAAACTTATAGTCTCAAGTCTTCCAGTGGAAAATCACTCATGTAAGTCAATTTATTTTTTACAGTTATTATATTAGTTAGTTTCTAACACTATTTTAAGGGATCATCAGTTGTTTACCATGAAAAACTGTTTCGGGAATTTATATATATATATATATATAAAAGGAAATTGTAGTTTGCTTGAAGCATTGCTGGTAAATAGAAATGTAAGTTCGTAATCCGAGGCAGGAGCAATGTGATATAGGTACCGGAAGGTGGAACAGATGAACAAAAATAAATGAGAAGAGAAAATATGAATGGAATCTCAAATCAATTTATTAATATTTCACGGTTTAAATACCAGAACAGTAAATAGAAAAAAGGTTTATATATATATATATATATATATATATATATATATATATATATATATATATATATATATATATATATATATATATTACATTTACGTATTACGTTTGATGTATTACGTTGTATGCATGTATTACATTTACGAATTACATTATATATATATATATATATATATATATATATATATATATATATATATATATATATATATATATATATATCGCAAGCATGAAGGGAAGACGAGTTTTATCGTTCATTATTAAAAGTTAATCAAGAAAAAAAAAGACGTTTTATCCCCCCCCCCCCACGATAAAAATGTAATTTATCATTTTAAATGTAGTTGCAGTGCCGACTACGTGGGTAGGACGACGTTTAGATTGGATAGTAGAGTCCAACAGCACATTTCGAGTAAAATTGGGAATGGAACCTTCCGGTTAACAGACGTTCAAAATAACACATACGGGTCTTCCATTACAGACCATTTACTTAAAAACCCGCCGTGCGCTAGGAATTTCAGCATAGACTCCTTCACCATTCTCAGTCATGCTCACTCATTATACCATCTAAAAATCTTGGAGACGATCCACGTTCGTCTTAAACATCCCTCCCTTTGCAAGCAAAGGGAGTGTCTATTAGGACTAGATGTGATCAGTCTCTAAGATTCATCCTCCATTGTACATATAACATAACGCTATTTTAATTATTTTTTTTCTATACTCTCTCTCTCTTCACCCCCTTTTTTTTTTAAATCCTTCGTTTTTTTTTAATTAATCCCTCGATACAGCCTTTGTTAAGAGAGGACGAAACCGGTCGGCTGAGACCACACAATTGACACTATGATCACAACAAGTGGACTACCTTGACGCAGGATGCGGTGAATTCATTTGGAGTCAGATCGACCCACCCTATTTATAAAATCGGGGGACCTATGTTTTGAGGCATTTCCGTCTGTCCGTCTGTCCGTCCATCCGGATTTTTCTCCGCAACCATCCATTGAATTTCTCTGAAATTTTGCATCAAGTTGTAACTTTTGTCAGGTTAGAAAGTGACATTCTCCGATTTTTGAAAAAACTTCTGGTTAGCCCCCAGGGGGTCAACAGGCCCCCAAAATGTTATTTTTTGCCCCATAACTTTTCATCCATCCATTCAATTTCTCGGAAACTTGGCCAAAATGTGGAGGCAATTGTTCCTAATAGAAAATAAGTATCCCTGACCTTGGAAAAAAATCTGGTTCGCGCCCCCAGGGGGTCAAAAGCCCCAAAATGGCAAAAAAATGACCCTTTTCTCCCATAACGTTTGATCCATCCATTCAATTTTTCTGAAACTTGGCCAAAATGTAGAGGCAATTGTTCTGGATATAAAATGAGCATCCTTGACCTCAGAAAAATTTTGGTTCGCGCCCCCAGGGGGTACAATGGGGGTCAAAAATGCCCCAAATTGCCCAAATTTATTGCATTTTACACTCCCCACATCGAGTCACATACAGAGGGGGACCACACATGCTGCTACAGTTATTTCTGGCCCGAGAGTGAGTAGTTTTTTGCTAGCATATATTGAATTAAATCATTATGTATCACATTTTTACCACAGCGAAACTACCGCATTCACCCTTGCGTCACTCACACGTTATTGTTTCTTTCTGCCTACCTGTCCTGCCCAGTCTTTGATCCATTTGTCTCTTTTATTTAAGTTCTTTTTCAACGCACTCCGAGCATTCACCAGAATTTCTTTCAGGTTATGCCGCATTGTCCTTTCGACGTCGCACAGCCACGCCTGTATGTAAAACCAAAGACACATATTAAAATAAAGGTGCACAAAAATGTTGACAAATATACAAAACTAAAACTCTGTTTTACTGTATAGCATTCAACCCCCCTCCCCCTCCCCCTCCAAATGTTTAAAATTACTTTTTTTTTCTCGGTTATCTTGAACATTTCAACTCTGCTAAATATTACGTCATACATTTCAAGAGCAAAAAATATCTCATATTATTTTGGCCTGTTTTTTTTTTTTGTTTTTTTTTTGCAAATGATAATTTGCTTTCTGATTTTTGTCGGTAACAAATAATAAAAATGGAATTGTAAGATATTACTTTTTGGCAGATTCTCTGCACAGACGGAGTTTTTCCTCTGGTGTTTATTATTTTTGACAAAGGGAAGTTTCTTTTCCCGAAATATTAAATAAATGATTTTTATAATCATCCAGACATCACACAAACAGCTAACACCACACTTGCTGTTATGTAAGATTTTAAGAAAAAATAGATAGTAAGTCACATTTCGAATTCGATTTATTATTTTTGTTCCTTCCAGCTTACATCTTACCCGGAATTTGCATTTCCTTTTAAAAACATGCTACTACTTTCTTTTCATTTTATTTTGAAAATATTAATTAATTTAAAAGTCGTTTACTTTTTTTTCATTTTTATTTCAATTAATTAGCAAATAATCAAACAGTTTCATTTTTAATTTGAAAATATAAGTTAATTAACAATATTTTTTTGTCATTTAATTTTTTTCACAAAAAATAAAAATGGAATTGAAATATATTAAAAAGAAAATTTTCATTTTTATTTTGAAAATATTAATTAATTAACAAATATTTTGTTTTGTTTTCATTTTTATTTCAATTAATTAACAAATAATAAAAATGGAATTGAAATGTACTACAATTTCTTTTTCAGTTTTATTTTGAAAATAATAATTAATTAACTATTATTTTTAATTTTTATTTCAATTCAATTAATTAAAAAATCGTTTTTAAATTATTTCAATTAATGCACAAAAAATAAAAATGGAATTGAAATATATTAAAAAACTTTTTTCATTTTTATTTTGAAAATATTAATTAGTTAACAAATTTTTTGGTTTTGTTTTTCATTTTTATTTCAATTACTTAACAAATAATAAAAATGGAATTGAAATATGCTACAATTCTTTTTCATTTCTATTTTGAAAATATTAATTAACAATTTTAAAAAAATTTATTTTTTAAATATTAATTAACAACTTTTTTGTTTTGTTTTTCAATTTTTTTACAATTAATTAACAAATAATAAAAACAAAATTGAAATATATTACAATTTTTGGTCATCCCGCAACGTCTAAATCTTGACGTAGAAAACAAAAAAATGAAATTGAAATATACTACAATTAAAAAAAAAATTATTTTGAAAATATTAATTAACAATTAAAAATAAAAATATTTTAAAAATATAATTAATTAACAACTTTTTTTTTTTAATTAATTAACAAATAATAAAAACAAAATTGAAATATATTACAAAGGCAGATGAATACAAACTTATTTATTATTCAAACTTTTGGAGAATCCTAAAAAATCTTGCTGGTATTTTTTCAAAACAACTTTTTTAATCAATAACATGATACGCTTAGACAATTTCATGTTCGTACGTACGTTATCACCCTCCACCGTTTTTAAAAAGATGGGATCGTTGGATCGCTCAAGATGCAATGCAAAAAGAAAATAATGTTTTAAATTTTATTCAATGTCGCTGTTATGTCGAATGTGAAACTGGAACTAAAATACACTTTCTAGGCTATGCTCAAAGTGTATTATCTGTTCTCTCCAAAAATGGTACAATAATATTGTGGGGTTTGCATTCGCACTGGACGTCCATAGAATGCAAGAGATTAAAGATACAACTGTGGAATTTCCATGGGTCCCGCTAGTATATACATAACTCGTTTAAATTTAAAAAATAAAAAGTGAAAAGAAATAAGTAACCAATATTATTTTTTATTAATATTAATTTTTAATAACTATAATATTATTTTTTTAATTTAAAATGCATACTAATATGCATAATATAAAAAAGAAATGCATTAAAACTTTAATATAAATTGAAAATTTCTGTACTAAATGAATAATAAGGCTTGCTTACTTCAACTAGACCGTCAAAATTTAACAAAAATATATTTTAAGCCATACATATAAAATACTGAAGCTATATCAAAGAAAATGTCTGAAAAAAAAAAGAAGCTTTTTTTCTACAAATATTCTCAACTCTGAAACGGACCATAGATATTAAGTCCAATATCTATATATTAAATGATGAAGAATTTAATTAGAAATAAAATGTGCTAAACTACATGTCTGTATATTTATTTGTTTGGGAACTATTAGGGTTTAAGTAAGTCATCATGTTTTATTTAAATGATTGTCGGCCATCTTTAAATATGGCTGCCATTCTCACAAATGCACACCATTTATGCTTGTGAAAAAAAGTATAATGTTCAGGAGTTTATTAGCATTCATTTGCCACCATTTTTTTCTTCCGACACCCGACCGAGGTCAGAGAATCAAAATTCTAGAGGGTTCTTGACCTTTGGGCCCATAGCCTAATAATATAAAAAAGGAATGCATTAAAAACTTTACGATACATTGCAAATTTTGTACTAAATGGATAATAGGGCTTTCTTACCTCAACTGGACCTTCAAGGATCATGTTGGGCCAAAACTCCACAAATTCGCCATCAGAAGAGAACATGCCCGACGCTTCCCATCGATGACCTGTAGGCTGAAAGAGAAAAAGAGAAAGACATCATCATCATCACAACCATCATAGTCATCATCATCGTCATCACAACCATCATCATCATCATCATCATCATCATCATCATCATCATCATCATCACAACCATCATCATCGTCATCGTCATCACCATCATCATAGTCATCATCGTCATCGTCGTTATCATCATCATCACAACCATCATCATCATCATCATCATCATCATCATCATCATCATCATCATCATCATCATCACAACCATCATCATCGTCATCGTCATCACAACCATCATAGTCACCATCGTCGTCATCATCATTATCATCGTCGTCATCATCACAACCATCATTATCATCGTCGTCATCATCACAACCATCATCATCATCATCACAACCATCATCATCATCATCATCATCATCACCATCATCATCACAACCATCATCATTGTCATCACCATCATCATCATCATCATGATGATCATCATCACAACCATCATCATCATCGTCATCACCATCATCATCGTCATCATCATCATCATCATCATCATCATCATCACAATGATAATGAAAACACTGTTGTTCAATACAGGTTTTCCAGCCATGTTTTCTCACTTGAAAAATATTTCCCATCATATCAAAATGATTGAAAATTAAAAGCCTTTTCAATGCAAGATTATTCTATTTTTTATTTTTTTATTCTTATCTTAAAGTTTTTCGCAATAAAATTTCTTCTTCAGACCAGAATTATGTCTATATATTTTTATATCTTATATATGGATGGTTAGTGGATAACGACACGGACTGACGACCTGGGTGTGCCAAGTTCGAATCCAGCCGATTCCATAATACCACTTTCACTTAGGGATGTTGGCAACCATTATGTTGTCCCTCCTCCAAGACTGCCGACAACGGAATCAAACCGGTCAACAAAGTTGTACCATTCTCATTCATACGAATTTACTTTACTTATATTTTATATTTTCTGTTTTGTTTTGTTAAATATCCAGTCCCAAAATTTGCATAAAATAATCTTAGCATCAGAAATCACCTGCACGGGAAGAAACAACATATGTGATCGATTGTCAAAAGATAAGAGACGCTGGATGTATGAGAGGACACAGGTGCGAGCGGTTTGCACGGAGAGAAGGAAAACAAGTATGTTAGATTGTCAAAAGATAAGATGGATGCTGGATGTATGAAAGTTCATTTGGCAAGAAAACGCAGGTGCAACTGAGTCACACTGATAGAAGAAAAACAAAGAGGTTGGATTGTCAAGTCATATAAAACAACCGTCAATGAATAAAACGCCCTGGGGGTGTGGCTACAGTGATAATGCTGTTTGAGGTAGTCACAAATTGTTATATAATAACAACCCGAAATTAATATCAGGAGTTGGTTGATACTTGGGCCCCGAGAAGAATCGACCGTCGAATTCCTGTGCGTGCCTCTTCCTCCTACCAAACCACAATCCCTCACCGTCACCAACAATAAAGATATATCGTCATCTTTTCATATATCAATGTGTCGTCATTCGTTTTAAGCACAGCAGTAATGCAACATCATGTGATGATCTTGGCGGTTATTAATTTAAATCATGGGAAGAATAATGTGACATGCTGGTAAGTGTTGCATCCATGTGCTTATTTTACAAATACTTCCACAGAATGTGCTCTGATGAACTTGTTGAAAATACCCTCGACCCACCGGACTAGCAGCAAAATCCCACCCCTTCACTGTAAAGGTCCCGAGATGTCGGAATATTTTCAACTCTGATATCTTCTGTCCTCGGACCGCTTGTCTTTGGAATTTCCTTGTTTCCCCTTTTTTCCACGACTGTGCCAACATGCGGAAATTTCAATGCAATGTGAACAAACATTTGCTGCTCAACTCCCCACCCAGGTTGCTCCCCCCCCCCCGATAAATCTGGACACTATCACAGAAGTCCCTTATACATCAGTGTCAAGATGCCTTGTTCCTATTTACTTGCCTCTCAACGAGGGCAAAGTTAGACACAAGGTCCGTTTTTAATGTGGGGAAAATCGAGCTCCCCAAAAAGGGGTACTCTGGATTGGAACAAAAATAAAAATTGCCTCAGTCTTACTGGAATTTTTAAAAATAACGGCCTCTTTTCTCGCAGCCTCGCAGCCGATCAACATCGTTCTTCTCTGCCGTGTGAGGTGAGAGCGGGTTCATGCCTTTTTAGCGTATATAATACGTTCTCATCTACTCTTCACAGCATCCTGTTACAAGACAACTGGCATTTACAGTGAATCCGCAAAGGCACTTCTTTTGCAAGCAACATTCTATTTCTTTCTTCTCTTTTTTTTTATCTATATAAATACACCTTTCTTCATCTACCCATGTTGTTTGTTATCTCTGTTCTTGTCTAGTCACGTTTTTATGCCACCAACTTATCTTCCAGCGGACTAAAGTCTTCGTCCTTCATTTTAACGGGAAAAATCCCAACAATATAACTCTGTATCTAGGTTGTCTAAGTGTTAACGAAACGGTTCGTCAAGAAATGATCTTTTTAGAAATGAATAAATACATGGTTACTGTAATCTAGCAGTCGATTATTTATTTATATATGCTCAGGAGTGAAAGTCTGACGATAAATCTAAATTCGAAATATATCTTCCAGCGGACTACAGTCTTCGTCCTTCATTTTAACGGGAAAAATCCCAACAGTTTAGAAGGACTTCTCCTTCACTGACCGAGGACAGAATAGATTAAGTGCAGCATCAGAACAGATACTACACTTTTTTGTTTGTAAAAAAATAAAAAATAAAAAACAACAAAAAGAAACTGAACAGATACTACACTTTTTTGTTTGTAAAAAAATAAAAAATAAAAAATAAAAAACAACAAAAAGAAACTGAACAGATACTACACTTTTTTGTTTGTAAAAAAATAAAAAATAAAAAATAAAAAACAACAAAAAAAACTGAACAGATACTACACTTTTTTGTTTGTAAAAAAATAAAAAACAACAAAAAAAACTGAACAGATACTACACTTTTTTGTTTGGGGGTGAATAAAAATAAAAAGCAAAATATAAAAACTGAACAGATACTACACTTTTTTGTTTGGGGGTGAATAAAAATAAAAAGCAAAATATAAAAACTGAACAGATACTACACTTTTTTGTTTGGGGGTGAATAAAAATAAAAAGCAAAATATAAAAACTGAACAGATACTACACTTTTTTGTTTGGGGGTGAATAAAAATAAAAAGCAAAATATAAAAACTGAACAGATACTACACTTTTTTGTTTGGGGGTGAATAAAAATAAAAAGCAAAATATAAAAACAACAAAAACAAAAACTGTTAAATGAAAAGAAAAGAAAAAAAAATGGTGGAATAGGATTTGTACCTTGCTGATTTTTAAGGATTTGATGTTATCAAAGCATTTTTTGAGATGTGGTTGAACAGCTTCTGGGTTTCTTGTTTGTCCGAGAATCTCGAGCAAGTCGTCGTTGGAAAGGAAGTAGAACCGCGGGAAGATTTGCCGCTTCGTTTCCAAATACATGTCCAACGACTTTTGAATCTCTTCCAGATTCAAATTCATACCGTTCAGTTGTTCATACAAACCTAAAGAGAAACAAGAAAGAATATTTTTTTTATAGAAAAATCACTCCAGACAAGACATGAAGCCACTTGATGTAAGGAGCTAAAACGATGATTATCGCAAAGACAGGAGATGCCTATTGACCGTAGTCTTGAAAGCATCGAGGCTATATGTAGGAGGAAAACAGTCAGCAGAAAGAGAGTTCCATAAGCTTGAAGTTCTTAGGAAGAAGCTACTGGAAGTGGGGTACTGGCGCAGATTAGGACCCAAGCTAACTCTAACTAGTACCCTAACCTTAACAGTAACCCTTACGCTAACCTTAACCTTAACCCAAACAATGCCAAGTTGATTTTAGCTTGGGTCCTAATCTGTACCAGCACCGGAAGTTGTATTATATCAAGGTATCAAAATAGCGAATTTCTGAAGACCACTAGACCAATGAGTCAAACGAGCTGGAACAAAGGAAGCAGGGAATAAATCAGAAAATTCTGAAGGACACCTACAGAGAAACAAAAAAGAATTGTCAATGATTTCAGTCAGGAAAGATCTGTGTAGTAAATGAAGTACAGATAGAAAACCTTGTTCGCCAGCAGCTACAAGAATTTATGTGGCTGTATATCTATGCTAGTTTCGACAGGCCCTCGAACGACCGCCTACACCAAACGTATGTGCCATGGTTTTCTTTCTTCTTCATCGTCTTTTTATTCTGGCCGTGTCGAGTCTAGTATTGGTCATGAACGAGCTTATATCACAGTTTACAATTTGCATAAAAACAATCGTAAAATAGAAAGTGAAGGACCGTGAGGAGAACGACGTGACCCTGTTGACACACACACACGTGTTGAACAAGTCGCTGGTATAAAAATGTTTGTGGTTATCTGAAATCAGAAATTGCGAACCGGTGTTAATCCAACAATATCCCCAATTATATATATATATATATATATATATATATATGTAAAAATAAAAATGGAATAAAGAATAAGCAATTCAACAACTAACAAAAATAAACTCAAAAACTCATGTTGTAAAGTTCCACCGAGATATTTCGGCCGTAGATACGACCATTTTCGATCAGTTAATAAACTTTATTTCAAAACCTATATATATATATTATATATTATATTATATATATATATATATATATATATATATATATATATATATATATATATATATATATATATATAGTCTCGGAAGTTTCTCAACCATTAAAACTATATAAAAAAATAATAAAAATATATATAAAAAAAACAAAAAAAACTTATAGTCTCAAGTCTTCCAGTGGAAAATCACTCATGTAAGTCAATTTATTTTTTACAGTTATTATATTAGTTAGTTTCTAACACTATTTTAAGGGATCATCAGTTGTTTACCATGAAAAACTGTTTCGGGAATATATATATATATATATATATATATATATATATATATATATATATATATATATATATATATATATATATATATATATATATAGTCTCGGAAGTTTCTCAACCATTAAAACTATATAAAAAAAAAATATATATATAAAAAAAAGCAAAAAAACTTATAGTCTCAAGTCTTCCAGTGGAAAATCACTCATGTAAGTCAATTTATTTTTTACAGTTATTATATTAGTTAGTTTCTAACACTATTTTAAGGGATCATCAGTTGTTTACCATGAAAAACTGTTTCGGGAATATATATACATATATATATATATATATATATATATATATATATATATATATATATATATTTGAATACCAAGTGCTGTGTGTGGGAGAACAGGACACCTCAATACAGAAAACTGCAAAAACTAACGTTGTTTAAAATGATCTCACCTGAACAGGATACACATGTGACTGTGTGTTAGATAGTTGGGGATGCAGAGAGAATGGGAGGATACCCTGAAAGGTGGTAAGAGTAGCAGCGAAAATCGGAAGTGACGTCACGTCCGTTAGAAGTTGTTTCAGTCTCTTGTTATTGACTTACCAACAGAAGCAAATGTGAAGAAGCGCGGTGGCCCTAAATAACCTGACGAACGCTCTTTCTATCCTAATTCCTTAATCCTCTCTCTACCTCGTGCACATGCAGTAGTTTCCATCTTTTTGGTTTATGTTCAATAAAAGTTTAAAAAACGAAACACGGAGTCCATGTGTTTTCGATCACGGCTGAAGGACAAAACGAAATCCAGGTACCCACGGTGAAGGTAAGCAGAATATAACATATGGACCGCTTGTGAATTTGATATTCTCTAGACACTTTCTCTGTCTGTCTGTCTGTCTGTCTGTCTGTCCGTCCTGGAGAATTTTTGTAAACGGGAGAGGGGGGTAATTACTATTTAATTAATTTCAAAGTCAGAAATATAACAAATACATTAGGGCACATATTAACGACCAAATAAACAAAAACTAATTTCGACGCCAAGGTCGTGATTCGAACTCGCAACCTTAACGTCAAAGAGTAATTAGGACGAATTTGTCCGATACGCTACCACTGAACCACAAAGACGAGTTAAAAAAAACGATTTTGATTTAACTACTTACGGTAGAAAAATGATTTTTTCATTTATTTTTTTTTTACTTAGCAATGAATGATCTTAAAACGAGGCTACGTATGAAAACTGGTTCTTCGATATAGTTTGGGGTCTGCGTTCGCGCTCGATTTTTTTTGGCCGGAAAAACCTTAACGTCAAAGAGTAATTTGGACGAATCTGTCCGATACGCTACCACTGAACCACCAAGTTAAAAAAAACGATTTTAATTTAACTACTTACGGTAGAAAGATGATTTTTTCATTTTTTTTTTTTACTTACCAATGAAACTAAGCTTCTCTTTTTTCACGACTAACGCTCGGATCTTAATTTCTCCCAGAAACTGCAAAAACTAACGTTGTTTAAAATTATCTTACCTGAGCTAATACACATGTGACGTGAGTCCGCTCGTGAATTTGATATTCACTAGAGACTTCCTCCTTCAGAGGATGTCGGCTGAACCTACACAGGATGTGTGCCGCACCAATCAGAAGGAGGAAATTAAAAGAAGGCTTGTATGCTTGTGTCATATAACCCTTTTTGGGGATGAATGGAAGATGGAGTGGTGGGTGGGTGGGGGAGATATGTACCTGTGTGAGAAGTACCGCGTAGCGCGTTCTTATCTTTGTTCAGTCGTATCATAATGGTCTTCCACATGACGTTCACGTTGTCAAAATCTTCGGATTCCTTTGGCAGTTGTTTGCGAATGTCTTCTCCAAGAAATATATTCTGTAACAGAAACGAAAGAAAAGTGTTTTCAGGAATAAAAATTGGGCAAGCAAAAGAAAGTCAAAATCCGAAGTTAACAAAATATAACCGTCAAAATCTGAACTGTCAAAATGATAACAGTCAAAATCTGAAATGTCAAAAATATAACCGTCAAAATCTGAAATTTCAGAAAGATAACCGTCAAAATCTGAAATTTCAGAAAGATAACGGTAAAAATCTGAAATGTCAAAAATATAACCGTCAAAATCTGAAATTTCAGAAAGATAACCGTCAAAATCTGAAATGTCAGAAAGATAACTGTCAAAATCTGAAATGTCAGAAAGATAACCGTAAAAATTTGAAATGTCAGAAAGATAACCGTCAAAATATGAAATGTCAAAAATATAACCGTCAAAATCTGAAATGTAAAAAATATAACCGTCGAAATCTGAAATTTCAGAAAGATAACCGTCAAAATCTGAAATGTCAGAAAGATAACGGTAAAAATCTGAAATTTCAGAAAGATAACCGTCAAAATCTGAAATGTCAGAAAGATAACCGTCAAAATTTGAAATGTCAGAAAGATAACCGTCAAAATCTGAAATGTCAGAAAGATAACCGTCAAAATCTGAAATGTCAAAAATATAACCGTCAAAATCTAAAATGTCAGAAAGATAACCGTCAAAATCTGAAATGTCAAAAATATAACCGTCAAAATTTGAAATGTCAGAAAGATAACGGTAAAAATCTGAAATGTCAAAAATATAAACGTCAAAATCTGAAATTTCAGAAAGATAACCGTCAAAATCTGAAATTTCAGAAAGATAACCGTAAAAATTTGAAATGTTAGAAAGATAACGGTAAAAATCTGAAATTTCAGAAAGATAACCGTCAAAATCTTAAATGTCAGAAAGATAACCGTCAAAATCTGAAATGTCAGAAAGATAACGGTAAAAATCTGAAATTTCAGAAAGATAACCGTCAAAATCCGAAATGTCAGAAAGATAACCGTCAAAATTTGAAATGTCAGAAAGATAACCGTCAAAATCTAAAATGTCAAAAATATAACCGTCAAAATCTGAAATGTCAGAAAGATAACCGTCAAAATTTGAAATGTCAGAATGATAACATTCAAAATCTGAAATGTCAGAATGATAACATGCAAAACTTGAAATTTCAGAAAGATAACCGTCAAAATCTGAAATGTCAAAAATATAACCATTAAAATCTGAAATGTCAAAAATATAACCATTAAAATCTGAAATGTCAAAAAGATAACCATTAAAATCTGAAATGTCAAAATGATAACAATCAAAATCTGAAATGTCAGAAAGATAACGGTCAAAATCTGAAATGTCAAAAAGATAACGGCCAAATTTTGAACGTCAAACTGTGGAAGACAAAATTCCATTCTAACATTTATATCAACTTTATTGGCCATCTTTGTTAACATGTAAATAATAAATAGGGTGTTAGTAATAGAATAAGTCCATGAGTCAGACAAGGAAAATGTTTGAGAGTCCATAATAAGAATGGTAAATGCCCTGGTTGTAGGGAACGGAGAAGAGTTTATAACAGGAGAATGTTCGTAATACGTAGTTGTAGTTGAAAGACAGACCGTGCCAGTATGTTGTTTATAAGTATGCTTACCTCAAGATACATCCACTGTCGCTGTACGACAAGCATTAGTTCCATCACTTCCAGAATATGAGACAATGTCCGTTCCCAGTAATCGACTTCGTGTTCGAACGCCTTCACAAAACGGGAAGCTTTCATCGTCGACAGTTGCACCTGGTTGTCGTCCAGGCCAGCAAATACATCGTCCGTCCCCCTGGAATTTACGTTAAACAGATTAAACGTTTCAGCCACAATTAAAAAAAAAAAACAATATTTCAACATCACAATAAAATGTGATTTATTTTTTTTTGGGGGGGGGGATCATTCGATGAACTCATCTTTACAATACGAATTGTTCAAATATTTATGTAGTGCGGGTCGCATTTGTAGCAGGAGGTGTCAATTGTAACAGAGTCGCCTCCCCTGTTTTTTCCATGTTATGATAAAAGAACTCAACAACGAGAAGTCGGCAACGAGAAGTCGGCAACGAGAACTCGGCAACGAGACATAAAAAAACGTCAGGGAATGAGCTCTTAAAAATAACCACAAAATGTCGTCTGAGATACACAAAAAATATTACATTTTTTTTCTATTTCTCTACCCCACTTTCTGCCTTTCTCTAACACTTACGAGCCATTTGGGTCCGTGTACATTGAAGCAATATAAGTGTGTTGTAAGAAGAGATAGTGGAATTAAGAAATGGCTGCCAAATTTTATCGACTAGTTCTATCTGTTTTTCACAGATTTCTTTTGCAGATTAATTTACAAATATTAAAAACGAGAACTCTGCAACGAGAACTCAGCAACGAGACATGAAACACGTCAGGAAATGAGCACCTAAAAATAATCTCAAATAACACAATAAGCTGGTATGAGTATGATAACCAGGTAGAAAAATGTAAAAGACATGTCATATTATGTGTCTATTCTTATAAAATAAATAAATTCGTTAATTTATAAAAAAACAAATAGTGGTGTCTTTCATTTCTGAGGAGGAAAGAGAGAGAAGACTAGTGAACCTATTTGTCTATGTAGTGAGGACCGCATTATTTCCTTTACCATAACCGATAAACCACCTGGTCTTCACTTTACTACATCACTATATATGAAATCATTTAAAAACAGTTACTTACGAAGACCCTAGGGGTCAGGATAAGACGCCATTGTGAATACTATATGAGATGTTAGTTTATATATTCCTGTATTCTGAAAAGTGGTTAAATGTATTATGAATAGCCGGAAGGCATTGATGTAATACAACCATTCTGAAATTCTGTTATTCCTCGAATACAGTCAGGATGCCAGTAATTGAGCTTGAGGGAGCGTTTGTTATTTATTTTTATAATGTAGTGTAGTATGTAGGAAGTAGTATGAGTTTAAAAAATGAAATAATAAACGGTGGCTTAATAGTAATTATACCTAATAAAGAAATAACTTGGTGTATGTGAGTGGCATGCGAGGAGATGGTTTTAAGAGAGTGAAATTGTTTGCTACCCTCTTTTTGGAAGACGTATTTGAGAGAAGCAGATATCTCGGAATAAATGTAATAATATTTGTATGTAAAAGAAATGGTGAAATATTTTCGTGAAACACGCATTAGGAAGTGCTGTAGGTGTTGAGTGGAAAAGATTTGCATAGGAAGTGTTCGGATATTTTTCTATAGTGACTGAAGTTGCAGGGGAAAAATCGAGATTACTTTATTATATAGATATCTCACCTAACTGCACATTCTATATTAAAAGCCTACTCCTAATGCTGTAGCACTATTTAGATGCGGGTGTGTAAAAATAATGTTATAAACGGTATTTCCCACATAAGGTTAGTTAAAACAGGAAAGTGGAAAATTCCATTAGGAGTGAGAAGATTAGAATTAGGGCTACGTGTCATAGACAAGAAGTTGCTAGAAACATGTAACAAATAAGCTGATAAAATCTCTCTCTTTTTTTCTGAACAGTAAAAAAGAGCGGTTTGAGACAGCTCTTCGCTCTCCTATGGATTGGGGGTATTATGTATGTATAGCGTACACCGGAAAAGAAAAATCCAGAAAGCCATGCTAAACCCCAAATGATCTTGTGCTGTTATTATTAATAATTTTTATAACCGCTGTTATTATTAAAAAGAAGAAGACAACAATGAAAGAGGAGAGAGAATGGACTACTGCTACATGTTAGCTATACAACAAGACGAAGGCAACATTGAAAAAAGTGTAGAGAGAACATATATACAACAACAACAAGACCCCAGCTGTTTATGGGATAAGCTGCCGTCCAAATAATCTGCTAGGATCGAAGAATTGGTCCACTGTGATGCTTTAGTGCAGGGGCGGGCAACCGCCGGCCCGCAGGCCACATCCGGCCCGCGAAGGCTTAGCGTCCGGCCCGCCACCCTGCTAGGCTCTATTATTGCAATCCGGCCCGCGGACCTCCCAGTAAAACTCATATCATTTTGAAAATGAAGTACACGAAGTCTCACCTTCGCTCCCAACTCTCGGACCGCCACCTCAATGACATTCTTCTGTTGTCTACCTCAACCATCGAGCCAGACATGGAAATACTTTTTCATGGCAAACAGCACCAGCAGTCTCATTGATTTGTAGAGTGTTCAATGCAATTTTTGTACAATTTATTCATGTAAACAAAATATATAATTCTGAGATTTCGTTTTTCACTCCGGCCGGAGATCTCCTTCCAAAAGTCTCATCTGGCCCTCACTCTGAAAAGGTTTCCCGCCCCTGCTTTAGTGCAACTGATTGGCCGGACTGAAGGTTTATTTCAAAAGAAAAAGGGACAAATATGCTAAATGAACAATTGTGGTATGTGAGCAATTGTGTGTTTTTTTATTGGCTTGATTGTGGTAGTAAAGAAATATTCACTGATGAAGCCTTTTTGAAAATACTTTAGATTTCATCAAGAAAATGTAGGTTTCGAAATTGGTAGAAACAATTGTTTGAAATAAAAAAAAAATTTTGAAAACAAATTCATAGCAGTTACTAAATTATTATTGTATTATATTTTGAGCTTTGGTGAGTATATACTATGGAGCTATTACCAACTTTTGTGTGAATTTAAAGGAATATGTATTTTAATATACAGGGTAACTCCACCCCTCCCAAGAAAAAAAAGAGAAGGAAATTTACATGTTTACATGCAGAAATTTAAATGTAATGTGAACAAATATCTTGCTACCCAACTCCCCACCCAGGTTCACCCCTATAAATCTGGCCCCAATCACAGTAGGCCATTACGCTTCAGTGGCTTAGGGTTAGGGTTAGGGTTAGGGTTATGCGTTGTTTGCAATGAACAAAAGTAAAAAAAAAACATAAATAAACAAGTCGCGCGTTCGTGGTCCCCCTCTGTATGTGACTCGATGTGGCGAGTGTAAAATGCAATAAATTTGGGCAATTTGGGGCATTTTTGACCCCCGTTGTACCCCCTGGGGGCGCGAACCAGAATTTTTCTGAGGTCAAAGATGCTCATTTTATATCCAGAACAATTGCCTCTACATTTTGGCCAAGTTTCAGAAAAATTGAATGGATGGATCAAACGTTATCAGAGAAAATTGTCATTTTTTGCCATTTTGGGACTTTTGACCCCCTGGGGGCGCGAACCAGATTTTTCCCAAGGTCAGTGATACTTATTTTCTATTAAGAACAATTGCCTCCATATTTTGGCCAAGTTTCAGAGAAATTGAATGGATGGATGAAAAATTATGGGCAAAAATGTCATTTTTTGCCATTTCGGGGCCTTTTGATCCCCTGGGAGGCTAACCAGATTTTTTTTCAAAAATCGGAGAATGTCACTTTCTAACCTGACCAAAGTAACAACTTCATGCAAAATTTCAGAGAAATTCAATGGATGGTTGCGGAGAAAAATCCGGACGGACGGACGGAAATGCTTCAAAACATAAGTCCCCCGATTTAATAAATCGGGGGACCAATTAAATATATAAAATAACTTTTACAACTGCTGTCATTAAAAAGAAGACAACAATGAAAGAGAAGAAAGAATGAACAACTGCTACATGTCAGCTATACAACAAGACTCCAGCTGTTTATGTGATGAGCTGTTGACCGGATAATCTGTTCGAATTGAAGAATTGGTCCGCTATAAACTTAAAGTTCAACTGATTGCTATTTTCTTTATTGGAAAAAAATAACAACGTGCAACAAGCCATGTAAAAGGACAGTTAGAAGATGTGTACATCTATATACCGTCTAAATGTTTTGTCCAAGGCGACTTCAATCCTGAATACAATAGACGTCATTACCACTTCTGGTAGGCTGCCCAACGAAGCATAAACACAGACAGAGAATTCTTCCCCTCCTCCAATGAGACAAAAACGATCACAGTACATCCTTCGCTTGGTTCCGTAGAGACCACAATCTGGCTCCGGAGTGAAAAACCCTCAAAAGGGTACATCCAAATTCATATATACAACAACAACAAGACCCCAGCTGTTTATGGGATGAGCTGCCGTCCGAATAATCTGCTAGGATCGAAAAATTGGTCCACTGTGACGTTTTAGTGCAGGGGCGGGCAACCTCGAAGCGAAGGCTTAGCGTCTGGCCCGCCACCCTGCTAGGCTTTATTATTGCAATCCGGCCCGCGGACCTCCAGTAAAACTCATATCATTTTGAAAATGAAGTACACAAAGTCTCACCTTCGCTCCCAACTCTCGGACCACCACCTCAGTGACATTCTTCTGTCGTCTACCTCAACCATCGAGCCAGACATGGAAATACTTTTTCATGGCAAACAGCACCAGCAGTCTCATTGATTTGTAGAGTGTTCAATGCAATTTTTGTACAATTTATTCATGTAAACAAAATATAGTAATTCTGAGATTTCGTTTTTCACTCCGGCCCACGATCTCCTTCCAAAAGTCTCATCTGGCGCTCACTCTGAAAAGGTTTCCCGCCCCTGCTTTAGTGCAACTGATTGGCGGGACTGAACGTTTATTTCAACAGATCCTCTTTGTACTGCGAGCAAGACCTTTTAGCTTCAGTTGCATTTTAATATACAGGGTAACTCCACCCCTCACAAGAAAAAAAAAAAGGAAATTTACATATTTACATGCAGAAATTTAAATGTAATGTGAACAAATATCATCCACATCACCCACAAGTCATAGTATGTTTGCCGTTAAAATGAAAGCCTTACTTGATTTTAAAGAGAGACTTGAAAGGCGCCATCTCAACTTCGGTAACTTCCCACGTGTGCTTTATTGCTTGCAAACTCTGAAAGAAATTTATTGAAAATGTTTCAGGTGATCGGGTTCGATTTGCGACACCGACACCGGACACCATGCCGTCGCCGACAGATTTATAAATGTCAGATAAATTCAGAAAGATATAAAAAAAGAAAAATCGCTGAATCAGAAAAAAATGAACAAATCTTTTTAAAAGAATCTAAGTATATATCTCAATCTATCTATCTCTATATATAAAGTTAGGTATGTATATGTATGTACAGGATTCACTCCTAAACTAGTTAACCAATCATTATGCATTTTGGAACATAGCTGCTAGGCGTAAAAGGCCATAATGTGGGCTATATTTAGTTTAATTTAGTTTTATGCAAAGGGGCCTAGATTGGATAAAAATGGGGTAGAGGCTCTTCATGATACCTCTGATTTGTGTGAAATTTTAACAATAGGTTAATAAATATTAATTAATAAATTAATAAATATTCCCCAAATTTCAGTTTCTTTCGGATATTTTAAAGGAATTAAGAGAACATAATATAAGCACAACCTACCATTTCCAAATTCAAATATTTCAGATTTGCATTAAATTGGATTCGTAGTTATTCTACATCAATTAAACAAGATTTCCTGAATTTCAAATTTAATTTTTTAGAGATTGACTTATTATACCTTTAGAGCGATTCGGTTTGAATGGAAGTACAGCCACTCAGTAGATACCACCTTTTTAATCTTTCCACTGGAATTTCTCCACACTGCAATAATTAGTTATAAATAAAGTAAGACTGAGGAGTTTTTACTCTCATAGTCACATCTACTCCTCCTTGCACCCATAACAGCAGGATGAATTTTTTTTTTTAGAGATTAACATACCTTTAGAGTGATTCGGTTTGAACGAAAGGCAACACACAAAAAAGTCTAAGCCAATCGTCTAACAGGGTACAGCCACTCAGTAAACACCGCCCTTTCGAATCTTTGTGCTCTGTAATTTTTTCACACTGCAGTAATTAGTCGTAACTTCTGACCTTCTTAAGGTGCATTTTTATTCCAAGTTGAGAATCTTTATGTCGAACTAAGGAACTTATACGAAATTTCGAACTGAACCTTTTACTCATAACCACGAGGGTAGATTGTTTTTTATATAAGTGTTATATAAGTGTTATATAAGTGGTATATAAGTGGTATATAAGTGTTATATAAGTGATATATAAGTGGTATATAAGTGGTATATAAGTGTTATATAAGTGTTATATAAGTGGTATATAAGTGTTATATAAGTGGTATATAAGTGTTATATAAGTGATATATAAGTGGTATATAAGTGGTATATAAGTGGTATATAAGTGTTATATAAGTGGTATATAAGTGTTATATAAGTGTTATATAAGTGTTATATAAGTGGTGTATAAGTGTTATATAAGTGTTATATAAGTGGTATATAAGTGGTATATAAGTGTTATATAAGTGTTATATAAGTGTTATATAAGTGGTATATAAGTGTTATATAAGTGTTATATAAGTGGTGTATAAGTGTTATATAAGTGTTATATAAGTGGTATATAAGTGGTATATAAGTGTTATATAAGTGTTATATAAGTGTTATATAAGTGTTATATAAGTGTTATATAAGTGTTATATAAGTGGTATATAAGTGGTATATAAGTGTTATATAAGTGTTATATAAGTGGTATATAAGTGTTATATAAGTGTTATATAAGTGTTATATAAGTGGTATATAAGTGTTATATAAGTGGTATATAAGTGGTATATAAGTGTTATATAAGTGTTATATAAGTGGTATATAAGTGTTATATAAGTGTTATATAAGTGTGGCTCACCTAAATGAGTCGATTTCAGATGCAAGATTCTAAATTTTGGCCATTTTATTTTTTTTTAGAAAAAAAAAATGGCAACGGTAAAATTTTGAGTTATCTCCCTTCTTTCTTTATTTATATCGGCGAAAGTGGGATTGAAAAGACAGTGCCCTACAAAAAATGCCTGGGCAGTCGTGTCGGAATTCCGCAGGAGCGCCCCAGGCGATTAGCAATAAACAAACCCCTTCTCAAAGGGTGAGAAGGCAAAGCCTGGGAGGGTGGACCTCCTAGAACTGCACAGGACAATATCACTAAACCGGCAGAATCAAGGCCCGAAGGCCAAGACAATATCGGTCTATAACATACTCTGACGTACTATATATATATATATATATATATATATATATATATATATATAAAGTTAAAAAGAAAGAACTAAAACCAACATTTTAAAGCCACTTGTACCATAATTTATTTTGCCCTGGAACAGGGCTCTTCAGGTACTTCTCGATGGCTTACCAGTCGTTTACTGAAAAATAAGAATATTTACACCGTTTGGAGAATATCAGGGGGAGGGGGAATGGAGAAGAAGGTGTTTACCATCCCCATGGGTCAGAGTAACTAGTAACAGGCAGCAATGGCCAAATCAGTCCCAAGTGAGATACTATATTCCTCTCCCCCTCTAGTCACTTCGTCGATCACTCAACATGCTCAACTGACCATTCATTTATTCATGGCAGAGAATCTCACAGAATGTAAAAGATACAATCATGCGTTGACAAATTATAATAATAATCTATAAGTTGAACTTTATAGTTTCACCCAATTCAATATTAAAATAAATTCAGAAAAATCATAGCTTTATTTTATTTATCTTCCTCCCACAAGGTAAGATGTGACACAAGGTCGGGAAAGTGGGATTTGAAAAGCCAGCACCCGAGAAGGTGAGCACTCTGGCCTACAAAAAATGCCTTGGCAGCCCCGTCGGCATTCCCCGGTAGGGGCGCCTCAGGCAGTAAGCGATAAACTTACTCCACCCCAAAGAGGGGAAGCAAAGCCTGGGAGGGTGGACCTCCTCAAACTGCACAGGACAAACCTACAAACCGGCGGAATCAAGACCCGAAGGCCAAGACGACACCGGTCTATAGGGTGTAGCATCCATCGGAACAGATACTACACTTTGAACTTGACCAAAAGGCCAAGAAAATCAGAGTATTATAATAACAGATCTATAACTTCTTGTGACAAATTTATTTAAACTTATTTAAACTTTATAACAATTTTATCGTTTTGTTATGGTGATATTTAGCACTAAGTTATTGGGACATGCAGAAAAATAAACAAAGTCAGTCACTGTGTGGCAGATGGGAGGAGAAAAGAGGGGGAGGGCAAGATGTCCAATGAAGATACCTATATTAGGAGCCAATAGTTGAATCTTATCGTTACCACCAATAATAAGCAGATATACAAGGCCTGTCTAAAACGTATCCGACCTTAGGCCAGAAAAAATATTTCAAATACGTGATGGGATTGGAACTCTAATCCCTTTCAAAGTAGGCCCCTTGTGCTTGCACACACTTAGCTCAACCGATTCATCCACTGCCGGAAATACCTCTGGAAGTCTTCTTTTGGAATGGTGTTCATCTCTGCCGTTGCATTCTGCATTATCTCTTTTTTTGCACCCTCTTAACAACTGCTTCACTCCGAGTAGTTTAGGGCCTGCCAGAATGCTGGTCACTCTCCGCTGATGTGCATCCATTTTTGAATCGGCTGAACTACTCCTTAATTTGTGTTACACATCGCATTTTCTCCAAACACCTGCTGAATCTAACGCGATGGCGGAGATGAACTTTTTTTTGAACACCATTCCAAAAGAAGACTTCCAGAGGTGTTTCCGGCAGTGGATGGATCGGTGGGCTAAGTGTGTGCAAGCACAAGAGGCCTACTTTGAAGGGGATTAGGGTCCCAACCCCGTCATGTATTTGAGATATTGGCTTAAGATCGGATACTTTTTAGACAGCCCTCGTATATACTCTAGATGTACTGCACAGGTGGATTACAGGGGTCGGACAAAATAATGGAAGCACCTTGAAATCTTAAACAAAATGTGATGAATGCAAAGCTCTCGGCGAACTGTCTTTGTTGAAACAAGATTATCCAGATGATTGTTAAGCTTTGCTGTAATTTTCAGTGCCTTCATGTTCTGCTATTTCTTCGCAATCCTTACAAGGGCACCATGATCTCTTTCAGACAGCTTCGGCTTTCTTCCAGAATTTTGTTTAGAGGAGAATGGTGTCCTCATAGGCTATCATCACCTTCGAGACAGCAGTTCCTCTCGATACGGCCACCATCTCAGCCACTTCTGTTACAGTAGCAGCTGCTATACGGGCACCGACAATCTTCCCTCTTTGTAACCATTAATAAAATTCACAATCATTTCTGTAATCCAACCTTATTTGTTACAAATAACTCGAGTCTATAAGGAAGGTGACGTTGATTAAGTTGATAACGACATGGACTGAAGACCTGGCTGTGCCAAGTTCGAATCCAGTCGGTTCCATAAAATCAATTTCACTTAAGCTCTGCTGTAATTTTCGGTGCCGTGGTTTTGTGCTCTTTCTTCACAATCCTTACAAGGGCTCTACGATCTTTTTTCAGACAGCTTCAGCTTTCTTCCAGAGTTTTGTTTAAAAGTAGATGTTTTCATTTTTTTCATAGGCTGTCATCACCTTCGAGAAAATTCCTCTCGATACGGCCACCATCTCAGCCATTCTCGTTACAGTAGCACCTGCCATACTGGCACCAACAATCTGCCCTATTTGTAAATCTGATAGATCTGTGATTTAAATTTTACTTACTAATATGCACTATCTGAAATAAAAAATAAATTTAACCAATTAATTCAGGACAACAATAACCATAAATAAAATAATGAAACCAACATTTTGGTAATTTTTGTTCAATTTTTAGAGATGTTTTAAAGTTAATGCAAAATTCACAAGGCGTTTCCAACCCCTGTACATACCCACTGCATGTGGACACATATATATATATGCACACACAATTAGAAAATTCACATCATCTCCAGTAAAAGACTCCAGTTGAACGATCACCTGGCCTTTTATAGGGATCATCATGGTCGGAGTTCATTTGTTGAAATAGTAAGCTTTTTAAAGAATATCTTAAAAAAGAAAAAAGAAATGGTAACAAACGTGTTCAATTGACAGTTCCTTTTTGGCGGCCCCGGAAACTGTATTAATAAACTCCGCATGTTGATCGAATCCATATTCAATAATCTTTTCCAAAGTGAATTCTTCAGACGTGTACTCAAAGCTACGTTGGATCTCCGCCTGCAAAAAAAAAAAAAGAAAATCCATTATTTTTTGTATCGTCAAATAAATAAATTGGCTACTTATACTCAGATTTTATTCGTGTCATTTTCATGGTTAGAAATCTTATAGTGATTTGAAGGTAAAACTATAAGGAGAGAAAAACTAATTGACTAAAATGCAAAATGGTTGACAAACTTGTCTTGATAGAAAAGGCTTAAATAAAAAAAAATACTTGCTTTTCTCTCAAATTTAAAATATTTTTACACAATAACAAGTCTGCGTAACATTAAATGGTTTGTTTGTCCTGATACAAAATTAACTTTTATGCTTATCCGTCGACTGTCATAAAATAATATCAACTAGAAATTCGGTTCAAACTTGTTTCTAAAGGTTTTTTGTTTTTAATTTATTGTGCAAAACTGTTCTTTATGTGGGTAATAGAATTCTAAAACAGTTCAAATATGTTTGGTGCTAGAAAAAAAAATGATTAAAACATTGAATTAAATATATATACTATTTATAAATAAAATTTTAATTTTCAACACATACAAATACTTTTTGAATATTTACATTCTGGGATTTCTCTACACTACAGTGATTAGTTATAAATAAAGGAATGGAGTAATTTTTACTCTCACAGTCACATCTACTCCTCTTGCACCCATAACAGCAAGATGAAACTTCTTAAAGATCATTTATTATACCTTTAATGTGATTCGGTTTGAATGAAAAGCAACACAAAAAATCTGGGACGATCGTCTAACATGGTACAACCACTCAGTAGACACCACCATTTCGAATCTTTGCACTTTCTCCACACTGCAATAATTATTCATAACTTCCGGTGCATTTTTTTCCAAGTTGAGAATCTTTATAAGGAACTTATACAAAATTTTGAACTGAACTTTTTACGTAATCCAAGAGGGTAGATTGTTTGTTTTTTATATAAGTGTGGCTCATCTGAATAATTTTGATTTACTCCTCTCCAAGAGTTAGGCACAAGGCCCGTTTTTATCTTACTCCCACAAGTAAGATGTGACCCAAGGTCGGGTCGGGAAAGTGGGGTTTAAAAATTGCCTGGGCAGCCCCGTCGGCATTCCCCGGTAGGGGCGCCTCAGGCAGTAAGCAATAAACTTACTCCTCCCCAAAGAGGGGAGGCAAAGCCTGGGAAGGTGGACCTCCCAGAACTGCACAGGACAGACCCATTGACCGGCGTATCAAGACCCGAAGGCCAAGACAACACCAGTATGGGGTGCAGTATCCATCGGAACAGATACTACACTTTTCGGATAAAAGGTTCTAAATTTTGCCGTTTTATTTTTTTAGAAAAAGAAATGGTAACGGTAAAATTTGGAGTTATCTCCCTTCTTTCTTTCTTTCTTTATTTATATCGGCCATCTTTTTTTCCCTGGTCGACTTGTTTTGTCCATGTTTCGCATAGACAATTAGACTTGCCATAACTTACTGTTTTTAATGTTTAATTAAGGTCCTGTCAGGTGTGTCTTGTCTCACTGTACGGAATTTTGAACGGAACCCTTCATTTAATCATGGGGGTTAGGGTTAGGGTTAGGGTTAGGGGTAGGGTTAGGGGGCAGGGTTAGGGTTAGGGGGTAGGGTAAGGGTTAGGGTTAGGGTTAGGGGGTAGGGTTAGGGTTAGGGTTAGGGTTAGGGGGTAGGGTTAGGGGGCAGGGTTAGGGTTAGGGGGTAGGGTAAGGGTTAGGGTTAGGGTTAGGGGGTAGGGTTAGGGTTAGGGGGTAGGGTTAGGGGGCAGGGTTAGGGTTAGGGGGTAGGGTAAGGGTTAGGGTTAGGGTTAGGGTTAGGGGGTAGGGTTAGGGGGCAGGGTTAGGGTTAGGGGGTAGGGTAAGGGTTAGGGTTAGGGTTAGGGTTAGAGGTTAGGGTTAGGGTTAGAGGTTAGGGTTAGGGTTAGGGTTAGGGGGTAGGGTAAGGGTTAGGGTTAGGGGGTAGGGTTAGGGTTAGGGTTAGGGTTAGGGGTAGGGTTAGGGTTAGGGTTAGGGGGTAGGGTAAGGGTTAGGGTTAGGGGGTAGCGTGCTGTCGTTCCGGTAGACATGACCGGGTAGAAGTCTAAAGTAATTGTATTCTGTATCGTTCGTACTGCGGACTCAACCTTAAACTTAATACTGTCACTTAAAACTGATTATTACTTAGCACTTTTATCAGTTACGCCCCGGATCTTTGCGAACAATGCAATTACGAATTACTTAAGATTTCTACCCAGTCATAGCTGACGGAACGAGAGAAAGCTACCCCTGTTGATCAAATAAAGAATTCCGTTCGAAATTCTGTACCAATTCCTGAGTTCAACAAGATAAATCTGAAGAAGGTTGGAGGTTACATCGGCCGAAACGTTGTGAGAATAACATCCAAGATACGAACAGTATTTCGAATCATCCAAATGATACAAATTATCAATTCTCATCTCAATAATTCCGAAACACTGTAAACTCTGCTAAGATAAGACACATCTGAAGAAGGTTGGAGGTTACATCGGTCGAAACGTTGTAAGAATAACATCCAAGATGAGAACAGTAGTCTGAATAATCCAAATAAACAGAGAGTCTCTTTTTGCCATTTTCCAGTGCATCGTTATTATTTGTTGGGTAAATAAATTTGTTTTTTTGGGTTTGTAAATCCCTGGAGAATTCTTCACTCAAGTCAGTTTTGTTCCATTGTCTTATTTTGAAGAGAATTCTCCAAGAAAGTGTTGGAAAAAGCAGCAGCGGTGAATATTGTATTTCTGTATCGACTCTTGACTGGACAAAAGCTCCAATCAGCAGTTTCTGCCAGCCAAGTAGAGAATTTCAGTGTGTACTATAAAAACCTAACCACACAGCTGTTCTTCCTCTTTTTTGTTCTTTGTTCAGACAACACAGGTGTGTACGTTACAATCCAGCCTAGCAACTTGGAGAGGGGCGGGGTTGCGAAGGGCCCCTCGGCAATCAGCAGACTTTTCTGGACTACTAAACACAACACCAGCATATATACACTGTTAATCGAACACAAGTTAGTGCATACACTCTCACACTAACAAAAAAGAGGCACGCTATTTACACACACGTAAACGCACATGGCGCCAGTCGAAATAAACACACATACATTCTCTCACTAAAATAAAAACAGGCACGCTAATACACACACATATCTTCATGCCTATTCATTTCCACACACATCAATGCACACGGCGACAGCCGAAACAAACGTGCACTCAATTTCTCTTTACAGACAAAACACTTTTCTTTCACCAGAACGTTCTCGGACTCTTTGAACTCTCATTCTTTACGAACACGTATTTTGCATTGTCTTGAGTTGTTAATAAAAAAATATTATTTTGTATGGATAGACTTTTGTAATTCTTTTGAGAAAAGACTCCGACTGGATTTAAAATGTTAAGAAAGCAAGACACTCTCACCTGGATTTGATCCCAATGCCGTTGACGCATCGCAGGATTCCGTAAGTCTTGGATTAACGGCATCGTTCGCTTAAATGTATCAACTCGGATTTTGCTTGCTTCTAGAACGGACCACTGTTTGTCCTACAACGAAAGGAGAATTGAAAAGGAATTGAAATTTTATGACCAGACAAAATGTCGTCTGCTTGATCAGATGACATAACTTTCTAATGGTTGTACTTCTGGAGCAAAGTGTAGTATCTGTTCTGATACTACACTTCATCTTTTCTGTTCTCGGGCATAAAGGATGCGACAGAATAATTAACGGTTGTCAAATTATTAAAAACTAGATGGCTTCCCCTGTTCGCTGTCACTTAACAATTGAATTTTTATTCACTACTTGAAATCAATGAAACGAAACTAATCAAACTCTCTTGCCCATCTGCCTCTAACATTCAGTATCCCCGAATATATCTACTCTCGACAGGAAATCCTAGACGCCTTTTTTTTTTAAAACTAGATGACTTCCCCTGTTCGCTGTCACTTAACAATTGAATTTTTATTCACTACTTGAAATCAATGAAACGAAACTAATCAAACTCTCTTGCCCATCTGCCTCTAACATTCAGTATCCCCGAATATATCTACTCTCGACAGGAAATCCTAGACGCCTTTTTTTTTTTAAAACTAGATGACTTCCCCTGTTCGCTGTCACTTAACAATTGAATTTTTATTCACTACTTGAAATCAATGAAACGAAACTAATCAAACTCTCTTGCCCATCTGCCTCTAACATTCAGTATCCCCGAATATATCTACTCTCGACAGGAAATCCTAGACGCCTTTTTTTTTCCACAGCTTATCTTTTACCGGAAACTAGATAGAGGATGGGCCAAAATAAGGGTCCTATCTTTAAATTTGAATAACTTCCACAAAATAAAAGTTAAACTCACCAAACTTTATGTGTGTGTAGACTGACCCTTCCGAGATTTTTTGAAATAAACAAAACAAATTTTAGCCGAAAAACACTTCTTAAAACTTACAAAAACTAAAGTATTGTTGTTTACACTGTTTTGAGTTTTTTAAGCAAAAATAATGTTTTCTAAATGAGGGTACGTTCCTTAGGGCTAATACGGCTCATGCTTGCTTCGGAAGGGGTCCTTTACTTATTCTAAAAAAAAAAATCAAAAAAATCAATAAATAAAAAAGTTATGAATTTTTAAAAATAGGACCCTTATTTTTGCCCACCCTATACTTCCTTCTGAATTCTCTACCTAACTGTTCATAGCATCACTTAGAGTGTATAACACAATGGATCTGTCGCTTTCATATTGCCATTTATTTCCTAGCTAATCTCTCCCGGTGGTCCTGTTTGTGGGGGTTAGGGCAGTCTATCACAAATGAATAACAAATGAAATGTACAATGATTACTGATAAAGCAGAAAAAGAATAGCATTTATGTCATATTTCAGAGAGTATTAGTGATTTTTAAACATCCGAACCGTTTTGATGTATAAATCGCTGCAGGATTTCGCATTTATTTATTTACTAGCTGGTTTCGCTCGCTCGCTATGGCTTCACAATTTAATTCCTAGTAACTACTTGAAATCAATGAAACGAAACTAATCGATAAAATATGTAGACAAAACTACTGCTATTTTTACTTTAAACCTAATCTCTCTCTCATTCACTCACAATAAATATTACATTTTACGAGCATTGAAAAAGAATTATTTCAAGAACTAAATAAAATCGTAATTCAACTTTTAAAAGGTAAATAAAATATTAATTAATTAAAAAAATGCTATTTCTATTTCAAACTTAAGCGCCTATCTATCTATCTATCTATCTATCTATCGATCTATCTATCGATCTATCTATCTCCCCCCTCTCTCTCTCTCTCTCTCTCTCTCTCTATATATATATATATATATATATATATATATATATATATCGTCATTATCTATCTATCTATCTATCTATCTATCTATCTATCTCCCCCCTCTCTCTCTTTCTCTCTCTCTCTCTCTCTATATATATATATATATATCGTCATTATCTATCTATCTATCTATCTATCTATCTATCTATCTATCTATCTATCCATCTATCTATCTATCTATCTATCTATCTATCTATCTATCTCCCCCCTCTCTCTCTCTATCTCTCTCTATATATATATATATCGTCATTATCTATCTATCTATCTATCTATCTATCTATCTATCTATCTATCTATCTATCTATCTATCGATCTATCTATCTATATAACATAAATAACTTTCTATGAGATAAACAGATAGATTGGTTAAACATGAGTGTACGACACATTCCATCAAATATGACAACGAAATGTTTCAATTTACAAACAAATCAAGGCATTTATCTACCTCCCACAAAGTAAAATGTGACACAAGGTCGGAAAGTGGGATTTGATAAGTCAGCACCCTAGAGGAAGAGCACCTATTATCTTTAAAAAATGCCTGGGCAGCCCCGTCGGCATTCCCCGGTAGGGGCGCCTCAGGCGGTTAGCAATAAACTAACCCCTTCTCAAAGGGTGAGAAGGCAAAGTCTGGGAGGGTGGACCTCCTAGAACTGCACAGGACAAACCCATAGACCGGCGTAAATCAAGCCCTGAAGGCCAAGAAGGTACCGGTCTATAGGGTGTAGCATCCATCGGAACAGATACTACACTTTGATCCTGGCCAAAAGGCCAAAAAAATATATTTATTAAGTAATATTGAGTATTCGAAGCAGCAGCAGCCGACAGCTTAAAAACGGAATTCTGAATTATTGACCGGTATCAAGCTTTGAATGAAGCAGCAACGTTACTCTGCCTTCTACCTATTTTTAACCTTCTTATTTGTTCCTCTCCTCCCACCCCCTCTTTTACATACCGTGAATCGGGGCGGACACACATACGTTCACGTTTATTATATTAAAAAAACAAACAGTATTTTTTTTAAATTGTAACAGAACACTGCGATACCAGATTTTTTTCCACTTTACTTGAGAAAATGTAAGTTTGAAATGTCTGCCGTATCCGCAAAAGCTGTGGACTTTACGTGGAACCTCTTCTCACAACCTTCGGCTTTTTTGCAGGTCCCGACTGCGTATGTGTGCGTGTTGAGGGAGGCAGTCCATAGTAACTTTATGATACTATGGACTGCCTCCCCTCTCCAACACGCACAAATACGCAGTCGGGACCTCCAAGAAATGATGAAGATGTGAGATAAGTAGACGGCGATAGGGAATCTGGCGAATCTATTGAACTCCCCAGACGATATGGTGTCCTGACAGTGGGTTGTTAGTTTCTGGGTAGCCAGATAGCGATAAGCTGAGAAAAAAACGAATGTGGCTAGTTCCGGTGGTCAGCTGGGGGTTACTGAGAAGAAGGCCTGACATTTAGGATTTCCGGTCAAGAGTAAATATATTTGGGGGACTGAACAGACAAGGGGTTAGTCAGAGTTCAGCTAGGGGAGATCATCGAAAGAGTCCGAGAGTCAGTAACTTGGCGTCAGACAAAAAAGATTGTCATTGGAGCTGACACGACCGAATCAACAGGCAGCATTTGGGGGTTCCTTAGCCACGACGCTATCACACACACTCTGAGCACAACTGAGTTATACCGACAACTTGGCTTGTGTTGCTTTTTGCCGTAGCGCAATCACGGAGATGATCATCGGGCTACAACTTTTTCGACCCTTTTATTCTTTTTTTGTGTCTAAATCTCGACTTTTTAAAACCTTATTTTCTCAGAACTTTTTCATTCCCTATTCCAACTGGACGCCTCATCTCAATCAATAGAGTTCTGTCTTGCGTGAGGCCCCAATTGTCAGAAGGTGATAATGAGCCAAGATTAGACATGACTTGAAACAACGTGACTGTTCAATCTTTTCTCAAACCGAAACTAATTCATTACTGCCCCGCCAGTCCCTATCGCCGCAGTGTTGAATCACTGTGCTTGTTTTACAGGTACTTCCACAGAACATGCTCTGATGAACTTACTGCACTTGTGCCCCCTCAACGAAAATACCCCCAACTAGCAGCAAAATCCCACCTCTTCACTGTAGAGGTCCCAAAATGCCAGAAGATTTTCGCTTTTCTACTTGAATAGCTTCTTTCCTCTGACCGCTTTCCTTTGGAATTCTCTCCCTGCTCCCTGACCGTACCAACATGCAAAAATTTAAATGTAATGTGAACAAAGATCTTGCTGCCAAACTCCCCGTTCAGCCCCCCCCCCCCATAAATATGATCCGTATCAGAGCAACCCCTTATGCTATAGTGGTAATATGCCTTGTTTGGGGCGAACAAAAGTACAACAAAAAATTTTTGCCAACCAACCTCAGACACAACATAACACACACACATGTGCGCACACACACATGTGCGCACACACACACACACACACATGCGCGCACACACACACAAACACACACATGCGCGCGCACACACACACACACACAAATATTGCCACAATTTTATTAAGATAAAACAGAAAGTAAAAGAATAAAAATGTATTATTTCATTTGATAAATTAAAATGAAAAAAATGAAACAAAACATATTTCGGTTTCTGTTACATAGAATAATAGATAGCTAAAAAATAGATAAAAGTTATCTAAATAAAATGAATAAAAGTTAGTTGAAAAAACAAAAATAAATAAAAGTTTGCTAAAAAATGTATAAAAGTTAGCTAAAAAAACAAAAAAATAAATAAAAGTTTGCTAAAAAATAAATAAATAAAAGTTAGGTAAAAAAATAAAAGTTACCAAAAAAAAAATGAATAAAAGTTAGCTGAAAAATGAATAAATAAATAAAAGTTTGCTAAAATATAAATAAATAAAAGTTATGTAAAAAATAAAAGTTACCAAAAAAAATGAATAAAAGTTAGCTAAAAATGAATAAAAGTTTGATAAAAAAAATGAATAAATAAATAAAAGTTTGCTAAAACATGACTAAAAGTGTGTTAAAAAAAAGTTAGCTCAAAATAAAAAAAAAAAGAAAAGTTAGCTCAAAATAAAAAAGCAAATAAAAGCTAGCTCAAAATAAAAAATTAAAAGTTAGCTCAAAATAAAAAAGCAAATAAAAGCTAGCTCAAAATAAAAAATTAAAAGTTAGCTCAAAATAAAAAAAACGAAAAAAGTTAGCTAAAAAAAAAAAAAAGTTGGCTAAAAAAAAGAAAAAAGTTAGCTCAAAATAAAAAAGTAAAAAGTTAGCTCAAAAATAAAAGAAAAAAGTTAGCTCAAAATAAAAAAATAAAAAACTTGGCTCAAAACAGATCCTGAAATAAATCTGCTCATTATTTTCATGATTTCTATTTCCTTACCTTGAGGTCACGACTTAATTTGTTTAACTTTCTGGAAATAGTCAGAGAGTGAGTTTCCATTTCTTCCGTTTGGATATCGAGGAATCGGCAGCCTTTCCACTGGCTCCAGCTGGCATCCCAATCTCGGCTCATTACCCAAATCATTTCAATCAGTTCAACATCCTTGAAAACGAAAAGTACAGAAAAAAAAAGAAGAAAGTGTTCCAGTTAAAATAAATGTCTCCATAAAAATCAACGAGAAATTTCTTGTAATTTTCGAATTCAAAAGAGCAGAAGAAATCAAGCAGAACCATAAATTTCTAAGTTTTCATTCTAAGATATTTACAAATTACAGTGAGAGAGAAAAATTGGAAATAAATAGGATTAACTACTTTACTATAATTAATGGCATCTTTACCCATTAAAATGCGATTCAATTGAAACTTTCAAAATAATTAATAGATTCTTTACACATTAAAATGTGATTTAATTGAAACTTTAAAAATATTAATGTCATCTTTTCTTATTAAAAGGTTATTTAATTGAAACTTTCAAAATAAGTAATGACATCTTTACTCATTAAAATGTGATTTAATTAAAACTTTCAAAATAATTAATGGCATCTTTACTCATTAAAATGTGGTTTAATTAAAACTTTACAAAATAATTGATGGGATCTTTACTAATTAAAATGTGATTTATTGGAACCTTCAAAATAATTAATGGCATATTTGCTCATTAAAATGTGATTTAATTGAAACTTTCAAAATAATTAATGACATTTTTACTCATTAAAATGTGATTTAATTAAAACTTTCAAAATAATTAATGGCATCTTTACTCATTAAAAGGTTATTTAATTGAAACCTTCAAAATAATTAATGGCATCTTTACTCATTGAAATGTGATTTATTGGAACCTTCAAAATAATTAATGGCATATTTGCTCATTAAAATGTGATTTAATTGAAACCTTCAAAATAATTAATGACATCTTTACTCATTAAAATGTGATTTAATTGAAACCTAAAAAATAATTAATGGCATCTTTACTAATTAAAATGTGATTTATTGGAACCTTCAAAATAATTAATGGCATATTTGTTCATTAAAATGTGATTTATTGGAACCTTAAAAATAATTAATGGCATATTTGCTCATTAAAATGTGATTTAATTAAAACCTTCAAAATAATTAATGGCATCTTTACTCATTAAAATGTGATTTAATTGAAACTTTCAAAATAATTAATGGCATCTTTACTAATTAAAATGTGATTTAATTGAAACCTTAAAAATAATTAATGGCATATTTGTTCATTAAAAGGTTATTTAATTGAAACCTTCAAAATAATTAATGGCATCTTTACTCATTGAAATGTGATTTATTGGAACCTTCAAAATAATTAATGGCATATTTGCTCATTAAAATGTGATTTAATTGAAACCTTCAAAATAATTAATGGCATCTTTACTCATTAAAATGTGATTTAATTGAAACTTTCAAAATAATTAATGGCATCTTTACTAATTAAAATGTGATTTATTGGAACCTTCAAAATAATTAATGGCATATTTGTTCATTAAAAGGTTATTTAATTGAAACCTTCAAAATAAGTAATGACATTTTTACTCATTAAAATGTGATTTAATTAAAACTTTCAAAATAATTAATGGCATCTTTACTCATTAAAAGGTTATTTAATTGAAACTTTCAAAATAAGTAATGACATTTTTACTCATTAAAATGTGATTTAATTAAAACTTTCAAAATAATTAATGGCATCTTTACTCATTAAAATGTGATTTAATTGAAACCGTAAAAATAATTAATGGCATCTTTACTAATTAAAATGTGATTCATTGGAACCTTCAAAATAATTAATGGCATATTTGCTCATTAAAATGTGATTTAATTAAAACTTTCAAAATAATTAATGGCATATTTGCTCATTAAAATGTGATTTAATTAAAACTTTCAAAATAATTAATGGCATCTTTACTCATTGAAATGTGATTTAATTAAAACTTTCAAAATAATTAATGGCATCTTTACTCATTAAAATGTTATTTAATTGAAACCTTCAAAAGGCATCTTTATTAATTACAATATTGCCTTCAAAATAATTAATGGCATCTTTACTCTTTAAAAGGTTATAAATGTGAATTAATTTAAACCTTAAAAATAATTAATGGCATCTTTATAAATTTAAATGTGATTTAATTGAAACCTTCAAAATAATTAATGGCATATTTGCTAATTAAAAGGTGATTTAATTGAAACCTTAAAAATAATTAATGGCATCTTTACTAATTAAAATGTGATTTATTGGAAACCTTCAAAATAATTAATGGCATCTTTATTAATTAAAATGTGATTTAATTGAAACTTTTAAAATAATTAATGGCATCTTTACTCATTAAATGGTTATTTAATTGAAACCCTTCAAAATAATTAATGGCATTTTTATAAATTTAAATGTGATTTAATTGAAACCTTCAAAATAATTAATGGCATATTTTTTCTCATTAAAAGGTGATTTAATTAAAACCTTCAAAATAATTAATGGCATCTTTACTAATTTAAATGTGATTTAATTGAAACCTTCAAAATAATTAATGGCATCTTTACTAATTAAAATGTGATTTATTTGAAACCTTCAAAATAATTAATGGCATCTTTACTCATTAAAATGTGATTTAATTGAAACTTTCAAAATAATTAATGGCATCCCATAAGTTTGATTTTTTTTAGCCAAAGTGATTTTCATCATTTCTTTTATCCTACAAAGAAACCAACCTATTTCTTTCAAAGAAAGAAGAAAGTCAGTGATTTCATTATTTCTATTCCGGCCATGTGTTAATTTTTAACTAGAAAGGAATACATTTTTTTTTCTCTCCAAAAGAGAAAACAGTACCATTGCCGAAATTATAAACCTAATTTTTACTGTCGACTAAAGGGCTAACCATAAGAACTGCTGTTACATGAAATACTTGCTAAGAAAAAGGGATTTTTGTCGACAAAAAGGTTTTATACTTTTTCTTTCTCTCTCTTTTACAACTAATATTACATAATAAAAGAAAAATCTTCTAAAAGCCGTATTCTATAGAGACACATCTAAACATGGAAAATTTCAAATCAACTATGACAGAAATCGTTAAATACTAAATGCAACAATAACTAAAAAACGAAGAAAGATTTTTTTAAACTTTTACTGGAACAACAACAAAAACCTGTAGATAGACAACAACAAAAACGACGAAAAACTACAAAACAAAACTAAAAAAGACTACTGGAACAAAATGAAACATCGAAGAAAGACAGTGAAAGTTGGAAACTTATAACTAGAATGTCGAATAGGGGTCAAAATACCGAGAACAAAAATGCTTTTTCTCAAAATGCCGTTTGGAGTGCAATTGACAATTTCATTATTCCCCAGACGAGGAAGGAATTTTATTCCGTAATCGATAGGATTAATGTAAAAAAAAAAAAAAAATTAATTAATCTTGTATTGCTAATTTGGCTTATATTTCAATTTTATTAACTTTCCATGCAATACTTTGAAACTTGAACGATACCACACACTTTATATATATATATATATATATATATATATATATATATATATATATATATATATATATATATATATATTTGCAAGTACGTATGTACATAGTAGAATTCCACCAACCTTATCAAGCTGGGTGATTTCTTTTGATGGTGGGTGGTCAATCTTAAACATATTAAGTCCGCCGCGTATGACCTGTTCCTGTTTCTTTAACTGCAACATGTTTTCACGGGTTTTAGCGATCGTCTCCATTGCCTCATCGCTCGCTATATCCAAACTGAACGGCCCGTTCAGCTGGAATTCTTCGACAAGGTTCGTCACTTGTTTCTTGAACGTATCAGACTGCAGCAGAAGTCCGCTCTTGAAATGTTCCTGGGAAAAAAGATGAAAAAGAGTGTTGTAAATCATTGCATTATTGGCGTGAGTAGGTAAATACTTTCGAAGCAAAGAAAAGCTAACACGTGTTTCTTGTAGTGATTTATGGTTTGTGATGCAGCTTGTATTGTTAGAAGTCCTAGTGTGTTTAGAGTGTTGTAAATTATTGCATTATTGGCGTGAGTAGGTAAATACTTTCGCAGCAAAGAAAAGCTAACACGTGTTTCTTGTAGTGTTTTATGGTTTGTGATGCAGCTTGTATTGTTAGAAGTCCTAGTGTGTTTAGAGTGTTGTAAATTATTGCATTATCGGCGTGAGTAGGTAAATACTTTCGAAGCAAAGAAAAGCTAACACGTGTTTGTAGAAGAATCAAAAAATTCAAGTAGTAAACAAAACACTCCCGTCGTCAGATGAAAACCGTCCACCATCAAACTGAAATTTCCTGCAAAAAATCTTCAAATGTCCATGAAATCAAAACCCCCCAAAAAAACCACAAAAATCTAAAAACAATGGAAAAATGGATATTGACACATTGTAAAAAAGATTTGAATCATTCATATTCGAATGTTCAGAAATAATTCGTTTGCACATCGAAAACCACTCATTCTTTCATGGACATTTAAAAAATTATTAAAATTAAAGGTGGACTCATTATCATTTCTTTATAGATCTAGTTAGACAGTGGAATTGTTAAATAACTACCAACGCATTAAATTAAAATTTCCATCAGAAAACGTATTATCTTAATTTTTCTTCATTTTTATATGAAAATTGAATTTAGATACAAATGTTAATCTTTCTTAAAAATACACAAAAAACTGTGGATTTGCACTGCAAACAACTATTCCGCTCAGTCGGTCACGGTTCCCACATTGTGTTTAAACAAATAATGTATAATTTCCCCTGAAAAAAAAAAACAACAAAAAAACTGGCAATCTGAACAGAAGGAAACTATCAACTTTAAAACACCATAGGGTGCAGTGATCACCAGGGATACATTCTCAATATCCCAGGATAATTTGAATTCCTCTGACGGACGTGTCCGACTTCCCGACTTTCTTCAGCTTTGTTATTACAGGACCGGCGGGACAGTTATAAAATGGGGGGGCTCTCCTAAAAAGTCGGGGGGGCGGTTAAACACATGCATATATAACTTCATTATTGATGACCGTAAAGTGGGGGGGGGAGGAAAAAAAGTGGGGGGGGGTGAGCCCCCCCCCCCCTAACCCCCCGGTGCCGCCGTCTATGTATTACTTTGAGATATAAAAAAATGGATGACTTCGCATGAGAGTTACGATGGGGTTTCAAGGATTGATTAATTTTTTTTTCTATTTTATGTATTAAGATGAGATAAAAGTTTTAATAGAAAGAAATTAATAAATATTTTAACAAATATTTACGCTCTTAATTTTGAGTATCTCAATTAATCGAGCACTCTGTTGGGATTTTCTTATTATTTTACAAAAGAAGATATATACAGGGTGATTCATAAGTCACTTAGCTATTTAAAATGATTACCATATGAAGCAAAAACATACTATGAACTTTTGATGATTGTTATCTTACACTCTAATTACTGCTATTTGTTATTTTAAATATGTTCGTTTATATATTTGTTTCTATATATATTTATTTTTATTTATTTAAATTTGTGTAAATCATCATATGTGCTTTTTTTTTCAGGCAGTATGTCATTTACAATTGAAGAGCGAATTTTTATTGTTATTCATATGGCCAAATTTGATGAATCTCCCACACTTGTTGAAAGGCAATGACGACCTCAAATCAAAAATCATGCCGAGTTTGTTAAAATTAATCAATCAAATATGCTACAAAGAGTCGTAAATTCCTTGCAAAAAAACAATGATTACCATATGAAGCACAAACATACTATGAACTTTTGATAATTGTTATCTTACTCTCTAATTACTGCTATTTGTTATTTTAAATTCGTTCGTTTATATATTTGTTTCTATATATATTTATTTCATAATCAATCAAATATGCTACAAAGAGTCGTAAATTCCTTGCAAAAGAGAATGGAGCTATGCATGCAGAACGAAGGTGGAAATTTTGAAAATCTGCTGTAATTTAAAACTCCCATAAATGAATTTGTTGAATAAACTTTCTGTTTTGTATTACCGTATTTTTTAACTTTAGAATTTAAAAAATAAATAGCTAAGTGATTTATGAATCACCCTGTATATATGAGAAGTATATTGTAGTTTGCTTGAAGCATTGTGCGTAATATGTAATAAGTATTGTTAGAAGGCGGTGACAATACGTTGGTTAGGTGACACCGGCGGTACATGAAATAGTAAACAAAAAAATGATAATATTGAGATATTAATAATTTTTTTAATAAAATATATCCACTCGTCGGTGTGTGTGTTGATCCGCATAGACTGTTTCTAATGTTTATATAATCAAGGGAGGCGCGATAGCGCTCTATCCCTTAATAGACTTCAAAAACGACCTATGCTAGAAATCTGATTTCTTTGATCAGTCATAACTCAAAAACCAATAAAGCAAATTAGTTAAAACTTTGCACAAAATTTTCATTTGATAGGTTCTATAAGTGTGTAGAATTTCAGCATCATTAGTCAAGGCAACCCAGAGATCCAGAAAGGTCAGGAGTGATTTTGTGTCATCCGTGTGTATGTACGTACGTGTGTGCCACCCTGTATCTCATCAACTATTTGATGGATTCAGCTGATTTTTGGCAGAGATAGAGGTACTAGGGTCTAGTTGATGGCATTTTAATTTCAGTGTACCATATATCTTAGTTTTCCAGAAAATCTAAAAAAAACTTAAAAATTACCATTGTCTTGAGGCATAGCCTTTACAAAAGTAGTGACATTCCATGATAAATGCCAGTATACTCAAATCATATGCCCTGAAAAGGGTTAAGATGAAAATTCATATACACTAAATGTACAAAAGCAAGGAAATTCCCAAATTTTTATGAAGATAGCAGGCACCGTGAGCGTCCAGTGGACAAGGAGGCAGGAGAGAGGTTGAGGCGATTCTTTCCTGGGTGGAGCCAGGGTACCGTCTTATTATCGTCTGCAATATGCTAAGGGAGCTCAAGTAGTCCCTTAGGGAACTAATGATATCAATGTGCCCTGCAAGCTGATTGGCCAAACCAGCTCACAGGGACACTGATACGCATTACAAAGTAAATCTAATTTATGACTGCTATAAATCCACCAGTTAAAGCGTTAAATAAATAGAAGAGAAAAAGAAAGAGGGAAAATGGGGTAAAAAAGAAAGAGACAAGGAAAATAGGGAAGATAAAGAGGGGAGTAAAATAGAGAGGGGGGAGAGAGAGAAAAAGAAAGGGTAAAGAGTTAACACTAGAAATAGAAAGATGGAAAGAGAAAGACAGGGAGGTAAAAAAGAGAAAGCGACAAAGAAAATATAGAGAGGGGAGGGAAAAGATAAGGGGAAGTAAAATCGAGAGGGGGGTAGGGAAAGAAAAGGGGAGGGAAAAGAGAGGGTAAGCGAAATAGAAGGCGGGAAAGAGAAAGAACGGGAGGTAACAAGAAAGAGGCATGGAAAATAGAGAGAGAAAGAAGGGAGGGAAAAGAAAGAGAGAGAAAGAGAGAGAAAAAGAGAGAAAGGAAGAGAAAGAGAGAGAAAGGAAGAGAAAGAGAGAGAAAGAAAGGAAGAGAAAAGGATGAGAGAAATAAAAGGAGGGAAAGTGAAAGATGGGGATGTTAAAAAGGAAGAGACAAGGAAAATAGAGAGAGGGGAGTGAAAAGAAAGAGGGGAGTAAAATAGAGAGAGAGGGGGGGAGGAAAAGAGAAAGAGAGAAGAGAAGGGAAAATAGTTAGAAGGTAAAAGGAATAGAATGAAGAAAATAGAAAGAGGGAGAAAAGAAAGAAAGAAGCAAGTAAAATAGAGAGAGAGAGGAGGAAAAGAAAGAAAATGGGGGAGAAAGTGAAAAAAAGATATTGAACAACAACAAAAAAAAAGAGTGATTAAAAAGAGAGAAAGAAGACATAAAAGAATGATTCTTTTACCTTTGATTTCTTCAGCATCGAATCGGCCAGACTGAGGGTTTCTTTGAATTTCTCCCATTCCTGCGAGAGTTTACTCGCCATGTCCATCACCTGAAAAAAAAAAGACGAGGACGAAGAAAATAATAGAAAGATCGAATTCGAAACGTTTTTTGAACAAAACAGGATTCGCTATTTTAATAGAATTGTTGAAATATAATTATTAACAAACATGTGTTTTGTCGTTATACGACTCATCAGTGTGGTTAAACCTAACAAGATTAAAAACCAGGACCCCAGAGTCTGAAGTCTGAATCTCTACCACTGAGCCAATCCCCGCTAGTATTCAATTCAACTTTTTTGCAATTCAATTAATTTGGCAGAAAATAAAACAAGCATGTTTCAGTTGCCATGTAAGGAAAGGGTGGTAGAAATTTACACAGAAGAGGATACAGTAGCCCAGCACCTGTTCAAATTCACCTTGAATTGCTGCATTGTTGGCGCATTTATTACCTCTTGGAGACTATTTCAAGGTCCAGGGATCCTAATTGAGAAGGCGACCCTCCCCCGCACAGTGGGCTGGCAAGCGGACATATGGATTTTTAGCAACTTCCTCAAATCATTATGAAACCTATATATTTGAATAGCTCAGAGTCTGAGGTTGCAAAAAATGGGCTCATTTGTCTTCTAACTCCAATAATTTCTCAAGATATGCCCGTTTGAAGTTCGCGAATTTCGAAATTTGCTGAAATCGTGACTACAGTGATTTTACCAAGGAGTAAATTTGGCTGCACCTGAAGAATTGCTGAAAATTTCTCCCAGAAAGCCCTAAATATGTCCTATAGCTCCGGTTCAATCGAAATCGAAAAGGAAATAGTTTCTTATGGTGTCCGTGTTGACTTCTTTCTGGTGCAGGAGTGAATAATAGGTCATGAGGAATATCGTAATGACCATTAAGGAGGTTGTAGGCCAAAATGAGATCACCACATAATCGTCGGCGCTCAAGGGAGAAAAGGTTAAGTTTCTTGAGTCGATTTTCATAGGGCAGATCCCATAGACCCTGCACCATTCGAGTAGCCAGTCTTTGAAATCTTTCCAGATGCTGAATATAACATACCCAGATATATTCTGCTCAAGTGTCTTCGGTCTCTCTGTACAAATGGTTCGTCAGGACAACCTGACATGAGGATACTTTCCCCTACAAGTAAACCCTGACCAAATATTCAAAATAACATAGTATTCAGAACCCAAAATAAGATCCCCTCGGCACGGCTATACACGGGTTCATACGAGGAATGGTGCACCTTCTACAAGTAATGTTACCTCAAGTAACAGCACTTAGCTGGATACTCCACCAGACCAGATGAATTATTTTCCTGAAATCCGGTAAGGTTAAGTTTGTTTGTTTGTTTGTTTGTTTGTTGGGGTTTAACAACCTTTTAACCCTTATAAGGTCATCTCAGGTCAAACTTTTTTTTTTTCAAGTTCAAATGGTTTAACTATGTTTCCTCTTTGGGAAGTTGTTTTTATCGAGCAGGACTTGACTGTTCTTAATGTATAATCACTGTTTGTTTTTGGTATGTTTTTTGGTGAGTAGGAAGGAAGGTATTAATGGGGGTCATTCTTTCAAGAGGTATTTTTGAATTGTCTGCTTGATGACAAGATAATTATTTTCTTAATCAAGTTGTTTGTGTTTTTCTTGTCTAATGTTATTTTGTAAATACTGTATATACATATATATATGTACATATACATATATATATATGTATATATATACATATGCACATACACACACATACATGTATAATTTTTTTTTTTAATTTTTTTTTAATTTTAAATTTTATTGTATAAGTTGGATTCTTTGAGAAACCCTATTATTTGAGACAGGGTTATAAAGTTAAGAGACCAAATAAAAAGATATATTATAACATAATTAACTGGTCAATTGGGGAGAAGGAAATTAATTTTCTTAACTTCTTTACTAACTCAACGTTTGAGAGGTAAAGGAGAACCTTAATGGAATACTCGGATATGCTGGATATGGGTTAGGGTTAGGGTTAGGGTAAGGGTAAGGGTTAGGGTAAGGGTTAGGGTAAGGGTTAGGGTTAGGATTAGGATTAGGGTTAAGGTTAGGTTTAGGCTTTAGCTTTAGGGTTAGGTTTAGGGTTTGGATGCTGGATATGGGTTAGGGTTAGGGTAAGGGTTAGGGTTAGGGTAAGGGTTAGGGTAAGGGTTAGGGTAAGGGTTAGGATTAGGGTTAAGGTTAGGTTTAGGGTTTAGCTTTAGGGTTAGGTTTAGGGTTTAGATGCTGGGTTAGGGTTAGGGTTAGGGTAAGGGTTAGGGTAAGGGTTAGGATTAGGGTTAAGGTTAGATTTAGGGTTTAGCTTTAGGGTTATGTTTAGGGTTTAGATGCTGGATATGGGTTAGGGTTAGGGTAAGGGTTAGGGTAAGGGTTAGGATTAGGGTTAAGGTTAGATTTAGGGTTTAGCTTTAGGGTTAGGTTTAGGGTTTAGATGCTGGATATGGGTTAGGGTTAGGGTTAGGGTAAGGGTTAGGATTAGGGTTAAGGTTAGGTTTAGGGTTTAGCTTTAGGGTTAGGTTTAGGGTTTAGATGCTGGATATGGGTTAGGGTTAGGGTAAGGGTTAGGGTAAGGGTTAGGATTAGGGTTAAGGTAAGATTTAGGGTTTAGCTTTAGGGTTAGGTTTAGGGTTTAGATGCTGGATATGGGTTAGGGTTAGGGTAAGGGTTAGGGTAAGGGTTAGGATTAGGGTTAAGGTTAGATTTAGGGTTTAGCTTTAGGGTTAGGTTTAGGGTTTATATGCTAGATATGGGTTAGGGTTAGGGTTAGGATCAGGGTTAAGGTTAGATTTAGGGTTTAGCTTTAGGGTTAGGTTTAGGGTTTAGATGCTGGATATGGGTTAGGGTTAGAGTAAGGGTAAGGGTTAGGATTAGGGTTAAGGTTAGATTTAGGGTTTAGCTTTAGGGTGATGTTTAGGGTTTAGATGCTGGATATGGGTTAGGGTTAGGGTAAGGGTTAGGGTAAGGGTTAGGATTAGGGTTAAGGTTAGATTTAGGGTTTAGCTTTAGGGTTATGTTTAGGGTTTAGATGCTGGATATGGGTTAGGGTTAGGGTTAGGGTTAGGTTTAGGGTTTAGCTTTAAGGTTATGTTTAGGGTTTAGATGCTGGATATGGGTTAGGGTTAGGGTAAGGGTAAGGGTTAGGATTAGGGTTAAGGTTAGATTTAGGGTTTAGCTTTAGGGTGATGTTTAGGGTTTAGATGCTGGATATGGGTTAGGGTTCGGGTAAGGGTTAGGGTAAGGGTTAGGATTAGGGTTAAGGTTAGATTTTCGGTTTAGCTTTAGGGTTATGTTTAGGGTTTAGATGCTGGATATGGGTTAGGGTTAGGGTAAGGGTAAGGATTAGGGTTAAGGTTAGGGTTAAGGTTTAGCTTTAAGGTTATGTTTAGGGTTTAGATGCTGGATATGGGTTAGGATTAGGGTAAGGGTTAGGGTAAGGGTTAGGATTAGGGTTAAAGTTAGGTTTAGGGTTTAGCTTTAGGGTTATGTTTAGGGTTTAGATGCTGGATATGGGTTAGGGTTAGGGTAAGGGTTAGGGTAAGGGTAAGGATTAGGGTTAAGGTTAGGGTTAAGGTTTAGCTTTAGGGTTATGTTTAGGGTTTAGATGCTGGATATGGGTTAGGGTTAGGGTAAGGGTTAGGGTAAGAGTTAGGATTAGGGTTAAGGTTAGGTTTAGGGTTTAGCTTTAGGGTTAGGTTTAGGGTTTAGATGCTGGATATGGGTTAGGGTTAGGGTAAGGGTTAGGGTAAGGGTTAGGATTAAGGTTAAGGTTAGGGTTAAGGTTTAGCTTTAGGGTTATGTTTAGGGTTTAGATGCTGGATATGGGTTAGGGTTAGGGTAAGGGTTAGGGTAAGGGTTAGGATTAGGGTTAAGGTTAGATTTAGGGTTTAGCTTTAGGGTTATGTTTAGGGTTTAGATGCTGGATATGGGTTAGGGTTAGGGTAAGGGTTAGGATTAGGGTTAAGGTTAGGGTTAGGGTTAGGGTTAGGGTTAAGGTTTAGCTTTAGGGTTATGTTTAGGGTTTAGATGCTGGATATGGGTTAGGGTTAGGGTAAGGGTTAGGGTAAGGGTTAGGATTAGGGTTAAGGTTAGGTTTAGGGTTTAGCTTTAGGGTTAGGTTTAGTGTTTAGATGCTGGATATGGGTTAGGGTTAGGGTAAGGGTTAGGGTAAGGGTTAGGATTAGGGTTAAGGTTAGGGTTAAGGTTTAGCTTTAGGGTTATGTTTAGGGTTTAGATGCTGGATATGGGTTAGGGTAAGGGTTAGGGTAAGGGTTAGGATTAGGGTTAAGGTTAGGTTTAGGGTATAGCTTTAGGGTTAGGTTTAGGGTTTAGATGCTGGATATGGGTTAGGGTTAGGGTAAGGGTTAGGGTAAGGGTTAGGATTAGGGTTAAGGTTAGGTTTAGGGTATAGCTTTAGGGTTAGGTTTAGGGTTTAGATGCTGGATATGGGTTAGGGTTAGGACATCATGATTTTTCAATCATCTCATAGTATTCATCACTTATTCATGATACCGAATGTATCGCTTTTTTTTATAGATGTCATTTATTCGTTTTATTTTGTTTGCAATACTTTTGAACGAAAAGCAGTTTACCTAAATGCTAGTTGGGAATAATTTTCCCATCACCAATGTGATGATCCCAGATGGGGAGTGACGTATATACTTTTTTAAATATAATTATCCAGTAGATATATCAGCCAGAATATATTGCTGAGATATATGTTGAGAAACAGAAAACGTTTCAGACAAGGGTCACAAAAAAATCAAAGGATTGACCATGCTGAGTCTTGAAGGCGACGAAATGGGCAGATAAACATGACGTCACGTGAACAGAAATAGAACCTTCGGTTTACTTTCAGCCCAGCACATGTCCAAATTCACCTCGAATTGCTGCGTTGTTTGCGTATTATTACATCTCTTGGAAGTCTATTCCAAGGTTCAGGGATCCTGATTGAGAAAGAGCTCTATTTGATATTGAGCAGTTTTTATAAGCCCGATTGAAATTCTTTAGATTTTTATCCTATGGATATATATATATATATATATACATACATATATATATACATACATATATATATATATACATACATATATATATATACATACATATATATATATACATACATATATATATACATACATATATATATACATACATATATATATATATATATATATATATATATATATATATATATACATACATATATATATATACATACATATATATACATACATATATACATATACATACATATATATATATATACATACATATATATATATACATACATATATATATATACATACATATATACATACATACAGCAACCTCGTAACTCTCGGTTTCCCCTATTTCGTCTTGTAGTCCTTACATTCTATAAACAAAGTTTCCGACAAAGGGGAAATAAATGCTGGTTTTCTGGCTCGGTGGTTGTTTTGAGTGGGTGGTATGCGAAGATTTTCAATCCTCTCATGACATTCATCATCATTCAACTGTCAATCTATCCATCTCATTAATCCTTATCTTTGAGTGTTTTTTTTTTTTTGGGGGGGGGGGTGATAAGTTGTTACTCGTCAGTAAACAAAAAATCCGTAGAGGAAAATCCGGTTGTTAACTATCGATGGGGTACATTGGCTAGTAGATGCAATAGTTTTCCCTCCTTTTATTTATCTCATCCCCTAAGCCTTTTCTCTCCCTTTCCCTCCCACACTCTCTTTCTTTCCCCTCTTTTCTCTTTTCCCTTCTCTCTCTATCTATTTTCCATGCGTTCTTTCTTGCTCCCTCCTTTTATTCCCCTTCCCTTCTTTTTCCCTAGCCCCTCTCTATTTTATTTTCCTTTATCTTACTGAGATAAATATGAGGTAAACAGGAAACGTTTTAGACAAGGGGCACAAAGAGGTTAATGGATAGACCCTGTAGTGTGTGAGAACCGGAAGCCTATGAAGCAGCCAGACATGATGTCAGACATAACCAAGAGAGAAGGTGGGGGGTGAAGATCTGCCAGTCTTAGTGGGAGCTTGAATCGGACAAGACGTATCAATTATTCTGCTGGTGAGTGCATTTTCATACATACTAACAAACAAAAACATAAGTCGGTCATGAGACTACATACCACAACCTGACAACGTAAGGATGGGCCAAAGTCTTATCTGGTTCGTACTTCTTCATATTGCATGAGCTCCAATCTATAACCCCCCCCTTCACCTCCCCTGTAAGACATTCATAACAAGAGCTCGTCTATCTACAACCACTGTAAATAATTTTCCTTCCTTCCTCTGTGTACACAACTTTCATGAGCAAAGTTTCTTTACAACAACTACCCGTCTGTGGAACACAACACCACGGGGGTACTTCCCAGCTGACTACAACATAATCGTTTTCAAGTCCAATGTTAACAAATTCTTGTTGAGCCGTCCTCTTAAGTAATCAAATTTTTCCCACTTTGAACTATCGTTACCAATCATCAAGGTGTTGTCTCACCGTCCAGCTGACAAACTCATTAACCCTTATCCTCGAGTGGCTTTTCGGCCTTAATAAGCAGTGACTCATTAGTACATAAAAAACTACATTACTGGATAGTAGGTGCATAGGAACGTTAGAATAAAAAATATACCTAGTATTATGATAAACAATTAGTTTCAACCATCGTCACCAATCCTCAAGGTGTTGGTCTCATCGCCCACCTGACAAACTCATTAACCCTTATCCTCGAGTGACATTTCGGCCTTGATAAGCAGTGACTCATTAGTACATAAAAAACTACATTACTGGATAGTAGGTGCATAGGAACGTTAGAATAAAAAATATACCTAGTATTATGATAAACAATTAGTTTCAACCATCGTCACCAATCCTCAAGGTGTTGGTCTCATCGCCCACCTGACAAACTCATTAACCCTTATCCTCGAGTGACATTTCGGCCTTGATAAGCAGTGACTCATTAGTACATAAAAAACTACATTACTGGATAGTAGGCGCATAGGAACGTTAGAATAAAAAATATACCTAGTATTATGATAAACAATTAGTTTCAACCATCGTCACCAATCCTCAAGGTGTTGGTCTCATCGCCCACCTGACAAACTCATTAACCCTTATCCTCGAGTGACATTTCGGCCTTGATAAGCAGTGACTCATTAGTACATAAAAAACTACATTACTGGATAGTAGGCGCATAGGAACGTTAGAATAAAAAATATACCTAGTATTATGATAAACAATTAGTTTCAACCATCGTCACCAATCCTCAAGGTGTTGGTCTCATCGCCCACCTGACAAACTCATTAACCCTTATCCTCGAGTGACATTTCGGCCTTGATAAGCAGTGACTCATTAGTACATAAAAAACTACATTACTGGATAGTAGGCGCATAGGAACGTTAGAATAAAAAATATACCTAGTATTATGATAAACAATTAGTTTCAACCATCGTCACCAATCCTCAAGGTGTTGGTCTCATCGCCCACCTGACAAACTCATTAACCCTTATCCTCGAGTGACATTTCGGCCTTGATAAGCAGTGACTCATTAGTACATAAAAAACTACATTACTGGATAGTAGGTGCATAGGAACGTTAGAATAAAAAATATACCTAGTATTATGATAAACAATTAGTTTCAACCATCGTCACCAATCCTCAAGGTGTTGGTCTCATCGCCCACCTGACAAACTCATTAACCCTTATCCTCGAGTGACATTTCGGCCTTGATAAGCAGTGACTCATTAGTACATAAAAAACTACATTACTGGATAGTAGGTGCATAGGAACGTTAGAATAAAAAATATACCTAGTATTATGATAAACAATTAATTTCAACCATCGTCACCAATCCTCAAGGTGTTGGTCTCATCGCCCACCTGACAAACTCATTAACCCTTATCCTCGAGTGACATTTCGGCCTTGATAAGCAGTGACTCATTAGTACATAAAAAACTACATTACTGGATAGTAGGTGCATAGGAACGTTAGAATAAAAAATATACCTAGTATTATGATAAACAATTAATTTCAACCATCGTCACCAATCCTCAAGGTGTTGGTCTCATCGCCCACCTGACAAACTCATTAACCCTTATCCTCGAGTGACATTTCGGCCTTGATAAGCAGTGACTCATTAGTACATAAAAAACTACATTACTGGATAGTAGGTGCATAGGAACGTTAGAATAAAAAATATACCTAGTATTATGATAAACAATTAGTTTCAACCATCGTCACCAATCCTCAAGGTGTTGGTCTCATCGCCCACCTGACAAACTCATTAACCCTTATCCTCGAGTGACATTTCGGCCTTGATAAGCAGTGACTCATTAGTACATAAAAAAACTACATTACTGGATAGTAGGTGCATAGGAACGTTAGAATAAAAAATATACCTAGTATTATGATAAACAATTAATTTCAACCATCGTCACCAATCCTCAAGGTGTTGTCTCATCGCCCACCTGACAAACTCATTAACCCTTATCCTCGAGTGGCCTTTGGGACTTGATAATTAGTACATAAAAGAATCGTATGAAATATTTCCACGGATGCCATGGATGCTGTGATAACTCAAAAACTATTTATTTGATCAAGCTGAAATTTTGCATGGTGGTTACTGCTATCAACGAGCATCAGATCCATGCATCAAATTTGGATAAATCAGAAGTTGAAATTCCGTCAAAATTTCGACCTGACCGAACTTTTCAAGGTCATAGTCATATAAAATGAGGGACTTCATTGGCTACAGTATGGGCCAAGTAGTGAGTCTCTACGATGAACAGAACCGAAGTTAACTACTAAATATGTGTCTTCTATTAGATCATATAAAATGTGAGACTTCATTGGCTACAGTATGAACCAAGTAGTGAGTCTCTACGATGAACAGAACCGAAGTTAACTACTAAAAATGTGTCTTCTATTAGATCATATAAAATGTGAGACTTCATTGGCTACAGTATGAACCAAGTAGTGAGTCTCTACGATGAACAGAACCGAAGTTAACTACTAAAAATGTGTCTTCTATTAGATCATATAAAATGTGAGACTTCATTGGCTACAGTATGAACCAAGTAGTGAGTCTCTACGATGAACAGAACCGAAGTTAACTACTAAAAATGTGTCTTCTATTAGATCATATAAAATGTGAGACTTCATTGGCTACAGTATGGACCAAGTAGTGAGTCTCTATGATGAACAGAACCGAAGTTATCGCCAAAAGTGTGACTTTCATCATTTTCACAGATTGACATTGACCTTTGATCTAGGTATCCTAAAATCAAATCAGTTCTAAGTTAGACGATGACCGATATTTTGACCAAGTTTGGTGACGGTTGGTCAAGCGATGTTGATGCTAGGCTATACACAAAAAAAAACAAGCAAGCATAGTTACAAACTCGACCTAAAACATAACCTCCTTGGCGGAGGTAACAAACGTACGCGTGGAAGTCAATTTGTGAATAATTTGTGAACAAAAATAAAGGCAAACAAAAAAAAAATGAACGATTTGAGACGGCTCAAACCAAGTTGAAAATGGTGATCCTTACTTCTTCACTGATCTCAACTTCATACTTTTCTAAAATGGCAAACTGTTCAAGGAGTGGCTGGAAACGTTGTTCAATGTTAGGTTGTTCCTTGTTCAGTCCATCCCATAAATGCACGCTTTCTTTCAATTCATCCAGCGTTTGTGGAGGAAGGCTCAATCTGAAATCAAGAGGGTTTGATCAACGTTAATATCAAATTCATTTTAATAAACAAAATAAAAATGAAAGAAAAAAATAACTTATAAATGCTTAGGGTGTCAGATGTTGAATGAGTATTGATTTACTCCTCTCCAGGAGTTAGGCACAAGGCCAGTTTTTATCTTACTCCCACAAGTAAGATGTGACCCAAGGTCGGGTCGGGAAAGTGGGGTTTAAAAATTGCCTGGGCAGCCCTGTCGGTATTCTCCGGTAGGGGCGACTCAGGCAGTAAGCAATAAACCTACTCCTTCCCAAAGAGGGGAGGAGAAGCCTGGGAGGGTGGACCACCTAGAACTGCACAGGACAGACCCATAGACCGGCGTAAATCAAGCCCCGAAGGCCAAGACAATACCAGTCTATGGGGTGCAGTATCCATCGGAACAGATACTACACTTTGATCTTAGCCAAAAGGCCAAGAAGACATTTATTTACTCCTCTCCAGGAGTTAGGCACAAGGCCAGTTTTTATCTTACTCCCACAAGTAAGATGTGACCCAAGGTCGGGTCGGGAAAGTGGGGTTTAAAAATTGCCTGGGCAGCCCCGTCGGTATTCCTCGGTAGAGGCGCCTCAGGCAATAAGCAATAAACTTACTCCTCTCCAAAGAGGGGAGGCGAAGCCTGGGAGGGTGGACCACCTAGAACTGCACAGGACAGACCCATAGACCGGCATACATCAAGCCCCGAAGGCCAAGACAATACCAGTCTATAGTGTGCAGTATCCATCGGAACAGATACTACACTTTGATCTTAGCCAAAATGTTGACCGAGTAGGTCCCCTAGTATATAATTGGGTTAGTTGAGACTAACAGGAAATAGGACAGTCGAGGGGTTAGCAGAGGTCAACTTGATGAACTTGAGTTGAAAATTATATCGGTTGTGGGAATGTATTAAAAACGGATATGACGTCACATGGTTCAAAGAGAGAGGTTAATAGCAAAGGAAGAACATGTGTAATGAAATGGGCAGACAAGATATTACTAATTAGTGATTTAGAGCTCTCTCTTTTTGTGCCCCCCACCCCCCATACACACTAGTAGCTTTAATTATAGAGAGGCAATTCCTCAGTCTGGGAGGGTCACGAAAAAAATGTGTACAAGGAGAGCGACCATTGTGAAATTTAATGTTTCTGTAACTACAAAATCCGACTCAAGAAGTTTAACCTGTAAACATGCACTAGGCTGCATGTCTTAGTGATGCATGCGAATGACTAGGCTGCATGTTTGATGGTGCATGCGAATGGCAGACGTTGCAGTTGATAGATGTTCGGCCAAAAGAAAAGGGGGGGGGTCGCAGAAGAAATTAAAAATATCTCTGATTGTGAGTTGGACCACCCAGAAATTGTCTTTTGTTTGAAATAAAATAAGTGCCCCATTAAACAAGGAATCATGCTGAGACGGGCCTACTTGAGAAAAGCAATGTTCCTAGATGGGCTCTAGATAAATCCCTTTGAGTGGACACTGTCTGGCCGTTATTTCTAGCGGATATCTCAAGTAGCTAGCCATTGGGTGGTCGAATGCTGACCACTGAGAAAGATCAGAATCTAAGATTTCCGATCAGGAATGAAAATATTCCAGAAGAGGGAAGGGGAGGAGTCAGAGCCGGTCCTCTGGGCAGGAGGCAGTCAGCTGGAGTTGGACGTTCAAGGTGACAGTTTGTTTTTCTGAGAAAGACCTGAATCAAAAATTGGCTCCAAATAAACCCCTTTGAGTGGACACTGTCTGGCCGTTATCTCTAGTGGATATCTCCAGTAGTCAGCTTCTGGGTGGTCGAATGGTGACCACTGAGAAAGACCTGAATCATAAATTTGAATTGCTCCCTTTCCACAAACCGAATTTTCCTATTTCTGGGGACTTTCCAACACCACCACTACTGATCATCACTTTGGTCTTTGGTAACATTCACTCTCAGACTTTTAACGCTCTGCTGGTTAGTAATGGCAGAAGTTCCCTGAACTTACTCCATTCCCTCCTAATTCTTCCAATCACACTAGCACCTGCTCCACCCTGTGTTCCAATGGTATCACCAAGCTAACAAAATTTCTCGACAACCTCAATAGCTTCACCATATAAATATACTTTCTCCACATCTGAGTTCTCATCCGTCTCCATCGTCTTACACTTCTTGCACACAAACTGGTTATCCACTCTCAACCTACCAGTACTTCCATTGCACTTCTTGTGTACCCAATGCTTGCAAGTACGACAAAAATTTGAGTTGCACCGACTCCCTTTCCAAAAAGGGAGCAGGGGAACTTTCCTCTTTATGGGGGCTTTCCAACACAACCTCTGACCATTACTTTGGTCTTGGTAACAGATCTTTACTTTTCATTCCTCCAAGTTTTTAATTTAACAAGTAAACCTTCCATTGTTTCACAGGCAAGTACTAAATCAACAGCATACAGCATCTCTTTCGGACAACCCGTACGAGACTCTTTGGACAATGCTTCGAAGACTTCTAACTAAGTACACAACCCTGATGTACTCCTACTTTAACATTAAAGCTGTCACTAAATATGCTATTAATTCTAACATGACTTTAAGCATTTCTGACCAACTTTCACCACCCACTTGCTGGCCCCTAATTTATGCAAAACTACCAGACAATATCTCTTGGCAC
>OY744552.1:42271878-42286878 GCA_963556195.1 Sepiola atlantica
TCCTGTTTGTAATAAAATTTATAACAACTTTATTGGTCGTCTTCGTTAACATGAGAATAGAAAGAGAAATGAAAGTGAAGGGTGTTAGTAAATGAACGCATCCATGAATATGGACGAAGAGGAAAAGTTATGAAATCCACATGGTGTAAAATAAATGTCCCGTTAGTATTGATTTACTCCTATCCAGGAGTTAGGCACAAGGCCAGTTTTTATCTTACTCCCACAAGTAAGATGTGACCCAAGGTCGGGTCGGGAAAGTGGGGTTTAAAAATTGCCTGGGCAGCCCCGTCGGCATTCCCCGGTAGGGGCGCCTCAGGCAGTAAGCAATAAACTTACTCCTCTCCAAAGAGGGGAGGCGAAGCCTGGGAGAGTGGACCTCCTAGAACTGCACAGGACAGACCCATAGACCGGCATAAATCAAGCCTCGAAGGCCAAGGCAATACCAGTCTATGGGGTGCAGCATCCATCGGAACAGATACTAGACTTTGATCTTAGCCAAAAGGCCAAAATGTCCCGTTAGTATTGATTTACTCCTCTCCAGGAGTTAGGCACAAGACCAGTTTTTATCTTACTCCCACAAGTAAGATGTGACCCAAGGTCGGGTCGGGAAAGTGGGGTTTAAAAATTGCCTGGGCAGCCCCGTCGGCATTCCCCGGTAGGGGCGCCTCAGGCAGTAAGCAATAAACTTACTCCTCCTCAAAGAGGGGAGGCGACGCCTGGGAGAGTGGACCTCCTAGTACTGCACAGGACAGACCCATAGACCGGCGTAAATCAAGCCCTGAAGGCCAAGACAATACCAGTCTATGGGGTGCAGTATCCATCGGAACAGATACTACACTTTGATCTTAGCCAAAAGGCCAAAATGTCCCGTTAGTAGGGAAGAGAAAAGAGTTCATATATGAAGAGTGTTTACAGTACACAGGTGTGGAAGTCAAGCAATGTCCATGTATGTAAGTATGTGTGCATGTCGCATTAAGTAGTCCACGTGTGTCGGCAGAAGTAGCCATGTTGAATCCTTGGATCTTCTTGCTGAAGTTGAACCCAGGATCAAAGGGTAGTTTCTGTTTGTGTCCCAAGAGAGAAGTTAGGGAGTTCGTCCGAGCAACGTTGAGTTGTTGGGAAAGAAAGGAGGAAGTTCATATTGTGTTAACCCTTTTATAATCTCTTGTCACGTGGTCAGCTCGCATGAGAGATGGCCCCTGATTGGGTAAGCTGAAAAGGAAGTTAAATGCTTGCACCAATCAGCGCCGAGCTAATGAATTCAGCACAGATTCAAAATCGTAATGGCGGCCATCGATGTAGTTGTACCGCTACTACAATATCACTATTTGATTTGACAGAGAACACAAGAGATAAGTGATTACCAGTTTCAGTAATTGGTACTTGTAATAAATTATAGTTTCTGAAATTGACAGTGATTTTTTTATAATTTAAAATGTTATAAAACGAACATAATAATAATAAAACTATATTTTGTTACAATTTTTTGGCTAAAATGTTACTTTATTGAAAATAAACTTTATTTTATTACAATGTTTTTTATTGAAAATAAACTATATTTTATTACAATGTTTTTTTATTGAAAATAAACTATATTTTATTACAATGTTTTTTATTGAAAATAAACTATATTTTATTACAATATTTTTTATTCAGAAACTATATTTTATTACAATTTTTTGGCAAAAATGTTACTTTATTGAAAATAAACTTTATTTTATTACAATGTTTTTTATTGAAAATAATCTATATTTTATTACAATGTTTTTTATTAAGAAACTATATTTTATTACAATTTTTTGGCTAAAATGTTACTTTATTGAAAATAAACTTTATTTTATTACAATGTTTTTTATTGAAAATAAACTATATTTTATTACAATGTTTTTTATTGAAAATAAACTATATTTTATTACAATGTTTTTTTATTGAAAATAAACTATATTTTATTACAATGTTTTTTTATTGAAAATAAACTATATTTTATTACAATGTTTTTTATTCAGAAACTATATTTTATTACAATTTTTTGGCAAAAATGTTACTTTATTGAAAATAAACTTTATTTTATTACAATGTTTTTTATTGAAAATAATCTATATTTTATTACAATGTTTTTTATTAAGAAACTATATTTTATTACAATTTTTTGGCTAAAATGTTACTTTATTGAAAATAAACTTTATTTTATTACAATGTTTTCTATTGAAAATAAACTTTATTTTATTACAATGTTTTTTTATTGAAAATAAACTATATTTTATTACAATGTTTTTTTATTGAAAATAAACTATATTTTATTACAATGTTTTTTATTCAGAAACTATATTTTATTACAATTTTTTGGCAAAAATGTTACTTTATTGAAAATAAACTTTATTTTATTACAATGTTTTTTATTGAAAATAATCTATATTTTATTACAATGTTTTTTATTAAGAAACTATATTTTATTACAATTTTTTGGCTAAAATGTTACTTTATTGAAAATAAACTTTATTTTAATACAATGTTTTTTATTGAAAATAAACTATATTTTATTACAATGTTTTTTTATTGAAAATAAACTATATTTTATTACAATGTTTTTTATTCAGAAACTATATTTTATTACAATTTTTTGGCAAAAATGTTACTTTATTGAAAATAAACTTTATTTTATTACAATGTTTTTTATTGAAAATAATCTATATTTTATTACAAAGTTTTTTATTAAGAAACTATATTTTATTACAATTTTTTGGCTAAAATGTTACTTTATTGAAAATAAACTTTATTTTATTACAATGTTTTTTATTGAAAATAAACTATATTTTATTACAATGTTTTTTTATTGAAAATAAACTATATTTTATTACAATGTTTTTTTATTGAAAATAAACTATATTTTATTACAATGTTTTTTATTCAGAAACTATATTTTATTACAATGTTTTTGCCAAAATGTTACTTTATTGAAAATGAACTTTATTTTATTACAATGTTTTTTATTGAAAATAAACTATATTTTATTACAATGTTTTTTATTCAGAAACTATATTTTGTTACTATTATTTGGCTAAAATGTTACTTTATTGAAAATAAACTATATTTTATTACAATGTTTTTTATTCAGAAACTATATTTTGTTACAATTTTCTGGCTAAAATGTTACTTTATTGAAAATATACGTTATTTTATTACAATGTTTTTTATTGAAAATAAACTATATTTTATTACAATGTTTTTAATTCAGAAACTATATTTTGTTACAATTTTTTGGCTAAAATGTTACTTTATTGAAAATATACTTTATTTTATTACAATGTTTTTTATTGAAAATAAACTATATTTTATCACAATGTTTTTTATTCAGAAACTATATTTTGTTACAATGTTTTAGCCAAAATGTTACTTTATTGAAAATAAACTTTATTTTATTTAATTTTATTCAGAAACTATATTTTATTAAATAAATAAATTTATTCAAATGTTTTTATCTGTTGGTCGTGACTGAGTGTGGATTATTTGCTGCTGTTTACTAAACTGCACAATGCCGAATCCTCACCTGCCAATGTCGGCATCAAACGTCGAAACGGACGGCTTCGACATCAGATATCATTTAGTGAATTTCTCTTTGTTAATTTCCCTAAAAAACTTTTGGGCAATAAACTATATAATCGATTGATGACATAAATAGAATTCGATGAAAGATTGTAGCGCTACTACAATAGGACTCTTCTTGGCCTTTTGGCTAAGATCAAAGTGTAGTATCTGTTCCGATGGATACTACACCCTATAGACTGGTATTGTCTTGGCCTTCGGGGCTTGATTTACACCGGTCTATGGGTCGGTCCTGTGCAGTTCTAGGAGGTCCACCCTCCCAAGCTTTACTCTCTCTCTTTGAGAATGGGTTAGTTTATTATTAATCGCCTGAGGAGCTCCTACTGAGGAGTACCAACGTGGCTACTCAAGTGTTGAGATCTTGGCCTTTTGGCTAAGATCAAAGTGTAGTATCTGTTCCGATGGATACTGCACCCTATAGACTGGTATTGTCTTGGCCTTCGGGGCTTGATTTACGCCGGTCTATGGGTCGGTCCTGTGCAGTTCTAGGAGGTCCACCCTCCCAAGCTTTACTCTCTCTCTCTTTGAGAATGGGTTAGTTTATTATTAATCGCCTGAGGAGCTCCTACTGAGGAGTACCAACGTGGCTACTCAAGTGTTGAGATCTTGGCCTTTTGGCTAAGATCAAAGTGTAGTATCTGTTCCGATGGATACTGCACCCTATAGACTGGTATTGTCTTGGCCTTCGGGGCTTGATTTACGCCGGTCTATGGGTCAGTCCTGTGCAGTTCTAGGAGGTCCACCCTCCCAAGCTTTACCTCCAGTCTTTGGGGAGAAGTAAGTTTATTGCTTACTACCCTAAGCGCTCCTACCGGGGAATGCCGACGGAGCTGCCCAGGCAATTTTTAATGACCAGAGTGCTCACTATCTCGGGCGCTGGCTTTTCAAACCCCACTTTCCCGACCAGACCTTGGGTCACATCTTACTTGTGGGAGTAAGATAAAACTGGCCTTGTGCCTAACCTCCTGGAGAGGAGGTAAATAAATACTACAATATCACTATTTGATTTGATAAAGAACACAAGAGATAAGTGATTACCAGTTTCGGTAATCTCTGAATGATCCAAGAACGTGACAAGAATGCTCACCTGCCAATGTCGGCATCAAACGTCGAAACGGACGGCTTCGACATCCGATACCGTTTGATGAATTGCTCTTTGTTAATTTCCCACAAAACTTTCGATTGATCCCAGGTTTTCAGATACGTGATCAGATTTGCAACGTTGGCCTTCATCCCATCATTAATGGACGCCTGGATTTTCTTGATCTCTTCATTCTTTGAGATTTCCTCATGGATCGGCTGAAAGAAGAAAAGTTTCTTTGTGAAACACCTGCAGCCTCGCTGTGTCAGACTAACGCACGCGTGAAATGAAAAATAAAACAATATGAGATTCACAATTAAAATTGGATATACAGGGTGTTTCAAAAGTCTTGGGAACATTACAAATGCGTTATACAACGTTATGTTCCCAAGACTTTTGAAACACCCTGTATATGTACAAATCGCAGGAATAGTATAGGGTTAGGGTTTCACCATTTTTGGGTTATTTGGTATCATGGTAAGAGTGATTGCTAATGGGCTGGGGGAGAACAGGGTTCAATCCTCGGGCGAGTCATCCCAAAGACTCAAAAAATGGTACTTGATCCCCCCCTTGCTTAAACACTTAGCATTATAAGGTGAGGATCAAGGGTAAGTGGGGTAATCCTGGGAAAGGAGTGATGCCCTCCCCTACATCTTGGTGTAGTAGCCAATGAAAAGTGAGCCTTCGGGTCGCCCTCGACTATGGTCGATCACTTTACTTTATATATATATATATATATATATATATATATAAAGATAAATGAAAGAAGAGGGATAAACATGTACGAATGACAAATTTAGTTCAACTTCGATTGTTCAATACAAGGTGTACTCGGTAATAAAATTATGTTTATTATTCTTTCCTTAAGCCAAGACTTTTCAAACCATTTCACTATAGGTTCTATCTACTAAAAGTATACTTTTAGTTTCATATTTTATTATTATTTTATATATATATATATATATATATATATATATATATATATATATATATATATATATATATATATATATATGTGTGTGTGTGTGTGTATACGTGTTTGTGTTTATTGATTTAAAAGTGCATTTTTTTAATGCTGAAACACAATACATTTAAAGTCATTTAATTTTGTTTTCGGAATTTTTGAGATGAGGATTGATAATTTGTATAATTTTGATTATTCGGACTACTATTCTCATCTTGAGTGTTATCATCACAACGTTTGGATGTCATTATCATAACTGATACTAAGAATACAATACTATGTGATACTAAAATACTATGTGATACTAAGAATACAATACTATGTGATACTACAATACTATGTGATACTAAGAATACAATACTATGTGATACTAAAATACTATGTGATACTAAGAATACAATACTATGTGATACTAAAATACTATGTGATACTAAAATACTATGTGATACTAAGAATACAATACTATATGATACTAAAATACTATGTGATACTAAAATACTATGTGATACTAAGAATACAATACTATGTGATACTAAAATACTATGTGATACTAAAATACTATGTGATACTAAGAATACAATACTATGTGATACTACAATACTATATAATACTAAAATACTATGTGATACTACAATACTATGTGATACTAAGAATACAATACTATGTGATACTAAAATACTATGTGATACTAAAATACTATGTGATACTAAAATACTATGTGATACTAAGAATAGAATACTATGTGATACTAAAATACTATGTGATACTAAGAATACAATACTATGTGATACTAAGAATACAATACTATGTGATACTAAGCGTTCTATCCGGTCATTGCTTACGGAACAAGAATAAGTTACCCCGTAGATCAAATAAAGGTTTCTGTTTGTAATTCCGTACAGATTTCCGAGTTTGACATGACACACCTGAAGAAGGGCGGAGGTTACATCGGCCGAAACGTTGTGGGAATAACATCCGAGATGAGAACAGTAGTCCGAATAATACAAAATATTCCGTATTGTTTTTCTATTTTCTTTTCGTGTATTGTATAATCTTAATTTTGCCATCTGACGTTTTTGTTATGCAAATATGTCAGCCCTTTAATTTACTTTAATTCGACATGGCTGCGAAGTCAGGCCAGGACTATCACTGTCAGTTCCGATCAGACAGTGACACCTTTTCAATAGTTCATGCGTGTAAGGATGATTTCAGTTTTGTAAGAAACAAAGATGTATTATTTACTCCTCTCCAGGAGTTAGGCACAAGGCCAGTTTTATCCTACTCCCACAAGTAAGATGTGACCCAAGGTCGGGTCGGAAAGTGGGGGTTGAAAAGCCAGCGCCCGAGAAGGGAGCACTCTGACCATCAAAAATTGCCTGGGCAGCCCCGTCGGCATTCCCCGGTAGGGGCGCCTCAAGCAGTAAGCAATAAACTTACTCCTCCCCAAAGAGGGGAGGCAAAGCCTGGGAGGGTGGACCTCCTAGAACTGCACAGGACAATCCCATAGACCGACATAAATCAAGTCCCGAAGGACAAGACAATACCAGTCTATGGGGTGCAGTATCTATCGGAACAGATACTACACTTTGATCTTGACCAAAAGGCCAAGTACGTCTGTAAATCTCCTGTGGCCGTAAAATGGTAACAATGATGGTCCAAACTTCAGAAGGAACTCCTCTTCAAACAACACCATAAAAAATAATAATCAGTAGTTGAAATTCTACTAAAATGCCTAACTTTTTAAAGTCTACGCCATGTAAGACATGGGACTTCATTGACTACAATATGGGGCAAGTAGTGAGTCTCTACGATGAACATAACCACGGTTATCGCTAAAAGTATGACCTTTTTCATGACCTTGACCGTTGACCTAGATATCCCAAAATTAAATGAGTTCTAAGTTAGGCCATGACCATTATTTTGACCAATATTTTTATCAATGGTTTATATTGAATTCTTTTTTAAAATTTTTTTTTTTTAAATAAAACAAAAAATATAATTTTCATTAATATTGAATTATTCAAAAGATTAAAGAAAATAAAATTCATTATTTGACACGATTTAAATCTGAAGTACGTATTAATAGAAGACAATTTACTCTAAACATTATTTCAAAATATGGAATGAAATTTTTAAAAACCTTTTTGCTTCAAAAGTAGTCAAAATTATGGGATTTTTTTTTTAATTCTGACACTGAAATTGTTAGTTTATTCAAAAATAGAATATTTATCCTGGAGACAATTTAAAATTAAGATTTGTTTCTACAACAAAAAATAAATAAATTAAAACCTTTTTGATTGTTTTTTCTAAAGCAAGAAATTAAAAAAAAATTTTTTTTAAATGTAAATAAATATTAATATTAATCCAAGAGACCCCCCCCCTCCGCACACAAAAAACAACATAAGTCAGTTGTGAGACTGCATATCTACACCTAACAACGTAAAGATAGGCCAAGATTTTTTCTGGGCTTTACTTCTCCATATTGTATGAAGTATTCCCATGGAAACATTAATAACTAAAAAACAAATCTAATCAGGCTGAAATTTTGCATGGTGGTCAAAGAGTATCAGATCCATGCATCAAATTTGAAAAAATAAAAAAAATAATAATCAGTTGAAATTCCACCAAAATGCCCAACTTTTTAAAGTCTACGACATGTAAGACATGGGACTTCATTGGCTACAATATGGGTCAAGTAGTGAGTCTCTACGATGAACATAACCAAAGTTATCGCCAAACGTGTGACCTTTTCCATGACCTAGATATCCCCAAATTAATGCAGTTCTAAGTTAGACCATGACCAATATTTTGACCAAGTTTGGTGACGATTGCTCAAGTGATGTGGATGCTAGGCTGTACACAAACTGTGACAAACCATCAAGATTAATTATTACATCATTTTTTAAATTTTATTCTGTGCGCATTTTTTAAAGGTGTACGTTTTTCTCACGATATGTAGGTAATTAAACACCAGCTTGAATACCTGTCCCTGCGGCCGTAATGAGCTTTCAGTGACGGTCCAAAACTTCAGAAGGAACTCCACTTCAAACAACACCATAACACTAAGCCTATTTATCTTCCTCCCACAAGGTAAGATGTGACACAAGGTCGGGAAAGTGGGAAAGAACCAGCGCTCGAGAATTTGAGCACTCTGGTTTTTTAAAAATTGCCTGGGCAGCCGTGTCGGCATTCCCCGGTAGGGGCGCCTCAGGCAGTAAGCAATAAACTTACTCCTCCCCAAAGAGGGGAGGCGGAGCCTGGGAGGGTGCACCTCCTAGAACTGCACAGGACCGACAACCCCCAATAGACCGGCGTAAATCCAGACCCGAAGGCCCGGACAATACCGGTTTATTAGGCGGGGTAAAAACACCATAACATGAAGATACTAATAATATATGGCCTAATCACATTGACGCACCGGTTCACGTTAGATCACCAAAGTTAAGCGATCTTGAGCCTGGCCAGTACTAAAATGGGTGACCATTTGGGAATACAAGGTGCTGTATGTACTCTCTGCTTATCCCGGCATTGTTTCCAGTCGTCCTAGACTTCTCCTTGCCACTGGAATCAAGCAGTGCCAATTCAGGAGAGATGTGGTTAGAGATTGAGCAACTCTTGCTTCACAACTAAACGCGCAGCCACCCTTACAAGGGGTATCCATTGTCTTTCGAAACTGAATGGAGGTCATGCATAACCCTAACCCAAAATTTCCAACATGAACGCTTCCTTTTAACTGTCCCAAATCCAACTCACCGTCTGCTTTTAATCCGTCATTTACGGCTGAGAAGCCAGATCAGGGCTACCAGTCTGCCAGTGGAACCTTTCAAATATTTCATGCGTGTAAGAACGATTTGGATTTCCTCTATCAATCACTGACAAGTCAGGCGAAACAACAAGCTGACTTAAAACGGTTCTGGCTTCTTGGACTTTTTGCCCAAGATCAAAGTGTAGTATCTGTTCTGATCGATACTACACCCTATAGACTGGTATCGACTTGGCCTTCGGGTCTTGATTCCGCCGGTCTGAAGTATTGTCCTGTGCAGTTCTAGGAGGTCCATCCTCCCAGGCCTTACCTCCCCTCTTTGGGGTGGAGTAAGTTTATCGCTTGCTGCCTGAGTTGCCCTGACAGGGGAATGCCGACGGAGTTGCCCAGGCTATTTTTCTAGGCCACAGTGCTCCTTCATTAGGGGCGCTGGCTTGACTCCTCCTCCACTTTCCGACCTTGTGTCAGATATTCCTGCTGTGGGAAGGAATTGGATATCACCGTCTTGGCCTTCGAGCTTTGATTTCTACCGGTCTGAAGTATTGTCCTGTGCAGTTCTAGGAGGTCCATCCTCCCAGGCCTTGCCTCCCCTCTTTGGGGTGGAGTAAGTTTATCGCTTTCTGCCTGAGGCGCCCTGACCGGGGAATGCCGACGGGGCTGCCCAGGCTATTTTTGCTAGGCCAGAGTGCTCCTTCTTTAGGGGTGCTGGCTTGACTCCTCCCCCACTTTCCGACCTTGTGTCACACATTCCTGCTGTGGGAAGGCGAGACAACGAGTCTGAGAAACGTATGTAGTTTCCTTTCCTCGAGCCGTGGATGATCATAGCCTTGTAATCTGAACGTCCAAGAGTTGTTATTATCATTTTAGTTGCTTCTCGTTCAAGTATATCAGCGCTTTAACTTCCTGTAATGCCCACATGACTGGGAAGCCAGGACAGGGGTACCATTCTGTCAGTGCCCATCAGACAGTAACACATCAAGCCCATTATAAATATCTCTTTACCTAAAGCTAGCAAAAAATGATTTGACACTTGAGGCAAGTCCTTAGATATACGCCCACCCCCTTTAAATCTTTGATAATCTAATGTAGGTGAAGTACCCCCATTACTACATTTTTAAAATTCTAGAAAAATCACTAATAACATGATTTTGATCATGCAGCTTAATTACAACACAGTCAAGGATCCAGGTTAGTAACAGGGGTCGGAAACCCCTGGCCCATGGGCCACATTCGGCCCGCAACTGATTTTTGTCCGACCTGCCAGTTTAGCAGCATATACTTGTAAACAACTTTTTTCTAAAGTGAAATTTTCATTTTTTTTTAACTTAGATTCACCCCGAATAAGGGCCCACTGTAAATTAGGGGCTAGATTTATAGGGGGCATGCTAAACAGGGAATTGTGACGTGAGATGTCTATTCACATTACATTTAAATTTCTGCATATTTTTACAGTCAGGGGAGCAGGGAGAGAATTCCAACAGCAAGCAGTTCGAGGAAATAAGCTATTAGAGTAGAAAGCTTTTCGGCATCTGGGGACCTCTACAGTGAAGGGGTGGGATTTTTTTTTTTTTTTTAATCTTGTTCACTCCAAACAAGGCAAGTTGCCACTGTAGACATAAGGGGCTATTGAGAATAAGGGTGAAAGTTTAGGGGATCATCCAAAATTGGGAGCTGTGCAGCCAGATGCTTGTTCACATTAGTTTTAAATTTCTGCATCTTGGTACAGTCGGAGAAACAGGGAGCAAGGAGGGAGTTCCAAAGGCCGGCAGCTCAAGGAAAAAAGTTATTGGAGTAGAAGGCTCTCCAGCATCAGGGGACGTCTACAGTGAATGGATGGGATTTAGCTGATTGTCGGGTTGGTCTAGTGTATTTACGCCGAGAGGGCACCAGAGCAGCAAGTTCATCGGAGCACATTCCATTGAAATACTTGTAAAATAAGCACAAGGATGCAACATTGCTGCCATGGGACATGGGCTGGATCTTGGTGGATAGTGAGGGACCTATTAGATTAGAGACTCTTTTTCGGACCTTGTCTAAGAGGGAGAGACTGGTAAATGGTGCACCAGCCCAGATGTGACAACAATACTCCATGTATGGGCAACTGGGGCTTTTTAGAGACATAGGATACTGTCAGGTGTGAGAAGTTTCCTAGCAGGGTAGTGGGATCCCACTTTCTTTGCAGCAGCCTTGGCAATGTCTTCTATGTTTTTGTTCCAATTCATGTTACCTGTGAAGGTTAGGCTGAGGATTTTGAATGTTGGACTCTCAGGTAGGGTGTTATTTGCCATGGCAATCGGTGGGTGAAGAGGTTTCTTGCAGTTATTGAAGGAAAGGAGCTTTGTCTTAGCAGCATTAAATGTTACCATCCATTTATGGACTGGAGGTCACTTTCTAAGGATTCAGCTATTGCCTCAGATATGTGTGCGTGCGTTTTACCCACATGGCAAGAGTAGAGTGTGGTGTTGTCAGCAAATATACCCATCTCAGACACAATGTCATCAGAGAGGTCGTTTATGAAAATCAGGAACAATAAAGGTCCAAGGATAGATCCCTGGGGTACACCAGCATTTATGTCATTTTGTTTGGATGAACGGCTATCAAAGACAACCTGGATCTTCCTTTTGGTTAGGAAGGATCTAATTATATTAAATATTTGCCCAGTAATACCATATTAATGAATTTTTATAAGACCTTTATGCCAGACCTTGTCAAAGACTTTGAATATATCAAGCGCTACCACCCTAGCTTCACCTGCCTTGTCCAGTGTATGGGATATAGATGACCGTTAGGATATCCGCAGTAGACCGTGCTTGCCTAAATCCATACTGATGGTCAGAAAGTAGTTTAGCATTAACAAGGTGCCGGACTATCGCTAGATTAATTAAAGATTCAAAGATTTTAGTGAATAGCGGGAGTAGACTGATGGGGCGATAATTCTGTTCTATCTCCTAAATTCTTGCAGACTGGTACCACAGAGGCAATTTTCCAGCTATCAGGGAAGCAAGATTCGGCAAGGCATTTGTTGTAGAGTTTGGAGAGGACAGGGGCCAGTTCAGCAGAGTATTTCTTTATTACTATTACTGGTATAAGATCAGGCCCACATGCTTTGGAGGTGTCAAGGTTTTTTATGATGTCCCGGACATGAGATGGGGTAATAGTCAGGTCATCAAGTGTGGCTTCAGTCCGCAATGGGAAATTTGTGAGGGAGTGGTTTGTGGAGTCTAAAGTTGAGTTTAAGGCAGAACGCTGGGCAAGTAGTTCAGCCTTATCAGTTGCCGTGCAAACGACATCATTGTGGTTGGATAGCGGAGGAATTGTTGATTGCCCATTGTTCACCACACTATTGCAGATTTTCCAGAAATCGCGAGTACCTAGTTTCTGTGATGCAATGCGTTTACTGGTCATCTCTGTATACCTTCTCTTTGCTTCATCTATCACAGTCTTACAGTTTTTTATTGATGCTATAAATTTCTGTCTATTCATAGTTGACTTATGGCGGCTGAATTTCAGAATGCTTGCTGCCTCTGAGCAATAACAGCTGCACAGTTCAAAGTGAACCATTGTGGAGAGTGGGGCTTTCTGTAGAATTTTTGCATGGGGACATGTGCTTCAATGCCTGCTTTGCCCTATTCGATTACCTCATTTGCACACTGATCAGCAGGGAGAGAAAAAGTTTCACTCCATGGGGCATCTCTGATGTGATCTCTGATGGAATCAAAATCAGCTTGCTTGTAGTATCTCGTTGTTTTTAGCAACAGTTCATCAGCTTTGGGACGAGATTTTAGGGTGATATCAATCATTTCCACAAGGTTATCAGCATTCCCGAGCGGGCTATGGGCCTTCGTGACACAAGCATCGGGCACTGAGGTTAAGAACAGGTCGAGAAGTGAGGCTTGCTGGTTCACACAATCAGGGAGGCGGGTCGGGAAAGTAACAGTCTGTGAGAGGGAGTGCGCTATGGAGAAACTATATGTGGAGTTACCAGCTGCGTCTGTATAGCTGGAGAATCCAAGCCAGTCACGGTGATGGGCATTAAAATGCCCAAATACATGTATTTGGGCACTCGAGTCAAGTGAGAGTGCTGTATCGATGCTTTTAGAGACAAAGTTAGGCAGAGTACAGTCCTGTGCAGTTCTAGGAGGTCCACCCTCCCAGGCTTTGCCCCCCCCCCTCTTTGGGGAGGAGTAAGTTTATTGCTTACTGTCTGAGGCGCCCCTACCGGGGAATGCCGATGGGGCTGCCCAGGCAATTTTTAATGGCCAGAGTGCTCACCTCTCGGGCGCTGGCTTTTCAAACCCCACTCTCCCGACCCGACCTTGGGTAACATCTTACTTGTGGGAGTAAGATAAAACTGGCCTTGTGCCTAACTCCTGGGGAGGAGTAAATAAAAGTCCTGGGTCGAAGGAGAACGGTATAAGGAGAATGGGACAAGGGCTAGAGCTTGGTATACAGTGTAGGACCTATTAGATTCGAGGCTCTTTTTTGGGCCCTGTCTAAGACGGAGAGACTAGTGGTTGGTGCACCAGCCCAGATGTGGCAACAATACTCAGTGAATTGGCGAAATGTAGAATACTGACAGGTGTGAGAATTTTTCTAGCCCGGTAGAGGGAGCCCACCTTCTTTGCAGACATGACAGTATCTTTTATGTATTTTCTCCAGTTCATGTAACCTTCTACTAGCTTCTTTCCTCGTGCTGCTGGCCTCTGGAACTCCCTTCCTGCCCCCTGTTTCCCCGACAGTATTGACATGCAGAAATTTAAAACTAATGTAAACAAACATCTCGCTGCCCAGATCCCAATTTAGGCTGACCCCCCCCCCCAACCTTCTCCCCTTTTCTTTTTCTCAGTAGCCCCTTACGACTACAGTGGCGTCCTGCCTTGTTTGGGGTGAACCATGTTGAAAAAATAAAAAAATAAAATTTTAAAAAACTGTAAATGTTAGGTCGAGGAGTTTAAGAAAAAGGTTGTGTGATAGCTAGAATTAGGAGTGGATGGAGTAAGTTCAGGGAACTTCTGCCATTACTAACCAGCAGAGCGTTACCACACAATCGGCCAAGGGAAGAGTCTACCAGGCAGGTGTACGCAGTGTGATGATGTATGGAAATGAAACCTGGTCAGTGAGGGTTGAGGACATGCATTGCATGAAGAGAAATTATATGAGAATGATACGTTGGGTGTGTAAAACAGGCTTAGATCTGATGAGCTCAGAGGAATATTAAATCTGGACAGTATAGGAAGATGTGTGCAGAACAGGTGGCTTCGATGGTATGGCCACGTTGAAAGAATGGATGAAAGTTCCTGGGTTAGTAGATGGAGAACAGTTGAGGTAGCAAGATCAGCCCACAGGTGAAAGCCAAGAAAACATGGGAGGAAGGGATAAGGATGGACTTGAGAGAAAGAGGGATGAATAAAGACCAGATACCACACTTTGATCCCGGCCAAATTCTGTCAATGTGAAAAAGTTTCCCCAAAATATCTTCTACAATCAAGGCCCATCGTTTACTTCCCTATTTTTTTTGTATTGCCATCCTGGACTTAGGGTTGGTGTTGATAAACGATTTTTTTTCTAGTACAATTTTTTTTTTTTAAA
>OY744552.1:42296878-42301878 GCA_963556195.1 Sepiola atlantica
GTGGATAGACCTTTACTGTTTAGAAAAGTCTGTTACAATCCATTTCAAATCTTCGGAGAAAAACACATCAAGTTGTAAGGGATGTTAGAATAAGTGAAGTCAGGGCGACGTTTAGCGCTGATTGGCGCTTTTTGAATAATGAAATTGACAACATCTTTGAAGCACACATTTTATTCATTTCGTATCATTCTTTGATAAAGAGCGGAGGTCTGCTCGAAATATCAGAATAAAATATGATATTTACTAAAACAACACCATCGTTTTTATGCTTCATACATCACCTAATTTGCGTTGTCCAGGTTTTCAAAATACTCTAAAAAAATGTTTTCCTTGTTATTGCTATCCCGGCAACGTTTTCAATGTGTGACTTTTCAAACAACCTTATTCACATAACCGCGTGCTACACACAACGGCATATCAACATTTATCGTCTATAACATCAAGACGAATTTCAACTTGACTGCGATAGATATGTCTCAGTCGAGTAGGATTGTACGAAAGAGGAAGAGAAGAAAAAATATGCTTATACTTTTGACAAAGATGTTTATCATCGAAAGTACTCAAGTTTTAAAAAAATAGAAGTTTTTAAAGTAAATAAATAATTTATTTTATAAAACAAATAATTTGAGTTGTCCAAGTTTTCAAAATATTCTAAAAAAATATTCTCCTTATTATTGCTATTCCGGCAACGTTCTCAATGTGTGACTTTTCAAACTATATATATATATATATATATATATATATATATATATATATATATATATATATATATATATAGTAATCCAGGTAAGTGTACGTTTACAGACTAAAAATCCAGTGAATCATTATTGTGTTCATATAAAAGTGCTCAATAATAAATAGAGCTGTTTATTAGGTATAAATTGTTTATGTATACAAACATTATTTGGCTACACATTTGCAAACATATTTCGGTCAAAACTATGAAATAGCAAGACTTCTTAGGGTCGAACTTTTCTAGAAAGTAGGATGAACAATATTTTTTATGAAACTGAACACGTGATCAACTCATAAAAAACAATTCAAACGGCATAAAACATTCTAAAAGTATTCGCTTTTCTTTTCATAGATTTAAAGTTTATATTTATTTTTTTATTTTTTTATTTATTTATTATTATTTTTAAAAAAAATTTTTTTCATTTATTTTTTTTTATTGATTTTTTATTTTTTATTTATTTTATTTATTTATTTTTTATTTATTGATTTTTATTTATTTATTTTTTTAAATTTATTTTTTAAATTTATTTATTTTTTTATTTATTTTTTTTTTAATTTATTTTTTTAATTTATTGATTTTTATTTATTTATTCATTTATTTTCATTTATTTATTTTTTTATTGATTTTTATTTTATTTTTTATTTACTGATTTTTATTTATTTATTTATTTTAATTTTATTATTTTTAATTTTTTTAATTTTTTATTTATTTATTATTTTTATTTTTAATTAATTTATTTATTATTTTTATTTTTAATTTATTTATTTATTATATATTAATTTTTATTATTTCTTATTCTGAAGAAAATTCTGTCAGACAGCCTGACCTCATTTTTCAGGCTAGTTTTGACACAATACACATACACGTGAAAAGGCACATACACTGACCCACCTCTTTCACACAGATGAGATGTTGCTAGCCTCTCTCTACTATCGTTATGTTCATGGTAGGTGCTCGACTGAGCTCTATCCCTCGTCCCGCTCTGTAAAACATTCACAGCAAGAACCCGCATGGGCACAACCACAGCAGAGAACTTTCTTTACTCTCTTTCTGTACCAAAGACCAAGCGAAACTTCCATGAACAAAGTTTCTTTCCTAGAACATCCCATATGTGGAACAAAATACCACAAGGCTGCTTCCCACCCGACTACAACATGGTTGTCTTCAAGTACTTGTTGAGCGATCCTTCTGGATAAACAATTCCTCTCAAGAAATCTTCTCCCCAATCCACTGTTTGTTTCTAATCCTCACATGGTGGCACTCAGTCTGTTTCACATTGAATGGACAGGTTGAAAGATATGAGATTCACAGTCTGATCTAATGGACTCACAGTGTTAGCTAACAATATAATAAAGTATATATTTTCTGCCCAATCCACCCTTTGTTTCTAATCCTCACATGGTGGCACTCATGGCCAAACCGATATCTTTAACCCTTGTCCTCGAGTAGCCCCCAGGCCTTGATAAGCAGTGACCGTTTAGTAAAAACAACAACAACAACATAAATATATACATATTACAAGCGTGTAATTGTGCAGTTTGAATCTCATCATCACTTATCCTCAAATGGCTTTTGGCCTCGATACGTGGTAACTCATTACTAAGAAAAAAGGATGAATGCGGGGGATAGGTGAGGATGTACGTACCTTGTCTCTCGTGAGAAGCACTTTAACTTTAAAGAGTGGATTAACTCCCGTCTTTCCATCTCCGATGATCGCTTTGGCCAACAACTGGAGGGAATATTTGATGTTCAAGCGGTAACCCTCTTCCACCATCCGGTCGGTCTTTTCCGTGTGGATGTACCAATAAGTGTGGACCTGTTCAAATATTTGGAGAAAAGAAATGTTTTTGTATCATTTATAATATATCAAATCTATTGCCAACAAAAGTGTAAGGCTCTGTAAAAAAGAGCGACTTGTAGGTAAAAAGTTATGTACAAATATATATACACCCTCAAAACAATTGCCCACGGTTCTGGCGGGTTTCTGGGTTAGGGTTAGGGAAGTTTCGTGTTAAACTAATGTGCTATGCTGATTTTTGTTCTTTATCACTTATCTACTTTTAAATTATATTTCAATATTATAATTTATATAAAGTAAGGAAGTTAACATCTTTGAAGCACGGATTAGAATGTATTAAATATTTTTGAAAATCAACAATCGTGCAATATTTTTATAAATGAAAAATTCATTTATTAAAATTTTTTTAATTTAAAATTTTTTTTTTTTACTGCGAATTTTCGTTGTAAAATACAACCCTGTCAAGCGAGACTGTCCTATAGTTGTTGTTTTTTTTTCCTTTTCTTCCTCCTCATTTTGATGGTGGTATTAATCCCGAGGGGTCGAAAATACGTCGAGTTCTTTAAGACGTTAGAAGTTTAGTCTAGTCGATGTCATGCGCAGATTGGCGCTATTTTTTAAAGTAAGGAAGTTAACATCTTTGAAGCACGGATTAGAATGTATTAAATATTTTTGAAAATCAACAATCATGCAATATTTTTATAAATGAAAAATTCATTTATTTAAAAAAAATTTTTATCGCAAATTTTCGTTGTAAAATACAACCTTGTCAAGCGAGACTGTCTCATAGTTTTTTTTTTCTCCTTTTCTTCCTCCTCCTTTTGATGGTGGTATTTATCCCGAGGGGTCGAAAATTCGCGATAAAAATTTTTTTTTTTAAATAAATGAATTTTTCATTTATAAAAATATTGCACGATTGTTGATTTTCAAAAATATTTATAATTTATATGTTTTTATGAATTCAATATACTGCTAGTTTTTATTCTGTTAGATCTCATATTATAACCTTGACATTGGTGCCAATCTATCCAATTACATTATTCCCCTAAAGTGATATAACATTTATTCTAATTTTTATTTATTTAATCTATTTATCAAATTCTTCATATGTACTTTTATTTATATTATTATATATAGTTCATAATCGCTATTCTAATTTTCGTATTTTTTTTATTTGTAATCAGTAACTAAACATCTCCTCCGATGTCATCTTAACGACAACACATCCCCATGGTTACACATTATTTTAGCATAGTTTTTATATATTTTTGTTGCTTCAGAATTTTTATTTTCTTACGTTATAGTTTTTATCCATCAGGTAGGTGACTTCCGCTTTTACCGAGATAACGAATATACACTGCTTTTTTTTCTGTTACATTGTCTTATATATATATATGTATTTATTATTCGGCTATTAGTCCTTCATCGTTTATTTATAGATATTCCGTTCACATATTTATTTATTCTAAGAGCGATACGGATATTGCTTTATCATTTATTGATGCTGAAATTCTACACACTTATAGAACCTATCAAATGAAAATTTTGTGCAAAGTTTTAACTAATTTGGTTTATTGGTTTTTGAGTTATGACTGATCAAAGAAATGAGATTTCTAGCATAGGCCATTCGTGAAGTCTATTAAGGGATAGAGCGCTATCGCGCCTCCTTTGATTATATAAACATTAGAAACAGTCTATGCGGATCAACACACACACCGACGAGTGGATATATTTTATTTTAAAAATTATTAATATCTCATTATTATCATTTTTTTGTTTACCATTTCACGTACTGCCGGTGTCACCTAACCAACGTATTGTCACCGCCTTCTAACAATACTTATTACATATTACGCACAATGCTTCAAGCAAACTACAATATACTTCTCATATATACAGGGTGATTCATAAGTCACTTAGCTATTTATTTTTGAAATTTTAAAGTTAAAAAATACGGTAATACAAAACAGAAAGTTTATTCAACAAATTCATTTATGGGAGTTTTCAAATTACAGCAAATTTTCAAAATTTCCACCTTCGTTCTGCATGCATAGCTCCATTCTTTTTTGCAAGGAATTTACGACTCTTTGTAGCATATTTGATTGATTAATTTTAACAAACTCGGCAGTGATTTTTGATTTGAGGTCGTCATTGCCTTTCAACAAGTGTGGGAGATTCATCAAATTTGGCCATATGAATAACAATAAAAATTCGCTGTTCAATTGTAAATGACATACTGCCTGAAAAAAAAGCACATATGATGATTTACACAAATTTAAATAAATAAAAATAAATATATATAGAAACAAATATATAAACGAACATATTTAAAATAACAAATAGCAGTAATTAGAGAGTAAGATAAATATCATCAAAAGTTCATAGTATGTTTTTGCTTCATATGGTAATCATTTTAAATAGCTAAGTGACTTATGAATCACCCTGTATAATCTATTAACTCGTTTT
>OY744552.1:42304378-42311689 GCA_963556195.1 Sepiola atlantica
GAGTTGTGGTTTTATTTGAAGGTGGAATTCTTCTGTTGTAGCGCCGACTGAGACCACATGGCTGACACTGCGACCGGCATCCGAATCAAGCAACAACTTTGGACTGGTACAAGGAGCGGAATGATCATGGTCTGGGCAATGGATGCACACAGACATGTTCACAATTGGGTTAAGTGAATTTGAAAATATTTTTTTAATAAAATTATCAATATTTAGGGAGTTATATGAGTTTGAAGTTTATGCTGTTATTATTATTATCAGTATTCTGGGTATAGGACAGACACACGGACAGACACATACACGTACACACGTACACATATGTATACAGAATTGAAGAAAAAAATGAAATAAGAATCAAAGTTTATTTGTTTTATTTGTAATTTTACCAAAAACTGTTTCATTTACATTTCTAACAACATTAGTTTTGTAAAGTGAAATTTTACTTTCAAATGAAATCATTAGAAAAAAAAAGTTATCGTTTTATCAGTATCTGTTGCAATTTGAAATTTTAAACACAATACAGAAATAAACTAGTGAAAAAGTCTTATTTTATTTCTTGAAAATAGTAAATAAAACACGCCACAATTCCTAAAATAATCCGTTTCATTTACATTTCTAACAGAATTAGTTTTGTAAAGTGAAATTTTACTTTCAAATTAAATCATTTACATTCATTAGAAAAAAAAAGTTATCGTTTTCTCAGTATCCGTTTCAATTTTAAATTTTAAACACAATACATAAATAAACTAGTGAAAAAGTATTCTTTTATATTTTGAAAATAGTAACTAAGACACACCACAATTAATAAAAAAAGAAATTACTGATTTGTATTTAGAAATAAACGTCAGAACCCTAACCCTAACACACTTTACAAAGAACTAAAAGTTCTGGAGACTCATAGAAAGCGGGAAATTACTGACGAACAAAGCATTGTGGGCTAGTAAATTCAGTTTCAGTGATAGAACGCAAATACTTAGGATTGTAAAAACTGTTCACAATGCCTATCCCGTCAATACTCGGGATAATCAGGGAAGTGCTTAAAACCTAATATTTCATTGCATTAATATTTGTTCATGTTTTAAAAGTGTCTTTTCTAATAGTTATTTACTTGTGAAATTAGTCGTCATATCCCAAAAGAACTGTGGATCCGATGTTTGCCCATGACTAGGGTCTGAGCAAATGAAAGCCTAATATGCAAGGACCCGTGGCATAACGGATAAAGTGCTAAGTAATAATCAGTCTTCTGGGGGTTGAAGATTCAATCCTTAGTGTGGGCGATACTAAAAATACAATTATGAATTACTTAAAACTTCTACCCGGTCAGGGTTCTGTTCGAGATTCTGTACAGATTCTAGAGTTTGACAAAATACACCTATTTTTTAATCTACTAACGAGTCACCATTAATCAAAGGCCAATAGGTCACTCGAGGATAAGAATTAATGAGTTTGTCAGAAAGACAGTAAAACAACAATGTGAGAATTTACTACAAGCTGCATAAAAAACTTGTTTCGTCATTCATATAAGTCATATTGTCTGTGTTGTTAAAAACAAAAATTTTATTTTAAATCGATTTCAGCAATTTCAATATTTAATCCTGATCAATATCTTATTTTTTATCTGAATGAATAAATGCGAAAGTTGGACTGATTTATCGCACTAACGATAAAGTAAACACACCCAATTTAAAGTTAATTCAACTTTAAACAGAACACGCCATCTTTTTATATGCTGCTTATTTTTTTATGTACTAACGAGTCACCATGAATCAAGGCCAATTAGCCACTCGAGGATAAGGGTTAATGAGTTTGTGAGGAGGACGATGAAGCGACAATGTGAGGTTTGAGTAACAATGGTTGAGACTGGCCAGAAATTAGATTATTTAAGAGGAAGGCTCAACAAGAATTTGTTAACATTGGGCTTGAAAACAAACATGCTATAGTCAGCTGTGAAGTACCACCGTGGTGTTGTGTTCCACCGACGTTATAAAGAAACTTTGCTCATGGAAGTTCCGTTCGAAATTCTGTACAGATTTCCAAGTTTGACAGAAAGATTCCCGAGTTCGACAAGATGCACCTGAAGAAGGTTGGAAGTTACATCGGCTGAAACGTTGTGAGAATAATTCAAACAATACGAAGCCTAATCCTGTCTCTTCATAAAAAAAATGACACTTTTTATTTTACTTCAGTTAGTTGGAAGAGATCAAGGGGATCCCTCCTGGACCTAACAGTTGATTTTGTTATGATTTAAATTTTTATCCGAAGGCTCTGGTTTTTTTTTTGGTTTTTTTTTGTTTTTGTTTTATGGAAATCGTGCCAGACAAGGCATGAAGCCACTTGATGTAAGAAGCTAAAAAAAAAAGAAAAATACTTCAAGGTTGTGCCAGTTGACACGGTTAAGATTCGGATAAAAATTGTTGTTTGGGATAAATACAATTTAGACGCGCAGTGTGAATATAATTGTATTGGCGCGTGAAAAATAAAAAATAACGCCCACGCAAATTCCGGTGTGGCCTTATATATTAAATCAACTCAAAACGAGCGGACGTAGTAGGGAGCACACCACGTGATATTTCTGTCCAATGGGATTTCTCCAAAGACATTTTTCTAAACTTTTTTCCTTAAGCTCGCTGGAGCCTATCCAAATAGTATTTAAGCACACACAAACATCAAACCCTCTCTCTCAACTGACTCTTCATTCGGAGGTTACACGCGTCTTACTATCACTCTTCCATTTCACCTTTCGCGCACTTCATACAATTACACAGGCGAACATTACCTATTGCCTCTCTTAACATTTTATAACACATGAGCATTTCAACAAAACAAAAGACATTCTCCTTTTTACTTACCCTGAAACTAAAGAAAGGACTTCTGAACTCATTACAAAAGGAAATATGTTATATTTGTTAATGGTTTATTTCAGTGAATAAACTTCCGTTGGTTTTGCATGTAAGTCTTCTTATTATTATTTTTATTTTTATTTGTGGAGGAAGTTATCACCAAAAAAAGGCATGACGACCACCACAAGGTCAAAACCTAGCCAAGGATAAGTGTTATATGGATAGATTCTAACCGAGAAAACAGCAATTCTTCCCCCTTTGCCAGAAACATCGCTCATGGACTGCGAGAACTAAAGGACAAAATAAGGTGAAGCGAGAGTTACAAGGCTGACGAAAGGTCCACTTTCTACTCTCTTTTTAAGGATAGCCGTTGTCCTTTTCGCTACAGCTTGGTCTTCCAAGGATTGCGTCTAGGTATTTTTTTGAGATTTTTTTTATTAAGCCTGTTGCCCTTAACACAACCTGATGGGATGTTCTTGGAAAGAGATTCTTTTAATGGAAATATATTGCCAATAACATGGTATAAGAGTAACAAATGAAAATTGGCTAGTCAAAAGCAAAGTTTGAATTCTCAGCTTAGAGGCTATTTGGGTCTGATTTAAAAATCCCACGCGATTACTTTATATATTAAATTTGTAAAATCAGCTCTATATAATAAGCTATATCTATCGATTTGTTTGTCCTGTTTATGTTTTACAATGGACAGTCTAACCCCCACCCCGACGTAAGCGATATCGGTTTGCCTGTGCCGTGCATAAACAAGCAGATAGTTATTCACACCAGATAACTTGAAATGAGGCTTTGAAAGCAATAACGGTTGCAGGAAGACTTGAAAGCGACGACGTCGAAAGGAGACTTGAAATAGTTGTACTTATTAATATTAAATGTTTAAAATAAAAATAAATAAATAAAAAATTAAAATAAAAAATAAATAAATAAAAAATTAAAATTAAAAATAAATAAATTAAAAAAATAAACAAAAAAATAAATAAATAAAAAATATAAATAAAAAAAAATTAAAATAAATAAATAAGAATAAAAGTAAATAAATGATGAATAGATTAAATATCTTCATGAAAAGTAAAGACTAAAACAATATAGAAACAAGAACATATGTCAGTCGTGAGACTGCACACCTCCTCCTGAGAGCATAAAGACGGGCCAAAGTCCTATCTCGGCTTTACTTTGCCATTTTGTATGAATTATTCACAAAGTTATGCAATGAAAACTATTTATCTTATCACACTGAGATTTTTAATTGTGGGTATTGCTATCAAAGGGTCAGGGGTTATGGTATTGTTATCAAAGGGTCAGGGTCAGGGTATTACTATCAAAGGGTTAGGGTATTACTATCAAAGGGCCAGGGTATTGCTATCAAAGGGTTGAGGTATTGCTATCAAAGGGTCAAAGTTAGGATATTGTTATCAAAGGGTCAGGGGTTATGGTATTGTTATCAAAGGGTCAGGGTCAGGGTATTACTATCAAAGGGTTAGGGTATTACTATCAAAGGGCCAGGGTATTGCTATCAAAGGGTTGAGGTATTGCTATCAAAGGGTCAGAGTTAGGATATTGTTATCAAAGGGTCAGGGGTTATGGTATTACTATCAAAGGGTCAGGGTCAGGGTATTACTATCAAAGGGTTAGGGTATTACTATCAAAGGGCCAGGGTATTGCTATCAAAGGGTTGAGGTATTGCTATCAAAGGGTCAAAGTTAGGATATTGTTATCAAAGGGTCAGGGGTTATGGTATTGTTATCAAAGGGTCAGGGTATTACTATCAAAGGGTTAGGGTATTACTATCAAAGGGCCAGGGTATTGCTATCAAAGGGTTGAGGTATTGCTATCAAAGGGTCAGAGTTAGGATATTGTTATCAAAGGGTCAGGGGTTATGGTATTACTATCAAAGGGTTAGAGTTAGGGTATTGCTATCAAAATGGTTAGTTTGAGGGTATTGCTATCAAAAGTGGCAGGGGGGGGGGGGGTTAAGAAAAAGGAGATTGAAGGACAACATCCGAGAGTGGACAGGGCTTAAAACGTGAAACAATAGTTGTAGGTAAACAAGTTATTGCTATCAATATTTTACAGTATTGGAGCTCAGTTAAACACCTGCCATAACAATACCTATAGAGTAGAAAAGACAAGCTTCTGTAACAAATGGGCTGTAGGAAAGAGAATATATTATTCCCCACTAGATGGCGAAGTAAATTTTTTAGTACTTTTTAAGCCATTTTTCTTGAAGTTCTGATATTTGGTTATCTTTTCGCGTTTAGCTCTATTCAGACCATAGTCATTCAGGGTGGTTACATCAATGATGAGAGCAGTTCTTTTGGGTTTGTTTCATATAACAATGTTGATGGCCTTGTCTTTTTATGTATCTGCCTGCCTGTATGTTTTTGTCATTGAACACTTTCACCTATATTGTTAGTAGCTAATAGTAAAAAAAAAACTGAAATTTCTCAACCTGACCCCCCACCCCCACCCGGTGTGTGTATGTGGAGAGGGTAAAGCAAAAAAACAACCTGGATGATATGCTACTGATAAGTAGCAAAAACATACTTAAAATAATTTGAAAAATGTTTAATTAGTATCAATCGGCGCGGCCTAACCTTCACAGGTAACATGAATTGAAACAAATACATTGAAGACATTGCCAAGGCTGCTGCAAAGAAGGTGGGCTCCCTCTACCGTGCTAGTAAACTCCTCACACCTGACATTATCCTGTATCTCTACAAAGCCACCATTCGCCCATGCATGGAGTATTGTTGTCACATCTGGGCTGGTGCATCACCTACTAGTCTCTCCCTCCTTGACAAGGTCCAAAAAAGAGTCGCCAACCTAATAAGTCCCTCACTGTCAACCAAGCTTCAGCCTCTGTCCCATTGCCGCAATGTGGTATCCTTGTGCTTGTTTTACAAATACTTTAATGGATTATGCTCCGATGAATTGGCTACTCTGGTGCCCCCTCGACGTAAATTCCCTAGACTAACTCGACAATCAACTAAATCTCATTCATTCACTGTGGAGGTCCCCAGATGTCGGAGAGCCTTCTACTCAAATAGCTTCTTTCCTCGTACTGCTGGCCTCTGGAACTCTCTCCCTGCCCCCTGTTTCCCCAACAGAACAGACATGCAGAAATTTAAAACTAATGTAAACAGACATCTCGCTGCGCAGATCCCAAGTTAGGTTGACCCCCCCCCCTTCCTTCTCCCCTTTTCTTTTCTCAGTAGCCCCTTATGTCTACAGTGGCGGCTTGCCTCGTTTGGGGTGAACTATGTTAAAAAAAAAAATTTTTTAAATCTTGGTAAAAAACAAACAGGCAAATCCACTTATAATATAACGAGCACTTTCTCTGTCCTTCTGTCAGGATGTCTGTCTGTCCCTCGCCGAGAACTTTTGTAAACGAAATAAACAATTTAGGCGTCCAAGTCACGATTCGAACTCGTAACTCGGTAACTGCCCGACGCTCTACCGTATGAGCTAAAGGGGGAGAGATAAAATTTTACCGAAATTTAAACTAGATAAAGAAATCGTTTTGTTTTTTTTCACTTCTTGCAGTTACAAATGAATGACGTATAACTGTTCTTCGAAAATACATTGGGTCTGCGTTCGCTCTCGATTGTTGTGGGGGGGATTTAGAAATTCCTCCCTCCCCAATTTTTTTGGGGGGGGCGGGAAAAAAAAAAAAATTCCCGCCAAAAAAAGAAAAAAATTTTTTTTTTTTTTTTCCTTTTTAAACAAAAAAAGTATTCGGAGACAATTTTTTTTTCTTTTGTGTAACCACCCAAGAACGCGGCAGCCTAGCAAAAATAGACGACCGTTAGGAAGTCTATTTTCGCTAGTCCACTTATAATATAACTAGCACCTTCTCTGTCTGTCATTCTGTCTGTCGGCAAGAATCTTTTTAAACGTAAGATTTAAGGGGGGGGGTAAATACTATTTACTTAATTTCTAAGTCAGAAACATAAGAAATACATTAGAGCACATCTTAACAACTAAATAAACAATAAATGATTTGAACTCGCAACCTTAACGCCACAAGATAAATTGGACAAATTTACCCGACACTCTACCGACTGAGCAAACGTCACAAAGTTAAAAGAACGATTTTGATTTAATTACTTATACTAAAGAAATGTTTTTTTCACTTTTTTTACTTAGCAATGAATGATCTTAGTGTGGGGTCTGCGTTCGCGCTCAATTGTTTTTTAAGTGGGGCGGAATTCTTGACCGGCATTGCACTGGATCAATAATACCTAATATATAAAACAAATTATTCATTCTTCAGGAGTCAACTGGGCCAGCTTTCGTCAGGGGGGGGAGGGGTCTCGTTTTCAGTCATTTCCAATGTTATCTATTGTATAAAGGAGAGGTGAATGACTTACATTATTATTATTTTCAATGCATTGAAATAAAGGAGAGGAATGTGCTGGGTGGAGGTGAAAGAGGGCTGAGGATAGGGCTGTGGAAAAAC
>OY744552.1:42311889-42324389 GCA_963556195.1 Sepiola atlantica
ATACAGAACTAAACTAGTGAAAAAGTCTTATTTTATTTCTTGAAAATAGTAAATAAAACACGCCACGATTGCTAAAATAATCCGTTTCATTTACATTTCTCACAGAATTAGTTTTGTAAAGTGAAATTTTACTTTCAAATTAAATTATTTACATTCATTAGAAAAAATTATATTTCTCTCAGTATCCGTTTCAATTTAGAATTTTAAACACAATACAGAAATAAACTAGTGAAAAAGTCTTATTTTATTTCTTGAAAATAGTAAATAAAACACGCCACGATTGCTAAAATAATCCGTTTCATTTACATTTCTCACAACATTAGCTTTATGAAGTGAAATTTCACTTTTAAATGAAATTATTTACATTCATTAGAAAAAATTATATTTCTCTCAGTATCCGTTTCAATTTAGAATTTTAAACACAATACAGAAATAAACTAGTGAAAAAGTCTTATTTTATTTTTTGAAAATAGTAAATAAAACATGCCACAATTGCTAAAATAATCTGTTTCATTTACATTTCTCACAGAATTAGTTTTGTAAAGTGAAATTTTACTTTCAAATTAAATTATTTACATTCATTAGAAAAAATTATATTTCTCTCAGTATCCGTTTCAATTTAGAATTGTTAACACAATAGATAAATAAACTAGTGAAAAAGTCTTATTTTATTTCTTGAAAATAGTAAATAAAACATGCCACAATTGCTAAAATAATCTGTTTTATTTACATTTCTCACAGAATTAGTTTTGTAAAGTGAAATTTTACTTTCAAATTAAATTATTTACATTCATTAGAAAAAATTATATTTCTCTCAGTATCTGTTTCAATTTAGAATTTTAAACACAATACATAAATAAACTAGTGAAAAAGTCTTATTTTATTTCTTGAAAATAGTAAATAAAACATGCCACAATTGCTAAAATAATCTGTTTCATTTACATTTCTCACAGAATTAGTTTTGTAAAGTGAAATTTTACTTTCAAATTAAATTATTTACATTCATTAGAAAAAATTATATTCTCTCAGTATCCGTTTCAATTTAGAATTTTAAACACAATACATAAATAAACTAGTGAAAAAGTCTTATTTTATTTCTTGAAAATAGTAAATAAAACATGCCACGATTGCTAAAATAATCTGTTTCATTTACATTTCTCACAGAATTAGTTTTGTAAAGTGAAATTTTACTTTCAAATTAAATTATTTACATTCATTAGAAAAATATATTCTCTCAGTATCCGTTTCAATTTAGAATTTTAAACACAATACAGAAATAAACTAGTGAAAAAGTCTTATTTTATTTCTTGAAAATAGTAAATAAAACACGCCACAATTGCTAAAATAATCCGTTTCATTTACATTTCTCACAGAATTAGTTTTGTAAAGTGAAATTTTACTTTCAAATTAAATTATTTACATTCATTAGAAAAAATTATATTTCTCTCAGTATCCGTTTCAATTGAGAATTTTAAACACAATACAGAACTAAACTAGTGAAAAAGTCTTATTTTATTTCTTGAAAATAGTAAATAAAACACGCCACGATTGCTAAAATAATCCGTTTCATTTACATTTCTCACAACATTAGTTTTATAAAGTGAAATTTCACTTTTAAATGAAATTATTTACATTCATTAGAAAAAATTATATTTCTCTCAGTATCCGTTTCAATTTAGAATTTTAAACACAATACAGAAATAAACTAGTGAAAAAGTCTTATTTTATTTCTTGAAAATAGTAAATAAAACACGCCACGATTGCTAAAATAATCCGTTTCATTTACATTTCTCACAACATTAGCTTTATGAAGTGAAATTTCACTTTTAAATGAAATTATTTACATTCATTAGAAAAAATTATATTTCTCTCAGTATCCGTTTCAATTTAGAATTGTTAACACAATAGATAAATAAACTAGTGAAAAAGTCTTATTTTATTTCTTGAAAATAGTAAATAAAACATGCCACAATTGCTAAAATAATCTGTTTTATTTACATTTCTCACAGAATTAGTTTTGTAAAGTGAAATTTTACTTTCAAATTAAATTATTTACATTCATTAGAAAAAATTATATTTCTCTCAGTATCTGTTTCAATTTAGAATTTTAAACACAATACAGAAATAAACTAGTGAAAAAGTCTTATTTTATTTCTTGAAAATAGTAAATAAAACATGCCACAATTGCTAAAATAATCTGTTTCATTTACATTTCTCACAGAATTAGTTTTGTAAAGTGAAATTTTACTTTCAAATTAAATTATTTACATTCATTAGAAAAAATTATATTTCTCTCAGTATCCGTTTCAATTTAGAATTTTAAACACAATACATAAATAAACTAGTGAAAAAGTCTTATTTTATTTCTTGAAAATAGTAAATAAAACATGCCACGATTGCTAAAATAATCTGTTTCATTTACATTTCTCACAGAATTAGTTTTGTAAAGTGAAATTTTACTTTCAAATTAAATTATTTACATTCATTAGAAAAAATATATTCTCTCAGTATCCGTTTCAATTTAGAATTTTAAACACAATACAGAAATAAACTAGTGAAAAAGTCTTATTTTATTTCTTGAAAATAGTAAATAAAACACGCCACAATTGCTAAAATAATCCGTTTCATTTACATTTCTCACAGAATTAGTTTTGTAAAGTGAAATTTTACTTTCAAATGAAATTATTTACATTCATTAGAAAAAATTATATTTCTCTCAGTATCCGTTTCAATTGAGAATTTTAAACACAATACAGAACTAAACTAGTGAAAAAGTCTTATTTTATTTCTTGAAAATAGTAAATAAAACATGCCACGATTGCTAAAATAATCTGTTTCATTTACATTTCTCACAGAATTAGTTTTGTAAAGTGAAATTTTACTTTCAAATTAAATTATTTACATTCATTAGAAAAAATATATTCTCTCAGTATCCGTTTCAATTGAGAATTTTAAACACAATACAGAACTAAACTAGTGAAAAAGTCTTATTTTATTTCTTGAAAATAGTAAATAAAACACGCCACGATTGCTAAAATAATCCGTTTCATTTACATTTCTCACAACATTAGTTTTATAAAGTGAAATTTCACTTTTAAATGAAATTATTTACATTCATTAGAAAAAATTATATTTCTCTCAGTATCCGTTTCAATTTAGAATTTTAAACACAATACAGAAATAAACTAGTGAAAAAGTCTTATTTTATTTCTTGAAAATAGTAAATAAAACACGCCACAATTGCTAAAATAATCCGTTTCATTTACATTTCTCACAACATTAGTTTTATAAAGTGAAATTTCACTTTTAAATGAAATTATTTACATTCATTAGAAAAAATATATTCTCTCAGTATCCGTTTCAATTTAGAATTTTAAACACAATACAGAAATAAACTAGTGAAAAAGTCTTATTTTATTTCTTGAAAATAGTAAATAAAACACGCCACAATTGCTAAAATAATCCGTTTCATTTACATTTCTCACAGAATTAGTTTTGTAAAGTGAAATTTTACTTTCAAATGAAATTATTTACATTCATTAGAAAAAATTATATTTCTCTCAGTATCCGTTTCAATTGAGAATTTTAAACACAATACAGAACTAAACTAGTGAAAAAGTCTTATTTTATTTCTTGAAAATAGTAAATAAAACACGCCACGATTGCTAAAATAATCCGTTTCATTTACATTTCTCACAACATTAGTTTTATAAAGTGAAATTTCACTTTTAAATGAAATTATTTACATTCATTAGAAAAAATTATATTTCTCTCAGTATCCGTTTCAATTTAGAATTTTAAACACAATACAGAAATAAACTAGTGAAAAAGTCTTATTTTATTTCTTGAAAATAGTAAATAAAACACGCCACGATTGCTAAAATAATCCGTTTCATTTACATTTCTCACAACATTAGTTTTATAAAGTGAAATTTCACTTTTAAATGAAATTATTTACATTCATTAGAAAAAATATATTCTCTCAGTATCCGTTTCAATTTAGAATTTTAAACACAATACAGAAATAAACTAGTGAAAAAGTCTTATTTTATTTCTTGAAAATAGTAAATAAAACACGCCACAATTGCTAAAATAATCCGTTTCATTTACATTTCTCACAACATTAGTTTTATAAAGTGAAATTTCACTTTTAAATGAAATTATTTACATTCATTAGAAAAAATATATTCTCTCAGTATCCGTTTCAATTTAGAATTTTAAACACAATACAGAAATAAACTAGTGAAAAAGTCTTATTTTATTTCTTGAAAATAGTAAATAAAACACGCCACGATTGCTAAAATAATCCGTTTCATTTACATTTCTCACAACATTAGTTTTATAAAGTGAAATTTCACTTTTAAATGAAATTATTTACATTCATTAGAAAAAATATATTCTCTCAGTATCCGTTTCAATTTAGAATTTTAAACACAATACAGAAATAAACTAGTGAAAAAGTCTTATTTTATTTCTTGAAAATAGTAAATAAAACACGCCACGATTGCTAAAATAATCCGTTTCATTTACATTTCTCACAACATTAGTTTTATAAAGTGAAATTTCACTTTTAAATGAAATTATTTACATTCATTAGAAAAAATATATTCTCTCAGTATCCGTTTCAATTTAGAATTTTAAACACAATACAGAAATAAACTAGTGAAAAAGTCTTATTTTATTTCTTGAAAATAGTAAATAAAACACGCCACGATTGCTAAAATAATCTGTTTCATTTACATTTCTCACAACATTAGCTTTATAAAGTGAAATTTTACTTTCAAATGAAATTATTTACATTCATTAGAAAAAATTATATTTCTCTCAGTATCCGTTTCAATTTAGAATTTTAAACACAATAGATAAATAAACTAGTGAAAAGGTCTTATTTTATTTCTTGAAAATAGTAAATAAAACACGCCACGATTGCTAAAATAATCTGTTTTATTTACATTTCTCACAGAATTAGTTTTGTAAAGTGAAATTTTACTTTCAAATGAAATTATTTACATTCATTAGAAAAAATTATATTTCTCTCAGTATCCGTTTCAATTTAGAATTTTAAACACAATACATAAATAAACTAGTGAAAAAGTCTTATTTTATTTCTTGAAAATAGTAAATAAAACATGCCACAATTGCTAAAATAATCCGTTTCATTTACATTTCTCACAACATTAGTTTTATAAAGTGAAATTTCACTTTTAAATGAAATTATTTACATTCATTAGAAAAAATTATATTTCTCTCAGTATCCGTTTCAATTGAGAATTTTAAACACAATACAGAACTAAACTAGTGAAAAAGTCTTATTTTATTTCTTGAAAATAGTAAATAAAACATGCCACAATTGCTAAAATAATCTGTTTCATTTACATTTCTCACAACATTAGTTTTATAAAGTGAATTTTACTTTCAAATGAAATTATTTACATTCATTAGACAAAATATATTCTCTCAGTATCCGTTTCAATTTAGAATTTTAAACACAATACATAAATAAACTAGTGAAAAAGTCTTATTTTATTTCTTGAAAATAGTAAATAAAACACGCCACGATTGCTAAAATAATCCGTTTCATTTACATTTCTCACAACATTAGTTTTATAAAGTGAAATTTCACTTTTAAATGAAATTATTTACATTCATTAGAAAAAATTATATTTCTCTCAGTATCCGTTTCAATTGAGAATTTTAAACACAATACAGAACTAAACTAGTGAAAAAGTCTTATTTTATTTCTTGAAAATAGTAAATAAAACATGCCACAATTGCTAAAATAATCTGTTTCATTTACATTTCTCACAACATTAGCTTTATAAAGTGAATTTTACTTTCAAATGAAATTATTTACATTCATTAGAAAAAATATATTCTCTCAGTATCCGTTTCAATTTAGAATTTTAAACACAATACATAAATAAACTAGTGAAAAAGTCTTATTTTATTTCTTGAAAATAGTAAATAAAACATGCCACAATTGCTAAAATAATCTGTTTCATTTACATTTCTCACAGAATTAGTTTTGTAAAGTGAAATTTTACTTTCAAATTAAATTATTTACATTCATTAGAAAAAATTATATTTCTCTCAGTATCCGTTTCAATTTAGAATTTTAAACACAATACAGAAATAAACTAGTGAAAAAGTCTTATTTTATTTCTTGAAAATAGTAAATAAAACACGCCACAATTGCTAAAATAATCTGTTTCATTTACATTTCTCACAACATTAGTTTTGTAAAGTGAAATTTTACTTTCAAATGAAATTATTTACATTCATTAGAAAAAATTATATTTCTCTCAGTATCCGTTTCAATTTAGAATTTTAAACACAATACAGAAATAAACTAGTGAAAAAGTCTTATTTTATTTCTTGAAAATAGTAAATAAAACATGCCACAATTGCTAAAATAATCTGTTTCATTTACATTTCTCACAGAATTAGTTTTGTAAAGTGAAATTTTACTTTCAAATTAAATTATTTACATTCATTAGAAAAAATTATATTTCTCTCAGTATCCGTTTCAATTTAGAATTTTAAACACAATACATAAATAAACTAGTGAAAAAGTCTTATTTTATTTCTTGAAAATAGTAAATAAAACATGCGACAATTGCTAAAATAATCTGTTTCATTTACATTTCTCACAACATTAGTTTTGTAAAGTGAAATTTTACTTTCAAATGAAATTATTTACATTCATTAGAAAAAATTATATTTCTCTCAGTATCCGTTTCAATTTAGAATTTTAAACACAATACATAAATAAACTAGTGAAAAAGTCTTATTTTATTTCTTGAAAATAGTAAATAAAACACGCCACAATTGCTAAAATAATCTGTTTCATTTACATTTCTCACAGAATTAGTTTTGTAAAGTGAAATTTTACTTTCAAATTAAATTATTTACATTCATTAGAAAAAATTATATTTCTCTCAGTATCCGTTTCAATTTAGAATTTTAAACACATTACATAAATAAACTAGTGAAAAAGTCTTATTTTATTTCTTGAAAATAGTAAATAAAACACGCCACAATTGCTAAAATAATCTGTTTCATTTACATTTCTCACAGAATTAGTTTTGTAAAGTGAAATTTTACTTTCAAATTAAATTATTTACATTCATTAGAAAAAATTATATTTCTCTCAGTATCCGTTTCAATTTAGAATTTTAAACACAATACATAAATAAACTAGTGAAAAAGTCTTATTTTATTTCTTGAAAATAGTAAATAAAACATGCGACAATTGCTAAAATAATCTGTTTCATTTACATTTCTCACAACATTAGTTTTGTAAAGTGAAATTTTACTTTCAAATGAAATTATTTACATTCATTAGAAAAAATTATATTTCTCTCAGTATCCGTTTCAATTTAGAATTTTAAACACAATACAGAAATAAACTAGTGAAAAAGTCTTATTTTATTTCTTGAAAATAGTAAATAAAACACGCCACAATTACTAAAATAATCTGTTTCATTTACATTTCTCACAGAATTAGTTTTGTAAAGTGAAATTTTACTTTCAAATTAAATTATTTACATTCATTAGAAAAAATTATATTTCTCTCAGTATCCGTTTCAATTTAGAATTTTAAACACAATGCATTCAGCTCTATTCAATGATGAGAGCAGTTCTTTCTGGTTTGTTTCATACAACGATGTTTGGCTTGATGGCCTTGTCTTTTATGTATCTGCCCGCCTGTATGTCTTTGTCATTGAACACTTTCACCTATATTGTGCGTAGCCAATACTAAAAAAAAAACTGAAATCGAGATGAATTTCTCAACCTGACCCCACACCCCCACCCCCACCCCCACCCGGTGTGTGTATGTGGAGAGGGTAAAGCAAAAAAACAACTTGGATGATATGCTACTGATAAGTAGCAAAGACATACTTGAAATAATTTGAAAAATGTTTAATTAGTATCAATCTTGGTAAAAAACAAACAGGCAAATCCACTTATAATATAACGAGCAGGTTCGCTGTCTATCTGTCTGTTTGTCTGTCTTTCTGTCTGTCCGTCTTGGAGAATTTTTGTAAACGGGAGAGGGGGGCTGGGGGAGGTTCCACTTATAATATAACGAACAGGTTCTCTGTCTGTCTGTCTGTCTGTCTGTCTTTCTGTCTGTCCGTCTTGGAGAATTTTTGTAAACGGGAGAGGGGTCTGGGGGAGGTAATTACTATTTAATTAATTTCAAAGTCAGAAACATAACAAATACATTAGGGCACATATTAACGACTAAATAAACAATAAATAATTTCGGCGCCGAGGCCGTGATTCGAACTCACAACCTTAACATCAACTGCCCGATACACTACCGACTGCACCAATCTACCAAGTTAAAAATAACCTTTTGACTTAAAGAAATTTTTTTCTTCATTTCTTTCATTTAGCAATGAATGATCGTATAATAACTGGTTCTTCGATATAGTTTGGGGTCTGCGTTCGCGCTCAATTTTTTAAGGAGGGGGGGGTGAAATCCCGAATTTTTTTCCCTTTTTAAACAAAAAATATTTGGAGACAAATTTTTTTTTTTTTTTTTTAACTAAAAATGTTTCACCACCCAAGAACACGGTAGCCTACTTTTCGCTAGTCCACTTATAATATAACGAAGAGCTTCTCTGTCTGTCTGTCTTTTGTAAACGTAAGATTTAAGGGGAGGGGAAATTACTATTTACTTAATTTCTAAGTCAGAAACATAAGAAATACATTAGGGCCCATCTTAACAACTAAATAAACAACAAATAATTTCAATACCGAGGTCGTGATTTGAACTTGCAACCTTAACCTTAATTTGGACGAATCTGTCTAACACTCTACCGACTGAGCAAACGTCACAAAGTTAATAGAACGATTTTGATTTAATTACTTAATGTTTTTTTTCACTTTTTTTACTTAACAATGAATGATCTTAAAACGAGGCTATGTATCAAAACTGGTTCTTCAATATAGTGTGGGGTCTGCGTTCGTGCTCGATTCTTTTTTTTGGGAGGGGGTGAATTCTTGAGCGGTATTGCACTGGATCAATAATACCTAATATATAAAACAAATTATTCATTCTTCAGGAGTCAACTGGGTCAGCTTTCGTCAGGGGGGGGGGGAGGGGTCTCGTTTTCAGTCATTTCCAATGTTATCTATTGTATAAAGGAGAGGTGAATGACTTACATTATTATTATTTTCAAAAGAGAGGAATGGGCTGGGCTGAGGTGAAAGAGGGGTGCATGGGGCTTGTTGGAACTTTTCCATATGGGCTATTGTCTGTGTCTGTGTACATAAGTCCAGCTAAAATTCAAAATCTACAAAACAAACACCCACAAAGTTGGTATATTCTTGATTGGCATTGCCCTAGGTAAATAATATATAAAATTTAGAAAAAAATATTCATTCTTTGACCCTAAACTGGTGCAGATTTCGTCAGGGGGTTTGTTTACTAAAGGGAAGTAACTGATTTCTTTTCAAGGAGTTAATTCCCCTATGCTGACTCATTACTCAAGGAATCTATATAAGTGAGTGTGTGTGTGTGTGTATGTCTAGAGAGAGGAATGGGCTGGGCAAAGAAGAAAGAGGGGGTAGAGAGAGGGAGGAAGAAAAGGGGGGATGGGGAAAGAGCCAGAGATAGAAGTTTTAATAGAAATATGTTACACTTTGCTGAGTATTGATTTACTCCTCTCCAGGAGTTAGGCACAAAGCCAGTTTTAAATAATATCTAAAATTAAAAGGAAATTATTCTTTTGGGGTCAACTCGGCCAGGTTTTATTGGGGAGGGGGGGTCGTTTTATTCGCCATTTCTAATGTTATCTATTATGTAAAGGAGAGGTGAATGACTTACACTATTATTATTTTTAATATATTTAAACAAGAGAGGAATGGGCTGGGAAAGAGAGGTGGCAGAGAGGTGGCAGAGAGAGAGAGATGTGGAAAAAACGGATAATGGGGGAAAGAGAGAAAGATAGAGAGACGGATTGAGAGTTTTAATATAAAAGATGTTACACTTTTTAACCTCTTCTATTTTTTTTATGGCCCCGGGCAACGCCGGGTAGCCCTGCTCGTATTATATATATTGAGAGAGTAGGAGACTGAGTTTTTTTTAGGAGGGGGGGGTTACAATCTGGTTCTGGTGTGATTCTTGGATACATACATACATACATATATACATACATACATACATATATACATATATATACATACATATATACATATACATACATACATATATACATACATACATATACATACATACATATACATACATATACATATGGGGGAATAATATCTAAAATTAACAAAAAGTTATTCATTCTTTGAGGGTCAGCTGGGCCAGGTTTCGTCAAGGGCAGGGTGGGGGGTGTCAGTTATTTCCAATGGTATCAATTGTATAACTTACATTATATGATTATTTTCAATATATTTAAACAAGAAAGAGGAATGGGCTGGGCAGAGGTGAAAGAGAGGTGGCAGAGAGAGAGAGATGTGGAAAAAACGGATAAGGGGGAAAGAGAGAAAGATAGAGAGAAAGATTCAGAGTTTTAATATAAAGATGTTACACTTTTTAACCTCTTCTAGTTTTTTTTCAATACATTATTTTATTAGTATTTTCAATACATTAAAACAAGAGATAGGAATGGGTTGGGCGGAGGTGAAAGAGAGGTTAGGGGAGAGATGTGGTAAAACGGAGTAGGAGGAAAGAGAGAAAAATAGAGAGATGGATTGAAGATTCGTCATGGAGGGGGTCGTTTTTTTCAGCCATTTCTAATGTTATCTATTATATAAAGAAGAGGTGAATGACTTACACTATTATTATTTTCAATACATTAAAACAAGAGAGAGGAATGGACTGGGCGGAGGTGAAAGAGGGGTGGGGGAGAGATGTGGTAAAACGGAGTAGGAGGAAAGAGAGAAAGATAGAGAGACGGATTGAGGATTTGTCAGGGAGGGGGTCGTTTTTTTTCAGCCATTTCTAATGTTATCTAATATTATTTAATATTATATAAAGGAGATGTGAATGACTTACATTATTATTATTTTCAATACATTAAAATAAAGAGAGAGGAACGGGCTGGGTGGAGGTGAAAGAGAAGTGGGGATAGGGATGTGGAAAAACGGGGGAAGGGGAAAGAGAAAGATGGAGTGACTGATTGAGAGAGGGAGAGAGATAAGAGCTTTAATATTAAGATGTTACACACACATTTTAACCTCTTTTTTTTATGGTCCCGGGCAACGCTGGGTATCCCTGCTAGTTTACAAATAAGTTAATCATCAGATTAATCGAGCTGACAGGTCAGTTTTAACTAAAATAAAGTTAAAATTAAGAGAAAGACATCGTGTGAACATGTTTGGGAAAGTAGACAGGAAGTCATTCTTTAATGTAACAAAAGTCATCTAACTCCCCTACCCTCTTCATAAATTGTTTGAAGTCTTAGCCTTAACATTTTCAGTTTCCAGAGAGAACTGTAACAAGAGGGGAAAAAGAAAGGCAAGGCAAGACAAGACGGAGAGAGGAAGAGGAAGAGAGACAAAACTAAACAAAGGGAAAGAAAGATTAAGTAAGAGGAATAAATTCCAGACAAATAGCGACGAAAAAATAAGGAGGTAAGGCTCTAGCGATTTAAGCAGAAATCTGCTTTTTGTGGATTTAAAAAAGCGGAATTTTGCTGAAAATCAGAGAACTTACGGGCCTGAAAAGTAGGCTGTTACATCTATTTTCTTCCCGACAGCTTTCGTTTATCAGAACCATTTTGAAGAAAATAAAAAAAGAAGAAATGTTTGTTTTCGGTTTACCTCGGAACCGTCCAACCGAAACGTTCCAAATTGAATGTCCATGATCTCTAGGATACTTTCGTGAATTGCCAATAATCGTGTGACCGTTTTCGTTTGGTGGAGTCTCTGCAAAAGAAACAAAATGCAGTGGATCAGGAAAATATATACTCTATTATATTACTAGCTAACACTGTGGGTTCATTAGATTAGACTGTAAACCCTATATCTTTGAATCTATTGGTTCAGTGTGCGTTCCAGCTCGCAAACTAATTTAGCACACAGCAGTTTAAAAGTAATCAGGGAAGAACAATCAAGGGTTTGTTTTTTTTTCAAAGATTCTCACACACAGAAAGAACAAAGCATTTGTCTCGTTTCTGTTATGCACAGCTTGTCTTAAACTAATTTAGCACACAGCAGTTAAAAAGTAAAAGGAGAGGGATGCGATATACTAAACCAGTTGAGGGCCAGATGAGACTTTTGGAAGGAGATCGCGGACCGGAGTGAAAAACGAAATCTTAGAATTACTATATTTTGTTTACATGTATAAATTGTAGAAAAATTGCATTGAACACTCTACAAATCTGATATTTTTTTCTCAAGAGACTTCTGTATGTGATGTTATAAAAGGCGCCGACGAAGAGCCATTTTGGAATCATAAAAATAATGACGGGGGAAGTAGCAAGTTGATCCAGCATTTGTTTTTACACACCTCGCATAAGTTCTCTGTTTCATGC
>OY744552.1:42331889-42339389 GCA_963556195.1 Sepiola atlantica
AACAACCTCCCTGATGCAATTGTGTCCGAGATGGGTATATTTGCTAATGACACCATGCACTATTCTCGACATTTGGCCAAAATCGAATGTGTACATACCCAAGGCAATGACTGAATCCTTTGAAAATAATCTCCAGTCTGTAGTGGAATGGGGCCAAAAATGGATGGTTGCGTTTAATGCTACTAAGACAAAGCTTATTTCCTTTAATAATTATAAGAAACCTTTCAAACCATCGATTTTCATGACTAATAAGACTTTACCTGAGTCCATCATTCAAACTACACTTTATTTTTCTCTCAGCCTAAAATAAATATATAATACTAAGTTATTTCCCTTGCATTGAAGAAGAAGGAGTTATCTGCCCTTGCAGTGGAACAGTCGGCCATTACAGCTTGTGAGATAAATTTTTATTTATTTTTATTTTTTTAACGTAGTTCACGCCAAACAAGGCAGGCCGCCACTGTAGACATAAGGGGCTACTGAGGAAAAAGAAAAGGGGAGAAGGTTGGGGGGGGGGGTCAACCTAAATTGGGATTTGCGCAGCAAGATGTCTGTTTACATTAATTTTAAATTTCTGCATGTCAGTACTGTCGGGGAAACAGGGGGCAGGGAGGAAGTTCCAGAGGCCAGCAGCACGAGGAAAGAAGCTATTTGAGTAGAAAGCTCTCCGGCATCTGGGGACCTCCACAGTGAATGGATGGGATTTAGTTGATTGTCGAGTTGGTCTAGTGAATTTATGTCGAGGGGGCACCAGAGTAGCCAGTTTATCGAAGCATAATCCATTGAAGTATTTGTAAAACAAGCACAAGAATGCTACATTGCGGCGATGGGACAGGGACTGGAGCTTGGTTGACAGTGAGGGATCTATTAGGTTGGCGACTCTTTTTTGGACCTTGTCAAGGAGGGAGAGACTAGTAGATGATGCACCAGCCCAGATGTGACAACAATACTCGATGCATGGGCGGATGGTGGCTTTGTAGAGATACAGGATAATGTCAGGTGTGAGGAGTTTACTAGCACGGTAGAGGGAGCCAACCTTCTTTGCAGTAGCCTTGGCAATGTCTTCAATGTATTTGTTCCAATTCCTGTTACCTGTGAAGGTTAGGCCGAGGAGTTTGAATGATGAACTCTTAGGTAGGGTGTTATTTGCCATGACAATCGGTGGTTGGAGCGGTTTCTTGTAGTTGTTGAAGGAAAGGAGCTTAGTCTTGTAGCATCTGTTTGTTTTTTTTTGTTAATCTGCTAAATTTGGTTAAGCAACGAAGAGATAAGGAAGATAAAAATAAGAAGAGAAAGATAAAAACTGAACTGGAAACAAGCAATCGAGAGTAATTTGCAAGCAACGCGCAGAAGCTGGAGGGATGCTGCGGATATCTAGTTTTAATTCACCATCTTTTTTCTATTCTTCCACCACGTGTTCATATTTTATTCCGTCCACCATTTTTACTCAATTTAGTTCTGCCATTTTTTCTTATTCTGCTACAAACCATATCTTCCTCCCTTGGCCTTTTGGCTAAGATCAAAGTGTAGTATCTGTTCCTGTTACCTGTGAAGGTTAGGCCGAGGAGTTTGAATGATCAACTCTCAGGTAGGGTTGCCACGTCATTACAGATTTTAATTGTAACGCATCCAGTGGTTTCTACCTCATCATTTAACCTGTAAAGTAGTTAAATAAATCTGATAACGGTTGTACTTAGTCCTTTGATCATTTTTGATTTGTTATTAAACCAATAACAACGGTTATTATTCGACGTAACAATATTAAATACATTGATTTTTAAAGTAGTCGTGTTTTTCTTTTAATTATTAATATATCACAGCATATACGTGTTAATGATATAATCAGTGATAATATCCTATGAAGTTTTTCTACCAAGGCTGCTTTTAAGCTATCGAACAACAACACACGCAGGAAGATTAGAAAAGCCCATCAGCTTTAATGGGAATACAAATTAGAGCTCCGTTAACTATGTCGTATTGTACAAATGAAAAAATCTGGTACAAAATGAACAAAGAATCAAATCCAGAAAGGACAGAATTTATCGTGTGAAAAGGCCACAATACAGCTATAATAAATAGAGAAAACGGAAACAGTGGGTTGACCCATGCAGATCAAATAAGGTTCCAGGGTGAATACGAAGAGCAAAATAAACAAATCGCTATGACTTCATCCGTTATTGAGTTATTAGAACAACTTGTACAGAATGAAATGTAAGAAGATGAAACCATGCAAGAGAAAGCAGGTCAAAATGAGGATTCGGAGTCGGAGTCGGATTCGGAGTCGGAGTCGGATTCGGAGTCGGATTCGGATGAAAGGGGTTACATTTTAGTGCAAGATAGGTCACGATCTCCCAGAGAAAGAAATAAGGGAGAGAGAGAAGAGCGAAGTAATATCGAAAATACGTTTCAGGGAGATGTGGTGGGAGGTGACGGTGGTTAAGTGGATATCGACACAGACTGAAGACCTGGGTGTTCCAAGTTCGAATCCAGTCGGTTCCACACTACCACTTTCACTTAGGGATGTTGGCAACCTTCTCGTGGTCCTTCCCGTAAGTACCCGATGTCTTTCCAGAAAGATTTCTAACCAGAAAAACATCGGGGAAACTAATGCCAACACCAGAATCATCTGATTCACACGAAAGAAGAAAGAAGAAGAGAGATGTGGTGATATTGGCTAATTGATACGCATAATTAGCATAACTAGAAATAGATTACTATATAAGTCTCTCTTTAAGTATAGCTAGCAGTGAAAGTACACTAGCAACTGACTAGGTAAATCTACAACGTCACAACACTCACGTTGTTTGCTAGATATTTTATTTACTTAACTAGTGGATCTGCATTTCCTTAACTATGCGTGGCTTTTGAACTATCTTCAGACGGTGTGTGTGAGAGGGTCGAGGGGGGTTACATTACATGTTTTGTTATTAATTATCTGCTGCAACTGAAATCTAACTTCAAATCTTTCCTATGTCGTATGAAGCTTAAAATTAAGCCAAGAAACAAAACCTCACAAACCTGTTATAATCTCTGACGACAAGAAGAATGTGCTCCTTGTATTCACGTAACTCTTTTTGTTTCCCAAAAGCTCGAGAAGCGTAATGCGGAATTTCAAATCCCAAATGTTCCCAATAGATAATTTCCTGGAACATCTTCAGCAACGTTCTGCAAAACAAATGTTTTTTTAAAGAAATGACGATTACCATTCAACATAATCTTATATAAATAGAGTTTTTGTCCGTCCGTTCGTCACAATTCAATAATAAGCGATAATAAAAAATAAATAAATGGATGGGTAAACATTATCAATAGCGTTGAAATTTATTTTTTATAGTCCAAAACAATTTATTTTGCTTTAACTACGTATTGATGGTAAAAACTATTTAATATTTAATATATACTAGAATCTGGGCCCGTAGGGCAATAATTTTAGTGGTTAAAATTTGCAGAATATTCAAAAGAATTTTACAGGAATATAAAAGTTAGTTTTAGTGAAGAAATGTTCATTGGTACAGTTTATACAACGTGTGTTCTTTGGTAGAAATTGTTCAGTGAATAAGCATGACGCAAGGGTTAAAGATGTGTATATCTATATTTATTAGTGTGTCTGAGTGGTAATGTGATACTGTGTGTGTGTGTAGGTTTTACCTTCTGGTGTTACTGTTTCTGATTCATAGTGGTTTGCTGACTGATTGTTGAGGACGTATCCTCGACTTGGTATGAAAAACAACACCATAGGAAGAATGGGTTTGTAGATTAATTTGAATTTGAAGAGATTTTTGTTACCTGGTCTTCCCAAATGGTCACCCATTTAGTACTGGGCAGGCTCTACGTTGCTTAGCTTCAGTGATCTTACTGTAACCGTGTTAACGCAATTATCTAAATAAAAAACTACAACAGTTTTTTTTCATTTATCACTCCTCTATTTCCATCAAAACATCTCACTGTTATTTAAATCAATAATCCAACATATATGGCACGACGATAGTGACCCTTTTGGGGGAGCTGGAGTTCCCCACATCTGAAAGCCTTGTACCTGGCTCCCATTGTCCTCTGGGGGAGACACGTAAAATCGACAACGTGTTGCATTAGAGCATAACGAAGGCAGCAAGCTCGCACTCAACTAAAGATAACGGTTAAAGCAGTGTTAGGTGAATTAAAAACATTGGTGATCATGTTCTCTCTATCTCTCTTTCCTTTTCATGCATATTGTGTCTCTTTCCCTCTCTTTCAGACCTCTCTCTCTCATTTATCACAGCGAGGGAGATTTACCAGTTGGAATTTATTTTTCGTACATAACGGGTTGTACGTAAACCAACTCCAGCCGACTTTCAATTTCAGCAAGCCGATGGTTTCCTTCAGCGAGATAATTAATTCTCAAAAGAGAATGATCATGCCTAAATCCTGACCAAAGACCCGTCAAGACTACGGACGAGATTGATTCCTTCATTGAAGGGGATGTTGCTATCGTTTCTCAAGGTGAGGACCACAAAGTTACACTCCGCTGGCAAGTGATAGTATTACACATGGTCTTTTTAAATACTGTATACATACCTACCTGTACCTGGTATGGCATTCACCCTGGGCGCGTTGAATCGGCTTCTTCCGAAAGAGGAAGTTTCTAGGGAATATCAAATTTACAAACGGTCCTCAGTCATATGTATATCCCAGTTAGGGGGGATACCGTTGTTAGGTTTTTGTAGTTCTTGCAGGGAAGTGTCGCCATCCTCCTACATACAGCACCTGGTATTCCCAAATGGTCTCCCATCTGGTACTGACCAAGCTCAACGTTGCTTAACTTCAATGATCTAAAGAGAACCGGTGTGTCAACGTGATTATGGCACATATAAATATATGATTATGCCGTATATATATATGATTATGATGTCTATATATATGATTATGATGTATATATATATGATTATGCCGTATATATATATATGATTATGCCGTATATATATATGATTATGATGTATATATATATATGATTATGATGTATATATATATGATTATGCCGTATATATATATATGATTATGCCGTATATATATATATGATTATGATGTATATATATATGATTATGATGTATATATATATGATTATGATGTATATATATATATGATTATGATGTATATATATATGATTATGATGTATATATATATATGATTATGCCGTATATATATATGATTATGATGTATATATATATGATTATGCCGTATATATATATGATTATGATGTCTATATATATGATTATGATGTATATATATATGATTATGATGTATATATATATGATTATGCCGTATATATATATATGATTATGCCGTATATATATATATGATTATGATGTATATATATATGATTATGATGTATATATATATGATTATGATGTATATATATATATGATTATGATGTATATATATATGATTATGATGTATATATATATATGATTATGCCGTATATATATATGATTATGATGTATATATATATGATTATGCCGTATATATATATGATTATGATGTCTATATATATGATTATGATGTATATATATATATGATTATGATGTATATATATATATGATTATGCCGTATATATATATATGATTATGCCGTATATATATATATGATTATGATGTATATATATATGATTATGATGTATATATATATGATTATGATGTATATATATATATGATTATGATGTATATATATATGATTATGATGTATATATATATATGATTATGCCGTATATATATATGATTATGATGTATATATATATGATTATGATGTATATATATATGATTATGCCGTATATATATATATGATTATGCCGTATATATATATGATTATGATGTATATATATATGATTATGATGTATATATATATATGATTATGCCGTATATATATATATATATGATTATGCCGTATATATATATATATATATGATTATGCCGTATATATATATGATTATGATGTATATATATATGATTATGATGTATATATATATGATTATGCCGTATATATATATATGATTATGCCGTATATATATATATATGATTATGCCGTATATATATATGATTATGATGTATATATATATGATTATGATGTATATATATATGATTATGATGTATATATATATGATTATGCCGTATATATATATGATTATGATGTATATATATATGATTATGCCATATATATATATATGATTATGATGTATATATATATGATTATGCCGTATATATATATGATTATGATGTATATATATATGATTATGATGTATATATATATGATTATGATGTATATATATATGATTATGATGTATATATATATATGATTATGATGTATATATATATGATTATGATGTATATATATATGATTATGATGTATATATATATGATTATGATGTATATATATATGATTATGCCGTATATATATATGATTATGATGTCTATATATATGATTATGATGTATATATATATGATTATGCCGTATATATATATATGATTATGCCGTATATATATATGATTATGCCGTATATATATGATTATGCCGTATATATATATGATTATGATGTCTATATATATGATTATGATGTATATATATATGATTATGCCGTATATATATATATGATTATGCCGTATATATATATGATTATGATGTATATATATATATGATTATGATGTATATATATATGATTATGCCGTATATATATATGATTATGCCGTATATATATATGATTATGATGTATATATATATGATTATGATGTATATATAGGAGAGAGCAAAAAGCCAAACACAATTTTTTTTTTATTTATTTAAAATTATTTACGAATTATCTCCCTTGAACCATTTGGATAATTTAGGAATGTTATTTATTTAAGTATTTATTTATATTTATTTTATTTATTTATTTATTTAGCTATTAATTTTAATTCATTTATTTATTTAGCTATTTATTTTAATTCATTTATTTATTTAGCTATTTATTTTAATTCATTTATTTATTTAGCTTTTTATTTTAATTCATTTATTTATTTAGCTATTTATTTTAATTCATTTATTTATTTAGCTATCTATTTTTATTTATTTATTTATTTAGCTATTTATTTTAATTCATTTATTTATTTAGCTATTTATTTTAATTCATTTATTTATTTAGCTATCTATTTTTATTTATTTATTTAGCTATTTATTTTAATTCATTTATTTATTTAGCTATTTATTTTAATTCATTTATTTATTTAGCTATTTATTTTAATTCATTTATTTATTTAGCTATTTATTTTGATTCATTTATTTATTTAGCTATTTATTTTAATTCATTTATTTATTTAGCTTTTTATTTTAATTCATTTATTTATTTAGCTATTTATTTTAATTCATTTATTTATTTAGCTATTTATTTTAATTCATTTATTTATTTAGCTATTAATTTTAATTCATTTATTTAGTTAGCTATCTATTTTAATTCATTTATTTATTTAGCTATTTATTTTAATTCATTTATTT
>OY744552.1:42346889-42361889 GCA_963556195.1 Sepiola atlantica
TTTCTTGTCAGTTTCTCGACGCGGCGAGCGATTCGTCGGTTTTCCGGTGTTAATTGGTGGGGTATGGCACCTAACGTTGTATCGTGGGCCATTCCTCGAGCGCTTTCGGTCTCGCGACCGTCTTCAGGAGGCTGGGTCTTATTGTTACTCACAGCCGTATTTATAGTTTTATTATTAGTTATATATATATTGATTTACATATATATATATATATATACAGGGTGGGCCAAAATAAGGGTCCTATCTTTAAATTTGAATAACTTGAATTTGAATAACTTCCACAAAATAAAAGTTAAACTCACCAAACTTTATGTGTGTGTAGACTGACCCTTCCGAGATTTTTTGAAATAAACAAAACAAATTTTAGCCGAAAAACACTTCTTAAAACTTACAAAAACTAAAGTATTGTTTTTTACACTGTTTTGAGTTTTTTAAGCAAAAATAATGTTTTCTAAATGAGGGTACGTTCCTTAGGGCTAATACGGCTCATGCTTGCTTCGGAAGGGGTCCTTTACTTATTCTAAAAAAAAAACTTTTTTTAAATCAATAAATAAAAAAGTTATGAATTTTTAAAAATAGGACCCTTATTTTTGCCCACCCTGTATATATATATATATATATATATATATATATATATATATATATATATATATATATATATATATATATATATATATATATAACTCTATCTGTATATATTCACGGCTATCTACTGCATCGATAGCAAACGAATTTCCCGCCTGGATAACTTTTTGCATTTTTGGACCACCATTCACCATTTGGATTATTTTTTAATTAACCGCTCTGATATCTTGCCTGGAGCTATTTTTAACTTGTTGACGTGGATGAACTGTATAGGTTTACAAAAAAGTATATTTTGGGCCGATATATTTGATGTTTTATATACTTTTATGTATTTTTATACATATTTTTTTATATATTTCCAAAGTTTAATTTTTATTACCTGCAGTAATGTCATTGCGGTAATGGTCCTCTGAGGAGAAGATTTTCTTTGAAAACTCATGAGTTAAGGACTTTAAAGAACTTTGCCTGAACATTGAACTGTAATAAAATTTGATTCGCACCTTATTCTATTCTTTCACTTTATATATATATATATATATATATAAAATATAATAACACGAAATCACATAATTGTCGATGCAATAATTTATTTCAACCGTTCGGTTTTTTCAAGCATCACTCAGACAATTACATTTTTGAGACTGATAGAAAATTGAATTTCCCTACCACAATTCCAATACAATCAGAGATGGTGGTGGTAGCAACCAATTTGATACATCTTTTATAGAGAGGGGGAAATTTAAAACTTATATTTAACTATGGCGGGCGAAGGGGAGGGATCTTTAAGTTAATCAACTAAAAACTGCCGTGCCAAAATTATGACACATATGACTTGGCGATATCATACATATAGGCAATTTTACTCACGCGCATACACAAAACTAAATACGCACACATCATATGCGCACTCACATACATAAGAATGGATAACAAAAAAATATGAATCATTTAGAATTGCGTTTTGCTGTTAAAGGGCCGGACGCATCTGGAAGTGGACGTATGTGGGGAGATCGTTTGGTTTGGCTTGCGCGATTTAGTGTGGGTGGACCTGTACAGTCGAGTGCAAAATAAACTAGTTCTCACAGTCGGAGCTCACAGATGTTGATGGGGCCACCACGTTGACGAGATCTCAGATCAAAGGTCATGGTGCACCTGCGCAGGGGGGGGGGGGTTCTATGACGTCACAGGCTTTTGTGTGGGAAACAGAGTTTTGCCAGTCTGGGTTTTGGAAGCAAGCCGAACGGACGATTTCTCTATGTAGTCTTCAACATGATTGGGGGAATTAAATTCCCTAAGAGAATACAGGTATGAGATTCCTTCTTCCCTCCTCATCCTCGAATGGCTAAGGACTTAAGCTAGGAATTAACTACGATAGAGTAGTAATTTGGTCTCTCCCTTAACGTTGGTGAAACATCTCTAAGATCGACACGGTAGACTGAAGCCTGAAATAAACCAATCAAAGTTTAAAATATTGTTTGTCTCGTGAATCGTGGTATGAAGCTTTTTGTTGTAGCGGCGATGTTCACGGCAGTACAGAAGAGAAGGAAGAAGACAACCACTAGACGACACACCCCTCCACACGACGAGGAAAGGGAGAAGGTACGAGAATTTAAAAGGTATGCAACATATGCCTTTTTGGTGTTAAAAATGACCAGTTGTTTAAGCGAGAACTACCACGGCCCATTCCGGGACGGGTATACAAAGCGAGAACTGCCACGGCCCATTCCGGGACGGCTATGCAACAATAGAAGCCAGATAGATTTTGCCTTTTGTGTGTTCACTGTCAAAGTGATCAGACATCTCTTCCAAGGCTCCCCCAACTCCACCCCTACGAAGACCGGGTTGCTATATGCATTTGCTGCAAAAAGAAACCCGAATAAATCAAGCGGAAACAGACTAAACAGTTGCATGCGACTCAGGTACATTTACCATATCCGTGGTGATCTGAGAAAACTAACCCAAAACATCTGCTCTGGACGATGTATTGGCTACAACTCACAACAGAACAAAATCACGTTGGTGATGTAAGAAGAAGTATGGCGATTTGTGTTCCTACGCCAGAGCATCTGATTGGCTGGGTGGGTGGGAGTCAATCACTCCAGTGGTAAACCTGTTCATTTACATCAGGGGCGGGCAACCTTTTCAGAGTGAGGGCCAGATGAGACTTTTAGATGGAGATCGCGGGCCGAAGTGAAAAAACAAAATCTTAGAATTACTATATTTTGTTTACATGAATAACTTGCACAAAAATTGCATTGAACACTCTACAAATCTGATATTTTTCTCAGGAGACTTCTGTATGTGATGTTATAAAAGGCGCCGACGAAGAGCCATTTTGGAACCATAAAAAAATAATGACGGGGAAAGTAGCAAGTTGATCCATCATTCGTTTTGACACACCTCACATAAGTTCTCTGTTTCATGCCCTTTCCTCGTCTCTCGTTTCCTCTCTCTCTTTCTCTTTTTCTATTTTTATCTCAGGCCAAGAAATTGAAATTAATAGTTAAAGAAAAATGAAATATACATACATCATCACTCGCTGATATTCATAAATTTTATCCCACTGTAAATCTTAATTGAAACCTACTTTTACGTCTATGTCACAGAATGATATGAGTTTTACTGGGAGGTCTGCGGGCCGGATTGCAATAATAAAGCATAGCAGGGTGGCGGGCCGGACGCTAAGCCTTTGCGGGCCAGATGTGGCCCGCGGGCCGGAGGTTGCCCGCCCCTGATTTACATCAAAGGAAAGTAGTGCATAATACAATTAAAATATGTGACTGCTACACAGTGAAAAGCAGGTAAACATAAACTTTAATTTTTTTTTTTATTTTAATGAAGAAAACAACGGTGAAATTTCCACAGGTCCCACAACTAAAACATTAATCGGCCATTTTCAACCAAAAACAAAAACGATGTCGTTTAGTGACTTACCATCATATTACGTTCAATCCGTTTCTTAAGAGAAAAGATCCAACATCCGGTACCGGAAAATTTCGGATGGCCGACGGTCAAGCAAACAAACTTTTTGGACAATTCCTTCTTGACGGCATTCAGGTCTTCATTCAAAATGTTGAATACGACCTGCGTCTTTTTGTCAAGGACTCGGCGTATGATCTGTTTGGAATATAAAAGGATTGAAAAAATAATAATAATAATAATAATAATAATAATAATAATAATAATAATAATAATAATAATAATAATGTAGCAAACTTGCTCAAAACGAGTACAAGAACAGACATGACTGTGTGGAGAAAGCAGTACATTGGGAACTGTGCAAACAATTGAATTTCGAATATGCAGACAAATGGTACAAACATAAGCCAGAAACAGTACTGGAAAACGAAAAACACAAAATCATCTGGGATATGGATATACAAACAGACAAACTCATACAAGCAAGGAGACCGGATGTTATAATAATCAACAAGAAGGAAAAATCTGGCAAAATCGTAGACTTCGCCGTTCCAGCAGACCACAGAGTGAAAAGCAAAGAAATGGAAAAACGAAGCAAATACACAGAACTAGCCAGAGAACTGAAAGGAATATGGAGAATGAAGAAAGTCAGTATAATACCAATAATTGTAGGAGCACTAGGAACAATCCCCAAAAACCTGGAAAAAAGACTGAGAGAAATTGTGATCAAAGGTATCATTGGAACTATACAAAGGACAGCAATGATCAAAACAGCTACAATCTTAAGAAAAATTATTGAATTCGGAAACTAACCCGCATAAGCTATGAAGGTTCATACGGAATCTAACACAGGAAGAACACAAACACTAATGAAAGAACACACCACAAACAAACAGAAAATGCAAGAAACATCACTTAATAAGCTCCCCTCATACTCCAATAAATTACAACGACCTCAACTGACACAACACAAAATGGATCAATGAACAGAAATATCAAGAAACACCATAAGCTCACCCCCCACCCCCCACCCCAATAAATAAATAAAAAATAATCAGCTATCCCTCCCCTCCAAAAAAAAAATTGTACCAGCCTAGACTGACACCACACAAAATATTTGCATAGGGTCAAGAAGGATGAGAAGACCGAGGAGGGACAGCACAAACCAGACCTCCACTGGAAGTGCAGAGACTGCTGGGACCTTGGGGAGGCTTATTGCCACCCAAATCCCAGAGAAGACCAATGGTCATTACCAGCGAGAAATCAATGGTAAACGGCTGTTGTGATACTGCAAGTTTATTTGCGGTGGCTATCGAAAAGAGGTGGAGAATACTGGAAATCTGGGGAGACTTGTTGTCACTCAGACTCCAGGGAATACCACCGGTTGTCGGTGAGCAATCACTGATGACCTGTGTGAGAACTCCTAGTGAGTAAATAATAATAATAATAATAATACATGCATACTAATTTTTTTAATTCACGACCCTACATGAAAAACTAGCGCAGAAACTGAGAGGATATATCCACAAAACAGACGTATCAGAGTGGATGATCAAAGGAAGGACAACGCTAATACAAAAAGACGCCAAAAAGGGAACAATCCTAACCAACTACAGGCCAATAACCTGTTTACCAACAATGAGGAAAATCCTAATGGCACAACCGAGAGAACAAATCTACCAATCCCTGAACAATCGTGGACTGCTCCCCGAGAAACAAAAAGGATGCCGGAAAATGGGAAAGAGGGACGCATGATCTGCTATAAATGGATTAAAAGATCCTGAAGGAGGTAAAAAGTAGAAAAAAGAACATATCCATGGCATGGATTGACTACAAAAAAGCTTACGACAAAATCTCTCAAGCATGGATAATTGAATGCTTAAAAATATACAAGATACCCGACAGGATTATTAATCTTATTAAGAAAGCAATGAAAACATGGAGACTAGAACTGACAGCTGGAGGACAACACCTGACTGAGATAAAAAAAACAGAGAAGCATTTTCCAAGAAGACTCCCTATCACCACTACTGTTTATCATAGCCATGATGCTACTCAACTACATACTCAAAAAATGTGATGCCGGATACAAGTTTACAGACACAGAAGAAAGAATAAACCACCTCATGTATATGGACGATCTGAAACTATTTGCAAAAAGCAAAAAGGAACTGGAAAAGCTGATAAATATGACCAAAATCTTCAGTCAGGACATTCAAATGGAATTCGGAATGGAAAAGTGTGCACTGCTAGAGATGAAAAGGGGAAAACTGGAGACGACAGAGGACATGGAACTGCCCAATCAAGAGGAGATGAGGGCACTAGGTGAACAGGTGAGCTTTATATTTGGGAGTTCTGGAAGTAGACACCATCAAATCCAAAAAAATGAAAGAGAAGATTGGAAAAGAATATTTGCGAAGAATAAGAATACTCTCAGGAACAAAATGATACAGCAATTCTTGAGTAACAGGAATAAACGCCTGGTAGCATCACTAATAAGATACTCTGGACCATTCATAAGCTGGACTAAAGAAGAACTCAGGCACCTTGACCAGAGGACTAGAAAATTAATGACCATGCACAACACACTACATCCTAAAGATGATACAGACAGACTACGTGAAGAGAAACGAAGGAGAAAGAGGACTGGTAAGAATAGAAGACTGTGTGGAAGACACAAAAAAAGAGCTGGAGAAATACATAACCCAGAACACGGAACGGTTAATCACCGCAGCAAGAGACACCATTCCAACGAACAACTTGGGAAGCATCAAAACCAGAAACAAAAATACCAGAAAAGAAAAGTGGGAAGAAAAACAACTACATGGACGTTTCATAAGACTGACAAGAGAAGAAACAAACGGAAATATCTGAGCATGGCTAAGAAAAAGACACTTGAACAGAGAAACGGAATCTTTACTGACAGCTGCACAGAACAATGTGATTAGGACAAACTACATTAAAGCTAAAATAGTAAATCCTATAATAAGTGAATACAGCAAACTAATCCAAAAAGAATACAAGAACAGAAGTGACTGTGTGGGGAAGGCAGTACACTGGGAACAATGCAAACAATTAAATTTCGAATATGCAGACAAATGGTGCAAACATAAACCAGAGACAGTACTGGAAAACGAAAAACACAAAATCCTCTGGGATATGGATGTACAAACAGACAAACTCATACAAACAAGGAGGCCGGATATTATAATAATCGACAAGAAGGAAAAATCCTTCCAAATCGTAGACTTTACGTTCCAGTAGACCACAGAGTGAAGATCAAGGGGATGGAAAAACGAAGCAAATACACGGAACTTGCCAGAAACCGGAAAGGAATATGAAGCATGAGAAAAGTCAATATAATACCAATAATCGTAGGAGCACTAGGAACAGTCCCCAAAAACCTGGAGACTGGGAGAAATTGGAATCTAAGAGATCACTGAGATCATGCAAATGGAGGCCATGATCCAAACAGCTGCAATCTTAAGAAAAATCCTCGAATGCAGAAACCAATGTGGATAAGCTACAAATCGTAACCAGTCACATGGAAGTTACAATAGGAAGAAAACAAAATCACAGGAAGGACACCACCACACGAACAAAGGAACAGAAACTGCAAAAAATATCATAAGCTGTCTCCCCCCCCCCCCTCAAAAAGATGGCACCGGCCTCGTCTGACACCATATAAAATAGTCGTAAAAGGGTCACGGAGGATGAGAAGACCGAAGAGGGACAGCACTAACCAGACCTCCACTGGAAGAGTGCATAGAATGCTAGGACCTTGGAGAGGCTTATTGTCACTCAAATCCCAGGGAAGACCAATGGTCGTTGCCAGTGAGAAATCAATGGTAAGCGGCTGTTGCAATACTGCAAAGTCATTTGCAGTGCTGATCGAAAAGAGATGGAGAGTACTAAAAATCTGGAGAGGCTTGTTGTCACTCTGACTCTAGGGAACACAACTGGTTGTTTTCAGTGAGCAATTATTGACAATGACCTGTGTGATAACTCCTAGTGAGCAGAAATAATAATAATCACTCAAACTTCAGGAAACACCACTGGTTATTATCAGTAAGTAATCTCGTATGATGACCTGCGTGAGAACTCCTAGTGAGTAACAACAACAACAATAATAATAATAATAATAATAATAATAATAATAATAATAATAATAATAATAATAATAGTAATAACAATAATAGTAATAATAATAATAATAATAATAATAATGATAATGATAATATAATAAAATAATATAATAATACTCATAATAATAATAATATAGTAATCATAATAAAATTAATAATGATAATAATAATAATAATAATAATAAAATAATATAATGATAATCATATTATAATGATAATAATAATATAATAATAATATAAAAATGTTAATAATAATAAAAATAATATAATAATAATATAATAATGATAATAATAATAAAATAATATAATAATAATATAATAATGATAATAATAATTGAAATAATATAATAATGATAATAATAATAAAATTATATAATAATAAATATATAAAAATAATTTAATAATAATATAAAAATGATGATGATAAAAATTAAAAAAAACATAATAAAAATAATATAAAAAAAAATAAAATATAATAATTTGATAACTAATAATAGATATTAAGTGACATCGATAGTAAGTGACAAATAGAAGCACATAATGAGTCACCACTTATCAAGGCCAAAAGCCACTCGAGGATAAGGATTAATGCAATGGATAGATTTCCATTATCTACTTTCCTCCCCACGAGGGCAGAGTTAGACACAAGGTCGGTTTTTAATGTGGGGAAGATTCAGTTTCGTCCAAAAAGGGGCACTCTGGCTTGGGACAAAATTTTAAATTGCCTCAGTCTAGAAAGATTTCGCCTTCACTGACCGAGAACAGAAAAGATGAACAGTACAGATGCTACACTTTGCCCGCTAGCCAAAAGACGAAGATTGTCAGTTGAATGACGAAGAATAATATAAGAAGGTTGGAAATGGTGAATGGAATGAAAAAAAATTAGTTACTTATGAGAACGAGTTATTATTAACTTGCAGGCTTTGCCCGCTCACTACCGTTTCACGGTTTATATTTTGAAAATATACACGCTGATATGACAAATAGAAACATTTCTTTTTTATCAAGGCCAGAAGCCACTTGAAAAAGTAAACAGAACGGTTCTCACGATCAAACAAGCATCTCGCGTTCAGCGGTTTTCTACATTTCATCTAATCGGTAACAACGAGTAAACATCAGACATAACAAGAACACACGATGTTATCTCTGTAACCAGTTCTTTGTTTCGTATGTCTGTTTCACGACATACCAACCCTTTTGGGGGATTTATTTAATGCCAAAGCAGAAAACTCATTATAAACAAGATCTTGCAGATTCATACCTGTCTATACCGTATTAGTTTGTTAATAAATGGAATAGATCCAATGGTATTTGTACTCGGCTTGCCAATTCCATAGTTGTTAGGGCAACCTAACAAAACAGAATCGAGTTATTTCCCTTGGATGAAAAGAAAGAGTTATCGCCCTTGGATAAAAGAAGTCGTCTGCCATGGCAGTTGTAAAAGTAAACAGAACGGTTCTCACGATCAAACAAGCATCTCGCGTTCAGCGGTTTTCTACATTTTCTTTAATCGGTGTCTTTGTTAAAGGTTCTACGTCGTCCTTCCTTCATTTTTGAGTTGAAATTAAACTGATAACAACGAGTAAACACCAGACATAACAAGAACACACAATGTTACCTCTCTGTTAGAGAAATGCATGAAGATATCAAGGAGTTCCACGCCGCCTTGCACCGTTGTGACCGTTTCAAAAGACAAATTGATTAAGTTTTGCACCATGACTTCCAAATCTTTCACGCCGGCTCGGAATCTGGAAAAAGAAATGGAAACGATGATGATGATGATGATGATGCTGATGAGTATGATGATGATGATGATGATGATGATTATGATGATGATGATGATGATGCTGATGATGATGATGATGCTGATGCTGATGATTATGATGATGATGATGATGCTGCTGCTGCTGCTGATGATGATGATGATGATGCTGCTGCTGCTGCTGCTGCTGCTGCTGCTGATGATGATGATGATGATGATGATGATGATGATGATGATGATGATGATGATGATGATGATGATGATGATGAAATAGCAACGATGATGATGATGACTTTAAGATAAGGATTTTCATGAAAATTAAACCGACGAGAAATCTTGAATGGGAAAATTATGAAAGGACGAAAGTATAATTTTATTTGTTTGTAACTCATGTTTTATTGTGTTTATGTATATATTATGATATATTTATCTACCTATATTAAAATTTGAAAAGCAAAACATGATGCAATATAAAATGAATAAAATCATTTATCTTTTCATTTATTTATTCTTTTAGGCAAGACTTTCGATAAAAATATATCATTTTCAAACAAGACTTTTTCCTTATTTTTTTTTTCTTCATTTTGTTAGTATTAACCCCAGGGTGGCGAATCAACCGTAAAGACAGAAAAAAATGCACGTCAAGGTATTAAAGGCGACAGTTTGAAGTACGGTCAAGTTCGGGCGATGTGTTGCACTGGGTTGTCGCGTGTTTGACTAAGAAAATTGATCACATCTTAAAAAGCATCCATGTGTATGAATATTTTATATTCAAATTTGAATATTCATTTATATATATATATATATATATATATATATATATATATATATATATAAATGGAATGATAATTAATATTTATGGCAATTAAGCTACACAGAGGCTCCCGGGTGACACAACAAAGGATATAGACCAATCTATAGAAAACAGAACAATAGAACAGGATATAGTAAGTAACACTAACAAGACCTTTGTTCGTGGGAAGACCAACGATTGGCTGAGAGAACAACAAAGAATCTGATTGGTTAACTAGCTAGCCGTGTATATATAAAAAAAACAACCGGTCAAAAATAACTCCATGCATTTTAGCCTGAAGATTTCCCCGGGGATGAAACGTGGGAGCGTCTGTGTAGCTTAATTGCCATAATATATTTTCATAGCTTACTACCTCGCTCTACTTACGTATCGAGCACTGTAGAATTAAATACTGAAAATTGATACATAAAAAATTATATCTCCTTATAAAGTGTTATGTGGATACATGAAATACTAATTAATATACAGGGTGTTTCAAAAGTCTTGGGAACATTACAAATGCGTATATCTCATGAACTATTCCAGGTAGAAAAATGAAACTGGTGCCATTTTAAAGCTTGCTTAATCAAGTTTTTGGTCATACTAATGATTTTCGTGTTATCTTTCCAGGTGCAGTAATGGCGTTCTCTAAACAAGACAAGGCATTTTGCGTCCTCCAATTTGCAAAGACTGAATCGTGGACATGTGTTCAGCGTGCATTTCGCAGGAAATTTAAAAAATAAGCCCCTGAAAGGAAATCCATTGTCAGATGGCATGCTAAATTTGTGAAAGATGGGTGTTTGTGCCCAAGTAAGCGAACAGGTCGCCCTTCAATTTCAGAAGATGCAGTTGAGCAAGTTCGGACAGCCTTTCAGCGGAACCCCCGTAAATCAGTGAGAAGAGCCAGCAGGGAACTTCAGCTTGCTCCAGCAACTGTCTGGCGTGTCTTAAGGAAACGACTGCAAATGATACCTTACAAGCTCAAGTTGGTCCAAAAGTTGAAGGACACTGATAAGCCACTTCGCCGTGACTTTTGCATTGCAATGCAAGAGAAGTTGGAAGATAACGGCTTTGATGACCGGCTTGTTTTTAGCGATGAGGCGACCTTCCATCTGAATGGCAAAGTTAACAAGCATAACACTCGCATATGGGGTACTGAGAATCCTCATGAACTTCTTGAGCACGAGCGAGATTCACCAAAAGTGAACGTGTTTTGTGCAATTTCCAAGAAAGGTGTCTATGGACCGTTCTTCTTTGAAGAGGCAACTATCACTGGTGAATCCTATCTCAACATGCTGGAAGACTGGTTAATGGCTCAGTTGGAACAAGCAAAATCTGATGACTTCATTTTTCAACAAGATGGTGCACCACCACACTGGAGTCTTAGAGTAAGGCAGTTTCTTAACACAAGGCTGCCTGGTAGATGGATTGGGAGATCTGGGCGAGGTGATGACGTTCTCATGCCCTGGCCTCCTAGGTCTCCAGATCTTACCCCGTGTGACATTTCCTTTGGGGCTTTGTCAAGCAACAAGTCTATGTGCCGCCCCTTCCAAGAGATATTGACGAACTAAAGGCTCGAGTAACGGCAGTTGTGGGAACCATTGACGTCAAGATGCTGGAACGCGTTTGGCAGGAAATGTAAAAATTTAAAAGTTTAAAAATTAAAAATTAAAAATTTAAAAATATATAAAAAAAATTTAAAATTTAAAAATATAAAAATATATAAAAAATATATATAAAAAAAAATATATAAAAAAATATAAAAATATAAAAAAATATAAAAATATAAAAATATAAAAAAATATAAAAAATTTAAAAAATTAAAAAATTAAAATAAGAGAGAGGGAAAAAATGTGAAAAAGGTGAATAAATTTATTCACCTATATCTAATGTTTGCCATTTGTGTAATGCTGAGAAGTTCCATATTTTTAAGGCCATCATGAACCCAAACACACATTTTTTTTTATATATATTTTTTTTATATATTTTTATATTTTTAAATTTTAAATTTTTTTTATATATTTTTAAATTTTAAATTTTAAATTTTTAAATTTTTAATTTTTAAATTTTTAAATTTTATTTCTCGAATCTTTATTTATTTATTTATTATTTATATATTGATTTTTATTTATATATTGATTTTTTATTTTTATTTTTATTTATATTTATATATTGATGATTTTTTATTTACACATGCATGTGTTTGTGTTTGTGTGAGTGTGTATATATAATATATATATATATATATATATATATATGTATATATATGCATATATATATATATATATGTACGTGTGTGTGTGCGTATGTATGTGCGTATGTGTACATGTGTATGTGTATATTTATTTTTTATTTTTTATTTATATATTTATTTATATATTGATTGATTATTTAAGGTTATATATTGATTTTTATTTATGTATATGTATATATATTTTTTTATCTATATATATATATTTTTTATCTATATATGAATTTTGAATTTTTATTTACATATGAATTTTTTTATATATTGATTTTTTATTTATATTTTGATTTTTGAATTTTTATATGATTTTTATTTATTTATATATTGATTTATTTATATTTCGATTTTTATATTTACATTTATTTTTATTTTTATTTTTATTTATTTATTTATTTATATATATTATATATTTATATTTATATTTTTATTTATATTTTTATTTACATTTTGACTTTTGATTCTTTATTTACATATTATGATTATATTTATATATTGAATTTTTTATTTATATATTGATTTTTTAATTTTTTAAATTTTATTTTAATATGTTTTCTATATAAAGATTTTTTATTTTTTATTTATATATTGATTTTTTTATTTATATATATTTTATTATTTATATAGATTTTTTATTTATATTGATTTATTTATATATTGATTTTTCATTTATATATTGATATTTTAATTATATATTGATTGATTTTTTATGTATATATTGATTTTTTATTTATGTATTTATATATTTATCTATATTTATATTTTTTATTTATATATTTATGTTTTTACTTTGAATTGAGAATTATTAATTGAAATGATCGAAATTCATAAAAGCATATATATATATTTTATATAATGATAAATAGTTACCTCCCCTTTTTTAGATAATTTAATTAATTAGAGTTGCGTACCTTAATTAATTATTTTCTACATATATATATATATGAAAATAATATATATAAATATAAAAGTAATATTTTATTATTATAAATTTAATTTTTTTATTTTTCCACTCCTTTCTTTCTTTCTTTCTTTCTTTCTTGCTTTACTTCTAAATATAGAATCTTTTAACGGCTTTTTCTGTCCTAAGCGTTTCTCGTCGGCTCTCCATTTCAAAATTCTGTGTACATAGCGTTTCATAACAGTTAGATGTTTTTTGAAGAAATTCCATCATTTACTATTTCAGACTATGCTGAAGACGACGGAATCGGGAATTCAACCCGTTTCTTGTCAGAAACCACTGGTCCATGTCTGATTAAAATCTGTATTTAAAAATATATATATATATATATATATATATATATATATATATATATATATATATATATATATAAATGGAATGATAATTAATATTTATAATTTTATTCTGATTGGCTAGTTCCTCACATGCTTAGCCAGAGGACTTGAGTGCCTACTAGACATCACCCTCGAGTGTCTTCGGTCTCTCTATAGAGGGGTTTGTCAGAGACTCTGACATGAGGATACTTTTTACTTGAAGTAAACCCTGATCAAATATTTTTTAAAAATGGTGTGCTGTCTCCTCAAGCCATCCAGCATGTCTCCCTAATTGCCTCTTATATTTCATTTTTTTTGTTGCTGCATTTATTTACAAATAGTCCAGTGATTTTTCTTTGGGGAGGGTAGATTCTTGGATCTTATCAGCTAGAATCTCATTGGATGTTTTGCTCCACTTTTCAAACTTTGAGTAGTGGTAGCAAAACAATAGCACCTTTTGTGCAACAATCCATGGTTGGGCTTTTAAGCCTCTTATGTTTCTTTTTTTGTTGTTGCTGTATTTGATGGAGATAGGTGGCCAGGACCTTTTGTCTCAAGGCCTGATGGCTGACCCTGGTTGGTCTCTGTCATGGCTGAAGCACCATTTCCAGAGGCAGGAAGGTTAACACCATTGCTTACATCTTCTCGCCTGGTGTATGAACGGGTTGATGGACCCTTTTTATCCGGAGTGCCGGTCTGCCAATATTTATTTTTGTTTTTATTCATATTTTTTATCATTCATTTCCTCATTGTCAACGGCTTCTAATTCTTTAATCATCACATGATTTCAGACAAGCCCTTCGTGGCGTACTAGTTAGCGCACTTGATTATAGTCCCAGTGATCAAGGGTTCGAATCCTGTCATAGTCCGCCACGCTGATGAGCCACAGTAATGGCGAAACACGTGTCCGTGGATAAGTATTTGATCTATAAAAAAATAAATATCAATATATATATATATAAATTTTTTAATAATCAAATATTATTTATATGAGCAGATAAGCTTGTTTCACCTTTTGAGGGCTCATCGGTGTGGCTCTACAACTGACTCGCCGACCGTACGGTTCGAACCTTAGACCTCGAGTCTTGTAATCCAACATCTATAATTCTGCGGCCAACCGATCAACTATGTGAATGAGACGTTAAATGTTAAACCGATGATGATGATGAGGATGAGGAGGATGACTACGATGACGACGATCATGAGGAGGAGGATGATGATGAGGATGATGATGATGATGAGGATGATGACAACGACGAGGAGGAGGATGACGACG
>OY744552.1:42364389-42414389 GCA_963556195.1 Sepiola atlantica
TTCCTTCACCTCCTCCCACACACGTACGACAACCACATGGAAACCTGTCCAGCCATGGTGAATTCCAGTCTCTCTTTTCAAGTAGGCTGACTCAGGTCTGCTGCTTGAAGGTGAATAGCTTAGCAACCGGCGTCCTTAGCAACCGGTGTCATTCCTCCTACACCTCTCTGTCCTCAGATCCCCTCGGAGGGAGTGTCGCTGAGCTTTAGACCTATTTTGAGAGATGTTATCTACCGATCTCATTCTCCCTTCCTGCACTTGCCCTGTTCATCGTATGATTTCAGTTTGATGCTTTTTATTTTTTTTTAAATTTATCTTTCTTATATGGTTCAAGCAAAGAAGAGATGGGGAAAAATATATATAAGAATAGGGGTGGGACCATGGCCATCCCTACTACAGGCCAGGCAATTGTGCAACTGGGGTCTTTTACTGGGGGCCATGTGAATTTTCTTAAATATTCGATATAGAAGTTGCAAACTATATCATCAACTGGTGCGGATCCTTCTTTTCTTTTTAACCACAATATACAAGTAATGATCTTTTGATATAAGTACAAAATCTCTAAAAAAAAAAATCCAACATTGAAATAAAAATTCTTCATTGAAATATGCATTTTCCTTTGTTTATTCAAAATTACCTGTCTCTTCATTTATAGGAATTTGTCAATTGTAAAATTTATCAATTAGCTCATTGTGGTTATTATTATTTGGTATGTAAAACACATCAAAACATCAAACTAATCTCACAGAGGAATTTTACCTTTGTTTGCAACTTCTATATCGAATATTTAAGAAAATTCACATGGCCCCCAGTAAAAGACCCCAGTTGCACGATTGCCTGGCCTGTAGTAGGGATGGCCATGGGTGGGACGTAATGGATGAAAATTTCAGATTCATGCGAGTAGTATTTTTTGTGTTCATTTATGCATAAATAACACTAAACAATAAAACAATTTGAAAATTTTGCAAAATTCAGAAGGTGCAGGCCAAAAATAGCCGTTAGGGCTCCACGGGACTCAAAATCCATCATTTTTTCGGTGAAAAAGTGGTTTCATGCGACATTGCAGGTCCTAAAACATCCTCAAAAGCTATGAATGGATATAGATGCTTAAATCTGATATAGTACTTTAATTTAGGACCATTTTCAGGCTGTGAAAGGGTTTTCATGAATGTAGAATAGCCAAAAACTATTGGCCTGCACCTTCTGAATTTTGCAAAATTTTCAAAATGTTTGATTGTTTAGTGTTATTTATGTATAAATGAACACAAAAAAATAGTACTCGCATGAATCTGAAATTTTCACCCATTACGTCCCACCCCTTCTGAATTTTGCAAAATTTTCAAAATGTTTGATTGTTTAGTGTTATTTATGTATAAATGAACACAAAAAAATATTACTCGCATGAATCTGAAATTTTCACCCATTACGTCCCACCCCTTCTGAATTTTGCAAAATTTTCAAAATGGTTGATTGTTTAGTGTTATTTATGTATAAATGAACACAAAAAATACTACTCGCATGAATCTGAAATTTTCACCCATTACGTCCCACCCCTTCTGAATTTTGCAAAATTTTCAAAATGTTTGATTGTTTAGTGTTATTTATGTATAAATGAACACAAAAAAATACTACTCGCATGAATCTGAAATTTTCACCCATTACGTCCCACCCCTTCTGAATTTTGCAAAATTTTCAAAATGTTTGATTGTTTAGTGTTATTTATGTATAAATGAACACAAAAAAATATTACTCGCATGAATCTGAAATTTTCACCCATTACGTCCCACCCCTTCTGAATTTTGCAAAATTTTCAAAATGTTTGATTGTTTAGTGTTATTTATGTATAAATGAACGCAAAAAAACACTACCCGCATGAATCTGAAATTTTCACCCATTACGTCCCACCCCTAATGAAATTTTCAAAATGGTTGATTGTTTAGTGTTATTTATGTATAAATGAACACAAAAAAATACTACTCGCATGAATCTGAAATTTTCACCCATTACGTCCCACCCCTTCTGAATTTTGCAAAATTTTCAAAATGTTTGATTGTTTAGTGTTATTTATGTATAAATGAACACAAAAAAATACTACTCGCATGAATCTGAAATTTTCACCCATTACGTCCCACCCCTTCTGAATTTTGCACAATTTTCAAAATGTTTGATTGTTTAGTGTTATTTATGTATAAATGAACACAAAAAAATACTACTCGCATGAATCTGAAATTTTCACCCATTACGTCCCACCCCTTCTGAATTTTTCAAAATTTTCAAAATGTTTGATTGTTTAGTGTTATTTATGTATAAATGAACACAAAAAAATACTACTCGCATGAATCTGAAATTTTCACCCATTACGTCCCAGCCCTTCTGAATTTTGCACAATTTTCAAAATGTTTGATTGTTTAGTGTTATTTATGTATAAATGAACACAAAAAAATACTACTCGCATGAATCTGAAATTTTCACCCATTACGTCCCACCCCTAATGAAATTTTCAAAATGTTTGATTGTTTAGTGTTATTTATGTATAAATGAACACAAAAAAATACTACTCGCATGAATCTGAAATTTTCACCCATTACGTCCCACCCCTTCTGAATTTTGCAAAATTTTCAAAATGTTTGATTGTTTAGTGTTATTTATGTATAAATGAACACAAAAAAATACTACTCGCATGAATCTGAAATTTTCACCCATTACGTCCCACCCCTTCTGAATTTTGCACAATTTTCAAAATGTTTGATTGTTTAGTGTTATTTATGTATAAATGAACACAAAAAAATACTACTCGCATGAATCTGAAATTTTCACCCATTACGTCCCACCCCTTCTGAATTTTTCAAAATTTTCAAAATGTTTGATTGTTTAGTGTTATTTATGTATAAATGAACACAAAAAAATACTACTCGCATGAATCTGAAATTTTCACCCATTACGTCCCAGCCCTTCTGAATTTTGCACAATTTTCAAAATGTTTGATTGTTTAGTGTTATTTATGTATAAATGAACACAAAAAAATACTACTCGCATGAATCTGAAATTTTCACCCATTACGTCCCACCCCTAATGAAATTTTGCAAAATTTTCAAAATGTTTGATTGTTTAGTGTTATTTATGTATAAATGAACACAAAAAAATACTACTCGCATGAATCTGAAATTTTCACCCATTACGTCCCACCCCTAATGAAATTTTGCAAAATTTTCAAAATGGTTGATTGTTTAGTGTTATTTATGTATAAATGAACACAAAAAAATATTACTCGCATGAATCTGAAATTTTCACCCATTACGTCCCACCCCTTCTGAATTTTGCAAAATTTTCAAAATGGTTGATTGTTTAGTGTTATTTATGTATAAATGAACACAAAAAAATATTACTCGCATGAATCTGAAATTTTCACCCATTACGTCCCACCCCTTCTGAATTTTGCAAAATTTTCAAAATGTTTGATTGTTTAGTGTTATTTATGTATAAATGAACACAAAAAAATACTACTTGCATGAATCTGACATTTTCACCCATTACGTCCCATCCCTTCTGAATTTTGCAAAATTTTCAAAATGTTTGATTGTTTAGTGTTATATATGTATAAATGAACACAAAAAAATACTACTCGCATGAATCTGAAATTTTCACCCATTACGTCCCACCCCTTCTGAATTTTTCAAAATTTTCAAAATGTTTGATTGTTTAGTGTTATTTATGTATAAATGAACACAAAAAAATACTACTCGCATGAATCTGAAATTTTCACCCATTACGTCCCACCCCTTCTGAATTTTGCATAATTTTCAAAATGTTTGATTGTTTAGTGTTATTTATGTATAAATGAACACAAAAAAATACTACTCGCATGAATCTGAAATTTTCACCCATTACGTCCCACCCCTTCTGAATTTTGAAAAATTTTCAAAATGTTTGATTGTTTAGTGTTATTTATGTATAAATGAACACAAAAAAATACTACTCGCATGAATCTGAAATTTTCACCCATTACGTCCCACCCCTTCTGAATTTTGCAAAATTTTCAAAATGTTTGATTGTTTAGTGTTATTTATGTATAAATGAACACAAAAAAATACTACTCGCATGAATCTGAAATTTTCACCCATTACGTCCCACCCCTAATGAAATTTGCAAAATTTTCAAAATGTTTGATTGTTTAAGTGTTATTTATGTATAAATGAACACAAAAAAATACTACTCGCATGAATCTGAAATTTTCACCCATTACGTCCCACCCCTTCTGAATTTTTCAAAATTTTCAAAATGTTTGATTGTTTAGTGTTATTTATGTATAAATGAACACAAAAAAATACTACTCGCATGAATCTGAAATTTTCACCCATTACATCCCACCCCTAATGAAATTTTCAAAATGTTTGATTGTTTAGTGTTATTTATGTATAAATGAACACAAAAAAATATTACTCGCATGAATCTGAAATTTTCACCCATTACGTCCGATCCCTTCTGAATTTTGCAAAATTTTCAAAATGTTTGATTGTTTAGTGTTATTTATGTATAAATGAACACAAAAAAATACTACTCGCATGAATCTGAAATTTTCACCCATTACGTCCCACCCCTTCTGAATTTTGCACAATTTTCAAAATGTTTGATTGTTTAGTGTTATTTATGTATAAATGAACACAAAAAAATACTACTCGCATGAATCTGAAATTTTCACCCATTACGTCCCACCCCTTCTGAATTTTTCAAAATTTTCAAAATGTTTGATTGTTTAGTGTTATTTATGTATAAATGAACACAAAAAAATACTACTCGCATGAATCTGAAATTTTCACCCATTACGTCCCACCCCTTCTGAATTTTGCATAATTTTCAAAATGTTTGATTGTTTAGTGTTATTTATGTATAAATGAACACAAAAAAATACTACTCGCATGAATCTGAAATTTTCACCCATTACGTCCCACCCCTTCTGAATTTTGAAAAATTTTCAAAATGTTTGATTGTTTAGTGTTATTTATGTATAAATGAACACAAAAAAATACTACTCGCATGAATCTGAAATTTTCACCCATTACGTCCCACCCCTTCTGAATTTTGCAAAATTTTCAAAATGTTTGATTGTTTAGTGTTATTTATGTATAAATGAACACAAAAAAATACTACTCGCATGAATCTGAAATTTTCACCCATTACGTCCCACCCCTAATGAAATTTGCAAAATTTTCAAAATGTTTGATTGTTTAAGTGTTATTTATGTATAAATGAACACAAAAAAATACTACTCGCATGAATCTGAAATTTTCACCCATTACGTCCCACCCCTTCTGAATTTTTCAAAATTTTCAAAATGTTTGATTGTTTAGTGTTATTTATGTATAAATGAACACAAAAAAATACTACTCGCATGAATCTGAAATTTTCACCCATTACATCCCACCCCTAATGAAATTTTCAAAATGTTTGATTGTTTAGTGTTATTTATGTATAAATGAACACAAAAAAATATTACTCGCATGAATCTGAAATTTTCACCCATTACGTCCGATCCCTTCTGAATTTTGCAAAATTTTCAAAATGTTTGATTGTTTAGTGTTATTTATGTATAAATGAACACAAAAAAATACTACTCGCATGAATCTGAAATTTTCACCCATTACGTCCCACCCCTTCTGAATTTTGCACAATTTTCAAAATGTTTGATTGTTTAGTGTTATTTATGTATAAATGGACACAAAAAAATATTACTCGCATGAATCTGAAATTTTCACCCATTACGTCCGATCCCTTCTGAATTTTGCAAAATTTTCAAAATGTTTGATTGTTTAGTGTTATTTATGTATAAATGAACACAAAAAAATACTACTCGCATGAATCTGAAATTTTCACCCATTACGTCCCACCCCTTCTGAATTTTGCACAATTTTCAAAATGTTTGATTGTTTAGTGTTATTTATGTATAAATGGACACAAAAAAATATTACTCGCATGAATCTGAAATTTTCACCCATTACGTACCACCCCTTCTGAATTTTGCCAAATTTTCAAAATGTTTGATTGTTTAGTGTTATTTATGTATAAATGAACACAAAAAAATACTACTCGCATGAATCTGAAATTTTCACCCATTACGTCCCACCCCTTCTGAATTTTGCAAAATTTTCAAAATGTTTGATTGTTTAGTGTTATTTATGTATAAATGAACACAAAAAAATACTACTCGCATGAATCTGAAATTTTCACCCATTACGTCCCACCCATGGCCATCCCTACTACAGGCCAGGCAATCGTGCAACTGGGGTCTTTTACTGGGGGCCATGTGAATTTTCTTAAATATTCGATATAGAAGTTGCAAACTATATCACCAACTGGTGCGGATCCTTTTTTCTTTTCAACCACAATATACAAGTAATGATCTTTTGACATAAGTACAAAATCTCTAAAAAAAATCCAACATTGAAATAAAAATTCTTCATTGAAATATGCATTTGCCTTTGTTTATTCAAAATTACCTGTCTCTTCATTTATAGGAATTTGTCAATTGTAAAATTTATCAATTAGCTCATTGTAGTTATTATTTGGTATGTAAAACACATAAAAACATCAAACTAATCTCACAGAGGAATTTTACCTTTGTTTGCAACTTCTATATCGAATATTTAAGAAAATTCACATGGCCCCCAGTAAAAGACCCCAGTTGCACGATTGCCTGGCCTGTAGTAGGGATGGCCATGGGTGGGACGTAATGGATGAAAATTTCAGATTCATGCGAGTAGTATTTTTTTGTGTTCATTTATACATAAATAACACTAAATAATAAAACAATTTGAAAATTTTGCAAAATTCAGAAGGTGCAGGCCAAAAATAGCCATTAGGGCTCCACGGGACTCAAAATCAATCATTTTTCGGTGAAAAGGTGGTTTCATGCGACATTGCAGGTCCTAAAACATCCTCAAAAGCTATGAATGGATATAGATGGTTAAATCTGATATAGTACTTTAATTTAGGACCATTTTTAGGCTGTGAAAGGGTTTTCATGAATGTAAAATAGCCAAAAACTATTGGCCTGCACCTTCTGAATTTTGCAAAATTTTTAAAATGTTTGATTGTTTAGTGTTATTTATGTATAAATGAACACAAAAAAATACTACTCGCATGAATCTGAAATTTTCACCCATTACGTCCCACCCATAACAAGAAGAGATGAGGAAAAATATATATAACCTGGTTGTATTTGTTGCTCCATTCTTCGCAGCACTGGATGCATTCATTTAGGATCCTCATGCTACTGATGACGTACCCTTTGAAAATACGCTCCAAGTTGATGGCCTTGCAGCATTGATGAATAATTTCGTTGCTCAACTGTAAAGAATAACAACACCATTATTAATCTCTATATATAAACTCAATGTCTGTGTGTATGTTTGTTTGTGTGTTCCCTATAGAAATAAAGGTTAGAAAATCTACATAAAATCTAAAAGTGTATTCTTATGTAAAATTTACCGGGGAAGACAATGGAAGTGTTCTCAAATCTCTAAGTGCACCCTTAAGGAGTCTATGAGGGCATAACATCCTTAAAACTGCAAATATATCCTATTTTTATCAAATTTATATCATATGTATAAAATTTTCTGGGGAAGACAATGGAAGTGGTCCCAAATTTTTAAGTGCCCACCTAAGCTAAAGGAGCTTTGGGGGCCGACCCCTTAAGGGGGCTATGAGAGCACAACCCCTTAAAACTTCAAATATATCCTGTTTTGATAAAATTTATATCATACGTATAAAATTCTCCAGGGAAGACAATGGAAGTGGTCCCAAATCTCTACATTACCCTCTATCTGCCGAACATCTATGTGCCCCCACTTCTAAGTGACCCATTGAGTCTAAACCTTCTTGAAACTTAAAATATGTATATCCAATTTTAATGAAATTTAGACCAGATGTATAAAACACAAATTTAGAAAGTTTTCCAACATTTCAGCTTCTTCCAGCTATATTAAGGGGCGAAACAGGAGGAGAAGGAGGTGGGGGGGACTAAAAACAAAGAAAGTAATATGGTGGTATGAGAATATGGTGTTGTCAGTGCAATGTAGGTTGTCTTCGACAATATTTCGGTTGTTTTTGGTAATATTTAAGGTTATTTTGGGTAACATTTCGTTTGTTTCCGGTTATCCACAGTAATATTTATGTTGTTTTCGGTTGTTTCTCGCAATATTTATTTTTTTTCCGATTGTCTTTTGTAATATGTTGTTGTTTTCGTTAATTATTTAAGTTGTTTTCGGTTGTCATAGATACTATTTATGGAATTTCTGGTAATATTTAGGTTGTTTCCGTTTATTATTTGGCTTTCAGTAATATTTAGGTTGTTTTCGGTTGATTATTTGGCTTTCGGTAATATTTAGGTTGTTTTCGGTTGATTATTCGGTTTTCGGTAATATTTAGCTTGTTTTCGGTTGATTATTTGACTTTCAGTAATATTTAGGTTGTTTTCGGTTGATTATTTGGCTTTCGGTAATATTTAGCTTGTTTTCGGTTGATTATTCGGTTTTCGGTTATATTTAGTTTGTTTTCGGTTGATTATTTGACTTTCGGTGATATTTAGATTGTTTTCGGTAATATTTAGGTTGTTTACGTATATACATACATGCATATACATATATACATACATGCGTATATACATACATGTTTATATATATATATATATATATACATACATGTTTATATACATATATATACATACATGCGTATATACATACATATACATACATGCGTACATACATACATATACATACATACACATACATGCATATATAAATACATATATATACATATATATACATACATGCGTATATACATACATATATATACAAACATATATATATATACACATACATGCGTATATACATACATATATATACAAACATATATATATATATATATATATATATATATATATATATATATACACATACATATATACATATATATACATATATTAAAATAAACATAGTTGGAGTATCCGACAATTGTTTCAGAACCTTGTTGGCTCCTCCTCAGGGATGTTACTTTACATAGTAACATCCCTGAGGAGGAGCCAACTATGTTTATTTTAATATAAAAGCTCTAATGTATATTGAGCACTTTTGAAAAATAATGTTTTTGTTCATTTTGTTAATATTTGAACTTAATTAATTAATTTATATATACATACATATATACATTTATATATACATACATATATACATACATTTATATATACATACATTTATACATACATACATATATACATACATATATATATATATATACACACATATATACATACATATATATATATATATACAAACATATATATATATATACATACATATATATATATATATATACATATATAGATACATATATAGACACATTTATAGATACATAAACAACAACAAATATTTTATATAAATATATATATATATATACATTTATAGATACATTTATAGATACATATATAGATACATAATACCTACTTTATAAGTTTTTTAATTCTGTGTCGTTAAAAGGTGAAATCACATTTAAAACAAACAAACTACAACGTTGGGTGAAAAAATGGGCGTCCAGAACTAATGACAAAACACAAGCAACAATAAGAGAGAGGGGAGGGGAGTAGGTGGGATCGAGTGAGTCACAGAACAACGTACTAAAAAAAAGTAATTTTGTCGCAATATAATTTTACACGAAGAATTTCAAATGTGAGAGATGAAAATGTTGAGAGACTTACTTTTTTCAGGATTCCGGCTAATCTTTCTTTGGTGTTATAATATTCAGAATTGACCCAAATGATTCGAATCCGATTCAAAATTTGTGTAATCAAGGTAGGGATTTCTTTTGGGCTCGCATCGGCTAATTCATGGCACGGATCTTTCAGGATCATGAGGAATTTCAAATTGCTCTCGGCTTGATGCGATCCATTCTACGTAATAACAAAAACAACAGCAACAATAAATAAATAAATTCTTTAAATCGGGAGTTCTCAGAGTCACAAGTCAAACATTTCTGTGATAGACATGAAAATCACTTACCTACTGGGGTGGGACGTAATGGGTGAAAATTAGGGGTGGGACGTAATGGGTGAAAATTAGGGGTGGGACGTAATGGGTGAAAATTAGGGGTGGGACGTAATGGGTGAAAATTAGGGGTGGGACGTAATGGGTGAAAATTAGGGGTGGGACGTAATGGGTGAAAATTAGGGGTGGGACGTAATGGGTGAAAATTTCAGATTCATGCGAGTAGTATTTTTTTGTGTTCATTTATACATAAATAACACTAAACAATCAAACATTTTGAAAATTTTGCAAAATTCAGAAGGTGCAGGCCAAAAGTTTTTGCCTATTTTCCATTCATGAAAACCCTTTCACAGCCGGAAAATGGTCCTAAATTAAAGTACTATATCAGATTTAACCATCTATATCCATTCATAGCTTTTGAGGATGTTTTAGGACCTACAATGTCGCATGAAACCACTTTTTCACCGAAAAAATGATGGATTTTGTATCCCGTGGAGCCCTAACGGCTATTTTTGGCCTGCACCTTCTGAATTTTGCAAAATTTTCAAAATGTTTGATTGTTTAGTGTTATTTATGTATAAATGAACACCAAAAAATACTACTCGCATGAATCTGAAATTTTCATCCATTACGTCCCACCCCTATTACCAGGAGTAAAAACGCAACAATGTTTCAAACAAAAAAACAAACTGAGGAATATCTGTTTGATGTACGTACCTGTCACAGAATGAATATATCGTATACCAAAAAGCACGTAAATTAATCAAGTAGTTTTCATTTTATAAAAGAAAATTCATTTTTACCAATAAACGGGTAATGTTGATATATCAGCGGCATTTTTGGTTATATTCAAGGTAGCTAAGGGAGATAACACACAGAATTCAAGACTTTATTTCTCTATTTCGCAAAAGTTTGTATTATCTCCCTTGAACATGCCAAGATGGCAGCGATATTTCATCCTTATTCGTTTATCGATAAAATGAGTTTTTCTTTTATAAAAGAAAAACTACTTTGTTAATTTACGTGATTTTTTGGTATAGGATATTTTCATTCCGTGACAGATACGTACATCAAACAGATATTCCTCAGTTTGTTTTTTGTTTTTGTTTTTTTTTCGAATGTCTCCGTTCTTCTGGATAAGCACTAAAATTAATATTTAATAGAACTTATAAGTCTTTTTAGTTAGCATAAATACCGCTTCTGAGTAAAGTAGCCATCTTGTTTAACGTAAACATTGACTAAACAAACATGGCTACTTGACTCAGAATCGGTATTTATTCTAACGTGAAAAAAGGTTTATAACTTCGGGTATCTTTCAGAATGATCAGTACAGTCGCGGACGGGGTCTAAAAAACTAACGAGAACGGGGTTATAAAAATAAATATGCAACAAGTGAGTTTAACCTACGTCGAGAAGAGATATTTGTCTACTTACCTATGATATTTGTTTGTATTTTTACGTACTATAAATGGGGTTTTATTAGATGTAAAAAAAATTTCTTGTTCATTTTTTACTCGTTTTCTTTAGACATTATGGCGTCTTACGAGCAAGCGCCATTTTTTTTTTTTTTTTGCAAGTTCGCGTGATAAAACTATTGATTTCTACTAAATAGCAGTTGGAACGGTTTAAAAATACAAACAAATATTACAGGTCAGTTTTAAATTAACTTTTATCGACGACAGTTACTTTTATTTGTTGTATATTTGTTTTTTTGAGCGTTTTCAGCGTACTGATCATTCTGAAAGATACCCATAACTTCTATTAGATGTTAACGGAAATAGGTCCAAAATGCGTAGGTAAAGCAAAATAAATTGCTTTTGACTAATTTCCTAAGTGTATTTTCCTTTAAAATCATTTAGGTCGGTAATAGTAATGATTAGTAACCCCTATCCTCGAGTGGAGTTTGGCCTTGATAAGTAGTGACTCATTAGTAAAAAAAAAAAAAGATCATTATAATAAATAAAATATTATGTACTCTGTTATATATCTGAGATATTTTGTTTTTGCCTTTTTTTTTGTCTTATAAGGATCTTCGGATCTTTTTAAGAAGATCCCCACCACTGCCAAGGGAGACAACTTTTCGGCTTGCTAAATTCTTTACGCATTTAATTTGGCGAATGGATGATTTTTCAGCCACTTTTGCTTAAAAAAATTAACAAAATAAGAATGTATAAGGGATGTTTTTTGTTTTTTTTAGGGGAATAAAATTGTGTTAAATCAGTTAGAATTTGCGCGAATAGGTCAGTTCCCGGATATCGTTGCCTCCACACGAACTCGCATAGGTAGCTGTCAACAAGCGTGCGATGGGTGCCACATTGCCGCTTATTTTGCAATTTGACGTGACGCAGAGACGTTGCTGATGTAATACTCCGTGGTTTTGCAAAAAAAAAAAAACTACCGCAGATTCCTTGTCGTGGACCAGGGTTGTGAGTCTTAGAAAATTTATAAGGAAACGTGCACTCAAACACGTGTGAAAAGGGTTAACGCGTAAAGAATTTAGCAAGCCGAAAATTTGTCTCCCTTGGCAGTGGTGGGGATCTTCTTAAAAAGATCCGGATCTTCAAATGACAATTTGGTACTGATATCGATCCTGGCCCAGTTTTCGTGAGGTTCAACTCGAAAGCGTTCGGCTGTCCTACGCAAACGCTCGAGTGTTGACGAGCCGAATGGTACCAGACGACAATTTTGATACGGTGCTGCGTCCTGTGATTGTAAGTTATATTTTCAAGAAATTTTCTAAAAGAAACAAAAAAAAAAAAACAAAAAAAAAACAAGCAAAACATAGCGAAGTTATTGTTATCAAATAAATATTTTTTTGTTATTTTGATACGTTGCTGCGTCCTATAATTTTTAGTTATAGTTGCAAGAAATGTTTTAAACAACAAAACAAATAAAACAAGCAAAACAGAGCGAAATTAGTTTTATCAAATAAATATTTTTAACCCTAACCCTAAACCTAACAAAAAGACAACAAAAAAAAAAACAAGCAAAACATAATTATCATAGGACGCAGCACCGTATCAAAATTGTCGTCTGGTACAAATCGGCTCGTCAACTCTCGGGCGTTTGCGTAGGACAGCCGAACGCTCCCGAGTCGAACCTCACGAAAACTGGCTCAGGATCGATATCAGTACCGACAATATTAATAAAACAAAACGAAAACTCTTTTGCGGGGGGGGGGGGGGGGGGGGGCGCTCGACATTAAAAAAAAAATTGAAGAAAGCATACTAATAAACGAATTTCGTTCATAAGTGTCGGATAGTTTTGCAAAAAAAACAACAAGGGAGATAATTCTATTGACAGAGTTATTTCCCTTGGTAAATTCATGAGTAAACGGGGGAAAACAACTAACAAAAATAAGCAGAAATAAAAATAATCGGTTTTGGTTTGAGAGTCGGCACTATTTATCTCATTACCCCCCCCCCCCCCCCTGGCCGAGGGTAACCCAAGCCTGTTTTGGGCGGAAAGGGATGGTTTCAATTCAACAGAACTATGGGGGCCTCCTTAGCTCTATTTTTTTAAACCCTTACTTGGGCAATTGTGCAGTATACTTAACAAGAAAAAAATAAATGGCTGTGACCAAAATCGGTCGAAAATGTCATTTTCAACCGATCTGTATATTTTTATTAGTTCTATTTTTGTTTACTTTTCAATTTTTGAGTTGTTAAACATACGACATCGAGGCTTCACATCAAGTAAAATAGACCTACGGCGCCATGTCGAATCCGTCGGGTTAACAGGCCTCAGAACGCAACGATACAAAATCTTTAAAAAAAAAAAAAATTTTTAAACACTTTAAAAAGTGTAAAACCTGAAAAGCTACGCAGATCGATAGAAAATTTAATTTTCTTGCGTTTGGTAAAAGTTATTTGTTGTAAATTTTTTTTCATCCTTTTTTTTCTTGTTAACTATACTGCACACCCCCTTATGTTTTTGGAAAAGATTATATAGAGTCGCTGGCGATTGTGCAGTAAAAAGAAGAAAAAAAATGGTGAAAAAACAAAAACGAAAACAGACAACAAATAACTGTTACCAAACGCAATAAAATTTACTTTTTTACTTATCTATATAATTTTCATGTTTGTTTACTGATTGTAAGATTGTATCTATGCATTTGTTATCGTCACTTTTACTTAGCCATAACGTGCTTTTCAAGATGGCCAACAATTTTGTGAGGACTTGCTCGCTTATTTCAGGCTTTAATAATAAATTTAAAAAACTTAGCCAAATCCGACTGGAAACCACCACCGAACTTAGGGTTAGTGGTACCGTAAGCTTATTAAATATATATATATATATATATTACAACTGAAATAAGGGAGCACCTTAAAAAATTCGACCGCCATTTCTTTTTTTTACGAAATAAGTTAAGTGAAAGTAATGACACAAATTTTGAAATAACAAAACTTACAAATACAGGGTAGTCGCTAGAAAAACGTTGAATTTGAGGTTGTAAAGTTTGTTTAAATTTTATTTTGTTTAAATTATATCGCGTCTGGCTTATTCACTTCTTCGATTTGCACGCACAACATTTTGAGCATCTGGGAATGTATTATAATATTAGTCTTTGAAAAACTTTATAAAAAGTTATTCTTTGTAAAAATAAATTACCGTTTGACAAATTTCACGCTTTTCGAGCGACCACCCTGTAGTTTCCAAAAGTTTTAAACTAATAGAATAGTAAATTGTTTATCGTTTGGTAACAGTTATATTTTGTCTTTTTTTTTTTTTTTTTTTTTGCAATCTTTTTTCTTTGTTAACTATACTGCACAATCGCCGAGTCGCTTTTAGCATATTTTAAAAAGAAATACTACGCATTGTGTTAATATGGCCCAAAATGAAATTCCGTCAAATTTGGATCATTGGTATGCTGTGAAATTTGAATGTACATAAAATATATAATTTGGGTCTTTTGTCGCACACTAGAGGGCACTAGACTTTGCCGTTACTGGCTCGCAAACCTACCAACCGCGACTAGGACGGCACTGCACAAATCTGCTGGCCACACTACGTACTGACCTCAAGCAGGTGGGACTAGGACCACTACGTACAGTGAAACAGCTTCATTGCCTACGACAACTTGCGCATGACAAGGCCAGATGACCTGGGACTAGCATGGAGGACTGATTGCAGCTACAAGATGTCATTTGACTACCGTAGCCGCAGAACACAGTTTTTAATAATAAAAATAATGGAAAAGTAATTTTTGCAAAAAAAAAAAAAAAAAAAAATCCCGACCAATCATGCGCAATGTGTACATACTCCCTTGACCTATTTTTGTGAATTCTATCTAGACATGTGCCAGGTTAAGGGTTACGGTATGGCCTGCACAAAATGAGGAATAAACGCCATTGTGGAACGCTTCGTGGAATGGTTTACAGCGATCTGTGTGAATTTATATATATATTTTTTTAATGGAAATCGCTCCAAACAAGGCATGATGCCACTTGATGCAAGGAGCTAAAAAGAATGAAAGACAATCAACACAAATAGAGGAAATGTCTATTGAATTTGGTCTTGAAAAGACCAAGAGGCGGAAAACAGTCAGCAAGAAAGAAAGTTTCGCAAGCGTGCAGTTCTTGGAAATAATCTACTGGAATAGGAAGATTTGTTATAATGAGGTATCCGAACAGTGAATTGATGAAGATCACAAGACCGACAAATCAAACGGAGGCAGAAATATAAATGATATTAACCCTAACACTAACCCTAACCTTAATACCCAATGATATTAACCCTAGCACTCCCTCAAATTCCGCTGATTTTCGAGAATATCGGATTACATTATTTCTAACTATTACGCATAGACTTATTCTCATTCCAGTTCCTAGAAGTTACATTTTACGAACACAATTACTTATAGTTGTCCATGATTCGAAATGACGGCTACCATCTTTTTGGTGATTCGACTTTAGACATTTCTCTTATCAGTTATCGTTTGCTTACGTATGACGTTTTGTTTTCTTCTTTACATTTCCATATTAAAACCTTCTATTTTCTCTCTCCCCCTCTCTCACTCTCACTCTACCTCCCCTCCCCCTCTCTCTCTCTCTACCTACCCTCTACCTACCCTCTCTCTCTCTCTCTCTCTCTACCTACACTCTCTCTCTCTCACACACTTTACCTACCCCCTCTCTCTCTATCTCTCCCCCTCTCTCACTCTCACTCTACCTACCCTCCCTCTCTCTATTTATCTCTCTCTCTCTCTATCTACTCTCTCTCTCTCTCACACTCTACCTAACCCCCCTCTCTCTCTATCTCTCTCACACACTCTACCTACCCTTTCTCTCTCTACCTACCTACCCTCTCTCTCTCTCACACACACATTCTACCTACCCTCTCTCTCTATATCTCTCTCACACACTTTACCTACCCCTCTCTCTCTCTCTCTCACACACACACTCTACCTACCCTCTCTCTCTCACACACTCTACCTACTCTCTCTCTCACACTCTACCTACCCTCTCTCTCACACACACTTTTCCTACTCTCTCTCTCTCTTTATATATATATATATATATATATATATATATATATATATATATATATATATATATATGTATACACTTCGTTCGCAACGTACATTTCTTTCTGCTCACATTCGATTTAAATTAGCATTCGTCGATTTTTTAAAGTATATTTAATAATGATGAACAACGTTCCTTTACTTAACTCACGACACTTAAAAGGAAACATAGACCGGCGTCGCTAAAAATGCTACTGATAATGTGACCTATTTGCGTTCGGCATTTTAATAATATATATTTTACACGTGGCCCATACTAAATAATCAGTTTCATCTTTTTGCGCTCATACTTGCTTCAAACAGTATTTACTGACAGACACCTCAGATTTGTTTTACATTTCCACCTCCTTACAAAATTGGGATGTACGTGACTAAAATAGTAATTAATCAACACCTTAATTTGCGAAATTCAGATCAAAATTGGTTTCATTTTTTTTTAAATTATTACACAATACATATTTATCTTACGTGCCTAAACTAAAATGTACATTCGTTACACATGGTCCACTTTCAGTCACATTTGACTCCCCACGCGGGCAGAGTTAGACACAACGTAAGTTCTTACTGTGTTGAAAATCCACCAGCATAAATAAACATTTACGCATTCTACAAGGATTTGTTTTCAATGACGGACGAGAGAATAGCAAACAGCCCGGCCCGAAACAAGTAACCTTTTCCATAATCGGTCAGTGAAGGAGATATCCTTCTACACTGTGGCAATTTCTATTTTTGTTCAACTCAGAAGTAATCCCTTTCGTGTGTAAATATTGTCCGATGTGACCTCTCGGATGTTGACAAATTTTAATTCATTATTTTATTTTTCTCCCGGGCAACGCCGGGCGCCGGGTCCAGCTAGTAGACAATAAAATACAGAAATGATGAAGAAGGGGAAGAAATGGGAGAGGATTGGGCCGATGAAGAAGAGCGTGACGAAAGAAAATAAAGACGAATTACAATGAAGAAGATAAACAACAACAACAACAGCAGTAACGACAACGTGAAGAACGCCCAGAAAAGAATGAGAGAAGAAAAAGATGAAAGAGAAAAAGGGAAAGAAAAGTATAAGAAATCTACGAAGACGAAATGAAAACGAAAATAGAGGAAACGGAAAAAGAAGAAAGAGAAAAAGAAGGGAAAGAAGAAAGAGAGAAGAAGAAAGAGATAAGAAGAAAGAGAAAAAGAAGGAGAAAAAGAAGAAAGAGGAAAAGAAGAAGAAAGAGAAAAAGAAAGAAAAGAAGAAAGAGAAAAAGAAGGAAAAGAAGAAATAGAAAAAGAAGGAAAAGAAGAAGAAGAGTAAGAGAGGAAAGAGAAAAAGAAGAGAGAAAAAGAAAGAGAAAAAAAAAGAAAGAGAAAAAGAAAGAAAAGAAGAAAGAGAAAGAGAGGAAAGAGAAAAAGAAGAGAAAGAGAGGAAAGAGAAAAAGAAGAGAGAGAAAGAAAGAGAAAAAAGAAAGAAAAGAAGAAAGAGAAAAAGAAGGGAAAAAAAAGAAAGAGAAAAAGAAAGAGAAAAAGAAGGAAAAGAAGAAGAAGAAAAGCGCAGCCAGTCAAACTTTCTTACTTTAATTCCCTTTTGTACACCGTCTTAACTTATGGCAACCTACACCCAACGGTGTAGGTGACTAAAATAAATATATCGTCGTTGTTATTTATAAAAGGGCTGTGGTTTCCTTTCGATGCACAACAAAATATTATAGGAGTTTGTCTTACAGTCAATGCGAAGATAGGCTTATATATGCGTATCTATCTATCTATCTATCTATCTATCTATCTATCTATCTATCTATCTATCTATCTATCTATCTATCTATCTATCTATCTCTATATATATCCCTCTCTCTCTATCTCTCTCTCTATATATATATATCTATATATATCCTTCTCTCTCTAGTCCCCTCTCTAAATCTATCTCTATCCCCTTCTCCTGCCTCTCCCTCTCTCTCTATCACCCCCTCTCCCGTTTTCTCTGGCAATTGAAAAGAAAAGCTGACGAATTACTACATAATAACATTGCAAAATCGCTCTAAATATTGAGCCCCCCCCCCCGAATAATTCTTTTCCTGTTGACTCCCAAAAGAGTGAATATTAAAAAGAAAATATGCCTACATTTTGTCCGAGGCAATGCCGAAACAGAACATATCAGCTTTGTTGGTGTGTCTTGTGTAGTTCTGACTTTTAGCTAGACACACAGACTAACAAATGTCCTTTATATAATAGATTAATGGAACACAAGTTGCTATTTATTTAATAACGGCAGAGGGGTGGAGGTTCATACCTTCCCAAACAACATTATTTCGCAAATGACCACAGTAGATACGATATGATTTGAACTTGGGATTACGCCACCACATGGACTTGCCGATTCCATAATCCGCAGGAGCACCATTAAGCCAATCCTGCACAGCCAGAAGGAAATAAGCGAGTCCGTGTGCAAATGTCTGCCTCGTTTAAACTTCAAGTCTTTTTTAAATATCAATCTTTACACATGACATTTGAATCTGATTGAAAGAAATTGTCGTTTGAAAATACACAACAAAACGAACATTTTTTGTTTTTAAATAGTTTTATTCACTCCAAACAAGGGGGCACATTGCCACTGAGACGTAAGGGCTACTGTGAATTAGGGGCCGGATTTATAGGGGGGGGGGGATCCTAAGTGGGGAGTTGGGCGACAAGATGTTTGTTCATATTACACTTACATTTCTGCATGTCGGAGGAGCAGGGAGGAAATTCCAAAGGCAAGCAGTCTGAGGATAGAAGCTATTTGAAGGAGTAGAAATTTTCAGCTAGTCAGGTGGGTCGGGGATATTTATGTTGGGAGGAGGGGTTAGGGTTAGGGTTATGGGTTAGGGTTAGGGTTTAGGGTTAGGGTTAGGGGTTAGGGTTAGGGGTTTATGTTGGGAGGAGGGGTTAGGGTTAGGGTTTAGGGTTTGGGGTTAGGGTTAGGGGTTGGGAGGAGGGGTTAGGGTTATGGGTTATGGGTTTAGGGTTAGGGGTTTACGTTGGGAGGAGGGGTCAGGGTTAGGGGTTGGGAGGAGGGTTTAGGGTTAGGGGTTTATGTTGGGAGGAGGGGTCAGGGTTAGAGGTTAGGGTTAGGGGTTAGGGTTTAGGGTTAGGGGTTTACGTTGGGAGGAGGGGTCAGGGTTAGGGTTAGGGGTTGGGAGGAGGGTTTAGGGTTTACGTTGGGAGGAGGGGTTAGGGTTAGAGGTTAGGGTTAGGGGTTAGGGTTTGAGGTTAGGGTTTAGGGTTAGGGGTTTACGTTGGGAGGAGGGGTATAAGTGTAGTAAGTTTGTGGAAGTATTTGTTAAACGAGCATAGGAATTCAACATTGTGGTGATGCGACAGCGGCTGGAGCTTGGCAGACATGCTGCGAGATCTATTATGTTAGAAATTCTTTTTTGCACCTTTTTGTCCAAGAGGGAGAGACGAGTGGCCGGTGCACCAAGCCCAGATGTGGCAACAATGCTCCATGCATTGGCCAATGGTGGCTTTATAGAAAAAAGGGATACTGGCAGGGGTGAGACGTTTTCGAGCTCAGTAGAGGGAAACCCACCTTCTTTGCAGCAGACTTGGCAGTATGTATTTATTCCAATTCCAATTATTCCAATGTGAATGTTAGGCCGAAAGAAATGAGATTTCCAGCATAGGCCATTCGTGAAGTCTATTTAGGGATAGAGCACTCTCGCGCCTTCCTTGATAAGTATTAGTTTCTTAATAAACACCTGTGAGCTATTTGCGTTAAAGAAGACATATGCAATGTCTGCTATTGTTCTGTTACTATGCGTCACATGTTCTGTTCTCAGTACATGATGGAGAGCTCCTATAAACAAATCCTTCTAGACTGAGGCAATGTTTCTTTTGTTTTGATAAATGTTTCATGGTTTGTTTCAAACTCAATTGTAAATAGTTTGTAGTGAAAGTATGGTCGTAACGAATAAATTGTTTTTATTTCGTCTAAAAAGAAATCCTTCTAGACTGAGGTAGCATTCATTAATCTACGCTGTATTTAATGAAGAGAAGTATTTTTTTAAAGTGATCCCACAGTACTCCTCACGCCTGATATTATCCTGTATCTCTACAAAGCCACCATCCGCCCATTCATGGAGTATTGTTGCCACATCTGAGCTGGTGCATTATCTACTAGTCTCTCCCTCCTTGACAAGGTCCAAAAAAGAGTCGCCAACCTAATAGGTCCCTCACTGTCAACCAAGCTCCAGTCGCTGTCCCATTGCCGCAATGTAGCATCCTTGTGCTTGTTTTACAAATACTTCAATGGATTATGCTCCGATGAATTGGCTACTCTGGTGCCCCCTCGACATAAATTCACTAGACCAACTCGACAATCAGCTAAATCCCATCCATTCACTGTGGAGGCCCCCAGATGCCGGACAGCTTTCTACTCAAATAGCTTCTTTCTCTCGTGCTGCTGGCCTCCGGAACTCCCTCCCTGCCCCCTGTTTCCCCGATAGTACTGACATGCAGAAATTTTAAAATTAATGTAAACAGACATCTCGCTGCACAAATCCCAGTTTAGGTTGACCCCCCCCCCCAACCTTCTCCCCTTTTCTTTTTCTCAGTAGCCCCTTACGACTACAGTGGCGGCCTGCCTTGTTTGGGGTGAACTACGTTAAAAAAAAAAAAATTTTAATTAAAAATCGGAATTTTTTTTTTTTTTTTTTTTAATTTCTTTGAAGCAGACATTTTTTTATGCAGTTTATGACCTATTTGCATGCAGACGTCATTGATTTTGTTCTCGGACAGCAAATTTTTTTTAAAGTGATCTCACAGTCTAAAATTTGAAATGTATTAAATGTGTTTTAAAATTCTTTTGTAGTGGATAATTTTTCATGCTGTTTGTGACCTATTTGCGTGAAGATGTCATCTGTTCTGTTCTCGGGCAGCGCAGGAGAAATCCAGAGACGCAATCTTTGTATACTGAGGCACTGTTGGTTTTTGTTGGTTTAAAACTGCATTGTAAATAGCTTGTTTTGAAAGTGTCATATCAAGAAATCCTTCTAGACTGAGGGAATGTTTGCGCTGTTTTTGGTAGGCGAAATCGACCTTGCGTGTAACTCTAAAATTGCATGTTTCGGGATACGACGCGTTTATAATCGCTTAGTAGTAGTTATAAGTAGCCATGAAGACGAATAAAAAGACGTCAAAAATGTGCTTGCGTGTGATCGGAAATATTACATGCGACGATATGTTCATTTAAACGTAATCCGGTAACCTAAAACTTATAATTTTCAAGCAGCCAGAATGGTCAAATGAATCTGGGATGTAGTGGTGCATTAATAGAATTTCGCTTCTATAAACAAAGAACCCGGTGATTTGGGTAGTGGTTAAAGTAGATAAGTTGAAGTGGGTGAAAAATGTTGCTACTTTCTCTTTCGAAGTTTTATTTTTGAGAGTCAGATTTATAATCGCTTAGTAGTAGTTATAAGTAGCCATGAAGACGAATAAAAAGACGTCAAAAATGTGCTTGCGTGTGATCGGAAATATTACATGCGACGATATGTTCATTTAAACGTAATCCGGTAACCTAAAACTTATAATTTTCAAGCAGCCAGAATGGTCAAATGAATCTGGGATGTAGCGGTGCGTTAATAGAATTTCGCTTCTATAAACAAAGAACCCGGTGATTTGGGTAGTGGTTAAAGTAGATAAGTTGAAGTGGGTGAAAAATGTTGCTACTTTCTCTTTCGAAGTTTTATTGGTGAGAGTCAGATTTATAATCGCTTAGTAGTAGTTATAAGTGAACATGAAGACAAATAAAAAGGATCAACATCAAAAATGGGGATTCGGAATTAAGTTAATCTCAGAATTAATTTCATATCGGAATTAATTTCATCTCGGAATTAATTTCATCTCAGAAATAATAGATTTATCAATTTTATTTGTTATTCAACTAATAAATTTTTTCTTTTAATTACAAAATTATATTGTTTTATCTTATTTTTTCTTCATTATTGACATTTACTTTATTTCTTACCTTCACTCATATTGCGACCATTATTTTTGTGCAGGAATTTCAAGCTTTTTTTTTATAAGATAATCTTGTTGTTTTCAGAAAAATACGAATGAAAATAAAGAGAAATAAATTGTAATATCATTTTTTATATTTTTATTGGACTCATTTTTTTTTAAATATGATAAATATACTTTACAAATTTTGTTAAAAATATGATAAATATACTTTACAAATTTTGTTAAAAATATGATAATATACTTTGTAAATTTCGTTAAAAATATGATAAATATACTTTACAAATTTCTTTAAAAAAATATGATAAATATACTTTACAAATTTTGTTAAAAAATATAATAAATATACTTTTCAAATTTCGTTAAAAATATGATAAATATACTTTACAAATTTCTTAAAAAAATAAGATAAATATACTTTACAAATTTCTTAAAAAAATAAGAAATATACTTTACAAATTTCTTTAAAAAATAAGATAAATATACTTTACAAATTTCTTTAGAAAATATAATAAATATACTTTACAAATTTCGTTAAAAATATGATAAATATACTTTACAAATTTTGTTAAAAAATATGATAAATATACTTTACAAATTTTGTTAAAAAATATGATAAATTTACTTTACAAATTTCTTTAAAAAATATGACAAATATACTTTACAAATTTCTTTAAAAAATATGATAAATATACTACTTTACAAATTTCTTTTACATAAACAAATTACATTTTAAGTTAAAAATTAGAAATATAAGTTTAAGTTAACATAAGATGAAAAAATGAAGAATTTCAAGCCAAAATTGCAACAAGTCCAGTGAAGAGTTAATACAAAAAATAGAATTGAGATTTTCGTCAAATCTGGCATTTCGCAAGTTCTAATTTTAGACGTGGCCGAAAAATCGGACGAGATTTCGCATACGAGATTTCTAGTTTCTCGACGAGATATGAACTTAATTCCGAGATGAACTTAATTCCGTCACCCAAAAATGTACTTGCATTTGTTTGGAAATATGGCCTTCTAAAATGTGTTTATTGAAACGTAATCCGGTAAGCCTAAATGTATAAGTTTCAAGCAGCCAGAATGATCGAATGATATTCCATAAATCTGGAATGTAGCGGTGCATTAACAGAATTTCCTTTGAGGACCTAGCGGAACAGTTTAGCATATGAAGTGGTTGGTTATTCTCCTATAATGTTTGTAGTTGCAGGGGAAAAATCGAGATTATTTTATTATATAGATATATGGAAGTGGCGTGGTGTAATGGTTAGTCTCAGTCTTTAACACAGAATGCCAGGTTCGAGTTCTGTCAGGGCTACCTCATCACTTTTATTAATACCCTTGGGAAAGGTATGAACTCATATCCTCCCTCCATTAGATAGTAGAGTATTTATTTACCTATTCTCCAGGAGGTTAGGCACAAGGCCAGTTTTATCTTACTCCCACAAGTAAGATGTAACCCAAGGTCGGGTCGGGAAAGTGGGGTTTAAAAATTGCCTGGGCAGCCCCGTCGGCATTCCTTGGTAGGGGCGCCTCAGGCAGTAAGCAATAAACTTACTCCTCCCCAAAGAGGGGAGGCGAAGCCTGGGAGGGTGGACCTCCTAGAACTGCACAGGACAGACCCATAGACCGGTGTAAATCAAGCCCCGAAGGCCAAGACAACACCAGTCTATGGGGTGCAGTATCCATCGGAACAGATACTACACTTTGATCTTAGCCAAAAGGCCAGATTAGATAGTAGGGTAGACTAGACTCTAAAGCCTTGGTTGTGCAACTAGTTTAGGAGAAGAAAAACTATGAAATTACATCAGTCTTTCTCTGCTTATGGTTTTCAGTCATCCTGGATTTCTTTTGCCATTGGACTCAAGAATTACCTGTTCAGGAGAGATGCAGTTGGGGATTGTGCAACTGTATAGAGCCACCGATTCCATAATCTGAAGGAATATCCATTAAGCCAACTCTGCACAGCCAGAAGAAAATAATCGAGTCCGTGTAGAAATGTCTGCCTCATTTAAACTTCAAGTATTTTTAAATATCAATTTTTACGCCTGACATTTTTATCTGATAAACAGTAAACCAGCAGAAACGCGTAAATGAACACAAATTTGCAAAATAAAACAAGAATGAATCCAATCTTAAGACGTGTTTATTCAATCGGAAAATTCGGCAATGAAAATCCTATTTCAAACTTAAGTGTGACAGACCAACGAAAATACAATTTAGAATTAAGTATGAGCGACCAACGAAAATGTCATTTAAAATTAAGTATGACAGACCAACGAAAATGTCATTTAAAATTAAGTATGACAGACCAACGAAAATGTCATTTAAAATTAAGTATGACAGACCAACGAAAATGTCATTTAAAATTAAGTATGACAGACCAACGAAAATGTCATTTAAAATTAAGTATGACAGACCAACGAAAATGTCATTTAAAATTAAGTATGACAGATCAAAGAAAATGTCATTTAAAATTAAAGATGACAGACCAACGAAAATGTCACTTAAAATTAAGTATGACAGATCAAAGAAAATGCTATTTCAAAATTAAGTGAGATAGACCAAAGAAAATGATATTACAAACTTATTTAAGTATGACAGACCATAGAAGATGCCATTTAAAACTTACATGTGCCAGACTAAAGAAAATGCCATTTCACAATAAAGTGTGACAGACAAAAGAAAATGCTATTTCAAAATTAAAGTATCATAGACAAAAAAAATGCCCCCCCCCCAAAAAAAAAATGCTATTTAAAACTTATTTAAGTCGTACAGACCAAAGAAAATGCCATTTAAAATGAAGTCTGCAGATATTTGGATAAGACATTACGAGGGGAATAGACTAGACATAAAATGGCCACCGAAATTTCTGGATTTGCATTCTTTGGATATTTTCTTCTATTGACATCTTAAATCAGTGGTTTATGCAAAACAAAGAATTTACAAACACTAGAAGGTAGTATCACAAGAAATTAAAACTATTAAGTTGAGGAAAAAAAGAAATTAGTATGTAATCACACTCAAGTGTAAATGGAATTTAGAATTTCAAACAGCTAAATTCAGATTTAATTCCAGAGCAGTTATAAATTCAGATTTAATTCCAGAGCAGTTATTAATTCAGATTTAATTCCAGAGCAGTTATAAATTCAGATTTAATTCCAGAGCAGTTATTAATTCAGATTTTATTCCAGAGCAGTTATTAATTCAGATTTAATTCCAGAGCAGTAATTAATTCAGATTTAATTCCAGAGCAGTTATTAATTCAGATTTAATTCCAGAGCAGTTATTAATTCAGATTTAATTCCAGAGCAGTTATGAATTCAGATTTAATTCCAGAGCAGTTATTAATTCAGATTTAATTCCAGAGCAGTTATAAATTCAGATTTAATTCCAGAGCAGTTATAAATTCAGATTTAATATCAGAGCAGTTATAAATTCAGATTTAATATCAGAGCAGTTATAAATTCAGATATAATTCCAGAGCAGTTATTAATTCAGATTTAATTCCAGAGCAGTTATTAATTCAGATTTAATTCCAGAGCAGTTATTAATTCAGATTTAATTCCAGAGCAGTTATTAATTCAGATTTAATTCCAGAGCAGTTATTAATTCAGATTTAATTCCAGAGCAGTTATTAATTCAGATTTAATTCCAGAGCAGTTATTAATTCAGATTTTATTCCAAAGCAGTTATTAATTCAGATTTAATTCCAGAGCAGTTATAAATTCAGATTTAATTCCAGAGCAGTTATTAATTCAGATTTACTTCCAGAGCAGTTATTAATTCAGATTTAATTCCAGAGCAGTTATAAATTCAGATTTAATTCCAGAGCAGTTATTAATTCAGATTTTATTCCAGAGCAGTTATAAATTCAGATTTAATTCCAGAGCAGTTATTAATTCAGATTTAATTCCAGAGCAGTTATTAATTCAGATTTAATTCCAGAGCAGTTATTAATTCAGATTTAATTCCAGAGCAGTTATAAATTCAGATTTAATTCCAGAGCAGTTATTAATTCAGATTTTATTCCAGAGCAGTTATTAATTCAGATTTAATTCCAGATCAGTTATTAATTCAGATTTAATTCCAGAGCAGTTATTAATTCAGATTTAATTCCAGAGCAGTTATTAATTCAGATTTAATTCCAGAGCAGTTATAAATTCAGATTTAATTCCAGAGCAGTTATTAATTCAGATTTAATTCCAGAGCAGTTATTAATTCAGATTTTATTCCAGAGCAGTTATTAATTCAGATTTAATTCCAGAGCAGTTATAAATTCAGATTTAATTCCAGAGCAGTTATTAATTCACATTTAATTCCAGAGCAGTTATTAATTCAGATTTAATTCCAGAGCAGTTATTAATTCAGATTTAATTCCAGAGCAGTTATTAATTCAGATTTAATTCCAGAGCAGTTATAAATTCAGATTTAATTCCAGAGCAGTTATTAATTCAGATTTAATTCCAGAGCAGTTATTAATTCAGATTTAATTCCAGAGCAGTTATAAATTCAGATTTAATTCCAGAGCAGTTATTAATTCAGATTTAATTCCAGAGCAGTTATAAATTCAGATTTAATTCCAGAGCAGTTATTAATTCAGATTTAATTCCAGAGCAGTTATAAATTCAGATTTAATTCCAGAGCAGTTATTAATTCAGATTTTATTCCAGAGCAGTTATTAATTCAGATTTAATTCCAGAGCAGTTATTAATTCAGATTTAATTCCAGAGCAGTTATAAATTCAGATTTAATTCCAGAGCAGTTATTAATTCAGATTTAATTCCAGAGCAGTTATAAATTCAGATTTAATTCCAGAGCAGTTATTAATTCAGATTTAATTCCAGAGCAGTTATAAATTCAGATTTAATTCCAGAGCAGTTATTAATTCAGATTTAATTCCAGAGCAGTTATTAATTCAGATTTAATTCCAGAGCAGTTATGAATTCAGATTTAATTCCAGAGCAGTTATTAATTCAGATTTAATTCCAGAGCAGTTATGAATTCAGATTTAATTCCAGAGCAGTTATTAATTCAAATTTAATTCCAGAGCAGTTATAAATTCAGATTTAATTCCAGAGCAGTTATAAATTCAGGTTTAATTCCAGAGCAGTTATTAATTCAGATTTAATTCCAGAGCAGTTATTAATTCAGATTTAATTCCAGAGCAGTTATTAATTCAGATTTAATTCCAGAGCAGTTATTAATTCAGATTTAATTCCAGAGCAGTTATAAATTCAGATTTAATTCCAGAGCAGTTATTAATTCAGATTTTATTCCAGAGCAGTTATTAATTCAGATTTAATTCCAGAGCAGTTATAAATTCAGATTTAATTCCAGAGCAGTTATTAATTCAGATTTAATTCCAGAGCAGTTATTAATTCAGATTTAATTCCAGAGCAGTTATTAATTCAGATTTAATTCCAGAGCAGTTATTAATTCAGATTTAATTCCAGAGCAGTTATTAATTCAGATTTAATTCCAGAGCAGTTATTAATTCAGATTTAATTCCAGAGCAGTTATTAATTCAGATTTAATTCCAGAGCAGTTATTAATTCAGATTTAATTTCAGAGCAGTTATAAATTCAGATTTAATTCCAGAGCAGTTATTAATTCAGATTTAATTCCAGAGCAGTTATTAATTCAGATTTTATTCCAGAGCAGTTATAAATTCAGATTTAATTCCAGAGCAGTTATAAATTCAGATATAATTCCAGAGCAGTTATTAATTCAGATTTAATTCCAGAGCAGTTATTAATTCAGATTTAATTCCAGAGCAGTTATAAATTCAGATTTAATTCCAGAGCAGTTATAAATTCAGATATAATTCCAGAGCAGTTATTAATTCAGATTTAATTCCAGAGCAGTTATTAATTCAGATTTAATTCCAGAGCAGTTATTAATTCAGATTTTATTCCAGAGCAGTTATTAATTCAGATTTAATTCCAGAGCAGTTATTAATTCAGATTTAATTCCAGAGCAGTTATGAATTCAGATTTAATTCCAGAGCAGTTATTAATTCAGATTTAATTCCAGAGCAGTTATGAATTCAGATTTAATTCCAGAGCAGTTATTAATTCAGATTTAATTCCAGAGCAGTTATAAATTCAGATTTAATTCCAGAGCAGTTATAAATTCAGATTTAATTCCAGAGCAGTTATAAATTCAGATATAATTCCAGAGCAGTTATTAATTCAGATTTAATTCCAGAGCAGTTATTAATTCAGATTTAATTCCAGAGCAGTTATTAATTCAGATTTAATTCCAGAGCAGTTATTAATTCAGATTTAATTCCAGAGCAGTTATTAATTCAGATTTAATTCCAGAGCAGTTATAAATTCAGATTTAATTCCAGAGCAGTTATTAATTCAGATTTTATTCCAGAGCAGTTATTAATTCAGATTTAATTCCAGAGCAGTTATTAATTCAGATTTAATTCCAGAGCAGTTATTAATTCAGATTTAATTCCAGAGCAGTTATTAATTCAGATTTAATTCCAGAGCAGTTATTAATTCAGATTTAATTTCAGAGCAGTTATAAATTCAGATTTAATTCCAGAGCAGTTATAAATTCAGATTTAATTCCAGAGCAGTTATAAATTCAGATTTAATTCCAGAGCAGTTATTAATTCACATTTAATTCCAGAGCAGTTATTAATTCAGATTTAATTCCAGAGCAGTTATTAATTCAGATTTAATTCCAGAGCAGTTATTAATTCAGATTTAATTCCAGAGCAGTTATAAATTCAGATTTAATTCCAGAGCAGTTATTAATTCAGATTTAATTCCAGAGCAGTTATAAATTCAGATTTAATTCCAGAGCAGTTATTAATTCAGATTTAATTCCAGAGCAGTTATAAATTCAGATTTAATTCCAGAGCAGTTATTAATTCAGATTTAATTCCAGAGCAGTTATGAATTCAGATATAATTCCAGAGCAGTTATAAATTCAGATTTAATTCCAGAGCAGTTATTAATTCAGATTTAATTCCAGAGCAGTTATGAATTCAGATTTAATTCCAGAGCAGTTATTAATTCAGATTTAATTCCAGAGCAGTTATAAATTCAGATTTAATTCCAGAGCAGTTATAAATTCAGATTTAATTCCAGAGCAGTTATTAATTCACATTTAATTCCAGAGCAGTTATTAATTCAGATTTAATTCCAGAGCAGTTATTAATTCAGATTTAATTCCAGAGCAGTTATTAATTCAGATTTAATTCCAGAGCAGTTATAAATTCAGATTTAATTCCAGAGCAGTTATTAATTCAGATTTAATTCCAGAGCAGTTATAAATTCAGATTTAATTCCAGAGCAGTTATTAATTCAGATTTAATTCCAGAGCAGTTATTAATTCAGATTTAATTCCAGAGCAGTTATTAATTCAGATTTAATTCCAGAGCAGTTATTAATTCAGATTTAATTCCAGAGCAGTTATTAATTCAGATTTAATTCCAGAGCAGTTATAAATTCAGATTTAATTCCAGAGCAGTTATTAATTCAGATTTTATTCCAGAGCAGTTATTAATTCAGATTTAATTCCAGAGCAGTTATAAATTCAGATTTAATTCCAGAGCAGTTATTAATTCAGATTTAATTCCAGAGCAGTTATTAATTCAGATTTAATTCCAGAGCAGTTATTAATTCAGATTTAATTCCAGAGCAGTTATTAATTCAGATTTAATTCCAGAGCAGTTATTAATTCAGATTTAATTCCAGAGCAGTTATAAATTCAGATTTAATTCCAGAGCAGTTATAAATTCAGATATAATTCCAGAGCAGTTATAAATTCAGATTTAATTCCAGAGCAGTTATTAATTCAGATTTAATTCCAGAGCAGTTATTAATTCAGATTTAATTCCAGAGCAGTTATAAATTCAGATTTAATTCCAGAGCAGTTATTAATTCAGATTTAATTCCAGAGCAGTTATTAATTCAGATTTAATTCCAGAGCAGTTATAAATTCAGATTTAATTCCAGAGCAGTTATAAATTCAGATTTAATTCCAGAGCAGTTATAAATTCAGATTTAATTCCAGAGCAGTTATTAATTCAGATTTAATTCCAGAGCAGTTATAAATTCAGATTTAATTCCAGAGCAGTTATAAATTCAGATATAATTCCAGAGCAGTTATAAATTCAGATTTAATTCCAGAGCAGTTATTAATTCAGATTTAATTCCAGAGCAGTTATTAATTCAGATTTAATTCCAGAGCAGTTATAAATTCAGATACACGAAACAAAAAAACTACCTGTCTGCAATTCTTCAAGGTTAAAAATGGCGAACATGGAATTTTAAAAATTATAAATCTTTTATTTATTCATACTTTATATTCTTCTCTGGTGAGTCGCACATTTTTTTACCAATAAATCTTTGGCACCGAATTTGTACGCTTATATTGTTCAAACCTCTGGAACATTTTCTGCTATATTTGCTTGACATTCATAATATCTTGGATTTACCTTTTTTGGACATGTTGTATTTTTTCAACGATGTGGATTTTCTTTGCTCAAAAATCTTTTGTCTATTTTAATATTTTTATATACTTTTTTATTTTTAAATCTGTGTTGACAGCAATATGAGTTTTACTGATTCATCCCAGTGATCTCCTCTGATGATAAAAGCTTGCACTTTTGAAAATCCATGGGTTAAGGCAAAGAAAAAAAATGTTTGTTGATATATTCCTTGTTTAAACTACTTGATGATTCAATAAATATTGTTCTTTTTCTAATTTTTTTTCTCATCATTCATTTCATTTTAAGAAGAAAATAAATAAATCACTGTAACCGCTGAGGAAGACATGTGTATGTCGAAATATTTGATTAAAAAAAAATAGTAAATGTTTCATTTGTAAAACATTCTCGCATCACCTTATCTGTTTTTTAAAATCTGATTGCTTTCTTAACTTGTCGATGCTTCAGAAAGTAGTCACCAACGGATTTTCATTATATATATATATGTGTGTGTTGGGAAGCCCAACGATTGGCTGAGAGAACAACAAAGAATCTGATTGGTTAACTAGCTAGCCGTGTATATAAAAACACCCGTCAAAAATAACTCCATGCATTTTAGCCTGAAGATTTCCCCAGGGATGAAACGCGAGAGCCTCTGTGTAGCTTAATTGCCATAAATATATTTTCATAGCTTACTATATATATATATATATATATATACATATATATATATGAGATAGATAGATAGATAGATAGATAGATAATAGTATAAAATAGATCTTAAGTAAACTTCATTCCAAAATCATTAGTTTACGCTCCAAGAATTGTGTACGATCGTTTCTGAGACAATATGTTTTTATTAATCAATTCTCTTCACAGCACAGGGTATAGGCACCAAAACTTTGAAGTCAACAGTCAGCATCAAGGCCATAGATTAGAACATTCACAATTATACAGCAAATTAGATAGGATGACGGGAGTAAATGTATGGATAACTCAAAACTGTAGAGACCGAGTAGAAAGCAATTTATACGGATATACAACGGGACTCACAGGAGGGGAACGGATGTTTAATTACAAGTAAGGAGTAAACCACTCTTCAGGAAAAAGAAAAAAACATTTATCTTTTTTTATATATATATATAAATAAAATAATTAGAAAGAAGGTTCACTCCCTATGGAAAATTATGTACATTGTATTTATTTCTATCCCACAGCGGTAAGATGTAACACAAGGTCGGAAAAAGAAAAAAACATTTATCTTTTTTTATATATATATATAAATAAAATAATTAGAAGGAAGATTCACTCCCTATGGAAAATTATGTACATTGTATTTATTTCTATCCCACAGCGGTAAGATGTAACACAAGGTCGGAAAAAGAAAAAAACATTTATCTTTTTTTATATATATATATAAATAAAATAATTAGAAGGAAGATTCACTCCCTATGGAAAATTATGTACATTGTATTTATTTCTATCCCACAGCGGTAAGATGTAACACAAGGTCGGAAAGTGGGATTGAAAAGCCAGCGCCCTAGAGGAAGAGCGCTCTGGCCTACAAAAAATGCCTGGGCAGCCCCATCGGCATTCCCCTTAGCCAAAAGATCAAATTATTAACCTCCCCAGCAGAAGGTCAGACACAAAGTCAAAGTATTTTTTATTTACCTCCTCCCCAGGAAGTTAGACACAAGGTCAGGTGTGGTTAGATAGCACACTAGGATTAGCGCGCTCTGGCCTACAAAAAATGCCTGAGCAGCCCCGTCGGCATTCCCCGGTAGGGGCGCCTCAGGCGATTAGCAATAAACTAACCCCTTCTCAAAGGGTGAGAAGGCAAAGCCTGGGAGGGTTGACCTCCTAGAACTGCACAGGACAATACTTCAGACCGGTAGAAATCAAAGCTCGAAGGCCAAGACGGTGATATCCAATTCCTTCCCACAGCAGGAATATGTGACACAAGGTCGGAAAGTGGGGGAGGTGTCAAGCCAGCACCCCTAAAGAAGGAGCACTCTGGCCTAGCAAAAATAGCCTGGGCAGCCCCGTCGGCATTCCCCGGTCAGGGCGCCTCAGGCAGCAAGCGATAAACTTACTCCACCCCAAAGAGGGGAGGTAAGGCCTGGGAGGGTTGACCTCCTAGAACTGCACAGGACAATACTTCAGACCGATAGAAATCAAAGCTCGAAGGCCAAGACGGTGATATCCAATTCCTTCCCACAGCAGGAATATGTGACACAAGGTCGGAAAGTGGGGGAGGAGTCAAGCCAGCGCCCCTAGCAAAAATAGCCTGGGCAGCCCCGTCGGCATTTCCCGGTCAGGGTGTCTCAGGCAGAAAACGATAAATATACTCCACCCCAAAGAGAGGAGGCAAAGCCTGGGTGGGTGGACCTCCTAGAACTTCACAGGACAAACCCACAGACCGGCGGAATCAAGACCCGAAGGCCAAGACGATACCGGTCTACAGATAGTAGCATCCATCGGAACAGATACTACACTCTGATCCTAACCAAAAGGCCAAAGAGGAATTTATTTTTATGTACATATATAAACATATACTGTAAAAAAGGTAGTTAATAGGGTTAAGCTAAAGGGTTGTGTCCAATTCATTATCGGTAGAAAATATTGTGTACGGATGGCCAAAATGACACAACAACTTTTTTTGTATTTTATTTTTTTTACAAAAAAATCTTGTAAAATATTTATTTTTTACATAAATGACAAAAAAATCTTGTGAAATAGTTTTTTATAATAAAATTTTTTTGAAAAAATACAAAAAAATCTTATGAAATAGTTTTTTATAATAATACAATCTTTTTTAAAAACTACAAAAAAACTTGTAAAATACTGTTTTATAATAAATTAAAAAAATAAAATGCAAAAAAATCTTGTGAAACAAGAAAACAGACTTTTACAACAAGTCTCAAATTAATACGGATTAAAAAGAAAGTTGTGTCATTTTGGCCATCCGTACACGATATTTTCTACCGATAATGAATTGGACGCAACCATGGCCATCCCTACTACAGGCCAGGCAATCATGCAACTGGGGTCTTTTACTGGGGGCCATGTGAATTTTCTTAAATATTCGATATAGAAGTTGCAAACTATATCATCAACTGGTGCGGATCCTTTTTTCTTTTTAACCACAATATACAAGTAATGATCTTTTGACATAAGTACAAAATCTCTAAAAAAAAATCCAACATTGAAATAAAAATTCTTTATTGAAATATGCATTTGCCTTTGTTTATTCAAAATTACCTGTCTCTTCATTTATAGGAATTTGTCAATAATTGTAAAATTTATCAATTAGCTCATTGTAGTTATTATTTGGTATGTAAAACACATAAAAACATCAAACTAATCTCACAGAGGAATTTTACCTTTGTTTGCAACTTCTATATCGAATATTTAAGAAAATTCACATGGCCCCCAGTAAAAGACCCCAGTTGCACGATTGCCTGGCCTGTAGTAGGGATGGCCATGGACGCAACCCTTAACCGTTAATAGTTCAAATTGCTATTTATCAATGGTGGATCGATCCAGTTAATATAGCGCTAGCAAGAAGCACCGAAAGAAAGAAGAAAAAGGGAACTGTTTTATTTACCTTAATTTGACTTGATAATTTCAAAAATGGCGCCACATAAGTCGACTTGGCTATTTCTAAAATGTTGGTGACTCTCTTTACGTTCGGATTGTCCAGTTGAAGACTTATGCCCGACAAATCAGCGCAACGGTGTTTCCAGAATTCTATTTCATCCAACGGGCCCGATGTCTCTGTCGCTTCAAAAGCGTCCTGGTTACTAAGGACGTCTTTGATTTGACGAGCCCAGTGAATCATGGCGGCTGAAAAACAAACCAAACGGATAACCATGCAATGGAACTTTGGAGAGAAAAACAAAGCCGACCTTTTTCAATCATCAATCAAGGACCTATTAGCAGCACGTTTCTCTTGGAGTGCATCTTAGAGATAGTACGGTGACACCCTTGATATATTTTGTGGTAAAATAATCGTTTCCCAGCCAAAATGGCGGACAATAAATCGTCCGCAGTTGTCTGATTTTTTCCGACCTCACAAATGAGTATTGATTTACTCCTCTTCAGGAGTTAGGCACAAGGCCAGTTTTATCTTACTCCCACAAGTAAGATGTGACCCAAGGTCGGGTCGGGAAAGTGGGGTTTAAAAATTGCCTGGGCAGCCCTGTCGGCATTCCCTGGTAGGGGCGCCTCAGGCAGTAAGCAATAAACCTACTCCTCCCCAAAGAGGGGAGGCGAAGCCTGGGTGGACAGACCCATAGACCGGCGTAACTCAAGTCCCGAAGGCCAAGACAATACCAGTCTATGGGGTGCAGTATCCATCGGAACAGATACTACACTTTGATCTTAGCCAAAAGGCCAAGAATAGGTATGAGTAAGTAAACCCAAATAAATTGTTTTAGACTACTTTCTCAACTGTATTTCCTTTAAAATAATTTAACGTAAATTTAAAATTATTCCAAAACAATTTATTTGGGTTTACTTACTCATTTGTGAGGTCGGAAAACTGAAGACGATTTATTGTCCGCCATTTTGGTTGGTAAACGACAATTTTACCAAATTTGTTATTAATACTGAAAAAAAAGGTTTATATTGAAGTGGCTAGCTTCCAAAAAATGGCTGCCAAATTTTATCGACCAGTTTTGTCTGATTTTGCAACCGGTGACAGGGAAAATTAATCCACCGTTTTAATTTGTTGTCTGGTTTTGCAGAGTTTTTTTTATTTTTTTTTTTTGCAAATATTAAAATTTTTTAATGAGTTTTGCACATTAGTTCATTATTGAAATTATCTGTCGTCTAAAGTATTGATTTACTCCTCTCCAGGAGTTAGGCACAAGGCCAGTTTTTATCTTACTCCCACAAGTAAGATGTGACCCAAGGTCAGGTCGGGAAAGTGGGGTTTAAAAATTGCCTGGGCAGCCCCGTCGGCATTCCCCGGTAGGGGCGCCTCAGGCAGTAAGCAATAAACTTACTCCTCCCCAAAGAGGGGAGGCAAAGCCCGGGAAGGTGGACCTCCCAGAACTGCACAGGATAGACCCATAGACCGGCGTAAATCAAGACCCGAAGGCCAAGACAACACCAGTATGGGGTGCAGTATCCATCGGAACAGATACTACACTTTGATCTTAGCCAAAGTCTAAAAGTAAATTTTGTCGGCAATATTCTATATTGGATACACCATTATTATGCTTAACTTGTAATAAATTTCAAATTCACTTTTAATAAATACTGTTTGATTTTACTATTTGTTTTGTAGCAGTTACCTCCTCTTTTCAAAACATAACTACACCGGTTTGCCGGTAGGTGTCGCTTTTTCACCGACAGGTGGCGCTGTAAAGCGACACCAGAGTTATCTGCCCTTCGGACTATAAAACCAGGTGCAAACGGAAATTCTCTCTCTTCTTCACCGACCAGCCTCGGCAGAACAACGCTGGCACCAGCGCTCCGTTTCACTCGCTTTTTCCTACTCAATTGGCCTCGACAGAACGACGCTGACACTAGCGTTCCGTTTCACTCTTCTCTTCTGGTCAATTGGCCTCGGCAGAACGACGCTAATACACTAGCGCTTCGTCTCACGCTTTTCTCTTCAAATGGCATCGGCATAACAACTACCAACACACGTGGTCAAACAACGGTAAGAGTTCTCAACTCATTTTCTTTGTGTACGGCTTTCAATGACTTTCCCCACGCCGGATTCATTTCTTCTTATACCTTTTCAAGAACTGTTTTTCCATCGACACACATGCATACATCACACACTTAATCATTCCACGTACACACACGTTCAATAAACGTTATTTGAACTACCTCATTTTGTTTATTAATTATTACTCTGTCTTTGCATGCAACAATTGCTTGATTATACGAACACGCTTATAATCGGGGGACACGACCCTCGATTCTAACAGTTTCTTACAAAAGAAAACATACCCTCCCTTAACCGTACCACTAATACTAAGTCTGGGTACCCCCCCCCCAAAAAAAAACAACCTCTGAACAAACCGAGAAAGAATGAGAGTAGTTACCATCCGGACTTAGGGTTAGTGGTAGGATTAAAAGAAAGTTGTTTTTAAGTTTCTTAAAAACGATAATCTTTAATCATAATCCGGGATATTTAAATAAAAATAGAAATCCACAAAAATCAGAAAACAAATTAGTATTTGTAAAATAATCCACAAAAATCAGAAAATAAATTAATATTTGCAAAATAAAAAATATTTAAAAAAGAAATCCGCAAAAAATCGGGCAACCGATTAATAGGGTTGATTAATTTTTACTGTCACCGTTTTAAAAACTAATCAATAAAATTTGGCAACCATTTTTCAGTTCATGAATAGTCATGGGATTGTTTTGATGGCAATCATCTTTGTCACCGATGAAAACCTGAAAAAAATTCACAATCCTTTCGGCACTTGTGCAGATGCGGTACACGAGCCGAAATTTATTTTAGAAGAGTTCCAATGGTGTAAGGGGCAGACAACTCTCTTTTTAGTATATTGATAGAACATTTATAGAAGAAAATAGAATTTGGGAAAATCAACAGTATATTTTTTCATTTCAAAACCAACAAAACGAACAGTCTTCTTGTTTTGATTAACAGATTTTTTATATATTTTTTTTATAGTTTAAAATATTAAATTATCGCAATTTCTAGCTTCTCTGAAAATGGAAGTAATCAGCCTTGTGAATGCCTTGAAACTGTTGATTTTCACAAATTTTAATTTCTGCGATAATTTAATATTTTAAACTATAAAAAAAAAAGACCCCAAATGTTAGATGTCTTGGCCTGTTATAGGGATAGCCTTGGCATGCCGAATATAAAAGAACAATCAAGATAACTGCTTACTTTCGAGTCTTTGTACAAGACCTTTGTTTTTGGATGCTGTTTCGATCGGAATGTGAAGACCTTCTCTCGGAATGTAGAGAACGGTTTTCCCTTCCAATTTCCACCAGGTGTCAGTGAGAGTTCCCAGAAATTTGTGCAGTTGAGCCGAGAAGTCATTCTTGATGCCTTCATGGTGATTGGTTGAGGAAAAAGAAACAAAGTTGGCGGTGGAGGGGGGAAGAAAGAGAAAGAGGGGAGAAGGAGGAGGAGGAGAGAGAGGTTAGGAAGAGAAAGAGATATGAAGAGAGGAAGATGAAGAGGGGGGGGAGAAAGGTTGTTTGTTAGTGTTTAACAACCTTTCAACCATTATACGTTCATCTCAGAGCAACGAGAAAGAGTGGGAGAGAAAAAAAAAGAAGGTTATTTTGTGACATACAATGTATTTATAACCCTAACCCTCTAAGTTATTTTGTGACATACAATGAATTAATAACCCTAACCCTCTAAGTTATTTTGTGACATACAATGAATTAATAACCCTAACCCTCTAAGTTATTTTGTGACATACAATGTATTTATAACCCTAACCCTCTAAGTTATTTTGTGACATACAATGAATTAATAACCCTAACCCTCTAAGTTATTTTGTGACATACAATGTATTTATAACCCTAACCCTAACCATCTAGGTTATTTTGTGACATACAATGTATTTATAACCCTAACCCTCTAAGTTATTTTGTGACATACAATGAATTAATAACCCTAACCCTCTAAGTTATTTTGTGACATACAATGAATTAATAACCCTAACCCTAACCATCTAGGTTATTTTGTGACATACAATGTATTTATAAAAAATCATTTGTCAAATTCTGAAAAGTCATTTAATTGTATCTTTGGTTTGTATAAACAACAACGTCGGTAGTGGAGGGGGAAGAAAAGGAGAGAGAGAAGGGGAGAAGAAGAGAGAGATAAGAAAGAGAGATGAAGAGGAGGAGGAGGAGAAAGAAAGAGAAGATTCGAATTTTTTTGTTTCACGGCACATCAACCCTATAGGTAATTTTGTACCATACAATCTCTATTTATACAGGGTTACCAAGAAGTCACTCAGAGATTTTTAACTTGAATAGATTCTTTATATTAGATGGTAACTTAATGAAATTTTAACATATGATGACGAAGACAATGGAGATTTGTTTGCAAAATCTGTTTTTGCAAACAAATCTTAATTGTCTCCGTCATATTAAACTGGATATACACACACACACACACCCACACACCCACACACAGACAATCCCCTTTATATAATAGATGTTACCAGCCTAATTATTAGACTGTTCGCTAATGGGCCGAGAGACCAAAGCTCAATCCTCGGTCACGTCATACCAATGACTCAAAATTGTACTCGATGCCCCTTTGCTAAACACTCAGAATTATATGATGAAGGATCAAGGGTAAGCGGAGTAATACTGGAAAAGGAGTGACGCCCTACCCTACATCTTCCGTGTAGTAGTTAATGAAAAGGGAGCCTTCGGGTCGCCCTCGACTATGGTCGACCACATTACTTTTTAATACCTATCTATATATATATATATATATATATATATATATATATATATATATATATATATTTATTTATTTATTTTGGTACAGAAAAATTAGTACAACATTCGTACCGTCGGTTTCAAGCACAGAAGGACTTAGCCATCCGGCTCTCTTCAGCTTCTGTTGACATCTGTTTATCTGTTTCGGAAAACAACCTATATATATATATATATATATATATATATATATATATATATATATATATTGTTGAATATAAGAGACAACTCATGTCTAGACATCCTTTGGTAGATCCTTTCAATAGTCCAAATCAGGATCTTAGTTTCGGAGGGGAATTGGCTGATGAATTTGCCATAGTTTGGATTTGTCTCCCAAGTATTTTCGGACCCATCTGGGTCCATCTTCGGTCCAAAAACCTTCTATAAATACTAACACATGGTCTATACCTGATAAACCTCATTCCCATGAAGATGGACCCGGATGGGTCTGAAAGTACTTGGGAGACAAATCCAAACTATGGCAAATTCATCATTCTATCATAACAGTTAGCATGCACCTTTTCCCAATCGAAAATGGCCACCCAACAAGCCAAACATTGTGGTCGATTTGAACTCAGTAAGTTCTCCTCTCTATCATAACAGTTAGCATGCACCTTTTCCCAATCGAAAATGGCCACCCAACAAGCCAAACATTGTGGTCGATTTGAACTCAGTAAGTTCTCTCTATCATAACAGTTAGCATGCGCCTTTTCCCAATTGAAAATGGCCGCCCGACAAGCCAAACATTGTGGTTGATTTGAATTCAGTAAGTTCTCCTCTCTATCATAACAGTTAGCATGCACCTTTTCCCAATCGAAAATGGCCGCCCGACAAGCCAAACATCATAGTCGCTTTGAACTCAGTAAGTTCTTATTTCTATTATTACAATATAACAACGGGAACAATGTGTAGTATCTGTTCTAAGGCTACACTTAGTCTATTCTGTCCTCGATCAGTGATGGGGAAGTCCTTCAAGACTGAGGCAATTTTAATTTTTGTTCTAATCCAGAGTGCCCCTTTTTAGGGAGTTGTATTTTCCCCACCTTGAAAACCGACTTTGTGTCTAACTTTGTCCTTGTTGGGAGGCAAGTAAATAGGAACAACAGGAATGATAACTTGTATTATTTGGATTCTCCAACCTTCTTCGGATGTGAGGACCTGTGTCATAATGGATATAAGTGCTAAGTAATAATCAGTTTTAAGTGACAGTCTTCTGGGGGTTGAAGGTTCAATCCTCAGTGCGGGTAATACTAAGAATACAATTACGAATTACTTGAGACTTCTACCCGCTCATGGCTGATGGAACGACAGCAGGCTACCCCCGTGGATTAAATACAGGGTTCCGTTCAAAATTCTGTACAGATTCCCGAGTTTGACAGAAAGATTCCCGAGTTTGACAAGATGCACCTGAAGAAGGTTGGAGGATACATCGGCCGAAACGTTGTGAGAATAACATACAAGATGAGAACAGTAGTCTGAATAATCCAAATAATACAAATTATCAATCCTTATCTCAAAAGTTCCGAAACAGGAATGATAGATTCTGCTGAAGAAAAATAAAGAACGAAGAATAAAAATGGAAAAAGGATACTGTCTGGCCAGGAAGTGTTTTCAAAAAACATGGGGGCAAATACTCCCGTCATTAATCGCAGGTGACTGGCCATAATGTCCCTGTCTTTGATGCTTCCATATTGTACGATTTTAAGGAAATTCTCCGATGTTACCTCTTTCGTTTGTGCCCCCTTGATGAAATAGCAGAGGTGACCCGAACTATGTGTCGGCATACGATGTTCCACCACCAGACCGCAAACGGGGTCGTAATAGGCGACTAACAAATTGATGTACGGGTCTTCCACAAATTGCCAAATCAACTCGTCGTGTTTTTCGTCCCATAAATCAGACACAGGTTTGCAGAGGATGACTCGCTTCTTTATCATTTCAAGCTGCACAAGAAAACAAAAAAAAAGAAAAGAAATATATCTAAATACACATACATAGACATACTAGTAGGGCTCCCTGATAAGAAAATAGGAGAGATAAAAGTGTGTGTAAAGTTTCGCCTGTTGGTCGGTCATAATTCAGGAAGGGGACATTTTGTATTCAGCACCGTCCTCTTCCGGAAGACATGCGCACGGGGTAACTGTCGTGCCTCTACATCGCCTGCTTGCCCAGAGGCGGTCTTTTCGAATCAGTCAACATGGGAGTCGGACGTTTGTCCGCTTGTGATGGACGTTGGCTCTGGGGCAAGTAGCTTGGCAAAAATAGAGGTAAGCAACGCATAGTTCTCTAAACCTATTTGAATTTTTACTCTTTTATAATTTGCTTTGTTTTGTCTTAGAACATGTTTGTAAGACTTGTTTATTTTCATGTATTTCCAGTTTCACGGTGAAAAGATGTTATAGTTCAGCGTTGGCCACGTGCGCGCAAATAAATACATATTCATCAGTATAATTCGTGTCCGAGATTTTTGCTCCAATTTGCTTGCTGTTACAGTGTTTACCATTTTCTTTTAACCCCCGTCCTCTCTCTCTCTCTCTCTCTTCTCTCCTCTCCCCACATCTTTTTTGAACTTTTCGGGGGGGGGGGGAATCATGCGACCGGTGGAATAGTTGTATATAGCCACACTGATGATTCTTAATGAACATGAAACATGCGTCTGTGGATATTAAAAATAATTATTTATTAAAAACAATAAGTAATTATTTAAGTTCCCTTAAGGGGCGAGCACTTTGTGAGGAATATGAAAAGCTTCTATTACACAATAATACGTAGTTCTCTCCCTTAGATCTGGAACGCTCTTTGGGGCTTACTGTGTTCATAAATGACAAATCGGATTGATTTCTGTCTTATTTGACTCTTGATAACCCCAAATGAATAAATATTAGAGTATTTTTACCATAACCAGCTCGAGGTGATACTGAATCAGTGGTTACCTTGATTAAAGCTTTCGGGTCCAGATAGTCAAAGGTGACTGGGATCCAAGGTTCGAATCATGTGACCGACGGTAGAGTTACATAAAGCCGCACTAATGTTTGTTAGTAAACATGAAACATTTGTGCATATTAAAAATAATATTTATTAAAAGCGCTGATGACTAATTGAAGCTCACTTAAGGGGAGAGCACTCTGGGAAGACTATGAAAAAGCTTCTATCTAAACAATAGTGTGAAGTTCTCTCCCTTAGAGATAGAATACTCTTTGAAGTTTACTATAGTCATGAAAGATAAATAGGGTTTGTTTGTCTCCCCTTTCATATGGTTGTCACGACGGCTACATTAATTAATGTATTAATTAATACATTAATTAATGTATTCATTAATTAATGCATTAATTAATGTATTCATTAATTAATGTATTAATTAATGTATTCATTAATTAATGCATTAATTAATGTATTCATTAATTAATGTATTAATTAATTACTGTATTAATTAATACATTAATTAATGTATTAATTAATTGATGTATTAATTAATTAATGTAGTAATTAATGCTTTAATTAATGTATTTATTGATGTATTAATTAATGTATTAATTAATACATTAATTAAATAATACATTAATTAATTAATACATTAATTAATACATTAATTAATGTATTAATTAAAGCATTGGTTTCTGACGGTTAAATGTAACGAATTTTGGTAAAAATGGCACCGGAAAATATCACAGGAAAAAATGGCACAAGTTGATAAATAGGAAAAAATGGCACAAGTTGATAAATAGGAAAAAATGGCACAAGTTGATAAATAGGAAAAAATGGCACAAGTTGATAAATAGGAAAAAATGGCACAAGTTAAAGCTATAGATGAAAATCTCACAATGAGTTTATCAAAATCTTGGATAGAATAAAAAAAGGGAAAACATTAAAAAGTTTGCAAAATTAAAAATAAAATTATATCTACATTTAAAAGTAGATTAGGACTCTCCGCTTAATCCCCCTTTCCCCGAAATGAAATTCTACCTTTTTAGGCAAGTTTAGAATCGGAATCAGTAATTGTATCGGAATCGGGAATTTCGAACATAATCAGTAATTGTATTGGAATCACTAATAGCCACAAAAATGGAAAACATTAAAAAGTTTATAAAATTAAAAAGAAAATTATATCTACATTCAAAAAATTATATCTACATTCAAAAAATTCCCCTTTCCCCAAAATGAAATTCTACGTTTTTAGGCAATTTTAGAACATAATCAGTAATTGTATCGGAATCGTTAAAAATATTAGAATCGTCCCATCACTAATAGCCACACTTATGATTTTAAGTGAACATGAAACACATGTCTGTGGATATTAAAAATTATATTTATTCAAAAGAATAATTAATTATCTATATATGAGGACTCTCCGCTAAATCTCCCTTTTCCCAAAATGAAATTCTACCTTTTAAACAAAACAAGCAAACAAAAACAAAACAATTAAACAAATCGTTTTTGGAATCGGAAAATAGGCGCAAATTTTTCCGATTCCGATACCTAAAAAAGTTCTGATTTTTCCGATTTGCGTTTCTGAATCACTGTCCCAGCACTAGTAGTGATCCTCATTCAATCCCGGGCGGTGCCAGGTCTTCCTGCTAGTTTGTCATAAGTTTCCCATCGCAGAAACATAGCACTTACCACCGACGGTCCGGGGTCTTCCAATTGGACTGTCTCGACAGGAACATTATCTTCATCCGCTGCTTCTTCAGTCGTAGGTCGGGTTTTATCCAAGGATGAACCCCCATTGGCTGGAGAAAGAAAAACCCAAAAATAGATTTCAATAGAGAAAATCATGAAATCTTTTTGTCACTAAAAATTTCAAACAACCATTTTTGTCATGTTTCGGAATTTTTGAGATGAGGATTGATAATTTGGATTATTTGGATTATTCGGACTACTGTTCTCATCTTGGATGTTATTCTCACAACGTTTCGACCGATGTAACCTCCGACCTTTACGTTTCAGAATATTTGAGATGAGGATTGATAATTTGAATTCTTTGGATTCTTTGGACTACTGTTCTCATCTTGGATGTTATTCTCACAACATTTCGACCGATGTAACCTCCGACCTTTACGTTTCAGAATATTTGAGATGAGGATTGATAATTTGAATTCTTTGGATTCTTTGGACTACTGTTCTCATCTTGGATGTTGTTCTCACAACATTTCGACCGATGTAACCTCTGACCTTCAATACATTACTAGGTTACACTTTCACTTACTTTTTAGATGAGGATTGATTATTTGGATTATTTGGATTATTCGGACTACTGTTCTCATCTTGGATGTTATTCTCACAACGTTTCGACCGATGTAACCTCCGACCTGTGGTGTAACGGATATAAGTGCTAAGTAATAATCAGTTCTAAATGTTCTGTAGGTTGAATGGTTCAATCCTCAATGAAGGCGATACTAAGAATATAATTACGAATTACTTAAGACTTCTACAGATTGAGAGCAAGCTACCCCCGTGGATTAAATAAAGGGTTCCATTCATAATTCCGTACAGATTTCGGAGTTTCGACAGAAATATTCCCGAGTTTGACAAGATGCACCTGAAGAAGGTCGGAGGTTACATCGGCCGAAACGTTATGAGACCTTCATTGTTGCGCTTTCACTTAACGAGTGTGTATAAAACCTTTATACACCTGTGTCGTGGTTGAATTCAGGTTGTTGATCGTCTGTGGATAGAAAATCACTTGGAGGTACTACCCTTCTGTAAACCCCTTTAGGACCATAAAGTAAACATTTACCAAACTATTTCCGTTAATCCTGACTTGTCTTAAAGTCAAGGGCCGCTGTTTAAAATGAAAATCGATCAATGTTACAACGGGGGAACATGTTAGTCCTAATGTTTATTTATGCTATAAACAATCCTGAGGGTACAGTGATTTAGAATTTTAAATGGAAACTTCCTCGTCTAAAAATAAATCATCATCATCATCGTCACCATCATCATCATCATCATCATCATCATCATCATCATCATCATCATCATAATAATCTTCAACATAATCGTCATCATCGTCATCATCATCATCATTGTCGTCGGCGGCGGTGTCATCATCATCATCATCATCATTACCATCACCATCATCATCATCATCATCATCATCTCATATTTTTCTTGGCTTTCCGCTATGAACTGAACATGCTACCTCAACTGTTCTACATCTTGGTCGGCAGTGGTAATGCTCTGCTGGTTAGTAATGGCAGAAGTTTACTTACTCCATCCCCTCCTAATTCTTGCAATCACACTAGCACCTGCTCCACCCTGTTCTTCAATGGTATTACCAAGTTAACAAAAGTTCTTGAGAACCTTATCCATCTCCCATCGTCTTACACTTCTTGCACGCAAATTGGTTATCATCTCTCAACCTACCAGTACTACCAGTAATTCCATTGCACTTCTTACGTACCCAATGCTTACAGGTATAACAAAAAATTGAATTGCACCCGACTCTCTTTCCACAAACTGAGCAGGGGAGAACTTTCCTCTTTGCGGGTGCTTTTCAACACTACAGCCACTGATCACCACTTTGATCTTGGTAACATTAACTTTTAGACCTGAGATCTTAGGGTTAGGGTTAAATCTTTAATGAAAATCTTATCAATATATTTTACTAGCTGTATATACCCAGCGTTGCTATGCTGTTTTTTTTTTCAAAAAGCATTTTTTGTTCTAATTAAAGGGAAGTAACTCTGTATAATATATAAAGTAAAGTCGGTCTCTCTGTGAATCTGTATATTTATCATACACACATTTTATCGAGGTTCAATTAAGGCTTGCGATACTATTGAGATTGTTCTTATCTCAAGAATAATCTATTTGGAATATTATATAATGGTTAAAATATTTCATCCAGTTCTTTATTGCAATTCGTATCCATATTTTCTTACTGAAAGAGAGAGAGAGAGAGAGAGAGAAAGAGAGAGAGAGAGAGAGAGTAGGAGGAACTAGCAACCGACACAAAGCCTACTCCCACTGCATCTCTCTCAGTGTTACATTACCTCCCCTCTTTTGGGGAGGTCTAATCATCGAATTAAAGAAAGGACCCTTTATTGGGATGTTGCCATTGCCTTCTCTTCTGACAGCGGTGGAGGGGGGCATTTTGAACTATAAATATTTGGATCCTCTTGGCTCCTTAGTTTATCGTAGATCTTAAGACTTCCAACCGACTGTCTACTCCTCTTTTAGCCATGTGATCTTACGGCCGTTTCTGGTACACAGGAGGTCAAGCTAACATCCGAGTAACTCTGTATGGACGAATACGGAGTTACATCCCTATTTTTACGATGACAGCCTTTAAAAACGTATTCCGACCTGGACAAAGTATTTTCTGGAAGGAATTAAATCGAATTACATTTTATTCTTCTTAACAACATGCTGCAACGATCTGCAAAGAAAACTGACGAAAATAATTCTGATGCGGACAAAGTATTTTCTAGACAGAATTAATTCGGATTACATTTTATTCTTCTTAACAACATGCTGCAACGATCTACAAAGAAAACTGACGAAAATAATTCTGATGCGGACAAAGTATTTTCTGGGCAGAATTAAATCGAATTACATTTTATTCTTCTTAACAACAGACTTCAACGATGCACAAGAAAAACTGGCTAACCAGAATCAAATATTGATTTTGTAGGAAGAAAGCTATCGATGACAAAGAAATGAGAAAGAGACTGACTTTACTTTATATATTAAATTATGAGAAGAGCTGCTTACAGACAGACAGACAGACAAACTTATGTCGTGTAAACACATGACCTGCTTAGCGGAGGTAAAAATGTAATTTGATTCTATCAGTTCTGAAAATGATTTCTTTGACTTCCTCTAAAATTCCATTTAAAGAATTTAGACTTCCTGCAAGTCTTTTAGCCCAACCTGAAAACAACTTTTGAAAATGTTGATCTGCAGGCGCACAGAAAATTTATCATGAGAACACAATTTCCTCAAAACGACTGCCAACTTTGGAATGAAAAGAATTCTCGGTGAGAAATAATAAAATGCTACCATAATCACTCAAATTTATATAGCGCCTGTCTAGCCACACTAAAAGCTGTGATACCTTGAAACAGCCTGTCTGTGGATGACTATGCCATGCCTTCCCTGCATGTTGTAGGTGAAATCGCCAACTGTCATTAGCGATAATGCAAAGCTCTTTGAAAAAGCGAATAGAGCACTCTTCGGTAGCACATCATCATGTGTTTATATAAACAGTAAGATTCCTACTGCTTGTGCTGATAGCGCGGTGGATAGAAGTTTGGACTGCCGGCAAAATGATTGAGTTTAAATCTCAGCTTGCCGCACTTGTTTGACTAGCCATACTGAAGAACTGTGACAAAGCGAAACAGTCTGTGGATGACTATATATGCTACCCCATGCCTTCATGAGTTGAACACTGTGGTAAGTGTAATCATCAGCTGTCATTAGCGATAATGCAAAAGCGAATAGAGCACTCTCTGATAGCTGATATCATTTATATATACAGTAATATTCCAACTTCCTTGTTTTTGTTGATCATGAAATAGAAAGAAACTCAAACTGCCGACAAAACGATCGAGCTTGAAGCACTCGCCTGTCTATCTCGAGTGAAAAGCTGTGAAACAACAAAACAGTCTGTCTGTGGATGACTATATATGTCCTCCATGCCATTGTGGATTGAACATCGCGTTAAGTGAAATCGACAGATCGTGATAAAGCAAAGCTCTTCATAAAAGTGAGCACTCTCACAGCTAAATAGATTAATGCGAAAGTTTTCTCCATCTACCCTAACTATATTAACATCAAAACAAGTTGTGCTATTTAATTCAATGATACAACATAAGATTTTGTAATATATATATATATATATATATATATATATATATATATATATATATATATATATTGTTAGAAGGCGGTGACAATGTGTTGGTTAGGTGACACTGGCGGTATGTGAAATGGTAAACAAATTACAATAATGAAAATATTGAGAAATCAATAATTTTCAAATAATTTTATTATATTTACCAGTGTTAAGTTCGGACCGTGATGGTAGGGTGGTGTGTCTTCCTTTTTTATTTAAATTTTCGAGGGAATCCCCCATCCTCAGAAACAAATATATCCACTCGTCGGTGTGTGTTTTTCCCCCAATTACAACATAAGATTTTGTAATATCATGTATATATATATATATATATATATATATATATATATATATATATATATATATATATATATATATATATAGCAATAGATAAAGTGAAAGAATAAAATAAGGTGCGAATCAAATTTTATTACAGTTCAATGTTCAGGCAAAGTTCTTTAAAGTCCTTAACTCATGAGTTTTCAAAGAAAATCTTCTTCTCAGAGGACCATTACCGCAATGACATTACTGCAGGTAATAAAAATTAAACTTTGAAAATATATAAAACAATATATGTAAAAATACATAAAGGTATATAAAACATCAAATATATCGGCCCAAAACATTTGATGTTTTATATACCTTTATGTATTTTTATATATATTGTTTTATATATTTTCAAAGTTTAATTTTTATTACCTGTTCGTCCATTTACCGACGTTGTCTATCCATCTTTTCTTTTTCTACCTTTCAGCGACTCACTTGTGTTATGCCTTCAACACATATTTTGCATAACCTTACACTGGAATGCTTAACGTGACCAAACAATCTCAAGACTTTACATTTGATGACAATACTGCAATACTGATGTGATCAGATAGTTTAGTAATTATATATTGAAATACCGTATATATACTTGCATAATATCAGAAAACGTCTGACCCCTAAACCAGGGAAAAGTGATGTTAAAAGAATAGAAGAATAAGAATAAGAACACGAATAGAAGAAGAAAAAAAAGAGGAGGAGACGAATAGAAGAAGAAGAAGAAGAAGGAGGAGGAGGAGGAGGAGGAGGCGAAGACGAATAAAAGAAAAGTTGAAAAAAAAAGAGAAGAATAGAAGAATAAGAATAAGAACATGAATAGAAGAAAAAAAGAAGAAAAAAAGAGGATGAAACGAATAGAAGAAGAAGAAGAAGAAGAAGAAGAAGAAGAAGAAGGAGGCGAAGACGAATAAAAGAAAAAAAGGGGTTGAAAAAAAAAGAGGAGGAGACGAATAGAAAAAGAAGAAGAAGAAGAAGAAGAAGAAGGAGGAGGAGGAGGAGGAGACGAATAAAAAAAAAGTTGAAAAAAAAAGAGGAGAAGAATAGAAGAATAAGAATAAGAACATAAATAGAAGAAAAAAAGAAGAAAAAAGAGGAGGAAACGAATAGAAGAAGAAGAAGAAGAAGAAGAAGAAGAAGGAGGAGGAGGAGGAGGAGGAGGAGGAGGAGAAGACGAATAAAAGAAAAAAAGGAGTTGAAAAAAAAAAGGCCAAATTGCCTGCACTACGTACTCTGCGATTCAATTTCGATTGGTTGCTCGGGGCCATCAGCAGGATCGTTCAAATCTGCTGTGGATGAGAGACGGTCCCTGTTCTTTTGGGATTTGTCCGAGGTGGAAGACTTTTTAGAGCCCGCTGTGCCGGGTTTTTTTAGCGCAGCTCCCGA
>OY744552.1:42416889-42514389 GCA_963556195.1 Sepiola atlantica
GTTAACAACTCGGTAAATCAGCAAGAGATTAATCCTATTTAAAGGCAGCTATTGTAGAGAGTTCGAATTTTGAAAGGAACATTGCATTTAAGCCACGGTGACGGCTGTGTTAATACTACTCGCTACGGAACCGCACCTAGTTTGGAGTCGACAAATAATTAATTATTAATATTTTTTTTTATTTATTTATTTCATATATATATATATATATATATATATATATATATATATATATATATATATGAGAGAGAGAGATATAGAGGTAGAAGAAAAAAGAGTGATAAATATGCGACGATTGTCCAAATTTATTTCAAATTTCAATTGTTCAATGCAAGGTGTATTCAGTAATAAACTAGTGTTTATTATTCTTTCCTTAAGCCAAGGCTTTTCAAAGATCGAGATCTTATCATCAAAGGAGAAATACAGATAGATAAGTTGGCTTTCGAAAAAACCTATGTTCAAATATTTGAAAAATATATATATGAAAAATATTATTAAAAAAATGCAGTGAAAGAGAAGTTCCGTAAAAAAGATATGTGGTTTGTCCGGGTGGTAAATTTCCGTTGAAAAGATGTCAAATGAATTGTAGAAAGCGAAAAAAAATGAATATCAGACGGGTTAATCTTGGTGTGTTTACAATTGTTTTTAAGATTTTAAAATGAGCGTCTATAGTGATGAGATGTTGCATGCCTCCCCACAAGTGAAATGTTAGACACAAGGTCGTTTTTTTTAATGTGGGGAAAATCCAGCTCCCCAAAAAGGGCACTCTGGATTGGAACAAAAATTTTAATTGCCTCAGTCTAGAAGGATTTCTCCTTCACTGTCCGAAGACATAATAGACTAAGTGTATCATCAGAACAGATACTACACTCTCTTCCTAGCCAAAAGGCCAAGGAAGGTGGTTTTTATCTACCTCCCATAGCAGTAAGATGTGACACAAGGTCGGGAAAGTGGGATTTGAAAAGCCAGCGCCCTAGAGGAAGAAGAGCACTTTGGTCGTCAAAAAATACCTGGGCAGCCCCATCGGCATTCCCTGGTAGGGTCGCCTAAGGCGACTAGCAATAAACCAACCCCTTCTCAAAGAGTGAGAAGGCAAAGCCTGGGAGGGTGGACCTCCTAGAACTAGACAGTACCTCAGACCGGCAGAATCAAAGCCTGAAGGCGGTACCGGTCTACAGAGTGCAGCATCCATCGAAACAGATACTACACTCTGATCTCAGCCAAAAGGCCAAGGAAGGTTGAGAAGTTTTGTTACCTTGGTGATACCATTGGAGCACATAGAGGAGCTGGTGCTAGTGTGATTGCAAGAGTTAGGAGTGGTTGGAGGAAGTTCAGGGAACTTCTGCCATTACTAACCAGCGAAGTGTTACTGCTGTCGACCGATGGAAGAATCTATCAGGCATGCATGCGCAGTGTGGTGGTGTATGAAAGTGAACTCTTGTCAGTGAAAGTTGAGGATATATGTTGCATGGAGAGAAATGATGTGAGGATATGATGGTTGTGTAATGTGAGTCTTAAAGACAAGCTTAGTTCTGATGACCTCAGAGGAAGATTAAATCTGGACACTATAGGGAGATATGTGCGGAACAGGAGACTTCGATGGTATGGCCATGTTGAAAGAATGGATGAGTTCTTGGGTTAGTAGATGTAGAACAGTTGAGGTAGCAGGGTCAGTTCACAGGAGAAGGCCAATGAAAACATGGGAGGAAGTCATAAAAATGGACTTGAGAGAAAGAGGGATAAATGGAGAGCTGGCCAGAGATAGGTTAGTTTGGAAGTCAATTTCTTAAAGCTGTCCACCAGATGCCAGCATGTAAAATGGACGTTAAACCGAATATGGTAATATGACAATTAAACATACAATCCGTCCATGACATTAACCTATATCCTTGAATGGTTTTTGGCGTTGATAAGTGGTGACTCAGTGTAGTGGTGTATGAAAGTGAACTCTTGTCAGTGAAAGTTGAGGATATATGTTGCATGGAGAGAAATGATGTGAGAATATGATGGTTGTGTAATGTAAGTATTAAAGACAAGCTTAGTTCTGATGACCTCAGAGGAAGATTAAATCTGGACAGTATAGGGAGATGTGTGCGGAACAGGAAACTTTGTTGGTTTGATCACATCGACAGAACAAATGAGAGCGCTATAGTTAGTAGATGTAGAATAGTTGAGGTAGCAGGTCCAGTTGACAAGGAAATGCCAAGGAAAACATAGGAAGAAATGATAAGGATGGATTTGGGAAAAAGAGAAATAAATAACACTCCAGTCAATAAGTCCCATGCGTGACATATAGATGGCGCCACCAATAATAAATCCATATGATTTTTATAAACTAGTAACTGTTAAATATTTTGGATGCATGCATGAGGGTGGGTAATATGGTCTATATTTAGTTTAATTTAATTTTATGCAAAGGGAAAACTAGGACGGAAGCCATTTGTGAAAGTTCAAATACCTCTGATTTTTATGAAATTTTAACAATTAATAAAGATTCCTCAGATTTCAGTTTCTTTGGGGTATTTTAAGGGGTTTTTAGGGGTCATAATATGCGCACCTCTCATTTCAAAATTTAATTTTTTCAGATTTTCATTAAATTTGATCCATAGTCATTAGACACCTATTAAGCAAGATTCTCTGAATTTCAAAATCTTCTTAAGATCCCTTAAGCTTAAAGTTTAGAAATTTTCCAGAATCAAAATCATGTAATGGATTGTAATCAAAATTTCAAAAGAAGATTTTAGGCATTAGTATCATTATATCTTGATTTTAATCTTCGCAAAAGTATAAAAGTGGTGCAAAACTGTTCTGTTCGGGTAATTAATTTCACCTGTCCTGGAACAGGGTTTCTTCTAGTATATATATATATATATATATATATATATATATATATATATATATATATATATATATATATATATAGCTTTATTTTTTATTTATTTTTTAATGCAACTTTGATTCCTATATAATTTTATTACTAGCTACCATATTGCAGAATGGTTCTTGGATATAGTGTTTAGATAGTATTATTATTATTTTTATTTTTTTTATTATTGTTATAATTAATGTTATTTGATATGCAAATTACTATATCATACGGTAGTCTTAAGGGTAATATATTATTATTATTATTTTATCATTATTATTATTTTTTATGTATATATTAGTGATATTTTAAGCTGAATTATTTCGACACTTGATTATTGGGGAAATGGTCGTATAATAAGTACCATTGGAGAGCCATGAATATTAAAACTGTCCTGTTTTTAAATCTCCGAAACAGTTACATGGTAAACAGTTGATGATCCCCGTGTTAATATTAGACGCTTAAGGTTTCCTGTTTTTGTTTCACTCTTAGATAATTAACCCCCCTTTTTTATTTACTTATATCTTTTCATTTATTAATTTTCCAACGAATGTTAAGTCTGCAATATCTTGGATTTAGTTAGTTTGTCTGGGAATTTAAACTGCATTTTACTTTTTTTAATTTTTTTTTTTTTTTTTTTTTTTTAATGACTCAAAGCTTCTTTAGACTATATATATATATATATATATATATATATATATATATATATATATATATATATATATATATATAAATAAAACGCCAAAGTTTTTCGGGCTGTTTACATATAATATCAGCTTTTCTTAAAAGTCGTGCCATTTTTTTTAAATAGCACTTTGGCATTTCTTAGAAAGGGATATGCCCTTAAAACGCTATCCGGTTAAAAACTGTCTTTGAGACACACGAAAAAATATAAAGATGGCCGTTCATGCAGAAAACATAGTAAAAGATTTACCTAAGTCCGATGGGGCTTGCCACTCGGACTTAGGGTTAGTGGTAGGGTAAGTCGTTTGATATCGTGTGTCGATAAGTCAGCTTTCATAGAAATAAAATTATGAAATACAAAATCTTAGTTTCAGTGGTCGGTAGATAATTAAATTCTACTGCGTTTGGTATAAATTATTTAAAAAAAAATTTTTTACAATTTCTCGTTTGTTAACTATTCTGCACTTTTACTGATTTTCAAGATTTAAAAAAAATAATTAGAATTTTATTTCAGGAGAAAAATACAATTATACAATTCAAAAAACGCAATCAATTTTATCCAAAATTTTGGCGAAAATTAATGGAAATATGGGACACATTCGAACAGTCCCTATGAATTTCAATTGAAGGACAAAAGCAAACTGAACGCCCGTCTAAAAACTGAACAAGAGAAGATAATTATGATCTGAAAATATGCCGCTTAGATGTCAACACCTACTTATTTGCCTCTGGGACAAAAATTTAAATCCCCCCACTGACCGAGGACAGAAAAGATGAAGTGTAGTATCGGAACAGTTACTACACTTTGCTCCTAGTCAAAAGATCTGAAGATTTTTTTTTCAAAAAAAATAAAAAATAAATGAAATAAAATAAAATATTCCTAAATTTTAACTTTTCACGTGTAAATAAGTCTATATAAAAATATATCAAAGACAGACAAAAAAAAACTCCTTTTTTTTTTTTACTTACTGTGAAAAAAGAATAAAATATCGAGGCGATATTTGCGACATTTTCCGTTTGAAAAATAAGAAAAAAACAGTGTGCTCCGTTGCCAAGGCAACGGATTAACACTCATTATCTCCCTTGATTAGCATCCCCCCTCCTCCTTCTTCTCCTCCTCCTCCTCCTCCTTCTTCTCCTCCTCCTCCTCCTTCTTCTCCTCCTCCTCCTTCTTTCTGTCCACCTCCTCTTTCTGTGTCTAAATGTATTTACCTCCCCCTACTCTATGAAGACTGCACCATTTAAAATTAGTCCTTTTTTTTTCTTTTTAAAGATTGGTTCGTCTCCCGAGAAATTATATTTATATTTAGGGCTATTGTGAATATTTCAACTCAGTTATTACTGCCAAATGTTACGCGCGCATTTCGACCGGTGTAAGGACAAAAAATAATAATTCCCCCCTTTTATTTTTGCCCGGTTCGATTTGGGCGGAATTTGAATTGTTTTGAGGCATGTCCGTCCGTCCGTCCGGATTTTTCTCCGCAACCATCCATTGAATTTCTCTGAAATGTTGCATGAAGTTGTAACTTTGGTCAGGTTAGACAATGACATTCTCCGATTTTTGAAAAATATCTGGTTAGCCCCCCAGGGGGTCAAAAGGCCCCGAAATGGCAAAAAAAATGACATTTTTTGCCCCATAACTTTTCATCCATCCATTCAATTTCTCTGAAACTTGGCCAAAATGTGGAGGCAATTGTTCCTAATAGAAAATAAGTATCGCTGACCTTGAAAAAATCTGGTTCGCGCCCCCAGGGGATCAAAAGCCCGCAAAATGGCAAGAAATGACACTTTTCTCCCATAACGTTTGATCCATCCATTCAATTTTTCTGAAACTTGGCCAAAATGTAGAGGCAATTGTTCTGGATAAAAAATGAGCATCCTTGACCTCAGAAAAATTCTGGTTCGCGCCCCAGGGTGTCAAAGGGGGGTCAAAAATGCCCCAAATTGCCCAAATTTATTGCATTTTACACTCGTCACATACAGAGGGGGACCACGCATGCGCGGCTTGTTACTTTTGCTTCATGTCGCCCATGTGGTAATTAATCATGCATTATATTTCTTGGTACTGGTACAGTTTGTGACCCATGCTAAAACCGACTTTTCGTCGGCATCTTCCGGCTGTTTACGTAAACAGCCGGAAGATGCCGAATGAAAACGCCCCGCCATCAAAATTAAAACGAGGCGACGCTGTAAAATAAGAAAAAAAATGGTTAAATCCAAGATTTTTATGTTTTTGTGACTTCCTGTTTAATCGTGCGCGTCACGTGACCTACGGATGACCAGAAATGTAAAAATAAAACCTTTTTGTTAGCATTTCTGAATAACAAAAATTACTATTTACACTTTCACATTTATAAAACTTTTGGCACTTGTATAGATCGGGTACACGAGTCGAAATTTATTTTAGAAGAGTTCCAATGAGGCAGATAACTCTTTTTTAGTACGCAATTTCTCCGAAAATGAAAAATATGCATTTTTTTAAAAAGAAGTCATGCAAATTCAATATTTGAGAAAGTCAACAGTATATTGATAGAACATTTATTGAAGAAAATAGAATTTGGGAAAATCAACAGTATATTTTTTCATTTCAAAACGAACAGCCATCGGTTTTGGTTTAAAACATTTTTTATTTTTTTGTTATAGTTTAAAAAATAAATGTTACTGTTTTTTTTTGTTTCTTCTCTTGATTTTGTTTTTTTAAACGGGTAAGAATTAAGAAATTTGTTCAAAAACACTCTGTAGGGGGGGTGCGGAAATTTCTGCCGCCACATAAATTATGATGAATAGGATAAGCCACCACTTTCTGTTGAGTACTTGTTAAATATAATAATTTGGTAATATTCAAGGCAAGAAATTATGTACTAAAAAAAGAGAGTTGTCGGCCCTTTCTTACACCATTGGAACTCTTCTCGTGTACCCGATATATACAAGTGCCAAACTTTTTTTTAAATTTCGACTACCGCTTCCTTTTTTAATTACTAATTATTTTTCAATGTCAAAATTCAATTATAGCGTAACGTTATTAAGAAAAAGAAAAAAAACTTTCGGTTGATAATTTGTTTGTTAAAATTAATTCAATAAAATTCATTTTTTTTTTTTCAATGTAAAAAAAAAACCATTCGGTTGATAATTTGTTTGTTAAAATTAATTCAATAAAATTATTTATTATTATAGCATATGTTTCTATTTATTTAATTTCAAACACTTACATTAATAATAAAATGTGTTTTTTTTTCAATGTAAATATTATTGGTTTATTACTACATTCAACAAAAAAAATTATTAAACAAATGTATTATTATTATTATTAAACTATAATTCGAATGAACAATAATAATAAAATTCGCATAAAGAAATGCTAACAAAAAGGTTTTATTTTTCATTTCTGGTCATCCGTACGTCAGATGACGCGCACAATTAAACAAGAAGTCACAAAAACATAGAAATCTTAGATTTAACCAAAAAAATAAGGCACTCGTGCGTTTTAACACCCCCCGACAAATTTAGAAAGTCATTCTTAACTTGAGGGTAGGATTTTATTAACTCTTCCGGTATTTCGGAAGTTGATTCAAATCTTCAAAACAGAACTTTTGTACGTTCAGCTTTTGTAAGTATGGATGTTCGAAAAGGCAATAATCTCGGTAAAAATCTAAAAGCTAGGCCACTAACATTTTTTAAAGATATTATATAAAGTTAACATAATGGATTTTTTTTTTACATAGAATTTTTGAGCATTTGTAACGACAGCTAACAGAACGAAAAAGGGGTGAAAAAAACAAAAACAAAACGCAACAAATGTTACCAAAGGCAAAATAAGTTACTCTTCTACCTACCTGGATACGGTTGTGTTTTAAATTATTTTAAAGCGTTTCTTTAGTTCGATTTAAAATTAGTGTCGAGACGTCACGTGATCAAAACAGCATTTTTTGTTTTTGTTTTCAATTCTAACATGGTGCCCCGAAACTAATTTTAAATCGAACTAAAAAAACGTTTTAAAATAAGCTAAAACATAAATAAACTTGCCTTTGGTACCATTTATTTGTTGCCTTTTGTTTTTGTTTTTTCACCCCTTTTTTCATTCTGTTAGCTGTCGTTATAAATGTCCCAATCATTTTTATTAATATTAATAAAAATTAAATAAAATAAATAAAACATGCTGTTAGGGCGTTCATCCAGGACCAACAACAATGGTAGCAGGACCGTTTGCTGGTCAAGTTGGATGTGAGGAACGCTTTCAACTCCATCCGACGAGACCATCTTCTAGAAACCTGTCTCCATCGAGCTCCTGCACTTCATTCTTTGGCTCACACTGCCTACGCCAGTTCCAGCACCCTGATTATAGCCGACCACACCCTTGAATCACAGTGTGGTATACAGCAGGGTGACCCAATGGGACCCCTTCTTTTTGTCCTTGGGAGTCGACGATATCGCCCGTTCAATAACTACACCTTTGAACATCTGGTATCTCGATGATGCAACATTTGGAGGCAGTTGGGCAAATGTTGTTGAGAAACTCTTCAGAATCATCCCAGCCCTTGCTGCAATCGGGCTTGAGGTAAACCCTGCCAAGTGTGAGATCGTCAATATCGACAGAATCATTCTCGGTGGCCGTCTCGCAAATCAGCAAGGTCTTAGATAGGATTAACATCACCAATCGAGACAATCTCATAATCCTCGGCTCCCCAATTTTCAAACCAGCGATCTAAGCTGACATCGACAACAAAATTGCCAACTTGTCTAACATGTCATCCCAGCTCTTACTCATTGATAAGCATTCGTCAGTTTTTCTCTTGCGCAACTGATTCTGTATTCCAAAATTTTTATTTTGGCTACGTAGTGCGCCATGTTACCAGTTTCCGATCGACCTGAGCAGGTTGGATTGCGTAATTCGGGACTCGGCAACGACCATCTGCAACATCAATTTTGATGATATAGGCTGGCACAACGCCACTCTTCCTATCTCCTTTGGTGGACTTGATCTTAGATTAACGACCGACGTTGCATTGTCTGCTTACACCTCCTCCATCTGCTCAAGTCAGGATCTCGTTGATAGTATTTTACATGAAGCATCCGAATCTCCTCTCGACCAACTGATGACCCATGACCTTTCCACCGACTGGAGGGGAGCTGGTCTAATCGTTCCCAAGCAGACAGGAAGACAGAAGAGCTGGGATACGATCAGGATGAAGACCAGTGTTCCTATTTATCTTCTTCCCACGGAGCAGAATGTGACACAAGGTCGGAAAGTGGGAGTCTCAGTACTCTAGAGGAAGAGTACTTTGACAAACTTTAAAAAATTACCTGGGCAGCCCCGTCGGCATTCCTCGGTAGGGGCGCCTCAGACAGTAAGCAATAAACTTACTCCACCCCCACCCCAAAGAGGGGAGGCAAAGCCTGAGAGGGTGGACCTCCTAGAACTGCACAGGACAGACCCATAGACAGGCGTAAATCAAGCCCCGAAGGCCAAGACAATACCAATCTATGGGGTGCAGTATCCATCAGAACAGATACTACACTTTAATCTTGGCCAAAATTGAATCCCTAAAATCATCTTGCGACCAACACCATCTGGCTTGCCTTCAAGCTGCAAGTTCGCCACACAGCGGTGCATGGCTAAGAGCCTTCCCATCATCGGCTGTTGGTAACCTGGTTGATGACGATTGCCTGAGATTCGCTTTAGCTCAGCAGTCACAGGTGCCGTTGTGGCCAGCCGGTCGACATATATGGACTCCATACACTTTCATGTAGAAGGAGCGCCGGTAGATTTCCGAGGCACAGCACTCTCAATGATGTCGTTCGACGAGCACTAGACATCGCTGGCTTCCCGTCGATCCTCGAACCAGTTGACCTCGACAGAGGGAGTGGCAAACGACCTGATGGCCTGACGGTGTCTCCCTTTACAAACGGTAAGTCACTGATATGGGATGCGACTTGTGTCGACACTTTTGCGCCCTCGTCAATGATAGAATCGGCAACAAACCCTGGACAGGCAGCAGCGTCAGCAGAGAGCCACAAGCGGTCAAAATATTCCAATCTTCTCGACAGATTTGTATTTCAACCGATCGCTGTGGAGACGAGTGGAGTGATTGGCTCTGCCACACGCGACTTCCTCAACAGCCTTGGTCTATTAATGACGCGCAACACCGGAGACAATCGCGAATTGTCTTGGCTTTACGAGCGCCTCTCTATCGCTATTATTTGTGGAAACGCCTTGAGTCTGCTCTCGGCCTGCCAAGCCAGCCGGACATTCGAAGAAAACTGTGATACAATTATATATAAGGAATCAGGATTTCTCGATATTGAACTAAACAATGTCCAAGTGACGAATAAGGGATTTGTTAATTATTTATTGAATTATTAATCTTATAGTTTACTTTTTCACCGAATGGATCAGTGTAATATATTTGTTTTTTATTTTTTTTACGTAATAAACATATTTATTAAAGAAAATGTATGTTTACACTTTTTTAGGTAATATTAAATAAATAAATTACATAAAGTTAACATCATGAAATTCTGTTTTTACATAATTTTCTTTTTTATTTATATTAAAAAAATAAAATAAAATTAATGTCATAGAATTTTTTTATTCATTACAGGCATATTTCTTGAAGAAAATGTGTATGTATAAAAAAATATGATTTTTTTTTATTTATTAATATTTTAAAAAAGTTAAGAAAATTAACGTCATGAGATTTTTAAATAAAGAAAATTTGTTTATTTATTTAAACGAAATACTAAAAACGGATCCAGTATAAGATATTGTCGAAAAAAATTACGTTTAATTCGGCGCTACGCGCGCAGAGCGTCATTAGATTTTTACCTAGATTATTGCCTTTTCGAACATCCATACTTACAAAAGCTAAACGTACAACTATTCTGTTTTGGACATCCAGACTCAGCTTTCGAATTACCACCCTTCCCTTGCAGCGGACGGAATTCTCCTAAAATGAAAATAATTAATTTGCTGGAGATATTAAAATGCACAAGTGCAAAAAAATAATGAAACAACATTTAAAAGAAAAAAACACGGTTAATTTGTCGTTTCTTAGTCAAAAATGGCAGACAATGACTCGTCTGCCGTTTTCCGACCTCATAAATGAGTAAGTAAACCCAAATGAATTTCAAATTTACCATAAATTATTTTAAAGGAAATACAGTTGGGAAATTAGTCCAAAACAATTTATTTGGGTTTACTTACTCATTTGTGAAATTTAAAAAAATCAGAAAACTGTAGCCAATTCATTGTCCGCCATTTTGGCTAAGAAACGACAAATTAACTAAAAAAACAGTCACTGTATGTAAAATTTTTTGAACAAATATTTTTTATTTTGATGAAGAAAATATAATAAAACAATTTGTTTTTTACAAGAAAGTTTTGTTTGTCACTTCTGCAGAATAGGGATGAGCCGAAATTTATTTGTTTTCATTTTAGAAGAGCTTCAATAGTGTAAGGGGCCGACAACTCTCTCTTTCTTTTTCACTTTTAAGTACGTAATTTCTCCGAAAATGGAAAATATTAATTTTTTAAATAAGAAGTAATGCAAACTCAATTAATTAATTAATCAAATTTGTGAAAATCAACAGTATATTAATAGAACATTTGTTGAGGAAAATAAAATTTGTGAAAATCAACAGTATATTAATAGAACATTTGTTGAGGAAAATAAAATTTGTGAAAATCAACAGTATATTAATAGAACATTTGTTGAGGAAAATAAAATTTGTGAAAATCAACAGTATATTAATAGAACATTTATTAAGGAAAATAAAATTTGTGAAAATCAACAGTATATTAATAAAACATTTGTTGAGGAAAATAAAATTTGGGAAAATCAACAATATATTTTTTAATTTCAAAACTAACAGTTTAAAAATTTAAATTAGAACAGTCATCGTGTTTGGTTTAACACATTTTTGATTTTTTTTTTACAGTTTAAAAAATTAATTTTTCTCTTGTTTTTTCTCTTGTTTTTTTTTTTTTTAACAGGATACAATTTAGAAATTTGTTCAAAAAGACTCTGCAGGGGGTTAGTGGAAAAAAAAGAGAGTTGTCGGCCCCTTAACATTTGGGAAAATCAAATAGAACATTTATTGAAGAAAGTAAAATTTGACAGGAGGCGAATTAAAAGATCCGGACTAAATTACCTTCCTATTATAATACGTGCCTGTCAAACCAACTTGCCTTACATGTTTACGTTCCTGTATTTTTATATTCCTGTTAAATAAAGATTGATTTATATTATTGTAGAGAAGAAGTTTGAATTTCTGTTTCGAACTCTGGTGACCCATTTCTTATTCAATTCAATTCAGATACATACAGACAAGGCCGATTCAACAAAATGCCTATCTTCCATTGTTGGATAATGGCCCTGTGGGAATGGATACATCTTGAGGTGGGCGTACTTGTTGGAAATCGTTGGTTTGACTTGCGCGATTTAGTGTGGGTGGACCCGTGCAGTCGGGTGCAGAATAGGGCTGTTCTCACAGTCGGAGCTCACAGACGTGATAGGGTCACCGCGTTGACGAGACCTCAGATCAAGGGTTAATGTGCATCTGCGCATAGAGGCTCTGTGACGTCATGAGCTTTTGCGTGGGAAGCAGAGTTTTTGCTAGTCTGGGTTTTGGAGGCGAGCCTATCGGACGTGATTCACGATGTAGTCCACAACAAGATTAGGGGAATTAATTCCCTAAGAAAATACAGGCGTGAGATCTCTTTTCCCCCTCCACAAATGGTTAAGGACTTAATTGATGAGTAATTATGAAAGCAGAAATTTGCTCTCTCTCTCTCGACATTAGTGGATATCTCCCAGCTGACGGATAACTAACGCCTGAAATAAAACAGAACTTAAGTTTAAAAGATTGATTGTCTTCTGGTGCAGTCATGAAGCTTTTTGTTGCAGCAGCGTGGTTCACGGCAGAAAGGAAGAAGAAATAATTCAACCACTGGACGACGCACCCCTCCACGCGACGAGGAAAGATTGAAGGTGCGAGAAATTTAAAGGTATGCAACATATATGATTTTTGGTGCTAAAGGTGGAGTTGTTTAAACGAGAACTGCCGCAGCCCGTTCCGGGACGGCGCTATGCAACACCATCTCGACATTCAACATACACAAACCACTCTACAGATTTAAAATCAATTGAGTATTACATATTAATAGGAAAAAAACAACACTTTTTAAATTAGTACTTTGGCCTATTACCAATATGGCGGCATGATCGATACAAAAAGTGGAACGGAAAACGAAGTTGTAACGAAAAGAAATAAAGTCTTTTAGTGAGTTATAAAAATAATTTATTCAAAAAATTAAATTATTTATAAAAACATTTGTTTCACAACATAACTCTTATAAATATTCTAATTTCAATTATTTTTTGTATAAGTCACTAAAAGAGTTTACTTATTTTCATCAAACGTATTTCTGATTCTGGTTTTTAGCAACTAAACTCGATCCAATCAAACATGTCATCATCTAGGAAATAAGCTGATAATACTAGCATACTTACTCATTTAAAAAGTCTTTTTCTTATTTCATACATAATATTAAATTGATTTTAACTCCAATACGTTCGGTATGTCATAATATAAAGAAAATACAATTTTTATCGCCTATACACAATTTTATATCGCCATTTTGAAAAAACTTAAGGGTCACCTAACTTTCACGTTTGCCTTTTCAAAATAAAAATGAAACAAAAAATTTTTTTAACATATTTCAATTCCATTTTTACTATTTGTTATCGCAAAAATCAGAAAGCAAATTATCAGTTGCAAAAAAAAACAATTATTTTAATTTGAATTTAGAGTAGGGGATCAATTTTGCATATAAATTTAAGGTAAAATGATCACCCATTTCTGGGTCATTGTCTAACCGGATAGCGTGTTAATGGCATATAACCAGAATTAATTTTGTTAAAGGTGATACATTTCTGTGTATGCATGTTTTTTTTCTTCTTAAAAGTTGATAATAAAAATAAAATAATTACTTTTCAAACGAGTCAAACAAGCTGGAACAAATTCATCCTCGAATGCCTCTTGGCCTTGATAAGTGGTGACCCCTTATTAATTATCTCTGCCAATTATTAGAGCACAGATAACAACATAAAAATATTGTTTAAACTTATTGTTATTCCAGAAAGATAGATAGAGACAGAGGTCCGTTTCTCTATTTAAGTGTCCTTTTTGTAGCCATGTCCATGTGTTTCACAGAATTTAGCCCCTGCCAAAACAGTAGAGCTAAACTCACAACCACCAGTTATTTATTTATTTTGTCACACCTAACCTGTAAAATACTCCCCCCCCCCCCCCAACACATGAGTTAGAAATAATACTAAGTTTCTGTATGTATATTTTCAATGGAAAACACATATCTGTTGCTAAGGTCGCAAGAAAAATGGTAGAATCATTCTACCGCTCCAGAAAATGTCCGACTCCTGATGCAATCTTCCACCTATATACGAGTCAGATATGCCCGAAGGTGAAGTACTGTAACCACATCTGGGAAGGTGTTGTCAAAGTTTGCCACGTTTGTCGATATCATCAATACAACAACACAATCTCTTTTCGTCTTAGAAACCGAAGAGTTCCACTTTCTATCAGACTCAACTTAAATAGTCAAACCCTGAATCAAGGGAGATCACTCTTATCTCCAAAATGGTCCAAGAGAGATAACTCATAATCCACTGGTGCCACTCAGAGCACTTTTTCCTGCCTCAAAAGTTCCTTACAGCCCCTTTCTCACAAAAGAGGCGTTGTTAGTCTCTCTCTACTCAATTGTTATTTCTATGGAAGGTGCTGGACTGAGATCGAATCTCTGATTCCTCCTCCTTTTCCCCCTCGTCCTTCTCCTCCTCCTCCTCCTCCTCCTCAACAAGCTCATCTTGCTTTAGGATAGTAGAAAGTGGACCTTGTGTTTACTTCTGGCAGCCTTGTCACTCTTGCTTCCCTTATTTTGTCCTTTAGTCCTCACATTCCATTAGCGATGTTTCTGACAAATGGGGAAGAATTGCTGTTTTTTTGGGTCGGAATTTATCTATCTAACACTTCTTGTTGGCTAGTTTTTGACCTTGAAATAGTATTTTTTTTAGCTCCTTACATCAAGTGGCTTCATGACGTGTCTGGAGCGATTTCCATTTAAAAAAAAATTCTTTTCTTCTTCCATTTGCCTAGCATCAGGCGAAATTTCCATGCAAGAGCTTCCTATCTATGGAGCACATTACTGCGAGACTACTTCCTTGTAGATTACAACATAGTCTTCTACGAATCCGATGTAAACAAATACTTGTCAAAATCATCTTTAATACTCCAATACTATTATTCATCTTTCAACTGACAATCATTTCATCTCATTAACTTTTATCCTTGAGTGACTTTTGGCCTTGATAAGTGGTGGCCTCTTAAGAGCCCCCCCCCCCTCAAGTTATATTAAGATCTTACGTCAGCATTTTGTCATTTTGTAGGATACATAAATGGTTCTTATCTTCACATCCCATTGACCTTATTATCATGTGTGTCCGAGTTGATGTAATTAATTATCTTTGCCAATTATTAGATCAGAGATAAACATAAATTAAAAATATTGATTAAACTCATTGATATTTCAGATAGATAGTGTTACACCGGCCGTTCTAACAGAAGAGAAACTACACCGGTTCTCACTATAAATAGTGCGAGTAGACAATCACCAGGGGGAGAAAAAGGACAGTATTGTAACTGTCTAGCCGAGTGCCAGTCAGTTTCCTTACCTTTGTACCTTTTATGTTAATACACTTGTTATCTTAACCCAACCTCGGCTTGACTTCTTCTTTTTACTGTTGGACTACTTCACAACAGATAGATAGATAGATAGATAGATAGATAGATAGATAGAGAAGGAGGGTGTGTTTCTCTATTCAAATGTCCTTTTTGTAGCCATGCCCATGTGTTTTTGCATGCCATTTCTTTGGTCAGTCTTATATGTGATTTACCGTTTTGCCTGTTTGCTGACACAGTCTGTATTTCTTGTTTTCCTGGGTTTTATCTATCTTGGATTTGGTCAAATTGAATCATCTCACCTAATGACTGCTATTCCGAATTCATAACTTCCCATAAACCGCCATCAATAGACCGCTTCTCTTGTACCAAAAGGTCATAAACAACGTTTATAGTTAAATTTAAACCAATATAAATGATTTCACACTAAAAAAAAATTTTATTTAAAAAAAATCGATTTTTTAAAATTCGAATTATTACAGTTTTACTTGATATCCAATATGGCATTTTTTACTGAAAATCATAAAATAGTTTAAATTAAATAAAATCTTTTTTTTTTAAATTTAAATTTTTGTTAGTGTGCAATCATTTATATCGGTTTGAAACCGTCTAAATTAAACTTAAAACGTTATGTTTTATGACCGTTTGGTACACGAGAAACACTCTATTGATGATGGCTTACGATTATGAATTCAGAATAGCAGCCTTTAGGTGGGATAATTCAATCTTATTTTGGATTTTATATAGTCCGTTTAGATTGCCTTGTTTAGTGCAGATGTCAGTAGCTATTCCTTTTCTCTGTTCAAGTGTCCTTTTTGTAGCCATATCCATGTGTTTTGCGCATCATTTCTTTGGTCAGTCTTATACAATTGTGTCTGTAGCATTTGTCTGCATGTTCAAATGCGGACATTTGCATAGTTCCCAGTGGTCTGCCTTTCCCACTCAGTCGTGTCTGGTTTTGTATTCCTTTTGGACTCGTTTGCTGCATTTCATTGCAGCCCATTTAATGGGATAGGAGACCGGGGTTCAATCCTCGGTCAAGTCATACCAAAGACTAAAACAATTGTACTCCATGCCACCTTGCTAAACACGCAGCATTATAAGGTGAGGATCAAGGGTAAGTGGTGTAGTTGCTAATGAAAAGGGACCAAGGGTAAGTGGATTCATCCTGGGAAAGGAGTGGCGCCTTCCCCTACACCTTGTTGTAGTAGGAGGCGGTTAGTGTAGTATACCTTTGTTCGTCATGATACCATCCTCCCAGGAATTGCCTCCTCTTTTTTTGTGTGGTGGAGTTATTGTAGTATCTGTTCTGTGGTCATGATACTATCATCCTATTTGGGGGAGGGGGATGGCTAGCATATTATCTGTTCTGTTGTTATTATACCATCCTCCCAGGCGTTACCTCCTCCTTTGGGGTGGGGTTCTGTAGCATATGTTCTGTGGTTGTGATACTATCATCCTAGGGATTATTGTCTCCTTTAAAAAAAAATTGGAGGGGGGGTAGTGTAGCATATGTTCTGTGGTTGTGATACTATCATCCTAGGGATTACCGTCTCGTTTTAAATCTTTTTTTTTTTGGGGGGGGGGGGGGCAGTGAATTATCTGTTCTTTTGTCATAATACAATCCTTCCAGGAGTTACCTCCTCGTTTTTCTTGGGAGTAGTAGTGTAGTATTTCTTCTCCCAGGCATTATATCCTCTTTTGAGAAATTGTCACAAAAAGCAAACTCAACACTATATTATATATACTACTATAAAAAAATATGCGACTGGAGGGGGGGGTAGATTATCGCTAGTAGAAGTAATATCTTCTGGGGTTTTTTACACGGCTTGCTGCACTTTGCTATTTTTTTTACATGGCTTGCTGCACTTTGCTATTTTTTTTTACACGGCTTGCTGCACTTTGTTATTTGTTTTACACGGCTTGCTGCACTTTGCTATTTTTTTTTACACGGCTTGCTGCACTTTGTTATTTGTTTTACACGGCTTGCTGCACTTTGCTATTTTTTTTACACGGCTTGCTGCACTTTGCTATTTTTTTTTACACGGCTTTCTGCACTTTGCTATTTTTTTACACGGCTTGCTGCACTTTGCTATTTTTTTTTACACGGCTTGCTGCACTTTGCTATTTTTTTACACGGCTTGCTGCACTTTGCTATTTTTTTACACGGCTTGCTGCACTTTGCTATTTTTTTACATGGCTTGCTGCACTTTGCTATTTTTTTTACACGGCTTGCTGCACTTTGCTATTTTTTTTACACGGCTTGCTGCACTTTGCTATTTTTTTTACACGGCTTGCTGCACTTTGTTATTTTTTTTACACGGCTTGCTGCACTTTGCTATTTTTTTTACATGGCTTGCTGCACTTTGCTATTTTTTTTACATAGCTTGCTGCACTTTGCTATTTTTTTACATTGCTTGTTACACATTGCTATTTTTTTACTAGTATATCGGCTCAATACAAAAAATGCAATATAATCGTGCAAACGATAATACAGGCATCAAAATTGGCATGATGACTCCATAAGGTATACTAAACATATCTGTCTAACTAGCCACCTAAAAATTCAAGATGGTAGCCATTTTTCAAGATGGCCGCCATCAGGAGCTTGCGATAACGATGTTCCTTATAAATTAGTATCTATTCAACCGATTATAGTGATCTTGGTGTCAAATCGTATGTCTTGGGCATGATGCTGAATTGATTTCTGACACTCTAGAAGGCATTTGAGCATCACTTACATGACTATTAATAAAATAAACCAAAACTTACAACATCAAAACAAATTTTATTAACGACATATCACATACTAAATTAATAAATCACTCTAATAAACCACTCTTCCTTCTATGGCACTAGTATGTCCCTCTTTCAGCATCCAAGCTCTGAATATCCTCGTGAACAACGCAAACAACTGAAACTCAATCCAGATATGAGGGTGAAGAAAGTCCCAGAGCTTCCTGAGTATTACACAAGCGTTCCACCAGCTTACATCACAAAGAATCCCAATCCTCATACAGTTAGAAGCCATATGTTTCCAACACCTGAATCTATGCAGTTACATATGAAGAAAGATTACACATTGGTGATGGGATAAATGTGTTGTGGGCAGCCCATAATGCAGCACAGAGCAGGAGCAAGCCATTTGAAGTGACCATTACCTCAGTGATGCCTTAAATTCGCGAGCAGGCCCACTCAGTTGCCACCATAAAGCACTGCATGGATAAGATTCGAGACACAAGTGTATTTTCTAAACCCAGGACAAACCCCAGTTATAGCTGCTGACAAGCCACTTTTTTACTCTTGCTAAACAAATCCAGAGCCAGTGGCCAGAAGAGTATAGTGAGAACAAGTTTGTCATCATGTTCGGGGGACAAAACATAGAGATGGCAGCACTGAGGTCATTAGGAACCCTCTTACAAAGAAAGATTACACATGGTTGGAGGAGATATCGCTTACTGAGACTATTTGTAATAGAAGGCAGTGGCTGGACCAGTGCTATTGCTGAAGCAGAGGTGGTGTCATCCGGTACAACAGACTCATTCCTGACAGTGTTAAGTATCACGAGGAGAAGACTTGCCCATCAGATCACAGCATGCAGACTGTACACACTGATGAAGGTGTAATATTTAATCGTACATTTTGGGAATGACAACGGTTATTTCCCTTGCACTGTAATTATTTGTAATCTGTAATTATCTCCCTTGTCCTTTCTGATGTATATAAACATGCGTTTTTATGAGTATCGTTCTTACGCACCGGGCGACCGACCAAGTAACATCGTGTTGTGTCCTTTTTGACCTCTGTCCACTTTGCTCGTATTACTTCTTATTTTCAGTGAATAACCACATCATAACAGAAGGAAGCTCACCGTGACTATTGTTCCGATTGCGGGATGTCAGGCAACTCTCCTATGTCCTTTGAAGACTGGCACCAGAGCCAGAGGAGTGGCAGTTCACAGTTCCAGTTTTGGAATATGTTGCTAGATATGAAGCTCACCATATTCCTCCTGATCCGTTCGTTTAGGGAATAAATATAAATATGAATACTCTTATATTTCGTAGTCAACTATACTTCTTTATTATAAACCAGTATTGCAATTTTTTTACATGGCTGTTGTGGATTTAGTTTTGGGAATTGTAGTGTGAGTCCTTGTATCAATGGAATGTGAACGATGGTCTTTCGTCTTTGGATATACGATGACTCACGCTAACAATTATAATGAAAAATTATGTTTGTAATAAAAGTGGAACATGGTTTAGGTCTAAAATGATTCGCAGCAATCAAATAGTGCAGTGTTCACGTTCGTTTGCTTCGACTCGTGTCCTACTTTTCCTGTTCGTTGATGTAGCGTCGTTGACTTTTGGCCAGATTCTCAGGATGCCAGCATTGACAAAGTTTCCATTCCCCTGAAGAAGACGGGGATGGCACAGTGGCTTAGTTGGTATCGACGCGGACTGAGAACCTGGGTGTGCCAGGTTCAAATCCAAGCATGGCCATCCCTACTACAGGCCAGGCAATCGTGCAACTGGGGTCTTTTACTGGGGGCCATGTGAATTTTCTTAAATATTCGATATAGAAATTGCAAACAAAGGTAAAATTCCTCTGTGAGATTAGCTTGATATTTTTATGTGTTTTACATACCAAATAATAAGAACCACAATGAGCTAATTGATAAATTTGACAATTATTGACAAATTCCTAGAAATGAAGAGACAGGTAATTTTGAATAAACAAAGGCAAATGCATATTTCGATGAAGAATTTTTATTTCAATGTTGGATTTTTTTTAGAGATTTTGTACTTATGTCAAAAGATCATTACTTGTATATTGTGGTTAAAAAGAAAAAAAAGGATCCGTACCAGTTGATGATATAGTTTGCAACTTCTATATCGAATATTTAAGAAAATTCACATGGCCCCCAGTAAAAGACCCCAGTTGCACGATTGCCTGGCCTGTAGTAGGGATGGCCATGAATCCAAGTCATTCCACTGAAAACGCTTCCATCAAACCCACATGACACTTGTGTCTAATCTCCTGGAGGGGGGATAAATAGAAATCACATTAACACTTGTCCACGGGTGGCCTCGGCTTTGATAAAGTGGTGGTTTCTGTTTTTTATATATAAAAAAAAAGACTGATGGTGTCGGATCGTTTCCTTTGACTGGGCTGTACCCCCTCCCCATATTGTGTTGCTTGATCAAGAAATACGGTCCAGGGTAACTCAGAGAATTGGTCATCAATTGAGAGATGAGAAGTACATTAAAAAACAAAACCAACCAACAGACAAGCAAGGTATTGATAACGCGAACAAATATTCTTAATTTAAAAAAATAAGAATATATATTTCTGTGAAACTTGCAGCTACAATTACAAAAGTCCGGGTATCTTTTATTATAATCCGTACGCTGAAAACGCTAAAAAAAAACAAATATACAACAAATAAAAGTAACTGTCGTCGATAAAAGTTAATTTAAAACTGTCCTGTGATATTTGTTTGTATTTTTACACCGTTCCAACTGCTATTTATTAGAAATCAATAGTTTTGTCACACGAACATTGCAAAAAAAAAAAATGGCGCTTGCTCGTAAGGAAGTGAGCACAAGACGCCATTTTGTCTAAAAAAATACGAGTAAAAAATGAACAAGAAATTTTTTTTTACATCTAATAAAAACCCATTTATAGTTCGTAAAAATACAAACAAATATCATAGGTAAGTAGACAAATATCTCTTCTCGACGTAGGTTAAACTCACTTGATGCATATTTATTTTTATAACCCCGTTCTCGTTCGTTTTTTGGACCCCGTCCGCGACTGTACTGATCATTATAAAAGATACCCAAAAGTCCTTTTCTGGTTGGAGGGTTAATACGTCTGCTTCTGGGTGAAATTTTGGTTACAACTTTGACTCAGTGGCGGATTTAAGGGTGGGGCATTGGGGCAGTTGCCTCACAGGGCCAACTCTAGGGGCCGACATTGGGCCAATGAGATTTTTCAGAGAAAAACATTTTCTGTAACAATGTTAATAAGTTGAAATTATAATTATAAATTAAACGTGAATGTTGATGGCCTTGCCCCGGTAATATAAAATATAACATGGTATATTATAAATATAAATGCTCTTATATTTCATAGTCAACTATATTTTATTATGAACCCGTATTTACTTTTGTGTAATATATTTCATAGTTATAGATGCAAACAATAAATTCTATATAGATATCATTTAATGTGTTTATAAATTTGTTTAAATCACTTTTTAAATTCATTGTTTTTTATGTGGTACTTTAATTTTACCATTTTAATTTAATTATACAATATAAATTATTAAATTATATACTTAAATTATTAAATTATTCACACACGAAATAAAAAATAACAATAGGAAAATAATAAGAAAAACAAATATTAAACTCAAATGGCAATGTAGGTCTCGTCTGTCCCAGGGGAGCCAAAAGGCATAAATCCGTCACTGCTTTGACTCTCTAAGTTTACTTGACAGTCAATGTGAAAAGTGCTGATTCTTCTCTGGGCAAAGGCAACACAGCAGTTTTACCAAACTTAACTTGTCTGAAACTCTGAAACTCCGCAAAACTTTCTAACAGAATAAATTTGTGATTGGCGCATTTTATATTATATGACAAGGTAACTTGGTGTTGTCCAGCCAAGTTCTACTTACCTTATTTAGTAAGCAAATTCATTGGTTGCTTATTCCTCGGAAACTGTCTCCCGGGTCGGCGTTCTCTTCGCAATCATTTACCTTAATCTCTCAACAGTTTGGCCGTAACCCAGGCCGTACTCCACATCTCTACACGTTTCCAGGTGTGTTTGCAACCTAAATTGCTTTTGCACGGACTTACCTCAGGTGTCATCTCTCAAATCACGACAGTCAGCCTCTGACTTTCTCCTCATCCATCATCTATGAAACGCAATAACTTTATCGCGAGAAAATGAAAACAATATTTTACTAGTGTGTTTTAGAATCTGATTCTTTTTTTCTCATTGTACTCTACACGGACCCCCAAATATATATATACAGGACTGGCGGGACAGTTATAAAAGTGTGTGTGTGTGTGCGGGGGGCTCTCCTAAAAAGTGGGGGGGGGGGCGGTTAAACACATGCATATATAACTTCATTATTGATGACCGTAAAGTAGGGGGGGGGCCAAGTCAAAAAGTGGGGGGGCTTTAGACCCCCCCCCGGTGCCGCCGTCCATGATATATACTAGTATACCAATCTCTCAAAATTCTCTGTGGGGTCCTGTCACTTTGTTACACAGTAACACAACATTATACTAAGCCCCTTTAAGAAATTAAAGTTGAGCATACTCAAGGATGTTAAAAATAGACTGTCAAAAAGCTCTAATGCAAAGTTCCGAATACGTTCGTCGAACACTCTCGACTAGTATTCTATCTGTAACCGCTTCTAGGTACATACAGATCTAAATTTCCCTTAATTACGTGACAGTTTCCGTTGGCCGAGTGGATATGGCGACTGCTTGCAGATTTCAGACTGATTCTGTGAACCAGGTTCACGCCTCCCGACCGTCTGAAATTGTTACTTTCCTGCACTGATGAGAGCAATAAGCTTGAAACGTTAGCGTCTGTAGGTATTAATAATTTAATAATTATTTATAAATATTATATATATATATATATATATATATATATATATATATATAGTCTCGGAAGTTTCTCAACCATTAAAACTATATTAAAAAAAAAAAAAAAAAAAAAAAAAACAACTTATAGTCCCAAGTCTTCCAGTGGAAAATCACTCATGTAAGTCAATTTATTTTTTACAGTTATTATATTAGTTTATTTCTAACACTATTTTAAGGGATCATCAGTTGTTTACCATGAAAAACTGTTTCGGGAATTTATATATTAGTGATGGGACGATTTCAGTATTTTTCCTGATTTCGATACAATTACCGATTCTGTTCTAAATTCCCAATTCCGATACAATTACCGATTCCAGTTCTTAAATCGCCTAATTGCCTAAAAAGGAAGAATTTCATTTTTTGGGGAAGGGGAGATTTAGCGGAAAGTCTTCATCTACTTTTAAATGTAGATATAATTTTCTTTTTAATTTGACAAACTTTTTAATGTTTTCCCTTTATGTATTGTATCCAAGATTTTGATAAACTGATTTTGAAATTTTTATCTATATTTTTCACTTGTGCCATTTTTCTTATTCATCAACTCATACCATTCTTATGTGTGCGATTTTTAGCTGTGCCATTTTAAATGTAGATATAATTTTCTTTTTAATTTAACAAACTTTTTAATGTTTTTCCTTTATGTATTGTATCTAAGATTTTGATAAACTGATTTTGAAATTTTTATCTATATTTTTCACTTGTGCCATTTTTCTTATTCATCAACTCATACCATTCTTATGTGTGCGATTTTTAGCTGTGCCATTTTTCCGGTGCCATTTTTAGCTGTGCGATTTTTAGCTGTGCCATTTTTAGCTGTGCGATTTTTAGCGGTGCCATTTTTAGCGGTGCCATTTTTAGCTGTGCCATTTTTAGCTGTGCCATTTTCCGGTGCCATTTTTAGCTGTGCCATTTTTAGCTGTGCCATTTTTCCGGTGCCATTTTACCGAAACTCATTATTAGGATCTTTAGATTTTAGTTTTACTGGTAGATTAAATGAATCAATAAATATTTCACATTCTATCATTCTATCAGCAATGGAAAATTAAGTTTCAGGCAAAAATCTTTTTTAAAGAATCGTTTTTAGAATTGAAATTGGGATTAGGGTTAGGGTTAGGTGTTAGGGGTTAGGGGTTAGGGTTAAGGTTCTCCAGCTTTACTCATGCAGCTGGTAACTCTACGTATAGTTTCTCAGCTCACAGACTGTCCCTTTCCTGACTCGCCTCCCTGATCATGTGGACCAGAAAGCCTCACTTCTCCACCTATTCTTGACCTCACTTCCCGAGACTTGTGTGACAAATGCCCATAGACTGCTTGAGAACGCCGATCACATTGTACTAATGATTGATCACACCCTAAAAACTTGTCCCAAAGACGATGAGCCGTTGCTCAAAACGACGAGATACTACAAGCAGGCTGATTTTGATTCCATTAGAGACCACATCAGTGACGCCCCATGAAGTGAAACCGTCTCACTCCCTACTGATCAGTGTGCAAATGAGCTAACCGAATGGGTCAAAGTAGGCATTGAAGCATATATCCCCATGCGAAAGTTCTTCAGCAAACTCCACTCTCCTCAATGGTTCACCTCGGAATGTGAAGCTGCCATTGCACTGAGGCAGCAAGCATTCCGACAATTCGGCCTCCATAAGTCAACTGCGAACAGACAGAAATTTATAGAGGCAAGAAATGATTGCAAATTAATGATAGATGAAGCAAAGAGAAGGTATACAGAGATAACCAAAAAACGCATCCAGTCAAAGAAACTAGTTACTCGCAATTTCTGGAAAGTTTACAATAGTGTGGTGAACAATGAGCAATCAAAGATTCCCCCACTATCAAATCACAATGATGTCGTTTACACGACAACTGATAAGGCTAAACTACTTGCCCAGCACTTTGCCTTAAACTCCACTTTAGACTCAGCAAACCACTCCCTCGCTAAATTTCCATTTCCAGAGCCACACTTTAAAATCTGGTCATCACCCCATCTCAGGTCAGGGACATCATAATATACCTTGACACCTTCAAAGCATGTGGACCTGATCTTATACCAGTAATAGTAATAAAGAAATGCTCTGCTGAACTTGCCCCTGTCCTCTCCAAACTCTCCAACAAATGCCTCACTGAATCTTGCTTCCCTGATAGCTGGAAAATTGCCTCTTCAAGAATTCTGGAGATAGAACCGATCCTCAGAATTATCGTCCCATCAGTCTACTCCTGATCTTTGCTAAAATCTTTGAATCCTTAATCAATCTAGTGGCACCTCGTTAATGCTAAACTTCTTTCTGACTGACAGTATGAATTTAGACAAACACAGTCTACTGCAGATATCTTAACGGAATATATCATACCCTGGACAAGGCAGGCGAAGCTAGGGTGGTAACGCTTGATATATCTAAAGCCTTTGACAAGGTCTGGCATAAAGAGCTTCTTATAAAAATTCACTCATATGGTATTACTGGACGAATATTTAATATAATTGAATGCTTCCTAACCAAAAGAAAGATCCAGGTTGTCCTTGATGGCCGTTTATTCAAACAACATGAAATAAATGCTGGTCTACTCCAAGGATCCATCCTTGGACCTCTACTTTCCTGATTTTCATAAACGATCTCCCTAATAACATTGAGTCTGAGATGGGTATGTTTCCTGACGACACCACGCTCTACTCCAGTCATGTGGGCAAAACAAACGAACACATATCCGAGGCAATGGTTGAATCCTTAGAAAGTGGTTTCCAGTCTGTAGTGAAATGGGGTCATAAATGGATAGTAACATTTAATGCTGCTAAGACAAAGCTCCTTTCCTTCAACAACTACAAGAAACTTCTTCAACCACCGATTGCCATGGCAAATAACACCCTACCTGAGACTTCAACGTTCAAACTCCTCAGCCTAACATTCACAGGTAACATGAATTGGAACAAATATATTGAAAGCATTACCAAGGCTGCTGCAAAGAAGGTGGGCTCCCTCTACCGTGCTAGTAAACTTCTCACACCTGACATTATCCTATATCTCTACAAAGCCACCATCAGCCCATGCATGGAGTATTGTTGCAACATCTGGGATGGTGCATCATCCACTAGTCTCTCCCTCTTAAACAAGGTCCAAATAAGAATCACTAACTTAATACGTCCCTCACTATCCACCAAGCTCCAGCTCCTGTCCCATCGCCACAATGTTGCATCCTTGTGCCTGTTTTACAAATACTTCAATGGATTGTGCTCCGATGAACTTGCTGCTCTAGTGCCCCCTCGACGTAAATACACTAGACCAACCCAACAATCAGCTAAATCCCATCCATTCACTGTGGAGGTCCCCAGATGCCGGAGAGCCAATAGCTTATTTCCTCGTGTTGCTGGCCCTTGGAACTCCCTCCCTGCTCCCTGTTTCCCCGACTGTACCAACATGCAGAAATTTAAAACTAATGTAAACAGATATCTTGCTGTACAGCTCCCAACTTAGGATGACCCCCAAAACTTACACCCTAATTCTCAGTAGCCCCTAACGTCTACAGTGGCAGACTGTCTTGTTTTGGGTGAACTATGATAAAAGAAAAAAACAAAAAAACAAGGACTATATAAAAAAACTTTTTTCTTTCCTTAATCCATGGATTTTCAAAGATATGCTTTTATCATCAGATGAAAATCAGACGGATAAATTTGTAAAGTTGAAATTACTGTTAAACAAACATTTGAAAATATAAAAATATAAAAGATATATATAAAAATATAAAAGATAAATATAAAAAATATAAAAGATATATTGGGTACCCGGATTACGTTTTAACAACATATCGATGCTGGCCATGTTTCCGATCACCGGCAAGTATATTTTTTATCTTTTCCATTTCTATTTTTATTATTTATTTTCTTATATACTTTCATAAACAAGACAAAAATTCATTGCTCTTGCAACAAAATAAAATAAAAAGCGGAATTTCTATGTAAACGGAATAAAATTCTTTTCTTTTTCTTCATAAATATTCTGTATTTGATCCTACGTCATTAAAAAACAATAAAACAATCATTCTAATAAATAAATAAATAAAAATTATTATGACTAAACGTAAATGTTTACTTGGATTGTTTGTCAGAGAATAAAATACTACATTTCTGAATATAAATAGCTGTTTGCTTTTCATTATCTACTATATTACTTGTGGAAAATCGCGCTATCCAAACAAATTAAACATTGCCTTGGTAAAGAAGGATTTCTTCTTAAACAAATAAATATAAAATATCTTCAGGATTATTCTGTTTTGCATACGTTTTATTGAAATTATTGAAATTTCTATTAGTTAGTTTCTGCAGTTTCTTTTATACAGGGTGGGCAAAAATAAGGGTCCTATTTTTAAAATTTCATAACTTTTTTATTTATTGATTTAAAAAAATTTTTTTTTTAGAATAAGTAAAGGACCCCTTCCGAAGCAAGCATGAGCCGTATTAGCCCTAAGGAACGTACCCTCATTTAGAAAACATTATTTTTGCTTAAAAAACTCAAAACAGTGTAAAAAACAATACTTTAGTTTTTGTAAGTTTTAAGAAGTGTTTTTCAACTAAAATTTGTTTTGTTTATTTCAAAAAATCTCGGAAGGGTCAGTCTACACACACATAAAGTTTGGTGAGTTTAACTTTTATTTTGTGGAAGTTATTCAAATTCAAGTTATTCAAATTTAAAGATAGGACCCTTATTTTGGCCCACCCTGTACATACTTTTTTATATAAAAAAACAAAAAACAACACGATTCCCGGCAGCAATTAAAACACTTAATTAATGTTCGATTTCGAGTTAAAGTATGTATTGTTTTTGTTAAGCGAACACATCCCAAACCCCCGATTTTTTAAAACAGCTTTTATTTAAAAAAATACAACACAATCCCCATCAGCAATTAAAACACTTCATTAACGTTCGATTTTCATGTCATTATCAAGTAAGTTTTTTTTGTTAAGCGAACACATCCCCACACCCTGATTTTTTGGGGAGTGCAGGGATTTCTGTGTAGCTGACTTGCAATATTTTTATAATGGTCTCTATGCTACGATTGCCATATCCCACCTTTCTCTATCTGTCTGTCTGTCTCCCCCTCTCTTTCTCTCCTACCTTCTTTCCTTTTCTTATCCGGTTTAAACTTACGGCAAAACGTCTGATGTCGCTGCTATTTACAGCACAGGTGTAGCTGACTTGCCATATTTTTTATAATAGTCTTTATGCTCCGATTGCCACGTGCCCCTCTTTCTGTTTGTCTGTCTGTCTCTCTTTCTCACAACCCTTTTTAAATAATAGACTGCCCACAGTTTTCCGGTTTGTTCACAACCGAAAACAAGCAGATCAATCTATAAATGGTAGTGGTATCTAAGAGGGAGAAAAAGAAAACAGGGGATAGAGTTGGGAGAATGGGTTGTTTCCTTCCAAAATAAATTCAATTTGGGAGAGGCCGAGTACAAAAAAATTATAGTGGAGAGTGGGCATCTTCAAGGATTTCTATTATCGGAGGCAGGGGTGGGGTAACTCATTCACTCGACTAGCTAATAGGCTAAACTTATCCGATCAGGGACCGCGTGTTCCATGCTCAGGCAGGGAACATGCACACTTTGATCTTAACAAAAAGACTAACCAAGCATAAAAAACCCTAAAACATGGGTTGCTTGATACTCTAATATTTACTTTTTTAAAGTTGAATAATTATTTTCAATTCCCCCCCGGGTAACGCCAGGACACGGGTCTTGCTAGTCCCCAATAAACTTGTTTTTACTCAAACCATCTTTTAGTAAAAAGAAATAACATTAAAAAAAGTTGTGATTTTCATCGTCACGTGAAACTCCGAAATGAAAATTCACCCGGAAAATATAGTCACCATCTTTATAAACAAGCCGAGAAAGAGGCTAGCTTAGGAAGATTGCTAACTCAAGTTCATAAACCTGTCCTTTAACTAGAAAATTATGAAGTTGAGTTATCCTTCATCCTTAGCTAGCTTCTTTCTCGATGTATGTAAAGATTGCGACTAGTTTTCATTTTGGCGTTTCAGGTGTACGCTGAAACTTTCCATGAGTTAGTGTTGTTAATGTTAATTTTTTTTTTAATACTAAAACATTGTTTAAGTTAAAAGTTAGTTGTTCGGGAATAATGCCGAAACGGATAGCATTTTTTGTTGCCCGCCACTGCCAGCCAGTGCCCGCCACCAATCACAATCATGGTTTTGTCTCACATAACTCAAATTGACCAGTCAAATAGTGAAGGAAACCATCTGAAATTAAATAAAAACATTGTCTGCTGTAGGAGCGCGGACCTTAGCTTAGTAAGATATTGTGTCTTAGAGAAAATGCTAAGGTCCACGCTTACATTTAGATTGTGTAAAGAGAAGTTTAAAAGAGTAAAACAGATAAAACATGGAAAACATGGATGAAAGTTGAATGAAAGATAAAGCAGGCATATGGTTGAAGGAAGCATAAAACGTAGTTCAAAAGTAACACAAAATATTTATATATTTACAAATCTTACATGGTAAAATGTTAGTTTAAAATGTTCGTTGGAAGTCAGTTCCGAGAATGATAGAAAGCCGTGTGTGCAACCATTGTTGTATGTGTGTGCGTATCCATGTGTGAGGCTTGGCGTTAGTATGTCGAAGTGTGTGAATGTGCGTGTCGCCTTTTGTTCGTGGTTGTACGAATGTGTGTGCATGCACGTGAGTTGATAAGTCATTTAAGCATTCGTATGTGTGTGTGTCTTTGTCAGCAGTGTGTGGTTGTATGCGTTGAAGAATGATAGGAGTGTAAGCCTTTGTGTGTGTGTTTGTGTGTGTGTGTTTAGTAGTCAGCCGACGAACTTGCACCCCTCGCCCAAAGGCGCGGGTAGCCGAACTTGTATTCTCCAGACAAGGCATAAAGCCACTTGATGTAAGGAGCAAAAAAAAAAATACTACTTCAAGGTCAAAAACTAGCTAACGATAAGTGTTAGCTGCATTGATTCCGACCTAGAAAATAGAAATTCTTCCCCCTTTGTCAGAAACATCGCTCATGGAATGTGAGGACTAAAGGACAAAATAAGAAAAGCAAGAGTTACGAGACTACCGAAAGTAAACCCAAGGTCAATCTTAAGTTTTTAGTAACAATGTAACCATATCTCCTAGCTGTATCAGGCAGCGAATGAAATGGGCGTTTATATATGTGTTTAATATTGGAAATTAATTCAACTGTTTTCTGATAAATATCCTACCAGTGAGTTCAGGAAGTCCTGATCAAGCTAAATATACAGGAAGTGTGTAGGGAGCGCGGACCTTAGCCTAGTAAGATATTGTGTCTTAGAGAATATGCCAAGATCCATGCTTACATTTAGATTGTGCAAAGAAGTGTTTAAAATGAGTAAAAACAGATAAAACATGTATGAAAGTAGAATGAAAGATAAAGCATGCATATAGTTGAAGGAAGAATAAGACGTAGTTCAAAAGTAACACAAAATATTTATATATGTACAAATTACAGAGCATTAAGTGTTCATTTCAAGTGTCCAGTTAGAGAAATGGTAAATGTTTATGCCTGTTATTTATGAGTATGTATGTGCGTAGTGTAGCCATGTGTTGAAGTGTGTGAATGTGTGTGTCGTCTTTTGTTTGTGGTTGTACGAATGTGTATGCGTGAGAGTTGATAAGTTGTTTAGGCATACGTATGTATGTGTGGAAGAATGATAGGAGTCTAAGCCTTTTATGTATGTGTGTGGGTGTGTGTTTAGTAGTCAGACGATGCCCTCCCCCCACGCCTAAAAGGCGAGGGGTAGCCGAAGTTATATTCTCTGTCAAGTGTACGAGAGAAAAAGAGAAAAGAGAGAGAGAGAGGCAGATTTTGTTGCACGGTCTGCTTTTATATTGTTTCACAGTAGTTTGACGGACGTAGTCAACATTTTTGGCTTTTTGCGCTTTTTTGTTAGATTGTCTCTAGGAGCTGATTTTTATGGCCTCAGTTTGAGCTTTTGTTGTTGAAGTGAATTCGGGTTTGTTTCTGGTTTTGTGTTTACGCCGTTTGCTGATAAAACAGAGGATGTCAATCCGAGACTGCTCAGAATATTAAAAATTTTAAACATTAAACAAAAAAAATATAAATTTTTCAGATTTGGATCTTTTTGATAATTAATATTTTTTTATAAAAGATTATTTTTTTTAATGTTTTTCTTCTGTGTTTTCTTTTTAGATGTTTTTTTTTTACCCATTTCACCTGAAATAATTTACGTGACTGAAATAAGAATTAAACATAATAATGTTTGTAAATAATGTTTTATGTCTGTTATTCGTTGCTATCTCATGAACAAGTTTTTGTTGATCAAGATAAACGGAAAGTTTATTCACACACAAAAAAAAACAAACAGTTTTATCATTCAATCTTCATGTATTTTTTGGTATTATTGTAGATTAACACCCTCGGCTAGCCCCCACCCACCCCAAAAAAGAAATGAGATTCGACTTTTTTTAGGCGATTACGTGAGAACACCAGGAAAAAAAACGACAACAAAAAAAACGACAACAAAAAAAAAAGCAATTATTTTAGAACTTACAGTGCGTGTGGATAATTTTCGCATATAAATTCAACGTAAAACATTTCCGGACCGTTCTAGCGTTTGAAGGCAGCTAACCAACTTTTTTTTTGCTAAGGGAGATAAATACTGTGCGTTGTTTTGTTTATTTTTTTTTTGGGGGGGGGAGAGAGGGGTTTACTTTTTAGGCGATTACGTGTGGTTTTATGACCTTACCATTCGGACTTAAGGTTAGTGGTAAATTCTTTTAGTTAACTGCCCTAAAAAGTTAGAATGGCTCCGAAATGGAGGGTCATTTTACATTACATTTATACGAAACTGATCCCCCACGCTAAATTCTAAATACTTTTTCTTCTTTCCACCAAGTTTTTCAGGGTGTTTACACGTAATCGCCTAAAAAAAGTAGAATCTCACTCTTGGGTGGGGGTGATTTACCTGATGATGTTAATCTACAAATTTACTGCATTTTTTTTCCAATTATAATTTTTATTTTTTCTGTTGTGTGTTCTATTTTTATCAGGGGGGAGGGTATTATGAAAGTTTAACTTTAAATGGTCCCGGGATCCCCCCCCCCCCCATTCCCAACCTACTAAACTTGATTTTTCAACAGAACACAAAATACCCCTCCAAAAATGATATACCGGTAAATTAAAAAGTACCTCCACCTTTGTTTTTTTTTTTAATTTAAACGTCAACGAACATATGTTATTGCTTCTTTTTGAAAAAAAAATCGGTGCTTATATAGATCAGCCCTCACATGGCTTCCTATAACAATCCGATAGCGAGTTACGACAACAGCCGAAAGGCGACTACACAAAATGAAACCAAAGTCCATGAAAAGGAAAACAAATTGATTTTTAATGATATATTTACATTGTTTCTTTCTATTTCTTTTTGTAAATTGTTGCTTTATATTTTATCTATTTATTTATTTTAATTATTGTTTTCTAGTATTATTTGTACAAAATGCAACAATTTACAAAAATCAAATAAATTGTTCGCGTGATTGAAAAAAAAATAACACTAGAGAACAATACCCCCCCCCCCCTAAAATAATAATAATAAAAAAATATACAATGCAACAATGTAAATATATAAATAAATAAAAACAAAATCTAATGTAAGTAAATAAATAAATGTTTTGTCTGTCTTTTGTTTTCCGTTTCTGGGACCCGAGTTGAATTTTGCGTGGTCGCCTTTCGGCAGTTCTCATAACTCATTACCGGATTTTACCTAACTAATATGGACAGCCATAGGGGTTGATCTATATAAGTACCAAAAGTTCTAACGCCCCCAAAAGTTTTTTTTAAATTCTCGAATCCAAAAAAACAACTTTTCATCGTCAAACATTCAAAGTAAAAGTGAATATAGAATATATTTAGTCAGTGAGGAAAAAAAAATATTTACAAAAATTATTTTAGGAATAATGATTTTTGAAAGATCCGTTGAGAAGGAGGGAGATTTTTTAAAATTATTTCTTTTAAAAATATAGAGAAAAGAAAAAAATCTCTAGAGAAACTAGAGTTATCTTCCCTTTGTTCGTTTTACACCCTTCTAACGAATAACATGGCGTAGGAAGAAAGTAGTTCCGTTAAATGTGACATGCTCCTTTCGATCCGAGCCTCTTATGGCGATATATTGTCAACCCGGAAATGCAGTAAACCAACCCAGGAAACGAAGCCGACGAGTTTCAAGTTCAGAAAGACGGAAATAACCGCTAAACGATATTTACCGGCCGGATCCGTGAGTGGCTGATCACACGACTTCCCTGCCCAAACTCAAGAATACATTAGTCATGAAAAAAGTGTCATCATGGCGGAAAAGAAAGAGTGGCCAAATCGCTAAACAATATACACGTTTTTTTTTGTATATATCGCCGGTGTTTTGATGTCTTTTCTTTTTTGTTTGGTTTCAGGTCTTACTATCGACTTAACATTCATCCGGATTGATTTACCTAATTGATTAAGTCGGTGGTGGCCTGTTTGATGTAAAAAAAAAAACGAACCCCATGGTCGAAGGCTTAGTAGTAATAATAATAATATTAATGTATACATAGTTTTGTGTATGTCTTAACCCTAGTTGAACCGTTACAAGGATCGACCAATTTTTTTTTTTATATGTCTATGGTGTGATTACCGATGCCCTTAACGTTTGGAAGTTCAAATCCACAGATTGATAAAATACAGCCTTTCCAAAAGCAACAGCCACGGGTTTATGACACCGTAAACGTCACCTTGTTTCAATTCGGATATTTGTTGAGGTAAGAAACTTTTCTCATCTTTTTCACTCTTGAAAACATTGTCCCAAATACTGGCCTTCCCACCAAGGCAGAGTTAAACACAAAGAGGAAAAATATCCAGCTCCCCCCGAAAAGGGGCACTCTGGATTGGGACAAAAATGAAAATTACCCCAGTTTAGAAGGATTTCTTCTTCTTCACTGATCAACAACAAAAAGATAAAGTGTAACATAAGAGAACAGGTACTACACCTTTTCTCGTAGCGTAAAGGACAAGGCAACTCTTAAAAACAGTGTTGCATCCCCCATTTTAATTTATAATTCACGTGTTTATTTCACTGTTAAATCCCATCTTATTGGGTATCTTGAACATTTCAGCTTTAAGATGGCTGCCATTGAAACAACATTATATTAACCAAATTAGTTCTAATTAATAATTTGGTGACCAAACAATACCGTAATAATCTAATTATTGCAGTATTGTTTGATCATGAAATAATTACACAACTAGAACTCATTTGGTTAAGATAATGTTGTTTCAATGGCAGTCATCTTTTTTTAAAATTATTTTTTAAATAGAAATCGCTCCAGACAATGCATGAAGCCACTTGATGTAAGGAGCTAAAAAATAAATACCACTTCAAGGTCAAAAACTAGCCAACGATAAGTGTTATATGGATAGATTCCGACCCAGAAAACAGCAATTCTTCCCCCTTTGTCAGAAGCATCGCTCATTGGATGTTAGGAATAAAGGACAAACAATCTTAAAGCTAAAAAGTTCAAGATAACCGTATTATTATAAAATGAAGTAGTATAAGGACTGTTAAAAAACGATTTTCCTATTTTTCTCCTAAATTTAGTATAACATTTTTTTTGGGGGGGGGGGTGCTTAAATTGTATTTATTGTCTTGAAATAAAATTCTAATTTACTTTTTAAAGTCTTGAAAACAGAACTTTAATTCAATGTATTAATCGCTGGCGGCCATTTTATTTTTTATTGACAGTTCTAAAATGATCGACAAATTATGGTTTCCGTTATAACCCTGTGTTTAAATTCGTTAAGCTCCGCTAAAACTTGTTTTTGTGTAAAACTATTAAAAAAAAAATTAAAGTTTATTTTAATTTAAAGTGTAATAACATTTAAAATATGGTGCTTCTACATAATTTGAACCGAACTAAACCTAAAAACACAGTTCGGTTCAAATTCTGTAGAAGTGTCTAAAAAAAATATATTTTTTGATTTTGTAAGACCCCCCCCCCCCAAAAAAAAAAGAAGAAATAAACGGTCACCAGCGATTAAAATATTAAATTAAAGGGACAACCTTTCTGTATATATTATTCCGATAGGGTCGCCTGGGTGAACGGGTATGATTTTGGTCGACCCGTTATAATTTGACAATTCTGTTCATTTTGACGTTATTGGCAAGTTTCATCTTAGTGACATTTTTCTGTCATTAAAACAAGCATGAAAACTTAGAATAAATAAATAAAGTAATTATATCTGTCAAAATAAATCAAATGTTGATGATCCTGGGTATGACCTTGAAGCCCCAATTTGGGGAGTGTAGAGTGTTAGTTTCGTCACTCCCAGGTCCACTCTGACCCAGACTGGCTATACCTGCCAGGGTCCCATCTTTGGGTTAAATAAAATTTAGCAATTACAATTTAGTTACAAAATATATGCCCACACACAAAAAAAATAATTACTTATACAGATGAAGGCACATATGAAAAACGCATTTCCAAATAAAACCTCTTGTTTATATTTACGTATCGTGCAAAAATAAGTATCCTCACAAAAAATTAGGAAAAATTATCGAGTAGAATTTTAATAAAAAATAAAAAATCAGTTTTATCGTATTTTGCCGACCGCCATTCATTTATTACTTGTTTATGACAGACTGAGTTATGCCCCTTTGATTTACGTGTTTTTTCGCTTTAATCAATGGCGGATCCGTAAAATACGATAAAACAGATTTTTATTTTGTTTGTATTTAAATTCTACTCGCTTATTTTTGGTGTAGATACCTATTTTTGCCTGATATCAAAGAGTTTTCCGGTTAATTTATTTAAGAACTGAGATTTTTATATGTGCCCTCATCTGTAGAAGCACCAATTAATCTACAAACTATTCGTATATGAAAATAGAATCTATTAAAATATTAGAATATATTCAAGAACTCGAAGCATAAAATCTTGTACCAAAATGACTGGATTCAACATTAAATGGTCAGAAAAGGGTTGATATGCCGTAAAACAACGACTCAAATGTTGACAATTGAAATGTTGTAGAAATTGTGCAAAATGAACAGCGTTTCAAATCTTCCCCCAAAAGTGTTTTAATCCAATTGAAACCTTTTAACACAAGCAATTTATAAATTAAATATCCTAAATTTTTCTAATATTTGTTTTTGTCTGTAATAAACGTATTTTATTTTGAGCGAAAGTTATCTTAATATATTTCAAATTGATAACTTTATTAAATTTTTATTTAATATATACTATTTTTGCAGTTATTTATTTTTAATTCATATTGTCTAAGTACATATATACCTAAGAATCAGGTTTTATTGTTTAAAACCTTTTGTAATGATATCACACACACACACTTCAAAAATAAATTATAATTTATTTGATTTTAATTAATTCAGTGCTTATTTTTATTGAGACGAAAGTAAAATATGACAGTTAAAAATAGAATAATGGAAAAATATACTTACACTAATATTTTTCACCGATAAGTATGTAGATAAAAAATTACGGAAAATTATCGAGTAGAATTTTAATAAAAAAATAAAATTAATTTACTATTCGGAGTCCACGAACTCCGAACGACAAGCCAGCGTGTCGTCTTTATATTAGAAGGGGGATAATCTTCTGCGACAAACTTGGCTTGACGCAAATGTCGTTCGGAGTTCGTGGACTCCGAATAGTAAATTATTTTTTATAAAAGTTCTACTCGATAATTTTCCATAATTTTTGACGTACACTAATAATTGTCACTGGTAAGTATATCTATAAGTTATCCTGTTATTTTATTTTGAACTGCCATATTTCGTTTGAGTCTCAATAAAAATAAGGGTGATTCTCCAGATCAGGTCCCGAGCTAATTTGACCCCGTCATTAGGATTGGGGTCAAAGTTAGCTCGGGTCCTAATCTAGAGAAGTACAAAAATAACCATTATTATTATTATTATTTTTTTTTTAGTAATTAAAATTAATTAAATTTTAACTTTTGTGTTTTTATATTTCAAAGTTAAATATAATCATGATATTGTTTGACAATTAAATCATTACTTTTTAAAAAATCATTGTTCTTTTTCAAATAAGCATATTTAAGAAAATCAACAAATATTTCGTTAAATAAAAACTTCTGATCATATGATTTTCGATTTAAAAAACAAAAAATTTTTTTTTAATAAATTAGAAAAGTCTTGCTAAAACTTGATATGAAAATGAATTTTTAAATTCAATGCATTTAGCGATTTTTATTATTGAAAATGTTTGAATCATCTTAAACTATGACTAATTAATATTGAATAACAGCAAACAGCAGATCGATATTTAATATTTTCAATTTGGATTTATAAAATTTCAATCTCCATAAAAAAAACATTTAATTAGGAAAACATTTTTTTCTGTCCTTGGTTTATTTTTGCTATGTCAGCTGATTTTTTTTTATTATTAAATTATCATTGTTTTAAATTTGATTTATTATGATTTAAAAATAAAAGCAATTAAAAAAAATTATTATAACATGGCGACAAAATTAAAAGATGTAATTTAAGATATCCTTAATTCAGACATGGGGATTGATCTATACAAGCACCATATTCAGAATTAGTTTTTCTTTTGGTATATGAATACTATTTCAATTTTTATGTTAAAATATATTTTTTTTATTTCAGTAAACGATTATGAGCATTTTTTAAATTTATTTTTTATTTTTTTAAAAACAAACAACAACAAAACACCATGGAATTTTTAATCTGAAGGTATTACATTACTACTCCTTATATCTAAATAAAATTGATCAGTGTTTCTCGCCTCCACGTGACTTACACATTATTTTTTTTGGCACTTCTGCATTTTGTATGAACACGCAGATTTTCTGTCCTTCTACTGAAAATAAAGGGAAGTAATTCAACCGGAAGTTACTTATTTACAACTTAAAAAAAAAATGCAAGACTGATTTGTTTTTGGGTAACAAGAAACAATTAACAATTTCTTTTTTTTATTATATGAATTAAAAATTTTATAAATAAAAATGTAAAGTTTTGATTGGGGTGGGGGGGAATGAATTTTTTGGTCAACATTGATTTTGTTTTTTTTTTAAATATATTGTAGTAGAAAAGTTTTGTTTGAGATTTTTTTTATCTAAATGAAAAGTTTTCATGGGGGGGGGCTGTATTTTTTTTGTCCTTTTTCTTTTATTAAACAGGATAAAGTTCTGCAATTTGACTTATAATGGCTTCCATGGGGTTAGCAGAAAACTTCTGCCGCCACATAAATTCCATTAGGTAAGACTCCACCATTTGCGTGTGGGTGCCACATTCTATTTTGTTACGCATTTTGGCCTTTTGCCACATGTTTTCCACATGATTTGTTGTGGCACCTGTGGATGGATCCACAAAATTATATCGGTGATTTACACGCAAATGGTGAAATCCTTCTGAAGCGAGTTGGTCGTATGCACGCCAACAGTCTGAGATTACTGTTGTTCCGGGACGCACATACTGCTTTATTATGGGTATTAGTGTTTCGGCATTTCTGTAAGGGACTGTTACTAAGAAGCCAGACTTAGTGGCCGCTTCATAGCCACCAAATACCCACAGTTGTCGTCGGATACGGCCCGTATTGTTCTTTCTTCGTGAAAATAGACTTTCGTCTATCTCCACGAAGCAGTCTTTGACATGACCGGCATGTCCGACTGCAAGAAATCAGGCGATGTGCCTGTAAAAAATCAATTGTTTTCTGCGTCTGGTTCATTAAATTACCAATGTCGCGAAGATTCAAATCATTTAACTCCATTCTACTAAATTCTACTTCCACTCCCGGTAAATTCGACTTCCGGTGAATTCTGAATAAATGGGACTTGGAGAAAACTAAACGGAACTCTTCAATTTCGATTTCTTAATCGGCTGCGTGTTCATAAAAAATGCAGAAGTGCCTTTTTTTTTTACTTAGTATTATTATTAATCAAATATTTATTGAAATAAATGCAATGGCATAATAAATAATTAAAAAATCCTATTTAAAAATAATTGAATTACGAAATCAAATCCATCTTGATGCATTTCGGTTTCTTCGTAAACAAGTCAGTCACTTTAATGTTTTAATAGTTGTAAAAATAAAAAGAATAAATTACTAGGTGATCCTTCGAAATTGGAAAAGATTTGGAAGCTTAGAAAGTCTTTATTACTTGCCGCCCTATGAGGGCAGTTCGACCCAAGGTCGGTTTTTAATGGGGGGGGGGGGAATCCAGCTCCCCCAAAAGGAGACTCTGGATCGATACAAAAATAAATATTGTCTCCGTCTAGAAGGATTTCTCCTTCACTGAAAAGATGAAGTGTAGTATCAGAATAGATATTACACTTTGCTCTTAGCCAAAAGGCCAATGGTTGTTTAAACTGACTTCAATGTTTTTTTTTGTTTTTTTTTAGCAAATCTCATGTAATTAAAAAAAAGATTTAAAATTTTGGAAGTTATAATAATCCAATAATATTAGTTTTAATTTGGTTCGATTAATAATTTATTAATTTTAATTTTAAATGCTATTTAAAAAAAATGATGTTACCCCTCCCTTACAAAACTGCAAAATTTTAAAGGAGAAAAAGCGAAAAAAATTAACGTAAAAACTCTTGTACTTCTACAGAATTTGAACCAATTTTTTTTTTTTTTTTTTTTTTTTTTTAACCCTAAACTTAATTTTAGGTTTAGTTCAGCAAAAGTCTGTTCGGTTCAAATTCTGTAGAAGCACCCGAGTACAATAGACATTGCTATTTCTTCAATTTATTTAAACATTAAAAACAAAACACAAAACACAAAAAAACACGCACGTGAGAGGAATATATAAATAAATTCAAATATTTTTGTCATAAAATAAAAAAAAAACAAAAAACATTGTTTTGTTCCTATTAGGACTGAGTTTGACTTCTATTCTCGTTTTGGTTGTTATATTCACAACGTTTCGGCCGATGTAACATCCGACCTTCTTCGGGTGCATCTTTTTCGAACTCTGGAAACACGAAATTTCGAACTTTTATTCACATGGAGGTTCTGGTTCAATCTTTATTACAGACGATAATAACTAAAAAATAACGGTGCTTTTTAGGAATAGGTATCCAGAAATTTGCAGTCGTGACGTAAGCAGTTCCGATTACGAACGGAGAAAACCGAATCAAGTTCTGATGCTTCTACACAATACGAACCGAACTAAACTGACTTTGCAAACTGAAACTTAGTTTAGGGTTAGGGTAAAAATTAAAAAAAACAAACAAACAAAAAACGGTTCGGTTCGTATGGTGTAGATTGTTCGGGGAAGTTCGTTAACGTTCGCCAGTCTCGAAAGTGTTCGGTGAAACTCGGAATTGATGACGTAAGTACTGCGATTTTCTTGGATACCTATTCCTAAAAAGTACTAGATTCAGTTCGAAATTCTGTACAGGTTTTCCAGTTCATCATAAAAAAGGTCCATAGGTTCGATAAAGATGCAACTAATGAAGGTTACATCGGCTAAAACGTTGTGAACCAAGAGGAGAATAGTAATCCGAAGAATCAAGATTATCAATCGTCTAAAAAAATTCCGAAACAAACATTGCCATTATTTGAAAATTACTTCAATCACAAAAAGATTATTCTTGAAAAATGCACGCTTTCTGTTTTTGTCGTGATATGAGTCGAGGCAAAAAAGAAAAAGGAAACAGCAATTTTTATTCTTCAGAGGCGTGTTCATTTCTTATGTCAATTTCCTCTCTAAGCGATGACAACCCTCAACTACAAATTCCCCTACCGTGTGACTTTTTAGTTTTTAAACATAAAACAGTTTTATTATTTAAGGCGTGAATTACTTCGTATTTTTTTTAGGGAGTGGAGTCCTTATTTATTTTTAACTGAAAAAATTGGTTTCTTCTTTTAACATCTGCGCTAAAAATATAAAAGATCGACTTAATTCCAAAAACCTTTACTACTTATATTTTATAGAGGTGTGATTTTTCTTTCTTTCGCAATCTCCTTTACCCCTTGTGACATTCTATTTTTTTTTAGGTAGGGGTGGGTGTCAGCTTTTAGTCTAAGAAAGGAAAAAAAACTATTTTACTGCGACTACGACGACTCCTATCTTTACATAAACGTCCTTATTTAATTATGAACCTCTCCCTTTTTAAAAAAATAAAAAAATAAAAAAATAAAGAGTCTATCAGTCAGAATTAGTCCCCTTTTTTCTTATAAAAAGGGCAAAAGAGAAAAAGAAACCCTCGTCATCAGACAAGAAGAACATTAAAAAAAAAAGCCTTAAAAAAGAAAAGAGCCATGCCTCACCCCCCCAAAAAGAAACGATCCTTGTCCACAACTACGGATGATCAAAAGTGACCTAATCATTGAATATGAAGAATAACAACAGTATTACGTGTTGATTTAATTTGAACATTTCTTTATTTTAATTGTTGTCCCTTTTTAAAACAATTGTTGAATGTGTCGTTTTTCTTTTCTTTCTTTTTCCTTTTTCATACTAACCTTGATATTCCCCCCCCCCCCCCAGAAGCCAGTTTGATCATCAGATTCCCACTCCCACCATCACCATCATCCCTACCTACCCTTAATAAAATGGGAACTCGTGTCGGCATCGTGGGGGAGGGGGGTGGGAAGAAGGGGTTCTCATGTGTTTCGTGTGACACATCTGTCACTACTATACCCTCCTTTTAAAATTCAAACGATGACTCTCCCTTCACCCCCCCTCCCTCTCTGCACCAGATCTAATCATAAATAATAGTGACCTCTCTGGTCTTCCATAATGTCAAATTTATGTTACATCGATTTCATGGCGGTAATTTTAGTAGTAATTATATCACTTCAGAGCAGTCGTACTTATTGAATAGTACTCGTTAACTTGTTGTTAATGATAATTTTGAATTGAGGGTGCTGTTTTCTTGAATTACTGTAGAATACCCGTCCCGGGACGGGTATTTATTTTGCTAGTTTGTTGTTCTACAAATTAAGTGTATTACTGTCTTGCACCATTTTTATGTCCCTTTACGAATATATATATATATATATATATATATATATATATACAGGGTGTCTCAAAAAAATGTACTCACTCGTAGAATGACGAGAAAACTTTTATTTATGAACATAGAGTGAAATGAAATAGCATCGAATACATGAGACAGATGTAATTGAAGAATCATGTTCGCAAATGTTCAAACTGATGACCATTATTGTTCAAACAAAGCTGATAACTCTATGTTCATAAATAAAGGTTTTCTCGTCATTCTAAGAGTGAGTACATTTTTTTGAGACACCCTGTATATATATATATATATATATATTATTCGTAGGAGTATGAAAATATATCTATGGCAAGTGAGCCGTTTCATTCCCGTATGAACTCATCCGGCTAAATGCGCGGATCCTTTGTTAGCGATTGCTTTTATATCTAAGTAGTGTTTAGTCTAGCTAACTGACCAATCAGATTCGTTATTATTACTCGCCTCTGTGTAGCTTACTTGCCATAGATATATTTCCATACTATTACTGAGCTCTACTTACGTATTGAGCACTGTTGGAGTAAACACTGAAAATATATACACAATATATTATGTCACCTTATAATATTATGTGCATATAGTATATACACGTGTATGTGTGTGTGTGTGTGTATATATATATAATATATATATATATATAAATGAGAAAGAAAGGATGAGGTTAATCCGACGTAATGAAAAAGGAAAAACCAAAATATGTGTTTTTTATGTATTTGTAAGACTTCCTCAGGATGATAATTTTAAGAAAAATGTCATGCAAGTACATAGAAATATTGGGTTGACATGATGGGTTGATGAGAAGAAGTAGCCACTATTAGGAGCGCAGGACCAAGGTCCGGACCGAGAAAAGTCGGTGACAGGGAGTGAAATGAATGTGGATGACTGTGAGTGAAAAAGGGGAGGGGGTAGAGGCGAAATCTTACAAATAAAGACGAAACGTTGATGAATACATAGGAAAAACCAAAAGATATATATTTTTTTAATTTCTCATATATATATATGACTTTCAAGGTTTAAACTCAATGGGTATTATTTTTTTTAACACCAGAGCATGTATAAATAAACAATAGAAAGTTAGATTCCGGTAATCATGTCTCTATTCACCTTTTAAAAATCCAGATACTTGATTTTTTTTTTGTTGTTGTTGAAAGATGAATAAAGGATGGTTACTAGAATTTAACTTTCTATGATATATATATATATATATATATATATATATATATTTCTACTAAACCTTATGTCTAGAATCCTTATTCTAATTTGATCAAAATCCATAAAATGATTCTGATTCTATGAAAACGTCTAAAAGATAGTGTTTTCGTAAGAACTTGAAACTCAAGGAATCTTGCCTAATTGGTGTCTAATTTCGTGCCAATCTGAAATATTTCACTTTTGAAATGGGTGGCTGTACCCATATTATACCCGCTCCCCCACCCAACAATCCAATAAAATATTCCAAAAAACTAATATGTTGGGAATATTTATTAATTGATGTCAAATACATATGGTTAACATTTCGTGAAAAAATCTGAGGTATCTGAATTTTCCCGAAGGGCTTTCAGTCCTTGTTTGCCCAAAACTACACTAAACTAAATACAACCCACATTATCCACGCTTACGCTTAGCCAAAATTAATATTTTATTTGTTTCAGAGATTATCTCGCACAAACAGGGACAGATAAGCAGAAACTGGTGACAGACCTTGTCTTATATTTTATATATTATTATGGTATGTTGGTGTGTGTGTGTCCGGACCTACTAATACCGAATAATAGTAATATAGATGCCGTCACAAGTGAGTGAGTTATGATACACACGTGTGTAGAAATAACGTCTTAATTCATATTGGGCGTTTAGCGATGATATTGCTATTTCAAACTTAAGCATAACAGTCAAAAATTTATAATAAAAAATAACCTGAATTTTTTTTAATCTATCCGATCCAAATTTTAGGCACGTATGACTGGATATTGTCCATGGTCATCTCTGTTATAAGGATGACCGTGATATTGTTACAATCTATACACTAAGTTTCATAAAGCTTTTTGGTTATCTTGAACTTTTCAGCTTTATGATGGCTGCCATTGAAACATCATCTTGACCAAATTAGTTCTAGTTTTATAACAATTTGGTTCAATTAATAATTGGCGATTGTTAACAATTTCTAACAGAGAAAAAAAGGATGTGAAAAAACACTCAACAAATAACTGTTACCAAAAGCAAGAAAAATACTTTAATATTTTTGTGTTTTAAAGTATTTTCAAGTGCTTTTTTATTTACATTTTTTTCTCGTTGCCGTCTGAGTCTTGTAAACCTGACGTATTCAAGATGGCGCTTGATTTTACTGGAAGTGAAACCTCTGTCATAAACAAATATTCAGCTAATAAAAATATACAGATCGGTTGAAAATTAAATTTTCGACTGATTGGTGACAGTTATTAGCTGTATTTTTGTGTACATTAGTTGTTAAATCTACGACACCGAGGTTTCACTTCGAGTAAAATCAGGCGCCAGTTTGAATACGTCGGGTTTACAAGACTCAGGAGGCATCGAAAAAAATGTAAATAAAATCACTCCAAAATACTTTAAAACATAAAAAAGGCAGGTAAATAAAAAAAGTAACTTTTCTTGCCTTTGGTAACAGTTATTTGACTATTTTTTTTTTCACCTTTTTTTTTCTGTTGAAAATTGTTAACAATCGCCTAATAATTTAATGACCAAACAATACCGTAATAATAATATAACCTAATTATTACCGTATTGTGTGGTCATTTAATTATTACTTAAACCAAATTGTTATAAAACTAGAACTAATTTGGTTTAGTCAGTGTTGTATCAATGGCAGCCATCATAAAGCTGAAAAGTTCAAGATAATCTTCTTTTTTTTTTAAACTATGAAGATTTAGTAAAGATTTTAAAGCGTTACAGGCTGACAAAAAAAATGACGTATCTTAAGAAATGAAACAAAGCTATTTTTCACGTGTTGTTTCTCTTCACCCTCCTTCCTCCTCTCCACCCTCCTCCTCCTTCTTCTTCCCTCCTCCTCCCCTTCCCGGTCCTCCGCGAGTTGCGTGGTCCCATCTGTAGCCGGTGCGTCGAGTTGTAGCGGTTCTATAATAAATTGTGCCACTTCTTCTACAACGAACTTAGAACTACTATAATTTTTAGCATGTCTCTTATTTTCACCCCCTTTCTTTCTCATGTAGTAGTAGTAGCCATATTGTCATTGCATTTACATACGTTCAACATATTTATGGGTCGGCAGTCGATTCGGTTCAATTGTAGAATAGGCACTGTTGAAATACCTCGCCCGAGAAAATGGATTGTTCGTTTTAAATTTTATTTTTATTTTTAATTTCGAGGTTTAATCGTTTAGACATTTTTTTTATATTTTATTATTAACGATTCTCGTCGATTATTATTGAATTGTCGACTAGTTATGTATTCACCTTTTTGCTTTTTAAAACTAATTCAAACCAGCAATGACTTTCGGAAATGTCGAAGCAGTTTACAATTTTAAAGCCACGAAAAAAATGTAAAGAGGCAGACGACACTAAGCATCCGAAAGGTTAGGTTAGGTTAGAGCTAAAAAAAATATTTTAAAAATGGCTTTAAAATTGTAAACTGCTTCGGTCATTTCCGTGACTGACGTCAATACTCTGAACCCATGACTAGATAAGACATGAAATCCGCTTGGCGGTTATTTTTCAAGTACCCATTTTTTTTTTTTTTTTTTTATCTATTAATAATAGATTGAAGTGGCTGACTTGTTTGCTATATCATGAGTGTTCGAAATTTGAAAGTGATTTTGAAGTCTTTATTCTGCTGAATACTTACTTTAAAATGAGTTTATTTACCTGCCCCTCCCCCCCCCCCACTGCTGCAAAGTTAGACACAAGAGCAGTTTATAGTGGTGATTTCACCCCCCCCCCCAAAAAAAAAGTGGACCGGAGCACCCTGGATGGGGTGGGTGCAAAATCTGCCGTAATCGGACCCGTCGGCATTCTCGGGTAGAGGCACCTCAGACTACCGCGACAGAAGGAGGAGGTAATGCCAGGGAGGATGGTGCCCTAGAACCGAACAGATTTTGATATTAGTGACTGAAGTCAGGACGATTTTCTTCGTTACGATGTCAACATTTTTCGTCGTGTAAAATAGTCAGGACTCTTGTATCTGTACCATTGTAATTTTGGTCCAGGTTCTCTGATATGATAGGTAGGCGTGAGGGTGCTTATGCAGTTTACGGACCGGGCTATTTTGTAGATAGGATTTTCAAGTTAAATTCAATTTTTTAGGGTATCTTTTGCTTATTAAATTGTTAGGTGAAAGTACAGAATAGTTAATCACCCCCCCTCCCCCTCATATTAAGAATGGCTTTCTAAATTATAACGTTATTTCAGCCCGGTCCATAAACTGCATAAGTAACGGTGTGAGAAAACGTTTCTAAACAGAAACGTTTTCTCACGTCGTTACGTTGGTGTAGAGACAAAAATGAAGAATATTACATTACTTATTCCCAAGTCAAGCCAGCATTCCGAAGGGCCGCAGCCATTTTAATATCTTATTAATGGATTGACATTGAAGTAATTTTACGACTGTCGAATCGAAAATAATTCCTGGCTTTAATTAAAGTTTAAAGACAACACTCAAGTATTAGGATTCATCATTTGCGTCCCTAAAGTAAATGGAAACATCATTTTGGTCTGACGCGCCTCTGTCATATCAAAGAACCATTATCATTTCTAGCAGCCACGGAAGAGCCGGGTGTTGTCATAGTCTTCTACAGGTTGCTGGCCATGAGGTGAGAAAAACAGCGGGCCGCGCCCCCCCCCCTCTCTCTGACTTTCTCTCTTTCTCTTTCTCTCTCTCTCTCTGATTCTCTCTCTTTGACTCTGACTCTCTCTCTCTCTTTGACTCTGACTGACTCTCTCTCTCTGACTGACTGACTCTCTCTCTCTCTCTCTCTGACTCTCTCTCTCTCTGACTCTCTCTCTCTCTCTCTGACTCTCTCTCTCTCTCTGACTCTCTCTCTCTCTCTCTGACTCTCTCTCTGACTGACTCTCTCTGACTGACTCTCTCTCTCTCTCTGACTGACTCTCTCTCTCTCTCTGACTGACTCTCTCTCTCTCTCTGACTGACTCTCTCTCTCTTACTGACTGACTCTCTCTCTCTTACTGACTCTCTCTCTCTCTCTCTTACTGACTCTCTCTCTCTCTCTCTTACTGACTCTCTCTCTCTCTTACTGACTCTCTCTCTCTCTCTTACTGACTCTCTCTCTCTCTCTCTGACTGACTCTCTCTCTCTCTCTCTCTGACTGACTCTCTCTCTCTCTGACTGACTCTCTCTCTCTGACTGACTCTCTCTCTCTCTCTCTCTCTCTCTACATAACTCCCTCTTTTACTTTCTACTACAGCGACTAGCGTACTACTAAAAACTACTAATTGACATATATCAACCCCACCCTTTTTTCCCCCCACTTTTTTGTTGTTGCCAACTGATATAATCTCTATATTAATAAAATTAGAAGATAACTTCGCGCGTGTCTATCTTTGAGTTTCATCGCGACTACGCGACTTACACGCTGAATTAATATTTAATTTTTTATTTATTATTAATCGAATATTTATTGAAATAAAAAATGCAATAACATAAAATAAAACAAATTCATAAAAGTCCTATTCAAAGAAAAAAAATCATTCCGAGATTAAATCCACCAGAATGCATTTTTTTTCTCAGAGGACGTGCCGTGCTGTGTATCCCGAGAAGCATGTGACTTTTAATATATGTTTAATGATCTTTCTTTAAGCCTTCCCACCTGGGCAACGCCGGATAAATAAATCTAGTTATTTTCATAAAATTATATATTATTTTTTCATCTAAGGGAGGTAGACATTATTGAATATTAAAAAAATATTTAAAAAAAATGTTGGAATTATTATAATAATAAAAACAGCATTTATGCTTCCAGATTATATAAAATATATGGTAAAAATGTCGTTTCCCAACCAAAATGGCGGACAATAAATCGTCTGCAGTTTTTAAAAAAAATTTTCCGACCAAACAATACAAATGAGTAAGTAAATCCAAATAAATTCTTTTGGACTAATTACCCAACTTTATTTCCTTTTAAAATAATTTACGGTAAATTTTAAATTAGTCCAAAACAATTTATTTCAGTTTACTTACTCATTTAAGAGGTTGGAAAACTGCAGACGATTTATTGTCTGCCATTTTGGTTGGGAAACGACAGTATTACCAAAATCTGCTTTTTCAATCTTTAGGCAAGGGCTTCCTTTTTCTCTGTATGCTTAACATAAAATAATCTCCTTTGAATGGATTTTGCAAATAAATTTTCTTTTTTCTTTTTCTTTTAGATGTTTGACTTACTATATCGATATTGTACACTAAATTCTCAGATGAATAAAACAATTTTTATTAAAAAAACAAAAACAAAACAAGTTCAGTGTTTAGGATGGGGTTCAGTTATGAAAGTTTAATATAAAATAACCCCCCTGTTGGTAATTCCGAAAAGTCGTTCGTAAAAACTATATTTTTGGCTGCAGACTGGTAAAAAAAAACTCAAGTAAGGGAGAGGGGACTTTTACGTTAAACTAACATAAAAAACTAAACCCTCTCCTAAAAATTGAACCATTAATTATTAAAAAAAAATGTTTTTATAATTTGAAAAATTGGCTAACCAATAGAAGAATTTAAAAAAAGTAGTAAGTAAAATATATTGTAGAACCGAGATGACATGTCCGCCGAAACATCTAGTAAAAAGTGTTGATCTCAACGTGTGTGTAGTTTAAGTAGTAAATCAAGGATTGTGTCGTGTCGTTTGTTGAGGAGGAAAGATTGCGATTTTGATGCTTTTTATCGAATGTCATTGTTGAGTGAGGATCTACTCGGTGTTTCCAATATCATTGTAAAAATCTAAGCTTGGTTGTCGGCTGATTTTTGGCGTGATCATCTTTGATAAAAATCAAAGGAGGCAATCGAACCAAGAACCTGCTATTTGGGGTCACATCATGACGATGGCGGCAAATTCATATTTCACTACTACTGCAATGCTACATGGCGTTTAAAGCTGGCCTTTCTTTTTGGTCCTGTGAATGTCACGCTCCAGTTTGAAATAGAATTCTCGTTGGTCTGTCGTGCTTTCTATTTGAAATATCATTCTCGTCTGTCTGACGCATTTCCATTCTCGTTTTGACCAAGATCAAAGTGTAGTATTTGTTCCGATGGATACTGCACCCCAGAGATTTGTATTGTCTTGGCCTTCGGGGCTTGATTTACGTCGGTCTATGGGTCTGTTCTGTGCAGTTCTAAGAGGTCCACCCTCCCAGGCTTTGCCTCCCCTCTTTGGGGAGGAGTAAGTTTATTGCTTACTGCCTGAGGCGGCCCTACCGGTGAATGGCGACGGGGCTGCCCAGGCAATTTTTAAATGGCCAGAGTGCTCACCTTCTCGGGCGCTGGCTTTTCAAACCCCACTTTCCGACCTTGTGTCACATATTCCTATTGTGGGTAGGAGTTGAATATCTCCAGTCTCGTCGGTCTGTCATGCTACCACTCTTGTTAGTCTGTCAGGCTTTCGGTTTGAGAGAGCATTTTCATCACATGCATGACCTTTTGGTTAGGAGCAAAGTGTAGTATCTGTTCTGATACTACACTTCATTTTTTTCTCTCCTCACTCACTCAGTGAAGCCAGTTTTAACTGTTGTCTTAAATCCAGAGTGCCCCTTTTTGGGGGAGCCGGATTTTCCCCTACATTAAAAACCGACCTTGTGTCTAACTCTACCCTCGTGGGGAGGCAAGCAAATCGGAACACATCTTAAGAATATGTTCTTCTTACATCCCATACCCCCCACCCCCTCCCGTCTATAATCAGTCTTTAAACTGATAACATTTTTAATTTTGAAGACATTCAAGCTTTTAATCTGTTGTCGTTGGTCACAGCCATTACGAACAACCAGTGTCTGAAAATCTTGCTAAATCTTTTTTTCTTCCCAGCTGCTTGTTAAGCTGCGTACCCCCCTCCCCCCAATCGTCATATTGCATCATAGAAAAAGTCTTGTCATGCAGGTCACCCAGAAATGTAGCTACCCTCTCCCTTCCCTGATTCTAGTGGGGTCGGAGTAATATAGACGGATGAATAAGTGATGCTGTGGTGGTAGTAGTAGTAGTAGTAGTGGTGGTGGGGTGAGTAGGTTTCTACCCAGCCTCAGTAGACGACTAATGTCTCATTTGTTTTCTTTGTGGTTTGAAAATTTCAACTGGGACGATTCTATTCTATGGGGGGGGGGGGTCTCTATTTTATGCCTGGAATAGAGAACGTTGTGTGTGTGTGTGTGTGTCTCTGTCTGTCTGTCTGTCTGTCTGTCTGTCTGTTGCAGCGAATTATCCCAGAAGGAATACACAACGGACACGAATGCATGGGGAAGGCAGTCCACTGGGAACTTTGCAAACGTCTGCACTTTAAATACGCCGACACATGGTACAGACACAAACTGGAGCGAGTAGTGGAAAATGAAAATCATAAGATCCTTTGGGATATGCAAGGGAAAACGGATAAACTCATCCAAGCAAGGAGACCGGACGTGATAATAGTCAACAAGAAGCGACAAAAAAAAAACCCTGCCAAATTGTAGATTTTTGACGTCCCAGCAGGTCACAAGGTGAAGATCAAAGAAGCATAGAAAACAAAACAAATACATGGAACTTGGCAGAGAGCTGAAGGGAAAAATGTAACGTGAGAAAAATGACTGACGTCAATAATTGTAGAATCACTAGGTAGAGTTTCGGAAATCCTGGGGAAAAAAGAGACGAGGAGACATTGGAATCAAAACACAATACTGATGGAAACAGCTGAAATATTAAAAAAAAAAAATCAAAAAAATCCTTGGGTGCAGAAACCAACCCACATACTCTGGTTTTAATGATTGTCATGTCTTGTTCTCCGCAGAAGATCAAATGCCACAAAGCCATTTCTCTTTCCGAGCATCAAAGAATCATTCCAAAGGCATATTATTATAAGAATGACATTTGAAGCTTTGATTACATTGGGAATTAGCTGGCGTACCCCTTCCCAGGTTGAGTTCCTATTAATGAAGCGCCCCCCCCCCCCTGCCTCAAGTATTTCGAAGCAATCAAACATATGGCTAAGGTGAAAACTGAAAATTCAGGTTAGATAACTGAGGTTACCAACTTAGAAATGTTTTATATGTCTTTTTTCTTTTTAAAATTTTTATTTTTTATTAATGGAAATCGCTCCAGACAAGGCATGAAGTCACTTGATGCAAGGAGCTAAAAAAAAAAAAAAAAATATTAATGAAGTCACTTGATGCAAGGAGCTAAAAAAAAATAAAAAATATTAATGAAGTCACTTGATGCAAGGAGCTAAAAAAAAATAAAAAATATTACTTCAAGGTAGATTCCGACCCAGAAAACAGCAATTCTTCCCCCTTTGTCAGAAGCATCGCTCATAGAATGTGAGGACTAACGGACAAAATAAGAGAAGCAAGAGTTACGAGGCTGACGAAAGTAAATCCAAGTTAGTCACTTTCTACTCACCATATTTCTATATCTATCTAAAATTGATGTCATAACTTAGGGGTTATGTTCTACTAGTAGGAAGACCCAATGTTGCCCGGGATTGAATGAGGATCCCTAATGTACTTTTTCACTCTGCTCATAACACCATATTACTTTCTTATCCCCCCCCCCCCCGTCCATCTGTTTCGTCCCCTAATATAGTCAGAAGCTGAAATGTTGGAAAACTCTTTGAATTAGTGTCTTATACATATGGTTTAAATTTCATTAAAATCGGATATACGCATTTGAAGCTTTAAGGGGTTTCTGTCCCCCATGGGTCACTTAAAGTTGAGGTAATGTAGAGATTCGGGACCACTTTTATTATCTCCCTCGGAGAATTTTATACATGTGATATAAATTTCATTAAAAAAAATAGGATATATTTGAAGCTTTAAAAAGGTTATGCCCTTATAGCCCCCTTAAAGGTGCACTTAGCGATTCTGAACACTTCCATTGTCTTCCATGTTAAATTTGACATAAGAATACACTTTTATATTTTATGTATTCTCTAACCTTTCTTTCTATAGGGAACACACACACACATACATTGAGTTTTATATATTTAGATAGATATATGTAAAATGACCTCTTTGTGTGTGAGTTGCTTTTCTAATAGCACTCCCCCATTACTAGTCTAATTACTTTAGTGGTTCATTTCTTCCTCTGTGTGATCTTAGGTTTGTGCTGATCATATTTATTTACCTGTATTTGGTCTACTGTATTCTGTTACCTGAACTAAAAAGAGCCAACATTCGCAGGATGTCGGCCGGGTACACCAGTATTGGCTATCAAAGGACCCCCCCTGCTGATCATGACACTCGGACCTTTCTTCTGAGCCCCACGGCTTTTATTTGTTTGGTGTGATTTTTTTTTTTTTTTTTTTTTTTTTTTTTTCATGGTTTTGTTAGTGTATGTGGCAACACCAGGCCCAGGCTTATTTTAAATAGGATCCTGTCGCTGCAATTCGTTCGAGCACTTCCTACCTGGGTGGTGCAAGTGTATCTGAGGACCTGAGCATCAACCATCAGAGACGACTTGGCTCAGTGCTCAGGTCGTCGGCCTTTGACGGCAGAATTGCGATTGGCTAACCATTTTGTGCGATCTTGCTCGGAACCGTCGTGTATAAACTGTCATGATTCAGTGTGTGGTGGAGGCTGTAGGATATTAAGTTTAAGTTACATTGTCCAAAATACTTTATCAAATAAATTACAAATGGATTATTGACTTATACCTTAAAAATGTAACTCTATAAAAACATATTGAAATATAAAGCCTTGATTTGTATAATTTTGGTTATTCAAACTACATTTCTCATCTCGAGTGTTATCATCACAACGTTTCGGCCGCTGTAACCTACGTCCTCTCTTCGAACTCGGGAATATTTTTGTCAAACTTGGGAATCTGGACGGAATTTCGAACGGAACCCTTTATTTAATCCACGGTGGTAGCATGCTCTTGTTCCGTCAGCCATGACTGGGAGAAGTCTTCAGTAATTTGCAATTCTTCGTATCGCCCGCACTGGGGATTGAACCTTCAGATTACTATCACTTAGAACTGAATTTAACTTAGTATTATATCCACTGCGCCACGGACAGTATGAATTTTGGGAGCTCTAAACCTATTCTTGTTTTTTCTGTGTGTAGTCTTACTACTTATCTTTATATATGAGTACTTTTATTACTACATATCGGTGTTTGTGTGTGTTTGTGTGTGTGTGTGTTTTTGTGTGTGTGTGTTTTTGTGTGTGTGTGTGTTTTTTTTTGTGTGTGTGTGTGTTTGTGAGTTTTTGTGTGTGTGTGTGTGTTTTTTTGTGTGTGTTTGTGTGTTTTTGTGTGTTTGTGTTTTTTTGTGTGTGTGTGTTTTTGTGTGTGTGTGTGTGTGTTTTTGTATGTTTGTTTTTGTGTGTTTGTTTGTTCCCCCATTACACTGCTGAAGGCCAGAGGATCGCGGCCGAAAATTTTGTTGTTCTTTTAAGAAAAACCTTTTAATTTTTTTTTTATACATAGGGGAAAATTGATATTCCTACACGTCAAAATATAGAAAATAAATAAAAGATATATTAAAATATATATACCTTTCACATTGAGTTTATATATATATATATATATATACAGGGTGTCTCAAAAAAATGTACTCACTCTTAGAATGACGAGAAAACCTTTATTTATGAACATAGAGAGAAATGAAATAGCTTGAACAATAATGGTCATCAGTTTGAACATTTGCGAACATGATTCTTCGATTACATCTGTCTCATGTATTCGATGCTATTTCATTTCACTCTATGTTCATAAATAAAAGTTTTCTCGTCATTCTACGAGTGAGTACATTTTTTTGAGACACCCTGTATATATATATATATATATTATCACCTTATTTATCATTTATAATTAATGGTTCCCATATTGTATTAAATTCTATACCAGGTCTGCTTAGGAGGTCATTGTCGCCCAACATATTCGCTGATTCTTTGAGTCTTTTTACCCTCACCCGTTCTTCTCTATCTATAATGTTTACTTCGTCCCATAAAGATATATGGTTTCCCTTTTCCCTCCAGATTCCCGAGTTCGGAGAGATACACCTGTAGAAGGCCGGAGTTTACAGCGTCCGAAACGTTGTGATAACACTCGAGATGAGAAATGTAGTCCGAATAACCGAAATTATACAAATTATCAATCCTCATCTAAAAAATTGAGAAATATAAAACCTTAATGTCCATCATTAATCACGTAAAACCTAAATGTCCATTATTTTTATTGGGTCAGTATTATGTTCGTTACTTGTGTTTGTCTTTCTATTTGTTGATTAATCGCTAGTCACAGCAATCATATAATATATATATATATATATATATATATATATATATATATATATATATATATATATATATATATATAGTAGAGAATGGTAGTTTGCTTGAAGCATTGCTGCGTATAGTAGTAGTAAGTTTTTGAAAGGCTGTGGGCAATGCAAATTCCGGGTAAGATGCAAGTTGTAAGGAACAAAAACAATAAATCGATCGAATACGAAATATGACTTACTATTTATTTTTCCTAAAATCTTACATAACAGCAAGAGTGTTTTTAGCTGTTTGTGTGATGTCCTGATGATTAAAAAAAAAAAAATCACTATTTAATATTTCGGGAAAAAAGACTTCCCTTTGTCAAAAATAATTAAACCAGAAGAAAAATTTCTCCGACTGTGCAGAGAATCCTTCTTCTGGTTTTTCTCTCTCTCTCTGTCTCTCTCTCTGTCTCTCTCTCAACTGTCTGTCTCTCTCTCTGTCTCTCTCGTCAACTGTCTGTCTGTCTCTCTCTCTGTCTCTCTTGTCAACTGTCTGTCTGTCTCTCTCTCTGTCTCTCTCGTCAACTGTCTGTCTGTCTCTCTCTCTCTCGTCAACTGTCTGTCTGTCTCTCTCTCTCTCGTCAACTGTCTGTCTGTCTCTCTCTCTCTCGTCAACTGTCTGTCTGTCTCTCTCTCTCTCTCGTCAACTGTCTGTCTGTCTCTCTCTCATTAACTGTCTGTCTGTCTCTCTCTCTCTCGTCAACTGTCTGTCTGTCTCTCTCTCTCTCGTCAACTGTTTCTCTCTCTCTCTCTCTCTCGTCAACTGTCTGTCTCTCTCTCTCTCTCTCTCGTCAACTGTCTCTCTCTCTCTCTCTCGTCAACTGTCTCTCTCTCTCTCTCTCTCTCTCTCTCTCGTCAACTGTCTCTAAATTCCACTCTGTACGGTTTTGTTTAATCACTTGCTTCCAAGTTTTTCTTGGTCAGCTAACTTTTCTGTGATCCAAGACATCCATGCTTCTGCAACGGTTTGTCCAAGAAGATGAACGCTTCACAGGACTGTACCTGTGTAACCAATTTTCCCTTAGGACAACCGCTATGCTGGGCCAATGTAGCGCTTTCAGCAAATCCTCTGACCTGATGTGTTTGGTTTGGTCAGATTTCACATTGCAGATCCATCTAATCATGGATCTGTCATTGCGCTGCAGTCAGACAAGAAAGGACTAGATAAGGGCCAAGCATTCACTGCTATGCATGATGCACCTCGTGCAGCTGCTATACAACTTGCGCCATGTAAACTTTGTAAGCATATATGTTTGTCAAATTCTGAGCTAACCTCCCATATCAGATCTCATGCCGATAGGTTTAGAATTCAGTATGGAATATGAAATTGCTATGTACGATAACTTCTCCGGAATGACAACATAAGACAGGTGTAATGCTTAATCTTAAAAAAAAATTTTTTTTTTTACTTGATCCCTAAAGTAGGCTTCCTAATGACACAATACAAATAGAACACATATTACTCATTCATTCATACATGCACAAATTACAACAGATTACAATGGTTGTCCCTAACATACATCAATGGACATATTACAACAGATTACAATGGTTGTCCCTAACATATATCAATGGACAAATTACAACAGATTACAATGGTTGTCCCTAACATACATCAATGGACAAATTACAACAGATTACAATGGTTGTCCCTAACATATATCAATGGACAAATTACAACAGATTACAATGGTTGTCCCTAACATACATCAATGGACAAATTACAACAGTTGTCTCTAACATACATCAATAGACATATTACAACAGATTACAATGGTTGTCCCTAACATATATCAATGGACAAATTACAACAGATTACAATGGTTGTCACTAACATACATCAATGGACATATTACAACAGATTACAATGGTTGTCACTAACATATATCAATGGACATATTACAACAGATTACAATGGTTGTCCCTAACATATATCAATGGACAAATTACAACAGATTACAATGGTTGTCCCTAACATATATCAATGGACATATTACAACAGATTACAATGGTTGTCCCTAACATATATCAATGGACAAATTACAACAGATTACAATGGTTGTCCCTAACATACATCAATGGACAAATTACAACAGATTACAATGGTTGTCCCTAACATATATCAATGGACAAATTACAACAGATTACAATGGTTGTCACTAACATACATCAATAGACAAATTACAACAGATTACAATGGTTGTCACTAACATACATCAATGGACATATTACAACAGATTACAATGGTTGTCACTAACATATATCAATGGACATATTACAACAGATTACAATGGTTGTCACTAACATACATCAATGGAAAAATTACCACAGATTACAATGGTTGTCACTAACATACATCAATGGACATATTACAACAGATTACAATGGTTGTCACTAACATACATTAATGGAAAAATTACCACAGATTACAATGGTTGTCACTAACATACATCAATGGACATATTACAACAGATTACAATGGTTGTCACTAACATACATTAATGGACAAATTACAACAGATTACAATGGTTGTCTCTAACATATATCAATGGACAAATTACAACAGATTACAATGGTTGTCCCTAACATACATCAATGGACAAATTACAACAGATTACAATGGTTTTCACTAACATACATCAATGGACAAATTACAACAGATTACAATGGTTGTCCCTAACATAAATCAATGGACAAATTACAACAGATTACAATGGTTGTCCCTAACATACATCAATGGACAAATTACAACAGATTACAATGGTTTTCACTAACATACATCAATGGACAAATTACAACAGATTACAATGGTTGTCCCTAACATAAATCAATGGACAAATTACAACAGATTACAATGGTTGTCCCTAACATACATCAATGGACGTATTACAACAGATTACAATGGTTGTCCCTAACATACATCAATGGACAAATTACAACAGATTACAATGGTTGTCCCTAACATACATCAATGGACGTATTACAACAGATTACAATGGTTGTCCCTAACATACATCAATAGACAAATTACAAAAGATTACAATGGTTGTCCCTAACATACATCAATGGACAAATTACAACAGATTACAATGGTTGTCCCTAACATACATCAATGGACAAATTACAACAGATTACAATGGTTGTCACTAACATATATCAATGGACAAATTACAACAGATTACAATGGTTGTCCCTAACATACATCAATGGACAAATTACAACAGATTACAATGGTTGTCCCTAACATACATCAATGGACAAATTACAACAGATTACAATGGTTGTCACTAACATATATCAATGGACAAATTACAACAGATTACAATGGTTGTCCCTAACATACATCAATGGACAAATTACAACAGTTGTCCCTAACATACATCAATGGACATATTACAACAGATTACAATGGTTGTCCCTACATACATCAATGGACAAATTACAACAGATTACAATGGTTATCCCTAACATATATCAATGGACATATTACAACAGATTACAATGGTTGTCCCTAACATATATCAATGGACAAATTACAACAGATTACAATGGTTGTCCCTAACATACATCAATGGACAAATTACAACAGATTACAATGGTTGTCCCTAACATATATCAATAGACAAATTACAACAGATTACAATGGTTGTCCTTAACATATATCAATAGACAAATTACAACAGATTACAATGGTTGCCCCTAACATATATCAATGGACAAATTACAACAGATTACAATGATTGTCACTAACATACATCAATGGACATACTACAACAGATTACAATGGTTGTCCCTAACATACATCAATGGACAAATTACAACAGATTACAATGGTTGTCACTAACATACATCAATGGACATATTACAACAGATTACAATGGTTGTCCCTAACATACATCAATGGACATATTACAACAGATTACAATGGTTGTCCCTAACGTACATCAATGGACATATTACAACAGATTACAATGGTTGTCCCTAACATACATCAATTGACATATTACAACAGATTACAATGGTTGTCACTAACATACATCAATGGACATATTACAACAGATTACAATGGTTGTCCCTAACGTACATCAATGGACATATTACAACAGATGACAATGGTTGTCCCTAACATATATCAATGGACATATTACAACAGATTACAATGGTTGTCCCTAACATAGATCAATGGACATATTACAACAGATTACAATGGTTGTCACTAACATACATCAATAGACAAATTACAACAGATTACAATAGTTGTCACTAACATATCAATAGACATATTACAACAGATTACAATGGTTGTCACTAACATACATCAATGGACATATTACAACAGATTACAATGGTTGTCCCTAACGTACATCAATGGACAAATTACAACAGATTACAATGGTTGTCACTAACATACATCAATGGACAAATTACAACAGATTACAATGGTTGTCCCTATCATACATCAATAGACAAATTACAACAGATTACAATGGTTGTCACTCACATACATCAATGGACATATTACAACAGATTACAATGGTTGTAACTAACATACATCAATAGACAAATTACAACAGATTACAATGGTTGTCACTAACATACATCAATGGACATATTACAACAGATTATAATGGTTGTCACTAACATACATCAATAGACAAATTACAACAGATTACAATGGTTGTCACTAACATACATCAATGGACATATTACAACAGATTACAATGGTTGTCACTAACATACATCAATAGACATATTACAACAGATTACAATGGTTGTCACTAACATACATCAATAGACATATTACAACAGATTACAATGGTTGTCACTAACATACATCAATGGACAAATTACAACAGATTACAATGGTTGTCCCTAACATACATCAATAGACAAATTACAACAGATTACAATGGTTGTCACTAACATACATCAATGGACATATTACAACAGATTACAATGGTTGTCACTAACATACATCAATGGACATATTACAACAGATTACAATGGTTGCCCCTAACATACATTAATGGACATATTACAACAGATTACAATGGTTGTCACTAACATACATCAATGGACATATTACAACAGATTACAATGGTTGCCCCTAACATACATCAATAGACATATTACAACAGATTACAATGGTTGTCACTAACATACATCAATGGACATATTACAACAGATTACAATGGTTGTCACTAACATACATCAATGGACATATTACAACAGATTACAATGGTTGTCACTAACATACATCAATAGACAAATTACAACAGATTACAATGGTTGTCACTAACATACATCAATGGACAAATTACAACAGATTACAATGGTTGTCACTAACATACATCAATGGACAAATTACAACAGATTACAATGGTTGTCACTAACATACATCAATGGACATATTACAACAGATTACAATGATTGTCACTAACATACATCAATAGACATATTACAACAGATTACAATGGTTGTCACTAACATACATCAATGGACATATCACAACAGATTACAATGGTTGTCACTAACATACATCAATAGACATATTACAACAGATTACAATGGTTGTCACTAACATATATCAATGGACAAATTACAACAGATTACAATGGTTGTCACTAACATACATCAATGGACATATTACAACAGATTACAATGGTTGCCCCTAACATACATTAATGGACATATTACAACAGATTACAATGGTTGTCACTAACATACATCAATGGACATATTACAACAGATTACAATGGTTGCCCCTAACATACATCAATAGACATATTACAACAGATTACAATGGTTGTCACTAACATACATCAATGGACATATTACAACAGATTACAATGGTTGTCACTAACATACATCAATGGACAAATTACAACAGATTACAATGGTTGTCACTAACATACATCAATAGACATATTACAACAGATTACAATGGTTGTCACTAACATACATCAATGGACATATTACAACAGATTACAATAGTTGTCACTAACATACATCAATGGACATATTACAACAGATTACAATGGCTGTCCCAAACATACATCAATGGACATATTACAACAGATTACAATGGTTGTCACTAACATACATCAATGAACATATTACAACAGATTACAATAGTTGTAACTAACATATATCAATGGACAAATTACAACAGATTACAATGGGTGTCCCTAACATACATCAATGGACATATTACAACAGATTTCAATGGTTGTCCCAAACATACATCAATAGACATATTACAACAGATTACAATGGTTGTCCCTAACATACATCAATAGACATATTACAACAGATTACAATGGTTGTCACTAACATACATCAATGGACATATTACAACAGATTACAATGGTTGTCCCTAACATACATCAATGGACATATTACAACAGATTACAATGGTTGTCCCTAACATACATCAATGGACATATTACAACAGATTACAATGGTTGTCCCTAACATACATCAATGGACATATTACAACAGATTACAATGGTTGTCACTAACATACATCAATGGACAAATTACAATTGTTGTCCCTAACATACATCAATAGACAAATTACAACAGATTACAATGGTTGTCACTAACATACATCAATAGACAAATTACAATAGATTACAATGGTTGTCACTAACATACATCAATGGACATATTGATACCTACCTATTTCCTCTTAAAGGAGCTTTTTTTAAGTGGAGAAAAAACACTTGGTTCAGTTAGTATTAAAATGGTTAGTATTTGTTTTATCAAATGAATGATTTAAAGTGTAAACTTACCAGAAACTCAAGTCTTCTGGGCTTGTTTGTTTGCACAAGATATCCTTTTACTAGTGGTTTCTTCAAGTGATTTAGTTTTGTTTGGGGTTGCTGTCTTATGACACGCTTTTTATGTGTTGGATTTATTCACTTCAAGTGTTCGTAAACCTGCTTCCAGCGATAAAATCTGTGGGATGAGGACATAAGGCAGGTGTAGTTTCTTCATCTTTTCCTCAGCATCCCTAAAGATGATGGAAACTGTCTTCCTAAAGAAACGATACAAATAGGACACATATTACTCATTTATTCTCATTCGTAGGTCAGTAAAGTAAGTGGGTTAGGGGTACATCATTCGACTGCTTTGCTGTGCGTCAAGTACGAATCTATGAAATTACAGCTCAATTTCATTGTGTCTGCGAACTGAATGCTAGTTTGGAGGTTTATTTTGATTATGATAATATAGGATTGTGTTAGGGCAACCTAATAAAACAAAATCGAGTTATTTCCCTTGAATTAAAAAGTAAGAGTTATCACCCCTGGGATTAAAGGAGTCATCTACAGAACAGTGAAAAGTAAACAGAATGGTCTCACAATCAAACAAGCATCTCGCGTTCAGCGGTTTTTCTACATATCAATTTAATCAGTGTGTTAAATAAATCTAGGTTCTACTTCGTACTTCCTTCATTTTTCTGAGTTGTAATTGAACCGAAACGTATAAACATCAAGACGTGACAGATTGTCAGAAAGTAACGATTAAAATTGCCAACAGTTGTGATGTATGTAGACTGACGAGGTCGAGTGAGACATGGATTAGAGGTGACCAGAATGACGCGAGAGACGGGCAAAACAAAGGTGAATGAATACACATAAAATATAACTACATCGACTCTTAGTTTTACTGTCTTGATCTACGCACAATCAAATTCAAATTTATTGGCATAAAAAATAGCAAAGTGTAATGTCGCCCGATGATCGTCTCGGTGGTCGCGCTACGGTAAAAATAACACAAGTTGTAGGTATAACTCAGTTGTGCTCTGGGTGTGTGTGTGAGATACCGTCGTGGTTAAGGACCCCAAATGCTGTCTGTTGATCGGTGCATGGTCGTCTCGGCCCCAGTGACAATCTTCTTCTGATGCCGAGTTGTTGAATGTTGGACTATCTTGAAAATTTTCCGAAACCGAACTCCCCTCAACAGCCAGACCCCCAAATATATTTACTCTTGACTGGAAATCCTAGATGTCCGATCTTCCTCTCGGTCACCCCATCCGTATTTTTCTCAGCTTATCGCTATCCGACTACCCAGAAACTAACAATCAACTGTCAGGATGTCATCACATCTGGGGAGTTCAATGGATTCTTCGGTCTTCCTATCACCGTTCACTTATCTCACTTCCTCATCATTTCTCGGCGGTCCCAGCTGCGTGCGTGTGTGGGGGGGGGCAGTCCATAGTATCACCCAAGCCATGTAAAAAGACAAGCTATTTACATCTATATATAGTTTAAATGCTTATGCAAGGTCATTTTAAACCTGTATATGGTAGGCATCATCGCAAAGACTGTTCCATGGAGCGGAAACACGGGCAGAGAATGCTGCTTTTCTTCTGTTGAGATGAAAGCGATGAAGGTACATTTTTGGCGGGTCCCCATGGAAACCATGACTTGCTGTTGGGATGAAAATTACATCGAAAGGTAGACTCAACCCATAAATGCTTTTTGTTTCAAATATGCCACATTCCAACAAAATATCTATTTAATATAACTAGCAAAAATATGCTCCCTAGGCTACTGCGTCATTCCCTTCTCTCTCGCTGTCTGCAAGAAGGTTTTCCTATTTACTCGTCTAGAATTATACAATTGTGAAAAAAAACTACATACAATACATATTTAAAGCAAAATAAATTGTTTTCTGCTATTAAAATAATTAAAGTTTAAGTTTACTCATTTATTTATTTATTTTATCGCTTGTGTTTGTATTCATGTTTTGAAACATGACATAAATCATAAATCTATGACGTAACACCAAAGCTATAATTATTTTGATAAGGGAATGTTTTAAGATCTATTCATAAGAAAGTCCAAATAGGTCAGTTGGTAGAACCTAAGACTGAAGATCTCAAGGTTTCGGTTTCGATTCTCGGTCATGGCATCTGCTTTATTTGTTGGGAATTTATTATTTACTATTGATGCAATATTTTCGAAATTAAAAAGTAGTTAAGATCTCTGATATTTCGAAATTAGACAAATTCTGCAATGTATTTATTACGTTTAAAAAAAAAAAAAAAAAATAAATAAAAAAAAATTGTGACTGATAGACACGGACAGAAAAAAATCCATTTATATAAGATATTCAACGAAAATGTGTCAAATTGCAACTTGCTTCACTTCTGCAACGAGCCTGTTGGCAAGTGTGAGTAGGTATTAGTATGATGTTGCATCAGCACACCTGCTAAATAGGTAATCAGTATTTTCGATGTCACGGATGAGTGTTATCGGTGTGATAAGTAAAATTGTTTAAGGATTCTCTAGTGTATTATGATTATTTAGATCAGGGGCGGGCAACCTCCAGCCCGCGGGCCACATCCGGCCCGTGAAGGCTTAGCGTCCGGCTCGCCACCCTGCTATGCTTTATTATTGCAATCCGGCCCGCGGACCTCTCAGTAAAACACATGTCAGTTTGTGACATAGACGTAAAAGTAGGTTTCGATTAAGATTTACAGTGGGATAAAAATGTATGAATATCAGCGAGCGATGATGCATGTATATTTCATTTTTCTTTAACTATTAAGAGATAAAAAGAGAAAAAGAGAGGCAAAGAGGAAACGAGAGACGAGGAAAGGCCATGAAACATAGAAGCTATGCGAAGTGTGTCAAAACGAATGCTGGATCAACTTGCTACTTCCCCCGTCATTATTTTTTATGATTCCAAAATGGCTCTTCGTCTGCGCCTTTTATAACATTACATACAGAAGTCTCTTGAGAAAAAATATCAGATTTGTAGAGTGTTCAATGTAATTTTTGTACAATTTATTCATGTAAACAAAATATAGTGACTCTGAGATTTCGTTTTTCACTCCGGCCTGCGATCTCCTTCCAAAAGTCTCATCCGGCCCTCACTCTGAAAAGGTTGCCCGCCCCTGATTTAGATGCATATATTTTAGTATTTTGTTCTACATGTAAAATTTTATGCAATTTGTTGCACATTTGCAACATCATTTATTTTTGTTCAATAAATATAGTTTTTTTTTTCTAAAAATCATTTATACTACTTTATATTAACCATATGAAACGTTTTTCACTTTTTTCAAACCAATAAAAAAAAAAAAGCATTTAAGGATTAAATTGATGTTTTAAAAAGACAGAAGATATATACATCCATATATAGTCTGAATGTTTTTCTAAGACCACATTGAACTGTGATATGATAGGCATCATCACGTTCTCCTTTGGCAAGCTGTTTCATGGAGCGGAAACACGGGCAGAGAATGCTGCCTTTCTTTTGTTGAGATGAAAGCGATGATGGTACATTTTTGACGGGTCCCTCACGGACACCATGACTTGGCGCTGGGATGAGAATATCATCGGAAGGGTTAGGGTTAAATTCTCATTGATGTTGTACACCAGAATCAGATTCCCTCGTATCCTCAGTTGTTCAAGTGCGAACAGATTTAGTCTTTGAAGACACTTTGTAGGTAAGCGTGGCGAGTGCCATTACCATCCTGGTCGCCAACTGTTGTAATGCTCCAGGTGTACTGTACATGATGGAATTTTTTTTCTTTATGTTTAACATGTCGAGTGTAGCGTGTCGTGAACGATCTTTCTGTGATCGTAATAAAATTTGGGTTCGTTAAATTTTTCTATTATTAGTTAAGTGTTTTTCTTTCTTTTTTGATGGAGAAACAATCCGAGTTGAGATCTTTGTCTTGAAATGTTTGGAATGTCGAGTGTTTGGTGCTGTTAAATGTCCGTTCTCCTCTGTCTGTTCTTTTTCCCTGTGCACTTTTCTGCGAATACCCCCTCCCCTTCTTCTCTTGAAATGGAGGCCTTTAGGACAAGGTAACGACGGGGCAGGGGACCTCAATAATGGTTTATTACTACAAATGCAGCATCATTAACCTTCCACTTCAGACAGCCAATTATACAAGAGAAATAACTCGTATAACTCACCGGCTCCACCTAGAAGAAATTACTCCAAGTAGTTGCTAATCAAACGAAAGGGGTTTAATTTGCATAAAAATATTCACAAAGCATGAGAGCCAAAATTAATGAGATCTGAAAGGCAACAATAATTTTTCGATTTTTTTTTTTTTTTTTTTTTTTTTTTTTTCTTTTTTTAGTTAAAAAAAAAATTTTTCTTCTACAAATCAAAACAAATTTTATTTTTAGAAAATTTTTAATTTTTTTAATTTTTTGTGTTTAAGCTGTCTCTACCTGACGTCGCCCAGGATAATTTTGACTATCATTAATAACTTATGTGACTAAAATGTAAAGATTTTGTGTCCTCTTTAAGAAAAGTGAAACATAGACCAAAGGTTAGTAACTCTGTATTGACGAATGCAGAGTGATTTCCTTTTGTTCTTAATACAGTGTCATTTTGAAAATTATTCCTGTCGGCTAAAATAATTTTTCAAACAAATTAAATCGAATTACATTTTGTTCATGTTAAAAACGGCAAGACCAATAGATGGCAGACCACTGACGGAGATGGATACTGGTGACAACAAGCTGGAAGTAGTGACAGACTTTTGTTATCTTGGAGATGTGCTGTCATCAGGTGGAGGCTGTGAACTCGCGGCAGCTACACGTTGCAAGTGTTCCTGGAAAAAGATTAGAGAGCTGCTACCAATCCTGACAAACAAACACCTGCCAACAACTACGAGAAGGCATGTATACTCATGTGTCAGAAGTGTGCTGTTGTATGGCTCAGAAACTTGGGCTGTCTCTGCTGGCATACTAAGGAAGCTGCACCGTAATGACAGGGCAATGGTCAGATGGATCTGTTTGGTGAGGCCTGAACAGTACGTTTCTTTTGAATCCCTGCTCTCACAGGTCGACTTGAAAAGCCTTGCGGACATCATGCGAAAGAACAGACTGCGTTGGTTGGGTCACATTGAGCGTAACGATGGCTGGATTGCTAAAGTCCGACAGTTGAATGTGCCAGCAGAGAACATCACCACTGGCAGACCCAAGTTGACTTGGGAGGACGTAGTCAAACGTGATAGGAAGGCCATGGGTATGGATTCCATCAAACCTTGCCAAAGACAGGAGTGGAGAGGAAGACTTAGATTTCGAGACTAGACAATCAGGCCCCACCCTCATCAGAGGATTAATTGTGGCCTGATTCAACAAATAAACGGGTTGATGATGATGATGATGATGACAAACGTTGCACAAAAAACTGTCATAACGGAATCAAATATTGATTTTTGTAGAACAAAAGCGATCGATGACTAAAATTGACAAACTGACTGATTTTACTTTATTAGATAGATTATTTACTTGTGTATTTACTTAATTTTAGAATTAGGATTGAATGGAGTAAGTTCAGGGAACTACTGCCATTACTAACCAGCAGAGTGTTACCATTGTCAATCAAGGGAAGAGTGTATCAGGCATGTGTACAGTGTAATAACGTATGGAAGTTAAACCTATTCAGTGAGGGTTGAGGACATGCGTTGCATGGAGAGAAATTATATGAGAATGATATGATGACTTCAGAAGAGATTAAATCTGGACAGTATAGGGAGATGTGTGCAGAACAGTGGACTTTGATGATATGGCCATGTTGACAGAATGGATGAGAGTTGTTTGGTTAGTACATGTAGAACAGTTGAGGTAGCAAGGCCAGGTAAAACATGGGAGGAAGCGATAAAAATGGATCTGAGAGAAATAGATATAAGGACCTGGTCAGATATAATTTAGTTTGGAAGTCAATTTCTTGAAGTCGTCCAACACATGCCAGCATGTAAAACTGACATTAAACCGAATATGATCATTTATTTAATTATTTTTTTATTTATTTATATATTTTTTTGCGACACTATTCTACTAGTGTTTTTAAGTTGTGTAATAAATCTAATAGGGGTGGGACGTAATGGGTGAAAATTTCAGATTCATGCGAGTAGTATTTTTTTGTGTTCATTTATACATAAATAACACTAAACAATCAACCATTTTGAAAATTTTGCAAAATTCAGAAGGGGTGGGACGTAATGGGTGAAAATTTCAGATTCATGCGAGTAGTATTTTTTTGTGTTCATTTATACATAAATAACACTAAACAATCAACCATTTTGAAAATTTTGCAAAATTCAGAAGGGGTGGGACGTAATGGGTGAAAATTTCAGATTCATGCGAGTAGTATTTTTTTGTGTTCATTTATACATAAATAACACTAAACAATCAAACATTTTGAAAATTTTGCAAAATTCAGAAGGTGCAGACCAAAAATAGCCGTTAGGACTCCACGGGACTCAAAATCCATCATTTTTCGGTGAAAAAATGGTTTCATGCGACATTGCAGGTCCTAAAACATCCTCAAAAGCTATGAATGGATATAGATGGTTAAATCTGATATAGTACTTTAATTTAGGACCATTTTCAGGCTGTGAAAGGGTTTTCATGAATTTAAAATAGCCCAAAATTATTGGCCTGCACCTTCTGAATTTTGCAAAATTTTCAAAATGGTTGATTGTTTAGTGTTGTTTATGTATAAATGAACACAAAAAAATACTACTTGCATGAATCTGAATTTTTCACCCATTACGTCCCACCACTACTAATAATTGTTTTATATCTGTGTATCCTGTTAGTTGCAGAAAAAAATGTTTTTTTTTAATTATTTTATAAAGATTAGTTCACATATCTATAATAGTCTGTACTTGGTCTGTCAGGCTTCAGTTTAAAAATAGTGTTTTTATCACTAAATACTCTGATTGAATGGACGCCGTATCTCTTTTTTTCTTAATTTCTGGCCAGACGAAAACATCTGGCAGGCTAGATTTGGGTCAGTAGGCCATAGTTTGGTGACCCACCCCTGATGTAAACTATTTACAATGAAATTTGGTTGTTATTACTTCGACCGGAGAAAGAAAAAAAAAACAAATCAACTACAAACTCGTAACTTCAGAGCTGATGAGTCAGCTGGGAAAAATCCGACTCCGTAGTCGTTTAAAAAGGAAGAAAAAAACTTGCAACGTTATTGTTATGCTATTTTTCAGGCCTCTCGATCGTCTAATATTTTCAGACCAACTCTTTTCGCTTATATTCCCCGAAGGTCAGTATATATCATAGATAATCTAAACAGAAGAAAAAAATGTCCCAGAATAACGCATCATCTGTTAACATTTTGTGATCGTCTATTCATTTAACGTCACTTTTATCCCGTTCAGGGGTCAGACGTTCTCTGATATTACGCAAGCTCACTCAAGTTCTCATGGTTCAGCGGTTCCACTGTCTCAAGATTCTACACCGTGCAGTTTTTTCTAATCACTTGCTTCCAAGATTTCCTTGACCGGCCAAACATCCTGCGATTTAAAGCATCTATGCTTCTAGTGGTTTATTCAGGAGGGTGAAAGTACCATACCAGCATAACCGATTCGTCGCAAGAATAACCTTTATGCTGGGCAAATGTCATGCTTTCAGCAAATCCTCTGACCTGATTTGTTGGGTTTGGTCAGATTTCACGTTGCAGATTCATATAATCCTGGATCTGTTGTTGCATAGCCCTTCTCCTGTGATTCTAACCATGCCGTGGGGGTGGAGAGGGTTGGTCGTGTCGTCCAGTGAGTGGTCGTCTAGTGGATGAATTCTTTCTTCTCTGCCGCCGTCTGTTGTCTGCAATAAAAGCCATGTCTCCCCCGAAGACAAACTCAGCTTTTAAATTTAATTCATTTTATTCCAGCGTTGTTATTTCATCTGGGGGAAATTCACCACGCCAAGAGAGACTAAGAGAGCAAATCCCACGTTATCGTAGTTAGTTATTAATGTTTTCTTAATTATTCCTAGAGAAGGGGGGGGGGGAAAGGATTCTTACGCTTGTCTTCCCTGAAGGGAAATATTCCTTATCTTTACATTGTGAATTGCACGTCCTCTCAGTTCGCTTTCCGAAACAGACTGGCTAGAAACTCGCTTCTCACGAGAACGAGTGACGTCACAGATCCCTTTGTTTCCCACGCAAGGCCCGCGAAGTCACAGAGCCTCTCGCAGGTGTAGACTGACCCTTGATCTGAGGTCTTGTTACACGTAACCTTGTCACGTCTGCCAGCCGCGACTGTGAGAACAAGCCCTGTTCTGCACTCGACTGCCCCGCGTTAATTTGCGCAAGTCAAATCAACGATTCCCAACAGATACGTCCATTCCCATAGGGCCATTATCCAACACTGTTATTGCGCTGCAGTCGGACGAGAGAGAACTGGGTGAGGGGTCAGCATTCACTGTCATATAACATGATCCTCCTGACACAGCTGCTATACAACTTACCTCGGATTTGGCAGGGATAGCTTGCGATGCTATCAGAGGCAAAAGCTCACAAAATTTCGCCCATGCTGCCTTCACCCTTTGTGGTCATACATTTTTATCCCACTGTAAATCTTAATTGAAACCTACTTTTACGTCTGTCACAAAATCATGAGATTTACTGGGAGGCCGCGGGCCGGATTGCAATAATAAAGCCTAGCAGGGTGGCGAGCCGGACGCTAAGCCTTCGCGGGCCGGAGGTTGCCCGCCCCTGCTATAGATCATAATATTAATTGGTGTTGTTGCAACGGTGTTCACCCTAGTCGGGCGGAGCCGGCTTCTTCTTTGACCTGCGCCACATTTCTAACCACAATGATCCTGAGCAAGGTTGAATGAGATGGTTAACCAATTGGAATTCCACCATCGAAGACTGACCATTTTTGGACTCGAGAGCTCAGCCAAGTCCTTCCTGATGGTTGTCACTCATGTCTTCAGCTGTCCACCGATATGCTTACTCCAACCAGGCAAGAGGCCGGGAGAATTGTGTTGCATGCCTGAAACATTGAAAGACATCGTTGTAACAAGATGGACAGAAAAGACTTCAGGTTGAGATGTTAGCGAAGAGCAGTTATAATAATTAAAATGGGAAGTCGAGTTAGAAAAACCAGATGGTGAGTTGGGAGTCATAAATTGGTCGTTCAAAAAAAAAATTTCACTTGAGGAATCAGATTTTTTTTTTTTTTTTCCATCAATTTATCATCATTTTTGTTGGAGTCAGTCATTGAAAAAGAAAAATGGACTCTTTGCAGATGGGTCTTGGATATGACTTTAAAATATATCCAGTGGTGAGGCCTCCATTTGGGAGCTGTGGGAATGTGGAGTTGCCCCCAAGTTGCTATTGCTCCCAGGTCCACTCTGACCCGGAGTGGTAGTATCTGTAAGGGCTCCATCTATGGGTCAAATAGAACCTACTGGCGCTACCAAATCAGGCTGTCTGAAGTTATTGACTTCCTGACTCAAAATGCACCAAACATTGATGTTTTATTTTTTTTCTCTTTGCAAAACTCAATCATGTTCTGCAAAATCCAAAGCAAAACACAATTTCTTTCCCGCTCTTCTCCTCCCCTATCTCTTTCTTTCCCCCCTTTCACTCAACCGAACACCGTGAGTAAATACTTAAACATATAAAGAACTTGAAGCATAAACACCTTCACCAAAATGACCGGATTCAGCATTAAATAGCCCGAAAAGGGTTGATATGCCGTAAAACGAAACAACCAAACCAAACACCATGAATAAATACTTGAACATATAAAGAATAGCCCGAAAAGGGTTGATATGCCGTAAAACAAAACAACCAAACCAAACTTTGCGGATGGATAGAGGGAAAAAGTGAAACTTGTCATGCTTATTAGATTTATAGAGAAAATATTAATGACAAGGTGGTTTAAAAAATTTTTTTTTTAAGTGTCTAACCCATAAAATGTCCATCCCTGACTATAAATAATGTTAATTCTAATTCTGTAGTCTAGCCCCCCCCCCCTCCTTCTCTACATCCGGAGGTAAGTTGTTGTATAGCAGCTATGTCAGGAACATCATCTAATATGACAGCGAATGATGGACCCTTACCCGGTCCTTTCCCTCTCAACTACAGAGCAATGACAGAGCCATATGATTAGATCGATTGGAAATGTGAAATCTTACTAAACCATGGCCATCCCTACTACAGACCAGGCAATCGTGCAACTGGGGTCTTTTACTGGGGGCCATGTGAATTTTCTTAAATATTCGATATAGAAGTTGCAAACTATATCATCAACTGGTGCGGATCCTTTTTTTCTTTTTAACCACAATATACAAGTAATGATCTTTTGACATAAGTACAAAATCTCTAAAAAAAATCTAACATTGAAATAAAAATTCTTTATTGAAATATGCATTTCCCTTTGTTTATTCAAAATTACCTGTCTCTTCATTTATAGGAATTTGTCAATTGTAAAATTTATCAATTAGCTCATTGTGGTTCTTATTATTTGGTATGTAAAACACATAAAAACATCAAACTAATCTCACAGAGGAATTTTACCTTTGTTTGCAACTTCTATATCGAATATTTAAGAAAATTCACATGGCCCCCAGTAAAAGACCCCAGTTGCACGATTGCCTGGCCTGTAGTAGGGATGGCCATGGACGAAACCCAACTGACTGAGGATTTACTGAAAGCACTACATTTGTCCAACATTGGGACGAATCTGGTACAATGGCAAAGTCATGTGGAACATTTATCATCCTGCATGTGTTGAAACGCAGGAAGATTGGCCGGTCAAGGAAAACTTGGAAGCAAATGATTAAACACGACTGTACAGAGTGAAATTTGGAGACAGTTGAACCGCAATGACTGGAGAGTCAGCTTCTTAAATATAAAACGAACATCTGACCACTGGACAAGAGAAAAAAAAAGAGATCGATTGATCTTACTCCCCTTCAATCCCCATTGTGAACACGTTAATATGTTGTGGACAGAAAACGGCTACTCGCCTTGTAGAATGAAATTGACACTTACCGGCATAAAGGGCTCTAACAGTTTTCTCTCTTCATCGCTACATGTCACTTTGGACTTCCACCCATGATTCCACTTCCTGTGCACGTTAGCTCCAGTTCTAGCCTTTTAACTTCGAATGGAATTTTCCATTCTTTTAATTTTAAACTTATGTGGAAAATTTCCAATCCTAAGCTTAGTTTTATACACGCATCTAAGTATTGCTCAAGGAAAGTGGGCTCCCTCTACCGTGCTAGAAAACTCTTACGCCTGCCAGTATCCTATATCTCTACAAAACCACCATTCGCCCATTCATGGAGTATTGGTGCCATGTCTGGACTGGTGCACGAATCGTTAGTCTCCCCCTCTTAGACAGAGTCCAAAAAAAGAATCTCTAATCGAATAGGTGCCACACTGTCTATCAAGCTTCATCCTCTGTCCCATCGCCGCAATGTAGCATCCCTGTGCTTGTTTTACAAGTACTTCCATGGAATGTGCTCTGACGAACTTGCTACACTTGTGCCCCCCCAACGTAAATACCCCCAAACAACCCGACAATATCAGCAAAATCCCACCCCTTCATCGTAGAGGTCCCCCAGATGTTGGAAGACTTTCTACTTTAATAGCTTCTATTTTCGACATGCTAGCTTTTGGAATTTCTTCCCTGCTCTCTGTTTCCAACATGCAGAAATGTAAATCTAATGTGAACAAACATCTTGCTGCACAACTCCCCACCTAGGATGTGTCGAACCATGTGCTGCCCCACTCGACGACCGTCGACCCCAACGTTGTATTTCCGTGGCCTTCTTCTTTGTCTTCATCGTCTTAGCCGTGTCGTCTATCCACTGACGAATCGTCGAGGGCACAGCACTGGTCCACAAGTTAAATAAAAACACAACTCTCGATAAATAACACGAACACATATACATTGTGTATAACTTAGTTTAAACTATGAGCGTGTGTGACACTGTCGCGGACTGTCGAGACTCCTATTGTCGTTGCTTAAGTCGTCAGCTTATCTCATCGTTTTCCCGGTCCGATCCGCTCTCTCGGGAGGTTCGATCCTAACTGCCCAGCTTCTCCTCGAAACCCAAACTCGTCAACTTTTTGCCATAAACCTTACTGTCGTAAAACTAACCTACCCCACTGTCATCAAACTGTCGCAAAAAATGCTGTCACTCCATGGCCATCCCTACTACAGGTCAGGCAATCGTGCAACTGGGGTCTTTTACTGGGGGCCATGTGAATTTTCTTAAATATTCGATATAGAAGTTGCAAACTATATCAACTGGTGCGGATCCTTTTTTTCTTTTTAACCACAATATACAAGTAATGATCTTTTGATATAAGTACAAAATCTCTAAAAAAAAATCCAACATTGAAATAAAAATTCTTCATTGAAATATGCATTTGCCTTTGTTTATTCAAAATTACCTGTCTCTTAATTTATAGAAATTTGTCAATTGTAAAATTTATCAATTAGCTCATTGTAGTTATTATTTGGTATGTAAAACACATAAAAACATCAAACTAATCTCACAGAGGAATTTTACCTTTGTTTGCAACTTCTATATCGAATATTTAAGAAAATTCACATGGCCCCCAGTAAAAGACCCCAGTTGCATGATTGCCTGGCCTGTAGTAGGGATGGCCATGTGTCACTCCCAAATGTCGTGTCCGGTATTTTTTCTGAGTCACCTGTCCTAAACAATGGAAATTGACCACTCTCGTATTTCTTTTGTCTCTGTCGATTAGTTACTTCATATCCTAATATGGCCCTTAATTTACGGAAGCTCCTTACATCTCAGTGGCAGTGTGACCCCTTGTTTGAGATGAAGAATTTTTATTTTATTTAAAAAATTTTTTTATTCATCTACAAAGTCCGCCCCAAAACTAAATAGTCATGGTTATTCCAGGTTCAATCTCAACAGACTGAACTCTCGTAATTCGAGACGATTAATAATTTTTGTCTCAAACCTCTGAAGCATAAAATGTTTCGATATTTATTAGTAGAAATATTGTTGGTAGGTAGTAATCCGTCTGGTCAGATGCTTAGGTTGGAAGTTGGTTGGTTGGTTGTGGGGGGATTGATGGGTCAGCGTGTGCAAACTTGGCCGTGCATCAAAGATGCGTCTTAAAACAACCATCTGATCCTGTCTTCTCGGTCGCATCATCGTTAATCTTTTATCTACTGATAATGAATTGGGGAGTTTCCCTATTTACTTGTCCCTCCTCGTTAGGGCAAAGTTAGACACAAGGTGTAAATCCAGCTCTAGATTGGGACAAAAATAAAAATTCCCTCTGTTTACAAGAACTTCTCTCCGAGAGAGGACAGAACTGATACTACGCTCTGATCATAAAGTCCAGCAAGGAGTCTTACAAGCCCTTGTTCGTCAATGTAGAATCAAAATGCCCCCTTTTTTTTTCATATTAGAGTCACCACTTATGAAGGCTCACAGGCCACTCGAGGATAAGGGTTATTGAGTTTCACAGGTAGACAGTGAAACACCGAGGGGTAGAGTTATGATGGTTGTATCCGGTCAGAAAGTGACTATTTAAGAGGACGGCTCAACAAGAATTTGTTTACATTGGACTTGAAAACGGTAATGTTGTAGTCCGCCGGGAAGCAGCCCCGTGGTAATGTGTTCCACAGACGGGCGGTTCTAGGAAAGAAACTTTGCCCATGGATGTTCCGCTTATTCTAGGTACACAGGAAGAAAGGGAAATTATTACCAGTGGTTGTAGCTAGACGGGTTTTTGTTGTGAATGTTTTACTAGGGGGGAACCATAGATTGAAGCTCAGTCGAGCACCTACCATGAAAATAACGATAGCGCAGAGAGAGACTAGCAACGTCTCTTCTTTGAGAAAGAGGCTGAAGAGTAGAGAAGAGGATCGCGTCCGCTAGATTTTGAAGTCAGTTTTGTACTCTGTCAAGGCAGAAAAGGTGAGCTCCAAGCGGCACCTCCCCAGATGTGACAACAGTACCTCCCCATCTTAGGACGTATTTGACTCTTATACGGGGAGAGAATTGCGTCATAAGTGAGATACTTACTGGCATAACGGCTCCAACTTCTGTTCAGTTGACAGAAAACCTCTAACTTGAATGAAGCAATATTTATATAACAGACTATCCATTATTCATGGAGTAGCAACCAATCAGAACCAAGAGAATGGACTTACTTATCTAAGCATAAGGGAGCATCCTAGCCTGCTTATATACCAACTGTCTAGTTTCTGATCTCAATCTATTTAAGCTGAACTGGTCAGACAGCTTGTGGCATAAGGAATGCGGAAGACAAGACAATGCCGAATTCTCCAACCCAACAGAGAATTAATGATTATTAATAATAAATTCTCTCCAGTGTGTGTGTGTGTATATATATATATATATATATATATATGGGTGTAATCAGTCGATGGAAAATCATAAGCGCACGAGTTGGTGAAAATTTTAAAAAATAAATTTGTAACTTGCTATTTCGTTGAGTGGTTTGGACGATTTTAGAAGCAAGATAAATAACATTTTTTTTTTTTTGTTTTTAGTTTTTTTTTTTCATTAAGATATTCTTTAAGATAATTTTCGGAAAACCTTTTCCTTCCTCAAGCATTCATTGACTTTTGAAAATGGTGAACTAAATTGTATGTTTTGGGATATTGCCGCCAAGACACTTATTGCAGTCTTATGTGTGGGCATTTGCTCTAGTTATATATATATATATATATATATATATATATATATATATAAATATGGGTGTGTAAAGTTAGTGGGAGAGAACACTAGCAGAGTGCTCGATTATTAAATAAATTAAAAAATAAGAGCGTAATATTTATATAAGTATTGAAACAACATTAACGGTACCAATGTTGTTCTGATCTTCTGTAATACATATATATACAGGGTGGGCAAAAATAAGGGTCCTATTTTTAAAAATTCATAACTTTTTTATTTATTGATTTTTTTTTTTTTTTTTTTTTTTTTTTTTTTAATTTTTTTTTTTTAGAATACGTAAAGGACCCCTTCCGAAGCAAGCATGAGCCGTATTAGCCCTAAAGAACGTACCCTCATTTAGAAAACATTATTTTTGCTTAAAAAACTCAAAACAGTGTAAAAAAACAATACTTTAGTTTTTGTAAGTTTTAAGAAGTATTTTTCGGCTAAAATTTGTTTTGTTTATTTCAAAAAATCTCGGAAGGGTCAGTCTACACACACATAAAGTTTGGTGAGTTTAACTTTTATTTTGTGGAAGTTATTCAAATTCAAGTTATTCAAATTTAAAGATAGGACCCTTATTTTGGCCCACCCTGTATATATATATATATATATATATATATATATATATATATATAAATAATTAAAATCTTTTACACATAGTTAAATCTCTTATTCTTTTTTGTAAAGTAGTTAAACCTCAGGATTCCAATCAATTTTAATAGAGATTTCTTGCACTTAGTTAAATCCCTTTTCTTATTTTAATATTATATCCGAATTGCCATTAAGTGCATTGTACCTTGCAGGGATTGGACTCTTTTCATTTGTAAAAGTTCGGTGAAATTAGCCGCTTTTTTCTTGGTATCACATCTGTAAGAAAGGTTATCTTTTTTTTAGGCTTTCTTAAGTAGGAGAGTTGAAAAGTAGGGAACCTAGTTAGGATTAAACTCCTTACTCTTTTTTTTTTTTTTACATAGGGGGTAAACTCTATTTCCAATTAAAGCACATAAGTGTCTTTTTAAACGGAGGTGTTGGGCATGGATGTTGGGCGTCAAGTATAACCACTTGACCTGATTTCATTCTTAAACTTTTCAAATCTGTTCACGTACTTGTTTATTTATTCTTTGAAAAAACCTAACCCCCCCCCCACCTCCCCTCTAGAGGTCTGGCTTTATAAAATCTCTTTTCATTCAAAAAATAATATAAAGGTATGCACTGTGCGTATCTTTGTCTTGTATGTAACATTCCGTGAAAACACGGGGGGGGGGGGGAGAGAGAAAGAACTCTATACGTCTGCAAATATTTCTGACTCTTTAAAAATTCAAATGGCACGGTGGTGGTTTTTACCCAAAAACATAACCACTGTGCCATTATTGATATATAAAAAAATTGAATTGTGCCATTATTGATATATAAAAAAATTGAATTGTGCCATTATTGATATATAAAAAAATTGAATTGTGCCATTATTGATATATAAAAAAATTGAATTGTGCCATTATTGATATATAAAAAAATTGAATTGTGCCATTATTGATACATAAAAAGATGGATTGTGCCATTATTGATATATAAAAAGATGGATTGTGCCATTATTGATATATAAAAAAATTGAATTGTGTCATTATTGATACATAAAAAGATGGATTGTGCCATTATTGATATATAAAAAGATGGATTGTGCCATTATTGATATATAAAAAGATGGATTGTGCCATTATTGATATATAAAAAGATGGATTGTGCCATTATTGATATATAAAAAGATGGATTGTGCCATTATTGATATATAAAAAGATGGATTGTGCCATTATTGATATATAAAAAGATGAATTGTGCCATTATTGATATATAAAAAGATGAATTGTGCCATTATTGATATATAAAAAGATAAATTAGGCCATTAATAAATTTTGTTAACTACCTTTGCTTTTTTGATTTAAAAATCTTTTAATTTTTTTAACAAACAATTCACCACTTATCCTCGAGATGCCTTCGCGCCTTGATAAGGGTTATTGAGTTTGACAGGTAGACAGTAAAACACTGAAAGGGATTAGTAACGATGCTTGTAACTGGTCAGAAAGTGATTTAAGAGGATGGCTCAACAAGAATTTGTTTACATTGGACTTGAAAACAGCAATGCTATAGTCAGCCAGGAAGCAGCCTTGTGATACTGTGTTCAACAGACAGATAGTTCTAGGAAAGAAACTTTGATCATGGAAGTTCTACTTAGTTCTAGCACACAGAAGGAGAAAGGGAATTTATTGACAGTGGTTGTAGCTAGACGAGTTTTTGTTGTGAATGTTTTACAGGGAGGGCAGGGCCATAGATTGGAGCTCAGTCGAGCACCTGCCATGAAAATAACGATAGAGTAGAGAAAGACTAGCAACATCGCTTCTGTGAGAAAGGGGTAGGAGGATGGAGAAGAGGACATCGTCCACTAGATTTCAAAAAAACAAAGATGTAACTAAGGGAGATAATTCTTTGAGATCAACATCTTTTAAAATCGTGTAAACGGAAATAGAGATGCCGCCATTAATAGGGTGACACGGACATAAAAAAAAGTATCGGAACATATTTACGGAGTTTACAATGCAACGATATCAATGTCTAAAGCTGAGAACTGATTTAAAACATCTGAGATACGCTCCGATGCTAAATGAATTAAATCAGGCCGCTAAGATACATGATCTAGATTACAATGACTAATATTTCTATGCGAGGGTTAGGGTTAATATTTCTATGCTAGGGTTAGGGTTAATATTTCTATGCAAGGATTAGGGTTAGGGTTAATATTTCTATGCGAGGGTTAGAGTTAGGGTTAGGATTAATATTTCTATGCTAGGGTTAGGATTAATATTTCTATGCTAGGGTTAGGGTAATATTTCTATGCTAGGGTTAAGGTTAATATTTCTATGCAAGGGTTAGGGTTAGGGTTAATATTTCTATGCTAGGGTTAGAGTAAGGGTTAATATTTCTATGCAAGGGTTAGAGTTAATATTTCTATGCAAGGGTTAGAGTTAGGGTTAGGGTTAATATTTCTATGCAAGGGTTGGTTAGGGTTAATATTTCTATGCAAGGGTTAGAGTTAGGGTTAATATTTCTATGCAAGGGTTAGGGTTAGGGTTAATATTTCTATGCGAGGGTTAGAGTTAGGGTTAGGATTAATATTTCTATGCTAGGGTTAGGATTAATATTTCTATGCTAGGGTTAGGATTAATATTTCTATGCTAGGGTTAGGGTAATATTTCTATGCTAGGGTTAAGGTTAATATTTCTATGCAAGGGTTAGGGTTAGGGTTAATATTTCTATGCAAGGATTAGGGTTAGGGTTAATATTTCTATGCTAGGGTTAGAGTAAGGGTTAATATTTCTATGCAAGGGTTAGAGTTAATATTTCTATGCAAGGGTTAGAGTTAGGGTTAGGGTTAATATTTCTATGCAAGGGTTGGTTAGGGTTAATATTTCTATGCAAGGGTTAGAGTTAGGGTTAATATTTCTATGCAAGGGTTAGGGTTAGGGTTAATATTTCTATGCAAGGGTTAGGGTTAGGGTTAATATTTCTATGCAAGGGTTAGGGTTAGGGTTAATATTTCTATGCAAGGGTTAGGGTTAATGTTTCTATGCAAGGGTTAGAGTTCGGGTTCATATTTCTATGCAAGGATTAGGGTTAGGGTTAATATTTCTATGCAAGGGTTAGGGTTAGGGTTAATATTTCTATGCAAGGGTTAGAGTAAGTGTTAATATTTCTATGCAAGGTTTAGTATTAGAGTTATGGTTAATATTTCTATGCAAGGGTTGGTTAGGGTTAATTTTTCTATGCAAGGGTTGGTTAGGGTTAATATTTCTATGCAAGGGTTAGAGTTAGGGTTAATATTTCTATGCAAGGGTTAGAGTTAGGGTTAATATTTCTATGCAAGGGTTAGGGTTATTATTTCTATGCAAGGGTTAGGGTTAATATTTCTATGCAAGGGTTAGGGTTAATATTTCTATGCAAGGGTTAGGGTTAATATTTCTATGCAAGGGTTAGGGTTCTATGCAAGGGTTAGTTAGGGTTTGGGTTAATATTTTTAATGCAAGTGTTAGTTAGGGTTAATATTTCTATGCAAGGGTTAGTTAGGGTTTGGGTTAATATTTCTATGCAAGGGTCCGATGATGAATTCATCAACAGTATTTATGGAACAGGATTCGTCGTAGTTAAACGATATCTTGGACTAACATGTCGCGTTATGACCAATTCTTTGACTAGGGTAGATTATTCGGATAGTGGCTCATCGCATAAACAGCTGAAGTCTCGTTGCGTAGATGACACATAGCAGTAGTTTTTATTCTCTCTTCTTTTGTTTTACATTGTTGTTAACAGCCATCGTACGTCTGTCGTGGTACGTATTGCTTTTTGTTTTCTTTTTCAAAGAATACTGATAACACAATTATTTGGGGTTTAACAATATTTTCAGGGGGTTGCTTCTTCTTTCCCAGTATATGCATACATAATACCTCGTTGCCCCCCCCCCCACCCCCATAATCCAATCTTGTTACAAACAACTGTTAATCTTATAGGAAGTCAACATTAAGATTTTCTTAACACTTAACCTCCTGTTAAAAATTTTCTTTATTCCTGGAAGAGATTACCAAATAGTGGCTAAAATTAAAAAGTTTTTTTTTTTTTTCTTTTTTTTTAAATTTTAAAATTATTAAAAAAAAAATTATTTGAATGTTTATAATGCTTCAGTTTTGGATAGATTGTTAATTAAACTTGACAGTATGACTTAGATGATTTTTTGGTGAATGTGCACGAACATGGTACCCAATGCGTCATCTGTAAACCAGAGATCATGTGATATTAATTGCACCGTTTTTAAGTCCTGTATCAAAAGAAGGACCAGCAACAGGGAATCATAGCTTAATGTCAGAGAAGCGATATTTTGAAGACCCCCCCCCCCCCTCTATTAAAGCCGACATTAAATTTTCGTTGTTGGTCCCCCCCGATTTATAAAATCGGGACTTATGTTTTGAGGCATGTCCGTCCGGATTTTTCTCCGCAACCATCCATTGAATTTCTCTGAAATTTTGCATGAAGTTGTAACTTTGGTCAGGTTAGAAAGTGACATTCTCCGATTTTTGAAAAATAATCTGGTTAGCCCCCCAGGGGGTCAAAAGGCCCGAAATGGAGAAAAATGACATTTTTTGCCCCATAACTTTTCATCCATCCATTCAATTTCTCTGAAACTTGGCCAAAATGTGGAGGCAATTGTTCCTAATAGAAAATAAGTATTGCTGACCTTGGAAAAAATCTGGTTCGCGATCCCAGGGGGTCAAAAGCCCCCAAAATGGCAAAAAATGACCATTTTCTCCCATAACGTTTGATCCATCCATTCAATTTTTCTGAAACTTAGCCAAAATGTAGAGGCAATTGTTCTGGATATAAAATGAGCATCCTTGACCTCAGAAAAATTCTGGTTCGCGCCCCCAGGGGTCAAAGGGGTGTCAAAAATGCCACAAATTGTCCAAATTTATTGCATTTTACACTCGCCACATCGAGTCACATACAGAGGGGGACCATGCGCTGCTTGTTTACCTTGCAGTAGTATTTTTTTTTTTTTTTAGTTTCTTACATCAAGTGGCTTCATGCATTGTCTGGAGCAATTTCCATAAAAAAAAAGTCCTACCCTAGCAAACATCTTGTTTATCACAGATGCAGGGACAAAACTACTGAGGGTCACCATTTTGCCAGAACGGACACCACCTGGACTTTCATCGTCGACTACTGAATCTCCAACCTTTGCCATCCGTCCTTCTCCAATGCCATCAAAGATTGTTCAGGCATGCAGTCCGATGCCCAAAGAGAAAGCGCATTTATGACAGCCTTCTTCCTGCCGGTGGGCAGTTGAAGATCTGTACAGCGACAATCAAAAGCGACCTAACGGTACTATCAGACCCACAAGTAGTTGGTTTTGACTGTGGAATCAGGATTGGTTTGTCCGATCATGTGAGCTAGCTCAGGATCAGCAAAAGTGAGATGTAATGTTCAGAGATGCTGTACTTGCTTGGGTGGAAGCCGGCTCATCCCGACCAGGGTGATAGCTGTTACAAGTATAAGGGGTGGACTATACTTGGTAAGGCAACACATCTAGAAGGAGGAAAACTGGGGACTTACTACTATCAGCTTCCTTGAAAAACGTGGATTTCTGAGAACAGAATTGCTTGGAGAGACATGGTTGCCGACGTTCAATTGTGACGAGAACACATAAAAGAAAGGGTTAATACTTTAGCATAAGTTTGAAGTGACTAGAGCAGATATGCTGATCTCTGACAGCGTCTCAACATTTGTATTGTTACGGCAGTGTCTTCAATGGTTAGGGCATGAAGCTTGGGAGGGGGGGGGGTTCACGCCGTAATCCTTCCATGTCTGGGTGGCGTAAGCATATTAGTGAACAGCTGAGAACGTGGGCGTCAACCATCAGGGAAGACTTGGCTGAGCTCTCAGGTCCATTCGACGTGTCATCGCGATTGGCTGACTATCTCTTGCAATCTCGCTCGGGACCATTGTGTGTGGACGGCCATGCTTCGCGACAAGAAGAAGCCAGCTTAACGTGAACGTAGTAGTCAGTGCTCAACTGTTTGACCAGTTGAGCTAGAACGAAAGAAATTTAGATCAGAAACCAGAGAGTTGGCTTATAAGCAGGCTGGGATGCTCCATCCTACTTAGATGGACAAATCCATCCTACGGGTTCTAATTAGTTGCTAGTCCATGAGTGGATACTCTCTTTTGTAAATATTGCTTCATTCAAGCAAGACTTTTCCTGTCAACCAGACGGAAGTTGGACCCCTTATGCTGGTAAGTGTCGATTTGGTTCTACACTGACCAGGGTGAACGCTGTTGCAAGTTCACGCTCAAAGTTCAAAGTAATTTTAAGATGTGCCTATTCAATATGCATGTTTAGCGATGAGAATGCTATTCCGATTGATCAATGAAGTTCTTCATAAAAATGCTTTGGTCTAAATCAGGGGCGGGCAACCTTTTCAGAGTGAGGGCCAGATGAGACTTTTGGAAGGAGATCACGGGCCGGAGTGAAAAACGAAATTTCAGAATTACTATATTTTGTTTACATGAATAAACTGTACAAAAATTGCATTGAACACTCTACAAATCTGATATTTTTTCTCAAGAGACTTCTGTATGTGATGTTATAAAAGGCGCCGACGAAGAGCCATTTTGGAATCATAAAATATAATGACGGGGAAGTAGCAAGTTGATCCAGCATTCGTTTTGACAAACCTCACATAAGTTCTATGTTTCATGCCCTTCCCTCGTCTCTCGTTTCCTCTTTGCCTCTCTCTTTTTCTCTTTTTCTCTCTTAATAGTAAAAGAAAAATGAAATATACATGCATCATCGCTCGCTGATATTCATACATTTTCATCCCACTGTAACTCTTAATTGAAACCTACTTTTACGTCTATGTCACAAAATGATATGAGTTTTACTGGGAGGTCCGCGGGCCAGATTGCAATAATAAAGCATAGCAGGGTGGCGGGCTGGAGGTTGCCGCCCCTGGTCTAAATAGATAAGTGATAGACAAACTATTACATGTTTGGACGCATCAAAAAAAAAAAAGAAGCCAAATTTGAATTTTTTTTTTTTTTTTTTTTTTTTTTGCTTGCTTGTCCGACAAATTAATTTTTCTTTTCGCTAGTCCTGACATCGCAAGCTATCCCTCTCCCCACCAGGGGGAGCATATATAACAGCTGTATGGAGGTGAGTGCTGGTCACACCAACATATCACTTGCCCGTCTTCAGCGTAGTAAACAGGACAATGATCAAATGGATATTAAAAAAAAAAATTTCTTTAATGGAAATCGCTCCAGACAAGGCATGAAGCCACTTGATGGAAGGAGGTAACAAGAACGAAAGATGATTATTGCAAAGACAGGAGATGTGTATTAACCTTAGTCTTAAAAAGACGAAGGCTATAGGTAGGAGGTAAACAGTCAGCAGGAAGAGAGTTCCACAAGCCTGGATTCTTGGAAAGAAGCTACTGGAATAGGAAACCGTATTAAAATGAGGTATCAAAACAGTGAATTGGTGGAGACCACTAGACCAACGAGTCAAATGAGCTGGAACAAAGGAAGCAGGGAATAGATCACACAATTCTGAAGAAGACGTGCCATAATAGTATTTATAGAAAAGACTGTCAACATTATGTCTGTGTGAGAATGAGAGAGAGAGAGAATGCAAAGAAGGTTAATCAAATTACAGATATGCTTCTGAACTTTATCAAGAACCCTCAAATGGGACAGATTCACCAGCCCAAATATGACAACAGTACTCCATACACGGTCTGATAGTAGATCTGTAGAGATAGAGTATAGCCTCAGGTGCGAGAAAGTGTTTGGAGCGATAGAGAGAACTGATTTTACAAGAAGCAGAAAGAGCAATGGATCTAATGTATTAACCCCCAAGAAAGACCAGGAAGTTTCAGAGTCGATTTCTTCAGAACAGCCATCCATGAGAATCTCGGGAAGAAAAGGGACACGCCTACGATTGAAAGACACGAGCTTAGTGTTAACAGGATCAAACGAAACAAGCCATTTTGTACCCCAACTCTCAACATATGTAATGTTGGGTCAGATTGAACCGGCATATCAACTCTGATACTCTGATAAAGCTGAATATACCAAAGCTTGATAAGCCCCTGGCGATCAGTTGGAATAAGAAACCGTATTAAAATGAGGTATCAAAACAGTGAATTGGTGGAGACCACTAGACCAACGAGTCAAATGAGCTGGAACAAAGGAAGCAGGGAATAGATCACACAATTCTGAAGAACACATGGTTTGGCCAAATTAAGAGGAATGATTCTTGGATAAGATTCAGAGACCGTGAGGTGGAAGGCCGGAGGAAAGTTGGACGACTCAAGGAAATTTGGATACAAACCATCAACAAGGATCTTAGAGAATTGAATTTGAATGGAATCATTCCTCAAGACTGTCAAGCTTGGAGACTGAGACTGATGGCAGCAGAAAATGTCAGACCTTCTGATGAAGATGATAAAATGGATATGATGATGATGATGCTTATGATTTTAGAAACCTTTTTTTTTTAATATTATTATCAAGGCCCAAAGACCACTCGAGGATAAGGGTTCATGAGTTAGGTGGACAGTGAAACAACATTGTGATGATTGGTAATGATGGAAGTTTTGCAGAATTTGATTATTTAAGATGGTTCAACAAGAATTTGTTTATATTGGACTTGAAGACGACTATGTTGCAGTCAGCTGGGAAGTATAGAATCAAACTAACACTTACCGGCATAAAGGCCTCAACTGGCATCCATCTCATAGAAGAATACTTATTCGAATGAATGAACATTTATACACTAGAATGGCCACTTATGAATCTCAGCCAATCAGAACACAGAGAATGGACTTGCCCTTCTGAGCATAATGGAACATTCTAGCCTTATTATAAACCGGCATTTTGATGTGCTTGGCAGTCTGACTTATCTTGCTGGTCATACAGTTGAGCCCTAAGCATTGACTCAATAAGAAGCAGCCCCACGGTATTGTATTCCACAGACAGGTAGTTCTAGGAAAGAAACTTTGGTCATGGAAGTTTCGTTTAGTTTTAGGCACAGAGAGGGAGAACCAGAAATTATTGACAGTGGTTGTAGCTAGACGAGTTTTTGTTGGGAATATTCTACGGGAGTGGGGGGGGGGACAATAGATTTAAGCTCAGCTGAGCACCTGCCATGAAAATAACGATAGATTAGAGAAAGACTAGCAACGTCTCTTCTGCGAGAATGAGGTAGTCGGAAGGAGAAGATGGCATCGCTCGCTAGATTTCGAAGTCGGTTTTGTGTAAGAAAGGAACACGGTGTCTTTGAGTAACGTGGTAGAAGATAAATAGGAGCGAAAATGGTTTTATTGGTTTAAAATCGTTGACATCCGCAACAAGTTTATCTCATCTGTTTTGGCCTCATCAGAAATGATAACTTCAAAGTTGTTCCATGAATCATTACTACCGGTCCTTTAAATTGAGTGTGTAGGAGGCTCTTTTAAATTGAGGTGTGTGTGTCTGGCGGGAGGGGCTCCATGAAGTGGGGAGGTTACTTGATGGGTCCTACTGGAACTGTCATCTAGTACTACCTGCTGCATATTTTTGTTCTTATTTACTTATCTCCCCACGAGGGCGAAGTTAGACACGAGGTCGGTTTTTAATGTAGAGAAAATTCAACTCCTCAAAAAGGGGCACTCTGGATTGGGACAAAACTTGCCTAAGTCTAGAAGGATTTCTCTTTCACTGACCGAGGACATAAAAGATGAAGTGTAGTATCGGAGCAGATACTACACTTTGCTCCTAGCCAAAAATAGTTTGATTATCAGCAACTAAACCAGTTCTCCAGATGGATGACTAGTCGCCCAGCAGGGACTAACATCTTATAAAGGGCTGATGAACCCGATTGTATTGTACTTCCGACGACACCCACCCTGGGTTGGTTGAGCTGGCTCCTTCCAATGAATTCACTGCATTCCGAATTAAATCATAAATGGTATTGATAAGGCCCAAAACCACTCGAGGATAAGGGTTAACGAGATGGATAGGTTGACAACTGAATGATGAATACTATAAGAGAATTGAAAATCTCCACATATCACCCACTCAAAACAGCCGACCCCAAAACAGCAATTCTTACCCCTTTGTCGGAAACATCCATCATGGAATGTGAGGACTAAAGGACAAAATAGGGGGGGGGGAACGAGTTACAAGGCTGCCAAAAGCAAACCTATTAGTCACTTTCTACTCTCCATAGAGTAGAAAGTGGATTCTGGACTCGTTTAAATTCTACAAGAATTACTTTTCTTCGTTCTGTAAAGTATCGAGTTGTTAATTGTAATTATGAAGATCTAATGCAATTAATGGAATGAAGGAAAAAAAAAGAAAGTTTCTCAACAAATTGTGGGAAAGAAAAGTCCGACTTAACCTAATTAATATTCAGTTGAGTCATTTCTTTCTACTAATTTATCTAGTAAAAAAATATGGCATTTCATTTGCTGTTACTTAGACTCCACCGTACTGGTTTCCTGACTCAGTGTTCCATTACCTCCCCTCTGGGGGGAGGTCTAGTGTCTCTCAAGTCACAACCAAATAAGATATGTGGACGTTCAAAAACATACCTCGTGACTGAGGTAGTCGTTCCACGATCATCTCCAGGGTTAAATTCTTGCTGGAATAAGTTGGACACAAAGAACACAAAGAAAAGAGGATTTCGAAGAAAGGCCCTTTTATTGCTGTCGTCATTGCCTTCTCTTCTGCCAGCGGCGGGAGTGCGTTCCGGCACTGGATCTTTGGGGCTATTGGCGACTCCCCCCCCCCTTACTTATCGTTTATGTTAAGACATCTTCACTTGTAGTGTTCACCTCAAAAAACTTCAAAACGACTGCCTACAACTCTTCCACCCCTTTGAGCCATGTGACATCACGTCCGCTTCTGGCTATCAGATTGAGGTGACATTTTGAACGCGTACTCGCTGACTCCATGACCCCAATATCTTATGTGTGTGTTGTCACGACCTGCATTTGTGACCAAAGATATTTTATGTTTTTGGCCTTTTTATAACTCTGTCAATCTAGGCAACAATGGTTTGCTCAAAAATCGAAAATTAAACAAAAATACTTGTAATAAAAGTATACAGTTCGATTAAGCATTACATTTTTGCACGATTGATGCCATTTATTAGCTGTCTTTCTGTTTAATTTTAATGAAGCTCCACGTGCCGCGTGATGGCAAACATTATTTTATTTTCACCAAACAGAATTAGATGTACTTTTTTATTGAAGTTAAAACACAAAAAGAACTTATCCAGGTAGGTAGAATAGTAACTTATCTTGCCTTTGGTAACATTTATTTGTTGCCTATTTCCATTTTTTTTTGTTTCACCCCTTTTTTGTTCTGTTGGATGTTGTAACCTATCACCCAAATTTCTGATTGCCCAGACACCATTTCAGAGAGTGTCCATTGTCTTTTGGTACAGATGGATGCCAACTACAACTAAGATAACAAATAAAGAATACTTTATATATTTCACTACTAAGTTGCCTTATTTGTGAGGTTAGAGTGCTCTATACTCCCGCTAGAGCTAATATAAATGTTTATTTAATCAGTGTAGTAGTCAACCATATATTCGAGGTGCAGTATTCTGGTTATTACTTGAGTTGCGAAGTCAGAATGGTTCGACTCGGACTTCTAGGCTTCTCCGGGTTCTGACTCCTAGGCTTCTCCGGGTTCTGACTCCTAGGCTTCTCCGGGTTCTGACTCCTAGGCTTCTCCGAGTTCTGACTCCTAGGCTTCTCCGGGTTCTGACTCCTAGGCTTCTCCGGGTTCTGACTCCTAGGCTTCTCCGAGTTCTGACTCCTAGGCTTCTCCGAGTTCTGACTCCTAGGCTTCTCCGAGTTCTGACTCCTAGGCTTCTCCGGGTTCTGACTCCTAGGCTTCTCCGGGTTCTGACTCCTAGTCTTCTCCGGGTTCTGACTCCTAGTCTTCTCCGGGTTCTGACTCCTAGTCTTCTCCGGGTTCTGACTCCTAGTCTTCTCCGGGTTCTGACTCCTAGTCTTCTCCGGGTTCTGACTCCTAGGCTTCTCCGGGTTCTGACTCCTAGGCTTCTCCGGGTTCTGACTCCTAGGCTTCTCCGGGTTCTGACTCCTAGGCTTCTCCGGGTTCTGACTCCTAGGCTTCTCCGGGTTCTGACTCCTAGGCTTCTCCGGGTTCTGACTCCCAGGCTTCTCCGGGTTGTCTGTTGATTCTTTGGAGATTAAAAAATCTGTCTCCAACTCAGACTCCTAGCATTCTTAGGAGTCTGACTCCGGCTTTTTCCAAAACCTCAGACTTTGCAACACTAGTTACTACAACTGAAGGCTGGAGAGTACAAAAAAACTTGAATTGAAAATCAGATCGGGGGTGGTGGAAGTATTGCCAGACTTTTTTTGATAAAACATGAATTTGTACTCTCAAGGAGAGTAGAAAGTGGACCTTGGGTTTACTTTCGACAGCCTTGTAACCTTCGCTTCCCTTATCTTGTCCTTTAGTCCTCAGATTCCATGAGCGATGTTTCTGACAAAGGGGTAAGAATTGCTGTTTTCTGGGTCAGAATCTATCCATATAACACTTATCGTTGGCTAGTTTTAAACCTTGAAGTAATATTTTTTTAATTTTTTTTATTTAAAAAAAATTTTTTTTTAGCTCCTTACATCAAGTGGCTTCATGCCTTGTCTGGAGCGATTTCCATAAAAAAAATTGATTTTCTTGCAACACTAAGTGCATTTTAATGAATTCCAAGCAAATCTCAATCAGACCAATTTTTAACTTCTGTGTTTTTTTGGGTAGTTGGGTAGGGAGGTAGTGACCCAGGACTTTCTTGCAAGGTCAACATTTGTCTGCAGAAGTCTGCTTGGCAATCAATCCTCGGTACTACTCCAGATGAAGCGCCTAATTTCCGTGACTGCTCGGCGGCAACGATCGAGGAAGCGCCCGAGAGCTGCCGAGACGAAAACGAGGCTGAAGCAAAACTGAAAGTCGTAAAATGGAAGAGTGGCAGACGACAATATAAGACGAAGAATACAAAACAAAAAATAATATATTTGAAAAAAAAATGAAAAAAAAATATTGAACAAACCATAGCTGAAGAACTATAAATAAACTTTATTTTTTATTTTTTTCGTGGGCCAAATGAACCATTTTAATTTTTTTGTTGTCTCTTTTTATATAAATTAAAGTAAATGCTATTTCTTTTACGATATTTAGGCAACTTTTTCTTTTGTCTTTTAAAAAATTCTTTTTTTTTTACATAAAACAAAGAAGTATGTTATTTTTCTTAGGATATTTAGGCAAGTTTTTTTTATATATTTTTTTTTGGGGGGGGGAGGGAAATTTCATATATTTTCTCGTCGAGGGTCAGGGTTTACGGATCCGTTTGCGGCCGGTTCGAAAGGTCTTCCTACCGCTTGTTTTGTTGTGCTGAACGCAGATGATTGACAGGAACCCGATTGGTCAGCTCTGCTTCAGCCTCGTTTTCGTCGCGGCAGCTCTCGGGCGCTTCCACGACCTGCCCGATCGTTGCCGCCGAGCAGTCACGGAAATTAGGCGCTTCATCTGGAGTAGTACCCAATCCTCTATAGTCGTGGTTTTTACCCTCTCTTGTTCTCGTGTTTCTCGACTCCCCACCTTTGCAAACAATGCCACTTGTTTACACTTTCAAAAATTTTTTAAATTTTTTTGAAATTCTTGTTACCCTTGAAATCGAAAGAAGAATGTAAGTGGGCGGCTGATGCGGATTCCATTAAATAAATTACTTGAATTTTTTTATAAAGTAAAAAGAAAAAAAAAAAAATTTCAGACTATTTAACCTTAATCTGATGGATTAAAAAGAAAACCATTTTTGTTTTATTTGGTCTGATTACTTAAATCCCTTAATTGTTTGTGGCTTTTAAGATAGAAAAAAAAAAAATGTTTTCTTGCCTAACAAAAAAAAAGTACTTTGATTTTTTTTTTTTTTTTTTTTTTTTTTTTTTTTGATTTTTTAAAAAATTAAAAAAAATTTTTTTAATTTTTTTATTAAAACTAATTACTTTCATTCCTGCTCTACCAAAATATTTCTTTCCATTTGTAATTTCTCAGTAGGCAGAAGATCGCTCACAGCGTGCAGATCCTCATCACAATGACCCAAAACAATCACCTCACTACCTCCGAGGTTGGGGGAATTATTATAGCCCGATAGTGGACTAATTCTTATTTGTTAAAATTACAAAATATCTGAAGTAACTGAATTTTCTAAATGCTCACAGATATAAAGAAATATTAGAGTCAACATAGTGAGAGAGGGCGAGAGAAACACCTAGATAGCTAAGCAGGAGATGGGGTACTTGTTCAATTATGGCTAATTAAAACAATAAAAAAAATATAACTCAATCCCGGAATTAAGGTATATGTTAACATGTATTTTGTGTTATTAATGTATATAGGAAAAAAGGTCTTAAGGTAACAAACGTTGATTAGTTCACATTTAGTATAATAGATTTTGATTTCCTTTTTTTTTTTTTTTTTAAAGTAAAATAAAAGTTTTGAAATTCTTTTTGAAATTTTTATGTTTTCTCTGTTAAAACAAACATTCAAAGAATCTTATTTCTTATGTACAGGATGGTTCGGAAGTTTTGTTACTCCTACCAACAGTGTCACAATTATTGTAACAACAATAGAAGAACGAGTAACGCATCAATAGAAAAGAACATATAATGAATTCAGTTTATTCACTTGCATTGACACTGTCAAGGTCTGTGATGGACACCATCATTTTCATGACACAAATTGATGTGGCATCATGACTTGTGTGATATTTTATGAAGCTCTGCTTTGGAGATCATTCCTTCATTGTGGTTGGTTTTTGGTAGGGGTAACATTTTTACAACACTGTAGGATGAAGTTATAACTTAAAAAAAAAAATTCTTCTATGAATTAAAAAATTTTTTTTTTATTTAAAAAAAAATTTTTTTTTTTTAAATAAAAAAAAAAATTTTTTTTTTTTAGACTAAATTCGTTACAGAAATATAGTAGACAAAAATGCAATATAATTCATTAATTTTTTTTAAGACAAGTGCAAATCGCATTTCCAAATAAAAACTTTGATATACTTACGTATAAGGCAAAAATAAATATCTTCACCAAAAATTACGAAATATTATCAAGTAGAATTGTAATTAAAAATAAAAATCAGTTTTAGCGTATTTTGCCGATCCGCCATTCATTATTACTTGTTTAAAGGACAAACTGACTTATCTCCCCCTGCTTTACGGTATTTCTGCTCTTATCAATGGCAAATCAGAAAAATATAGTAAAACTGATTTATATTTTTAATTAAAAATTCTACTCGATAATTTTCCATAATTTTTGGTGTAGATACCTACTTTTGTCTGATACGTAAGTATATAAAAGAGTTTTCCTGTTAATTTATTTGGAACAGTATAATTTCGTTTTTTTTTTAATTCCATGAATAAAATGCATCACCATTTCTGTTATGGATTTCATTCAAGATAGATCTCTTCTTTCTACCAGCACTACAAAGAATTCTTTCTTCCTTTGTGTACCTGAAATCAAACGGAACTTCCATGAACAAAGTTTCTTTCCAAGAACTTCCCACCTGTGGAACATGTTTCTGGGGTAATGTTTCCCGACAGACTACAACATGGTCGTTTTCAAGTCCAATGTCAACAAATATCCGTCATGTCGTCCTGTGAATTGATCATAGTTCTCAATCCTTTCCTAGTACTTTTCTCTCATCCAAGTGAAAATCTCACTAAACCTTATCCTCGAGTGGCTTTTGGCCTTGGTAAGTGGTGAACCATTGGTATAAAAGAAAGGTATCCGGACCAAAATTTGATTTTCGTTATCTAAAATCTTTTAATGTGGACACATAGATTTTTGCAAAGCATGAACAATGGTACCACGTTTATTTTTGTAGCTCAATAATAAAAGCATTGATAAGTTTTGAAATGTTAAAATAATTGAAAATTAGAAACCTTTTCAGTGCAACGTTTTTTTTTTTTACTTAAATTTTTTTTTTTTTTTAATTTTTTTTTTTTAATTTTTTTAACCTTTTTTTTTTTTTTAAACTTTTTTAAATTTTAAATTTTTTTTATTTTTTAAAAAACTTTTTTAATGGTTTTTTTTTTTAAAAAACTTTTTTAACCGTTTTTTTTTTTTTAACTTTAATTTTTTAATTTTTTTGGATAATTAATAAATGCTTCTACGTGAATGAGATACCTCTTCATTTCCCAGCATACCGTATTCCTCTTGTTCACATGCCCAGTCTCGAAATCGTCAACCATCACGTAGACAACATTAATAAATCGGAAGAAAAAAAAAACACAACACAATTCTAGTCATCTCTGAATAAGGGATTTTATTCTGAAAAATTTAAGATGAGAAAATCAAAAAAAATCTTGCATTGAAAGGCTTCTAATTTTCAAGCTGAAGGAATAAGTGCGAAAGTTCTTTTTTTTTTTTTTTTTTCATTTATCACACCTATATGTTTTATTATTGATTTAAGTAACCATGAGCCGTTTTGATGGTAACATCAAAACGGCTCATGGTTACTTAAATTAATAATACAACATAATTTTTTGAATACTGTATACATAGTAAAAAAAACAACATCCCAAACACAGCTATTTGTATGGCTAATTTGCATATCTATTTTTAAACAGTTTATAATAAATTGCTGTTTAGTGTAATTCATTTGTAATTTTATTGGGACCAAGACAACAATAGGGACCCCAGTTCAGTAACAAAACAAGCGGGACATCTTTTGGAAGCACCGGCGTGTTGACCTCGCAATACACGTGGTCGTTATTTACAAAACAACTCGGGTTTTTTTCTTTTAACATGTATACGCTTTTTTAAAAATCGGCTGACTTGTAATCTGTCTTTTTGCAATAAACAAAACAATTTATCATAAAATAAAAATTAAATAAAAAACAAATTTTAAACGCAATTGTATATTTCGTTTTGTGTATTTTAAGAAAAAGTGGATATTTTTTTTCTTTTCGTAGGGAGGCGAGTAACTAGTGAAGTTTTATTTATTTGTTTATAATTTTTGCTTACAGAAAAAAAGGAAAAAAACTTCATAAATTTTAAATTGCTTCCGTTTGGAAACTGATTTTTGAAGTCTAACTTCGCCCTCGTGGGGAGGCAAAACGAAAGATTACAAGTCAGCCGATTTTAAAAAAAGCGTATATATTTCATTTATTTATTAAAATAACTTGCGTAATCTTCCATTTTGCCTCCTCGGGCTAGGAGCAAAGTGTAGTATGGAAAAATCCTTCTAAACTGAGGTAAAATCCAGAGTGCTCCTTTTTATGTCTTAAAAGAAAACCGTAAATATTTTATTTGTTTATTTAGTAAATAAAAGGAAAAAAGAAAATGGACCCTACATTTAAAAAAATACATACCCCCCCCCCCCCACCCCAAATATTAACATGTTAAAAGAAAAAATCACTGACCGCAGATAGGAATGATGAAGTGTAGTATCAAAATAGATACTACACTTTTGCCTCCCCATGAGGGCGAAGTTAGACTTCAAAAATCAGTTTTGAAGTTTTTTCCTTTTTTTTCTGTAAGCAACAATTATAAACAAATAAATAAAACTTCGCTAGTTACTCGCCTCCCTACGAAAAGAAAAAAAAGTATCCACTTTTTCTTAAAATACACAACACGAAATATAGAATTGCGTTTAAAATTTGTTTTTTTATTTAGTAAATAAAAGTAAAACGAAACAAAATGATAAATTGTTTTGTTTATTGCAAAACGACAGATTACAAGTCAGCCGATTTTTAAAAAAAGCGTATACATGTTAAAAGAAAAACACCCCGAGTTGTTTTGTAAATAACGACCACGTGTATTGCGAGGTCAACCGGAAATCGCCGGTGCTTGCAAAAGATGTCCCGCTTGTTTTGTTACTGAACTGGGGTCCTTATTGTTATCTTGCTCCAACAAAAAAAAGGATATTTTACCAAAACCTTTTTAAAAATATATTTTCATTACTTTTAGAGGAAGGTAATTCAAATGAAAACTAAGTTTTTAAAATAACAGTAAATGTATATTAAAGATGTGTAAAGAAAATACTTAGAGCGAGATTAATAGCCACCAGATGGCGAGTAGTTTTTTATGCTTATTCCATGAAAAATGCCAGTATACTGAAATCATATGCCCTTAATAGGGTTAAGATGAAAATTCATATACACTAAATGTACAAAAGCAAGGAAATTCCCAAATTTTTACACTTTTATTGTCATTTGGGGTATGCGAGCACAACAGGGCTATGTATTTTAAAAAAACCTTATGAGAAGGCATTGTATTGAGGCATAGCCTTTACAAAAGTAGTGATATTCCATGAAAAATGCCAGTATACTGAAATCATATGCCCTTAATAGGGTTAAGATGAAAATTCATATACACTAAATGTACAAAAGCAAGGAAATTCCCAAATTTTTACACTTTTATTGTCATTAAGGGTATGACTACATATCAACCAAACCATTTCATTATCACATCACTACAGTATAAATCTCTATGCATGAGTGGATGAAGTGTGTGAGGTGCGCTGAAGAAAAATTCCTACCAGTAAAACACATAGCCCTGTTGTGCTTGCATACCCTTAATGACAATAAAAGTGTAAAAATTTGGGAATTTCCTTGCTTTTGTACATTTAGTATATATGAATTTTCATCTTAACCCTATTAAGGGCATATGATTTCAGTATACTGGCATTTTTCATGGAATGTCACTACTTTTGTAAAGGCTATGCCTCAATACAATAGTCATTTTTAAGGTTTTTTGGAATTTTCTGGAAAACTAAGGTATATGGTAAACTGAAATTAAAATGCCATCAACTAGACCCTAGAACCTCTATCTCTGCCAAAAATCAGCTGAATCCATCAAATAGTTGATGAGATACAGGGTGGCACATACATACATACGTACATACAACATGATTTCATGATTGAACGTTCTGGATCTCTGGGTTGCCTTGACTAATGATGCTGAAATTCTACACACTTATAGAACCTATCAAATAAAAATTTTGTGCAAAGTTTTAACTAATTTGGTTTATTGGTTTTTGAGTTATGATTGATCAAAGAAATGAGATTTCCAGCATAGGCCGTTTTTGAAGTCTATTAAGGGATAGAGCGCTCTCGCGCCTCCCTTGATTTTGATATTTCAGACTTATCACTTCTACGTGGATGACATATCTCTTCAAATCTAATTTTTAGTTTACTGGCCATTTCTTGTTGGTCTTTACGGGTGTTTTGTATATTTATTTTCCGCCTCTGTAGGACATTAGACACAAGGTCAGGTCGGGTTTTGAAAAGCCAGCGTACTAGTTGAAGTGCACCCTGGCTTACAAAAATGCCCGTGCAGCCCTGTTGGCATTCCCTGGTAGGAGCACCTCAGGCGATTAGCAGTAAACTAAACCCTTCTCAAAGAGAAGGTTAATCTTGGGAGGATGAACCTCCTAGTTTTGAATAATATGATGGAAGTTATCCGTCGACCACCGTGAAAGGAGAGGTTGACGTCATGAGTTAGGTGACTTCCGTTTTCCGTTGAGCTCAGTTTTTTGAGTTGGGGATTTCGTCCATGTCGGACGTCTGTGAATGAGCGGCTGGGGTCTTAAGCTGCTGACCCCCCCCCCCCCTCTCCCTGGAGTACTTAAAACTGACCACGGTTCACAGAAATCGAATTTTCTGTAGAAGCGGATAAACTGCCTGAACTTATTCGTGTCGTCATGTGGTTTTGTTTTTAGACACTTTTCTTTTCCCAACACAAAAAAAGAATCCCTTCTAATTAAAGATGGCAGACAGGTAGGCCAACGACCCGTCGACAGACGAAAATTGAGCCTGGTTAAAGCGTGGGACGAGCGGCCGATATCCAACCCACGCGGACTTGTGTTTAGTATGTACGAATTCGATTATTGCCGTTTTCAGTTATTAGCCCAACCATCTCCTTGACCTTGCTTAATGTTTGACTGACTTTTTGAAAAGCTAATAAGAAAAGGCTGACCTGGTATCAGACTGTTCAGCGGGGATAGAGGGTGGGAAGGGGGTGTACAATTGGTGGATCTGCTTCAAACCATTGTTGGCCTGCCGCTACCACCACCCAATTTTGCTTCATTGATTGCAGCTTATTTACTTTTAGACTTTTCCGTTTCATTCAATCCGATTTTGGAGTTGCTTTTGGAGTTTATTGAAATCGATGTCTTGGATTAGTTTATTCCTTGCTATCATGTTGATGGAACCAATATTTTGATCGGTTAAAACTCGAGATGGAAATCCAGGAAAGAGTCTGGAAAATTCTATGTATCTACATTCACAACATTCCGGTTATTGTTATTCTCTGGATTTCTCCAAGTGTTAATGTTTTTTTCTATCTAAATGAATATTGATTTACTCCTCTCCAGGAGTTAGGCACAAGGCCAGTTTTTTTTATCTTACTCCTACAAGTAAGATGTGACCCAAGGTCGGGTCAGGAAAGTGGGGTTTGAAAAGCCAGCGCCTGAGAGGTGAGCACTCTGGCCATTAAAAATTGCCTGGGCAGCCCCGTCAGCATTCCCCGGTAGGGGCGCCTCAGACAGTAAGCAATAAACTTACTCCTCCCCAAAGAGGGGAGGCGAAGCATGGGCGGGTAGATCTCCTAGAACTGCACAGGACAGACCCATAGACCGGCGTAAATCAAGACCCGAAGGCCAAGACAATACCAGTCTATGGGGTGCAGTATCCATCGGAACAGATACTACACTTTGATCTTAGCCAAAAGGCTAATTCTAAATGAATAAATGCGAAAGTTTGGCCCATTTCTCGCACCAACGGTAAAGTTAAAACGTCCAATTTCAAGTTAATTCAACTTTACACAAGAGACGCGCCATCTTTTTTATATACTGCTTATGTATATGCGATATCAGTCGCAAGGTTAACTAATTTGCATATTGGTTTTTCAAAAGGACATTTTATTAATTAACTTATTTTTTTAAATTCAATGATTGTTTTGAT
>OY744552.1:42519389-42534389 GCA_963556195.1 Sepiola atlantica
CAAAATGAGAACAGTAGTCCAGATTATACCAAATTCTACAAATTATCAACCCTCATCTAAAAAATTCCGAAGCACAAAACAGCATTGGACCAACACACTTGGTTATCCACACTACATAACAAGCGGTTTCTTCGGTTTAACGAAAGTATTAGAAATGTTGCCTTTACGTCGATGAACAGAATCTTTAAAACCAGAGATGGAACTCCCTACTTACTTGCCTCCTGCCTCCCCACGAGAGCAGAGTTAAATACAAGATTGGTTTTTAATGTGGGGAAAATCTAGTTCCTCCAAAAGAGGCACTCTGGATTGAATCAAAAATAAAAATTGTCTCAGTCTATAAGGATCTCTTCCTCACTGGCTGGGGACAGAACAGATATATTTTTATCCCGGCCCAAAGGCTGAGCAAAGGATTTTTTTTTTTTTTTTTTTTTTTTTTTTTTTACTTCCAGATTAAAAAAAAAAAAAAAAAAAAAAAATAGAAAAAAAAATGCAGATCCTGCAACAATTGCAGACTCCATCACAATGTACCTACCGAGTGTTGCCCGGGAGTCCTTTTATTTTCATTTGTTTCGTTTAGTGATTCCCCCCCCCCCCTCCTCCCTGACTTAATTGAACCAGTTGAATGACCCTTCAAAAAGTCCAGATCTCAACGTAATGGATTCTTGGCGTTTTACCTTGGCTAAAAAAAATAAAAATTCAACTTCAGATTCCGTACTCCTGTAAAAATTGCTGAGTTTGATACGCTTTAAAGCATCTCAAGAAAATCAGCCTCAAAGGATCGCGGCATGAAGTGATCAGAAACAAATTTATTGCCGATAACTAAAAAAACAAAAAAACACTGAAGATATAACTGCATTCTCTGTCTGCAGAAAAACAGATGCACACCTGATGGTAGTCCCTCCTCTTTAAGTAGAATTGGATATTATGGAGAACATGTCCCTCTCTTTTCTCCACCGGGCAAGTCATGACTCCGCAAATTCATATGTGCCACGTGCCACTGATCTGCCTGGTTGAAGGTGTCATTTAGTTTATTTATTTCCTTGATTAGTTGCCTTATTTTAGAAATAATTTTAATATAAAGTTAGGTATGTGTATATGTTTATATTGCATTGTATAGGAGTCGCTCTTAAAGTAATTAACCGATAAGTATGAATTTTGGAACATAGCTGTTAGGCATAAGGGTGAGTAAGATGGGCTATATTTAGTTTAACTTAGGGTTTCCGCCCCCTTTGCATGAATATTTTCCAGATTTCGGTTTCTTTTGAGTATTTTAAAGGGTTTTTAGGGGGCATAATATGAGCACAACCTCCCATTTGAAAATTCAAATATTTCAAATTTGCATTGAATTTGATCCGTAGTCATTGGACGCCAATTAAGAAAGATTCCTTACATTTAAATTTTTTAAGACCCCTTAGACTTAAGCCTTAGATTTTAGTTATTTTCTAGAATGAAGATGATGTAGTGGATTTTTATCAAAATTGGAATAAGGATTCTAGACATAAGAATTGATATCATTATATCTTGACTTTAATCTTCGTAAGGGGACATAAAAGTTATGCAAAATTGGTCTGTTTGGGACGGCTATTCTAGTTATTTTTTTATTTTTTATATTTTTTATATATATATATATATATATATATATGTATATATATATATTGATGTCACACGCCTTCATACCCTGAAGAAAGTCATTAACCGAACCGAAACATTTCCTATATGGGTCAATAATTTTTTTTTTTTTTTTTTACCAATATCAATAGGGGTGGGACGTAATGGGTGAAAATTTCAGATTCATGGGAGTAGTATTTTTTTGTGTTCATTTATACATAAATAACACTAAACAATCAAACATTTTGAAAATTTTGCAAAATTCAGAAGGTGCAGGCCAAAAATAGCCGTTAGGGTTCCACGGGACTCAAAATCCATCATTTTTCGGTGAAAAAGTGGTTGCAGGTCCTAAAACATCCTCAAAAGCTATGAATGGATATAGATGGTTAAATCTGATATAGTACTTTAATTTATGACCATTTTCAGGCTGTGAAAGGGTTTTCATGAATGTAAAATAGTCAAAAACTAGTGGCCTGCACCTTCTGAATTTTGCAAAATTTTCAAAATGTTTGATTGTTTAGTGTCATTTATGTATAAATGAACACAAAAAAATACTACTTGCATGAATCTGAAATTTTCACCCAATACGTCCCACCCCTAATATCAATATTTTGTATCCCTTTTTAATAATGCTGTGCACACACACACACCCACCCACACACATTCAATTTTGACCCATTTATTTGCTGGACATGACGTCGGCATGTATAAGTTTGTTTTTCTTTTTACCTGGGAAAATTAATTAGTTTTTTTTGTTGTTTTTTCTTCGCTTTTCTTTCATGTTACCTAAGCAACTTCATTTCTTATCACCTGGTTGTTTTCAGTTTTCGGGGGAGGGGGGGGGGGAGCGTATTTGCATGTTTCGGCTTGTTTCTGTCAAGCCAGAATATAGTGGGTTACTGAGAAGGCGGGGGATGGGGGGGAGAGGGGGAGACATTCTGATTTAGAAACAGTAATAAATCCTAGTAGTGATTTTATATATATATATATATATATATATATATATGTATATATTAGTCACATCTCTTTTATTTATTTTCTTTTTTTGAAGCAGGTGCTTACTGAAAATCATTTTTATTGGTAACACGCTGTACCTACCGAGTGTTGCCCGGGAGTCCTTTTATTTTCATTTGTTTCGTTCAGTGATTTCCCCCCCTTCTCTGACTTAATTGAACCAGTTGAATGACCCTTCAAAAAGTCCAGATCTCAAAGTAATGGATTCTTGGCGTTTACTGTTACATTGACTTCAGTTATAGAGGAAAAAGGTCACCGCCATGAATCCTTGAAAACTCTGATGGAAGCTTGGGACATTATAATCTCCCTAGTAGATTCAAACCCAATTTGAGAATCACAAAATGGCAGCCGTCATGCAAAAATGTATGCAAAATAAAATGTAAAAAAAAAAAAAAAAAAAAAAAAAAATTCATTTTTATAACCCCTCATCATCCCTCGTTAAAAACACTTAACCGGAAATTATAAAAGTGGGTGAATATCTTCGAAGTTTTCGGCAATTTCTTTCTAACTTCAGAGGAGGATATGAAGGGTGGGACTACATTTTCTTTTATTGCCCGGAAGTTAAGTCAACCATTAAAGATTAGAATTTGGGGCAAAAGTGTATTCTAATTAACAACACACAAAAAAACCCCGGAGAAAAACAAACAAATATACAACAAATAACTGTTACCAAATGCAAGAAAATTTACTTTTCCACCTACCTGTATAAGTTTCACACGTGTATACCGATTCATAGATTTATTATCTATGAATTTATCGTTACTGTTAATCTATCGTTAGTCATCTTCTAAAATGGCGTTCGATTTTTTTTTTGAGAGATGGTCGCTAATAAATACAAAAAAAAAAATGGGTTAGTGGAACCGTAAGGCTAAGTCAGGGGGTAGTTGCCAGTCGGATTAGGGTAAGCTTTTTTTATTATCTTTTAAGCCTGAAATTAGCAACAACCTCCCCAAAAATCGACTGCCATTTTGAAAGATGACTCGAACGATATATTAAAAGTGACTATAACAAATTCATCTGAGAAAATTCACATCGCCTACAATAAAAGACCCCACTTAAAAAATTAAAAAAATTTTTTTTTTACATAGTTCACCCCAAACAAGGCAAGCTGCCATTAGACGTAAGGGGCTACTGAGAATTAGGGTGAAAGTTTAGGAGGGGGGGGGGGTCATACGAAATTGGGAGCTGTGCTGCGAGATGCTTGTAGGTAATAAACTTTACAATCAGTATCCACAATTGAAACTTCTTCAGGGAGGTAGAAATGTCAATTTTCTTGCTTTTGGTATAAGTTATTTGTTGTATATTTTTGTTTTTTCTTTTTCCCCCTTTTTGTGCTTTTAACTAACAAGTGTATGTAACGCAGGTTGTTGATGCATCGAAGTGAAACCTGACCAGTGGGGGTTGAGGACATGCGTTGCATGGAGAGAAATGTTATGAGAATGCTACGATGGATGTGTAATGTGTCTTAAAATATACTACTTACTTTCTTCGTCTTTGACCTAGGATCAAAGTGTAGTATCTGTTCTGTCCTCTGTCGGAGAAGGACGAAATCGTTCTTGACTGGAGTAATTTTTATTTTGTCCCATCCAGAGTGTTTCTTTTGGAGGTGTTGGATATCCCCCACATAAAAAAAACCTTGTGTCTAACTTTGCCCTCGTGGGGAGGCAAGTAAATAGTGACAGGTTTAGTGAGGATTGTTACTCAACGCCTTTATTCTAGTGTGAATTTTGGGAGTTTTAAACCTAATCTTGTTCTAGATGTAAGTATTACTAGTAGGGGTGGGACGTAATGGGTGAAAATTTCAGATTCATGCGAGTAGTATTTTTTTGTGTTCATTTATACATAAATGACACTAAACAATCAAACATTTTGAAAATTTTGCAAAATTCAGAAGGTGCAGGCCAAAAATAGCCGTTAGGGCTCCACGGGACTCAAAATCAATAATTTTTCGGTGAAAAAGTGGTTTCATGCGACATTGCAGGTCCTAAAACATCCTCAAAAGCTATGAATGGATATAGATGGTTAAATCTGATATAGTACTCTAATTTAGGACCATTTTCAGGCTGTGAAAGGGTTTTCATGAATGTAAAATAGCCAAAAACTATTGGCCTGCACCTTCTGAATTTTGCAAAATTTTCAAAATGTTTGATTGTTTAGTGTTATTTATGTATAAATGAACACAAAAAAATACTACTTGCATGAATCTCAAATTTTCACTCATTACGTCCCACCCCTATTACTAGTTTTGGATTAAATAAAGGGTTCAGTTGTACGTTCCCTATAGATTCCTCGAGTTCGGAAAGATCTATCTCAAGAAGGCCGGAGCTTACGCCTGCTGAAATAACAATCAAAATGAGAATAATAGTCCGAAAAATCGAAAAGCAGTTTTATGTTTGTATGTTTATTTACTTCCTCTACAGGAGGTTAGACACGATGTAAACATGCACCAAGCTGCATGTTTTGGTGGTGCATGCGAATAGCAGATATTGCAGGTGATAGAAGCTCAGAAAAAGGGGAGGGGCACAGAGGAATTAAAAAATATCTCTGATTTTGTATTTTGGGCCACCCAGAATCTTATTTCTCTTTGAAATAGAATAAGTGCATCATAAAAACAGGAAATCATGCTGAGACCAAAATGTAATATTCATAAGAGGGCTCCCCTTGAATGGACTGTTTGGTAGTTATCTCTAGTGGATCTCTTCAGCGGTCAGCTTCTGGGTGGTCGAATGGTGACCACTGAGAAGGACTAGGATCTAAGGTTTCCGGTCAGGAGGGAAAGATTCCAGGAGATGGGAGGGAGAGACCTGACCCTCTGGGCAGGACAGAGGAGTTTGTTTTTTCTGAGAGATGGCAATCAGTTGGAGTTGGGTGCCTCTCCAGGCAAGATGGGGGCCCATTGGGGTTCTTAGCTAAAGGATTGTGCTGATTGGACTTATCTTTTTTTTTTGGTCGAGTAAAAATCTCATTCTGCAAGTCTGCCATTCAACCTGGGGAACACAGGTTTTATTTGTAACCTTCAACAAATAAACCTGTTATTTGTTATAAACTTGACTGCTCGTTTTACTTGGGATGAGAATTCTTTGTTGCAGCACTTTGGACCAGCACAACGTGTGGGACGATCACGGCCAATGCGGTGAATATGCTCATACAGGTTCACACTGGGAAAGGTGAGGTTTTGAAAAACCAGCCACTAAGTGAAGTGCACTCTGGCCTATAAAAATGCCTGAGCACCCCCATCGGCCTTCTCTGGTTGGGGCGCCTCTGTTGATTAGCAATAAACTAACTAACCCTTTCTGGGACTGAAAAAAAAAAACATAGCTCAGCCCGACAGCAACAAAGTCACTGTCGGACTGATTGTTGCGGACGTATCTTTGCTATCAAAGCATCCGTCTATTTTTTAACGTTGATTATTGATTGGGATCTTTTTTTTTTTTTTTTGCGTGCGTGCGTGCTTAAGAGAAACGAGAAGCATGAACGGAAGCGGTTACTTTGTACACAAACTGACCTAAGTCCAACAAAAGCCTTGAAGTGTGCACCATTGCCAACATCGGTTATTAAAACGGCAAATCTTGTTCTGACTGCATCTCAAGTTGGTTAAAGTCAATAGATTTACAAAAGGATTTGAGGTTGTGTTTGAACAGCTTATAACGCTACATATATTCATATATATATATATATATATATATATATATATATATATATATAAGTAATCCAACAAAAGATATAAGCGTCAACTAATATCTTATTTTTCGTTCTGCTAGCGAGATGAGATTGGGATTCAGGCTTTTTTTTGCTCAATTCGGATTTAACGGGTTTTCTAATTAAACAACAAACTTTGATTTGACTTGGGTTGCACATTTCGGGATTTTGGAACTTTGATTGGACTTTCTATATTATTTGATTTATTTATCATTAACATTGAATATTGACACATTTCGGGACTGGATAACTTTGTCGGCACCTTCAATTACACGTATTTGGACTGCTGTTTGTAACTTGGAGTAATTGTCTTTCCTGATTATGCTTCTCAATATGTATGAACTGGATGGACTATATGGATTCAACAAAAAGTATGTTTTTGGGTTGATATGTTTTGATGTTATGTATTTTTGTGTATTTGTGTATATAATTTTATATATTTTCAAAGCGTAATTTTATTACCTGTAGTAGTATAACTGCGGTAATGGTCCTCTGAAGAGAAGAATTATCTTTGAAAACTCATGAGCTAAGGACTTAAGAATACTTTGCTTGAACTTTGAATTCTAATAAAATTTGATTGACACCTTATTTTATTACCTCATTTTATATTATAATATATATATATATATATATACACCCTCATGTACGTACACATTGTGAACATGAGGATCAGTCATCTTCTCTAATGAGTTTCCACTAGGAAATCAACTGATTGATTTTTAAACAAATCACTGGTTCTCAACCTTTTTAGGTGCATCCGCGCATTTTTATATAAGGATCTGTTCGTTAATCCGTCGATAACAATTCAGTTTGAATTAACATTTTCATCACTAAATGCGCAACCTTTTTATTATAGATGTGTCTAAGGCCATCCCTTTAACAGGCCGGGAATGCTGACGGGGCTGGCCAGACATTTTGGGGTCAGCCAGAGTGCTCTTCTTCTAGGACGCTGGCTTTTCAAACCCCACTTTGCTGACCTTGTGTCTAATCTTTCCGCCATGGGAGGGAGATAAACAAAAGCCACTTTTCGATTTGACTTCTGATGAATTGGGTCTTAGGTATGCCCTTAACGTGCATCCGGTGTGGGGGGGGGGGGTTACCTAATTTGTGGAGTGTGTAGTTAAACCGTAGTTACCAGTACTTCCAAATCCACTCCGATCTGGAGTGGTAGTACCCGTCAGGGCCAGATTTATGGGTCGAATAAAATTTGTCTCCCAGGCATGACACCCACAGGCAAGATGTTTGCTTCTACCTCACACGACCACCCTAAAATCCATCTTCCCAGCTCTTCCTACCTTTATTTTTCTCTGCCTACCCTAGTTCCCAACCCTGTTAACAACTCAAACTGTCCCTCCAACCATCCTGGGTATGACACAAATTTGAATCCCGTAGTGAGCCCCCAATTTGGGAGCTATGGCCAAATCTGGGAAGGGGGGGAATGTCGGCATTCGCCGGTATGAGCGCCTCAGGCCAAATTTGGGGGAGGGGGAGTATCAGCATTTGGCGGTGGGGCACCTCAGGCCAAATCTGGGGAGGGGGGAATGTCGGCGTTCGGCGGTGGGGCACCTCAGGCCAAATTTGGGGGACGGGGGAGTATCAGCATTCGCCGATGGGGCGCCTCAGGCCAAATTTGGGGGAGGGGCTGTCGGCATTCGGCGGTGGGGCACATCAGGCCAAATCTGGGCAGGGGGAATGTCGGCATTCGCCGGTATGAACGCCTCAGGCCAAATTTGGGGGAGGGGGAGTGTCGGCAGTCGCCGGTGGGGCACCTCAGGCCAAATCTGGTTGTTACCTCTACTTCCACGTCCACTCTGACCTGGAGAAGTGGTAGTACGTGTCAGGGTCCCTAAAACGGAACCTATCATTTAGCCGAGAGATATAACATATGACGGGGCTGGCCAGACTTTCAGAATTTCAGTCAGTCAGCAGATATTTTTTTTAACTTCTAACACTGCACTCTCATTACTCCAAGAAAATTTCATTCTGAAAGGGAATTTTAATCCATCAAATGTATTTCAGCTGAGGTTTTGTATATCATTAGGGGTGGGACGTAATGGGTGAAAATTTCAGATTCATGCGAGTAGTATTTTTTTGTGTTCATTTATACATAAATAACACTAAACAATCAAACATTTTGAAAATTTTGCAAAATTCAGAAGGGGCAGTTTTTGGCTATTTTACATTCATGAAAACCCTTTCACAGCCTGAAAATGGTCCTAAATTAAAGTACTATATCAGATTTAAGCATCTATATCCATTCATAGCTTTTGAGGATGTTTAAGGACCTGCAATGTCGCATGAAACAACTTTTTCACCGAAAAATGATGGATTTTGAGTCCCGTGGAGCCCTAACGGCTATTTTTGGCCTGCACCTTCTGAATTTTGCAAAATTTTCAAAATGTTTGATTGTTTAGTGTTATTTACGTATAAATGAACACAAAAAAATACTACTCGCATGAATCTGAAATTTTCACCCATTACGTCCCACCCCTAATATCATATAAATTTGCTAATTAGTTTTATATATTTTGTAAAAAGTTTCATGAGATAATCTTTAACATTTTCTTTTCATATTGACAGCATTGTTTATTAAAGAAATATGTCAGATGAAACCATGTCTTTAACAAATTATAGTATTTCAACTTGTTTTTTTTTTTAAAACTAAAAAAAAAGATTGACATGAAACTTTTACAAAATATATAAAACTAACTATAGCAAATTTTGATTAAGAAATTCAAACAGTATGAACTGCTGTTTTTTAAATTAATAATAACAGGAAAAATATTTCTCAATAAAATTCAATTTTGACTTTTTACAGTAGACTCGCAAACTTTAATCGAAATATAATTTTTGATTTATTTTAAAAACAAATTAAAATCTTCAGTTTAAAAAAAAATTTATACATAGAATAAAACTTTAAGCGAAATATAATTTGTGATATAATACAGAGCCTCAACTGAAATAAATTTGAAGACTTTCAGACATTTCTCCTTTTTACTTTTTTCTTCATTTTTTTCACTTCAGACCTAAAATGGAAGTAAGGTCGCTGGAAAAATGGTTGGATCATTCTACTGCCCTAGAAAGTACCTAATACCTGACGCAATCCTCTACCTGTATCAGAGTCAGATATGTCGTAAGATGGAGTACTGTTGTCACATCTCAGGAGGTGGCGCTCAGAGCATTCTTTCCTGCCTTGACAGAGTACAAAAGTGACTTCAAAATCTATCTCTTCTCTTCCCTACAACCTCTTTCTCATAGAAGAGACGGTGGCCTTTTGGCTAAGATCAAAGTGTAGTATCTGTTCCGATGGATACTTCACTCCATAGACTGGTATTGTCTTGGCCTTCGGGGCTTGATTTACGCCGGTCTATGGGTCTGTCCTGTGCAGTTCTAGGAGGTCCACCCTCCCAGGCTTTACCTTCTCACATTTTGAGAATGGTCAGTTTATTGCTATCACCTGAGGCACCCCTACCGGGGAATGCCGACAGGGCTGCCCAGGCAATTTTTAAACCCCACTTTCCTGACCCGACCTTGGGTCACACCTTACTTGTGGGAGTAAGATAAAAACTGGCCATGTGCCTAACTCCTGGAGAGGAGTAAATCAATACTCTATAGTTATTTTCATGGTAGGTGCTCTACTAAGCTCCAACCTCGGGTTCTTACCTGTAAAACATTTACAGCAAAAACTCGTCTGGCTATAACCACTGTAAAAATATTTTCCTTTCATCCTCTGTATATCTAAAACTACAGAACTTCCATGAACAAAGTTTCTTCCCAAGATTCCGAGATTTCTACCTCTCCAAACAACACCTTCGACTTTTATTATTATTATTATTGGTCCCGCGATTTATAAAATCGGGAGACCTATGTTTTGAGGCATTTCTGTCCGTTCGTCCAGATTTTTCTCCGCAACCATCCATTGAATTTCTCTGAAATTTTGCATGAAGTTGTAACTTTGGTCAGGTTAGAAAGTGACATTCTCCGATTTTTGAAAAAAAATCTGGTTAGCCCCCCAGGAGGCCATAGGCCCTGAAATGGCAAAAAATGACATTTTTTTTGCCCCATAACTTTTTATCCATCCATTCAATTTCTCTGAAACTTGGCCAAAATGTGGAGGCAATTGTTCCTAATAGAAAATAAGTATCGTTGACCATGGAAAAAATCTGCTTCGCGCCCCCAGGGGGTCAAAAGCCCCCTAAAATGGCAAAAAATGACCCTTTCCTCCCATAACGTTTGATCCATCCATTCAATTTTTCTGAAACTTAGCCAAAATGTAGAGGCAATTGTTCTAGATAAAAAATGAGCATCCTTGACCTCAGAAAAATTCTGGTTCGCACCCCCAGGGTGTCAAAGGGGGGTCAAAAATGTCCCAAATTACCCAAATTTATTGCATTTTACACTCGTCACATACAGAGGGGGACCACAAATCGCGGCTTGTTATTATTATTATTATGATTATTATTATTATTATTATTATTATAATAAAGCTCTGTCTAAAAAGATGTTGAGTCTTGTTTATTTACAGTCTGCTGTTTTGATTCTGCATGGTTTCGGAATCATATTAGAACAACCGTTTTTGAATGGTTGATTTCTGTTGCACACGCATACATGCCGGTGTAAATTCTGCAGCCATCTGCAATTTGCCTTCATGTTGTGCATAGAAGCGTATATTTCAGGTCCATTTCATCGCAGGAACATTCCATTCTGCTCGGCAATGTGAAATTTAGAAATCAATTTATTTTTTCCTCATCAAATAACGCATACGTTTCACATAATTGAATGAATTGAGTTATTTTAACAAATGCAATTTTCAACCTGCTTTTGTATTTAAAAAAAAAAAAAAGAAGTTTTTTTTTCAATCTTTTTTTTTTTTTTTCCAAAAGCAACTCTGCTTACGGTTAGAAAACCCGCATCTCATCTGGCCAAGGCCATACTTATAAGAGGCCGAAAGAACTGACATTTGGAGTCTTTTACAATTTCTGTTCCGGAAGAATGGTTACCATTTTACATTAACTTCAATTTATATAGAAAAATGAGCTTTGCTCTAAAGTTGTCCCCCCCCCCCCTGCTTGTTCCTTCACTTTTTGAATGCGTTATTGAATTTAGTAGTAAGTGCTACGCTGTCTGACCTCAACTGGTCAAAACTAAATCAACTGAGACGGAAGCCTAGAAAGTTGGTCTATAAGCAGGCCGGGCAAGTCCATTCTCTGGGTTCTGAATGGCTCTTATATAGTCTTATATAGGCTATTATATGAATATTGCTTCATTCAAGCAAACATTTTCGAGCTTTTTTACGCAGGTAATTTAATTTTACATGCGTTATATTGACCCCCCCCCCCCAACCCCCCCCCCCCCCCCCCCCCCCGCAATTTTTGATATAGGAGAGTTCCAACATTAGCAGTTGTTGCAACGGCGTTCATTCTGGTCGAGTTGAGCCGGCTTCTTTTCTGACCTTCACTACATCTTAAATCATGGCGGTTCATGCACGGCGGTCCTGAGCCAGATCGCACGTGATGGCTAGCTAATTGCGATGCCGCAATCGAAGGTCAACCACTTGTAGGCCTGAGAGTTCAGCCAAGTCTTCTCTGATGGTTATTGTTCAGGTCCTTAGCTGTCCACCGACACGTTTGCGCCGCCCAGACAGAAGGATTACATCATGAATTATCTCCCCCCTCTGGGTAACAGGCCGCATGTAAAGGTAAACTTTATTTCCTTACTGCTAATGCTCCCCCGCTTGGAGGGAGCATCAATCGTAAGGAAATAAAGCGTACCATTACAGGTAAAAAATGTTTAATGGTCGGTTCTCTCTATCACTGCAAATACTTTTTCACACCTGAGGCTATTCTCTATCTCTACAAATCTACTATCAGACCATGTATGGAGTACTGTTGTCATATTTAGATTGGTAAATCTCTGTCCCATTTGAGGGTTCTTGATAAGGTGCAGTAACGTGTCTGTAATTTGTTTGGCCACACCGTTTCTTCTTCTCTGCACCTTCTCTCTCACAGACGTGATGTTACTAGTCTCAGTCTTTTCTATAAATACTATTACGGCATGTGTTCTTCAGAATTGTCTGATTTATTCCCCGCTTCTTTTGTTCCAGCTCGTTTGACTCGTTGGTCTAGTGGTCTCCATTAATTCGCTGTTTTGATACCTCATTATAATACAGCCTCCTATTCCAGTAGCTTCTTTCAAAGAACTGCAGGCTTGTGGAACTTGCTTCCTGCTGACTGTTTTCCTCCTACCTATAGCCTTGGTCTTTTCAAGACTAAGGCCAATAGGCGTCTCCTGTCTTTGCGATAATCATCTTTTGTTCTTGTTAGCTCCTTACATCAAGTGGTTTCATGCCTTGTCTGGAGCGATTTCCATAAAAAAAAAAAAGAAGAAAATTTAGAGTAATTGGAGCTACTGAAGCCGGTGATATTTGATACAGCAAAAATATTTTAGAAAAAAAATTAAAAGTATAAAAGGCGGATTTTGGTATCAGATTTAACAGTAGCATGTTGGTCTTTCACATATAAACATACATATTCACGTACATGAGAGAGGGGGGAGAGAGCACACTAAGGTAGAAAGGAAAATCGTCGGTGGAGAGGGAGGGGAGATCAAAGGGCTGGGTGGCTATCAGTAAGACAAGTACAAAATACAAACAAAAGAAAGTGAAAGAAAATTTGAACAGTAAAATATTAAACTCTGCAACTATCAGTGTCATATTTTTTATGGCTTTGATATCAAACATAATTAACCGTCATTTCTAGCAGACGAACGGACTACTGTCTCCAAGAAGAAGCAAATATGCCCTGAATGGGAAAGACGAGGAAAAAAAAAAAAAAGAAAAAGACAAACATGTCTTGCTTTGAAAAAGGCAAATGTTGACAAAAGCTCAGATTTCAAAATAAATTTATGAAAAAAAAACCCAAATTAACATTGTTCATTTTGTTTTTCAAATTTCTTAAATATCATTCGAATACAAAGCAATGTTTGAAAAATGTGACTCTTCGTTATATAAATAATGGGTGTTTCTGTATTATTGAGGCAGATGAAATTTTAATTTTAGAAGAGTCAGTTGAAAGGGGAGATAATTCAAACTGTTTTTGTTGTTGTTGTAACCATAACCCATAAGGAAACATCCAGAGAATAAGTAAGAAAATAAATTAAAAAAAGGGTACTTATGCAGTTTATGGATCGGGCATAAATAATAATTACATCATTTAGAGAGCCATTCTTAACATGGGGATTAACTATTCTGTACTTTCACCTAAATTTTAAAAAAAAGTTTGAATTATCTCCCCTTTCAACACTCTTCTAAATTAGAGATGAAAATTTCACCTGACCCAATAATACAGAAGCACCAAATAATGTATATGTGGTATCATTTTAATAGGCGGTGTTTCGAAACTATTGAGGTTGACTGATAATGTTTGCGTAATGGGGCAAACGGGTGGACTATTTTAAACGGAAATCACATCAGCTCTTCTTTCTTCTCATCTCTGGTGAAAAAATAACAAATAACAAAGTCAGAACACGTGAGCTACATTGCAGAAATCAAACCCGCGACGCGAAGTCGAGCACGTGGTCGTTCAGTGCAAAACGGTGAGCACACTCTTCAAGTTGGTTTTCTGCACAGCACTCACATGCAGGGTCGTTGATATATTCCAGTTGGTACATGTTGTGGTTTAAGTAGAAACAGCGTGCTTCTTGGCCTTTTGGCTAAGATGAAAGTGTAGTATCTGTTCCGATGGATACTACACCCTATAGACCGGTGTCGTCTTGTCCTTCGGGGCTTGATTCCGCCGGTCTGTGGGTTTGTCCTGTGCAGTTCTAGGAGGTCCACCCTCCCAGGCTTTGCCTCCCCTCTTTGGGGAGGAGTAAGTTTATTGCTTACTGCCTGAGGCGCCCCTACCGGGGAATGCTGACAGGGCTGCCCAGGCAATTTGTAATTACCAGAGTGCTCACCTTCTCGGGCGCTGGCTTTTCAAGTCCCACTTTCCCGACCCGACCTTGGGTCACATCTTACCTTGTGGGAGTAAGATAAAACTGGCCTTGTGCCTAACCTCCTGGCGAGGAGGTAAATAAATTAAGTAGAAACAACTTGCTTCTTGACCTTTTGGCTAAGATGAAAGTGTAGTATCTGTTCCGATGCGTACTACACCCTACAGACTGGTATCGTCAACTTAATAGGTCCCTCACTGTCAACCAAGCTCCAGCCTCTGTCCCATCGCCGCAATGTTACATCCTTGTGCTTGTTTTGCAAATACTTCAATGGATTGTGCTCCGATGAACTTGCTGCTCTAGTGCACCTTCAATGTAAATACACTAGAACAACCCGACAATCAACTAGGTCCCATTCATTCACTGTGGAGGTCCCCAGATGCCGGAGAGCCTTCTACTCCAGTAGCTTTTCTCGTGCTGCCGGCCTCTGGAACTCCCTTCCTGCTCCCTATTTTCCCGACTGTACCGCCGGTTTACAACTAATGTAAACAGACATCTCGCTGCACAGCTCCCAACTTAGAATGACACAGTAAACCTATTCCCTAATTCTCAGTAGCCCCTTACGTCTACAGTGGTGACCTGCCTTGTTTGGGGTGAAATATCATTGAAAAAAAAAAAAAATGGTTTGAGCACTGACTACTCAAAAATCAAACCTGTGTAGTGTGAACTGATTTGCGTCTTTTCCAA
>OY744552.1:42539389-42646889 GCA_963556195.1 Sepiola atlantica
CTTGTGAACGACCAAATTTGTTCAGAGCTTTGGTAATCTGTGTCTCTCTTTCTGTATGGACAATGGCTCAAGGCTAGCTGGAAGAGAGAATTTCAACAAGACGACAAAACACTGTTCCTATTTACTTGCCTCCCCACGAGTGCAGAGTTAGACACAAGATCGTTTTTTTAATGTGGGAAAAATCCAGCTCCTCAAAAAAGGGACACTCCGGATTGGGACAAAAATGAAAAATTGCCTCAGTCTAGAAGGACTTCTTCTTCACTGACCGAGGACAGAAAAGACAAAGTGCAGCATCAGAACAAATACTACACTTTGGATGATCAATATTGAAGGTATGGATGTCTCTCCATCTCTCTCGGCTGATATGTTTCCCTGTTTGTTCGTGTGGAGAATTTTGGGAAGCAAATGTATGTAATGTGTTTACTTGTATTTGCGATGGCGTTCACCCAGGCTGGGTTGAGCCGGCTCCAAATGAGTTGACTGCGTTCCTAGTCAAGCCAGTACACCCACATTGATCGGCAGCTGATTCCTTGGCATAACTCGGCCATTCCCGGTTCCAGTGAGGACTACCAAAAATAAGTACAAAAGTGATTAACGGTGTTGGCTGACCCCTGCATTTTTGGTATTCATACCTGGAACCAGGAATGACTGAGGTAAATGTGTATCTTGTCGAACTCGGGAATCTTTCTGTCCGCACTTAGGATTGAACCGTCAACCTTCAGAAGACGGCAACTAGAACTGAGGTTACTCAGTACTTTATCCGTTACGCCAGTTCTATTCATATAAAATCAACATAAAGATCAAATTTTGTTAAATATTACATCTGATAGTTCCTAAAAATAATCCCATAATTTCCTTTTTAACCCTTATTTCTAAATTTATCGGCAAACCAGAAGAGTATCCGACTCGGTCAGCAGCAAACGGTGTTCGATCCGATTCAATTCCTGATATTAAAGACTTCCTGTTTTGGCCGTCGTTGGTTCAATTAGCAGCAGCAGCAGCAGTAGCAACCTGGTTAACTTGTGAGCGAACTTGTTCTCTACTTAATTTGATTAACTCTCTCTCTCTCTATCCCTCTCTCCTTCCAACACCTTGGTACCTGTTTTGCTCTGTTGTAATAAATGGCTCTCTCTTAGAGGAAGCCTCTTACGTCGGAAAGCTGACTTTCACTCCAGATCTAGAATGGAAGACTTACATTTAATCTGTTGTTAACGCCGCCGGAAATATGTTTGAATCATTCTACTGCTCCAGAAAGTATCTGCCTCCTTATGCAAGCCTTTACCTATATAAGAGGTAGATACGTACTTAGCTAGAGTGGAATACTGATGCCGGATCTGTGGAGGCGCTGTTCAGAATCGAACTTCGAAATCTAGTGGGGGATGATTTCCTTTGTTCCTTATAGCCTCTTTCTCACAAAAGAAGCGTTGCTAGTCTTAGATAAGTATTAATATATCCATTGATGTATGCTAGAGACAACCATTATAATCTGTTGTAATATGACCATTGATGTATGTTAGGGACAACCATTGTAATCTGTTGTAATATGACCATTGATGTATGTTAGGGACAACCATTGTAATATGTTGTAATATGTCCAATGATGTATGTTAGGGACAACCATTGTAATCTGTTGTAATATGACCATTGATGTATGTTAGGGACAACCATTGTAATCTGTTGTAATATGACCATTGATGTATGTTGGGGACAACCATTGTAATCTGTTGTAATATGACCATTGATGTATGTTAGGGACAACCATTGTAATATGTCCATGTATGTGCATGTATTAATGAATGCGTAATATGTGTCCTATTTGTATTATTTCCTTCGGAAGCCCGCTTCCATCATCATAGGGATGATGAATAAAAGATGAAGAAACTACATTTACCTTCTGTCCTTGTTCTGGAGAAGTTATTGTACATAGCTAAGTCTCTCTCTATTTATTGTTATTTTCATAAAATGTGCCTCGACTGAGCTCCAATCTCTGGTTCCACTCCGTAAAACAGTAAGAACTTGTCTTCTACCACAACAGAAAAAGACTTTCCCTTCTTCCTCCATGTTCTTAGCATCAGGAGGAATTTCCATGGAGAAAGCTTTTTTTTTTTTTACAAGGGCTTCCCTGCAGACTACAACATAGTTGTCTTCAAATTCAATGTCGACAAGTACTTGTCGTGAACCTTCCCATAAATAATTAATTTCAGCTCACGATCGTTCAATCCGATTACCCCTCGTCCTCAAGTGGCTCTTGGTCTTGATAAGTGGTGACCAAAAAATAAAAAATGACCCCCTAAAAAGACCCCAACGTATATGAAGAATCTTATCCGGTCTCACCAGGTGTTCTGCATTTTTCAGTGAAACTAAATTTGGTTTTGATTGGAACTTCACCAGTATTCCATGAAAAATGCCAGTATACTGAAATCATATGCCCTTAATAGGGTTAAGATGAAAATTCATATACACTAAATGTACAAAAGCAAAGAAATTCACAAATGTTTACACTTTTATTGTGATTAAGGGTATGTGAGCACAACAGGGCTATGTATTTTACTGGTAGGAATTTTTCTTCAGCGCACCTCACACACTACATCCACTCATGCATAGAGATTTATACTGTAGTGATGTAATAATGAAATGGTTTGGTTGATATGTAGTCATATGATTTCAGTATACTGGCATTTTTCATGGAATGTCACTACTTTTGTAAAGGCTATGCCTCAATACAATGCCTTCTCATAAGTTTTTTTGGAATTTTCTGGAAAACTAAGGTATATGGTAAACTGAAATTAAAATGCCATCAACTAGACCCTAGAACCTCTATCTCTGCTAAAAATCAGCTGAATCCATCAAATAGTGGATGAGATACAGGGTGGCACATACATACGTACGTACAGATGACATGATTTCATGATTGAACTTTCTGGATCTCTGGGTTGCTTTGACTAATGATGCTGAAATTCTACACACTTATAGAACCTATCAAATAAAAATTTTGTGCAAAGTTTAAACTAATTTGGTTTATTGGTTTTTGAGTTATGATTTATCAAAGAAATGAGATTTCCAGCATAGGCCATTCGTGGAGTCTATTAAGGGATAGAGCGCTCTCGCGCCTCCCTTGATTAAAAAAAAAAAGAAAAAACAAACAATCTTGTGACTAGTTAAATACACCACAACGGTTCCATGTTATGACTAAATTTCTTTGTCCCCAACCAGGAATTCATTTTTGTAACGTTCTTGACAGCGTCATCATCTAATGGGTCATTCATTTTCATTCGCTGAAATCTTTTTTCTTTATCGTTGCTCAGTTTGTGGAACGGGAGTCGGGTGCAATAGCATTTTTTTATGGTACTTGTAAGCATTGGGTACACAAGAAGTGCAGTGGAATTACTGGTGGTATTGATAAGTAGAGAGATGATAACCAATTTGTGTGGAAGACAATGGAGATGAATGAGAACTCAGATGTGGAGAAAGTATATCTGGATGAGGTTGTCAAAGTTTTGTTACCTTGGTGATATCATTAGAGCACAGGGTGGTGCAGGTGCTAGTGTGATTGCAAAGAAGTAGGTTTTGATGGAGTAAATTCAGGGAACTTCTGCCATTACCAACCAGCAGAGCGTTACCACTGTCGACCAAGAGTCTATCAGGCATATGTATGCAGTGTGATGATGTATGAAAGTGAAACCAGGCCAGTGAGAGTTGAGGACATGCGTTGCATGGAGAGAAATGATATGAAATAATATGATAGATGTGTAACGTGAGTCTTAAAGACAGGCTTAAATCTAATGACCTCAGAGGGAGATTAAATCTGGAAGGTGTGTGTAGAACAGGAGACTTTGATGGTTTGGCCACGTTGAAAGAATGGAAGAGTTCTTGGGGTAGATGTAGAACAGTTGAGGTAGCAGGGTTAGTTGGCAGGGGAAGGTCAAGGAAAACATGAAAGGAAGTGATAAAAATGTACTTGAGGGATTGAAGGATAGATTAAGACCTGGCCAGAGATAGATTAGTTTGGAAGTCGATTTCTAAAAGCTATCCAACAGATGCCAGCATGTACAACAGACGTTAAACCGAATATGATGATGATGATGATGATGAGAAAAATAAATAAGCGTCGAAAAGTATTAATGTTGATAAATTTTATCGGGTTTTTATAGCAACCGACCAGTTAGTTTTTGGGTTCATTTTAAGTGCAATCTCTTAGAAGTTTTTATCCGGTTCCACATTCTATTTTCACTTTGTGCTTATTTTTAGTTTATGCTAATGATTAACTGCCTATCAAGGCTAACGGCCACTCGAGGATAAGGGTTAATAAGATTCTCATTTAGATGAACAAAAAGGGTTGGATGGACAGAATTTGATTACTTAAGCGGACGGCTCAACACATTTGTTAACATTGGACTTGAAAATGACTATGTTGTAGTCATCCTGGAAGCAACCTCGCAGTATTGTCTTCTACAGATGGAAAGTTCTTGAAAAGAAACTGTTCATGGAAGTTCAATTTGGTTTTATGTATACAGGAAGAAAAAAAGTTCTCTGTAGTGGTTGTAGCTCGACGAGTTTTTGCTGTAGATGTTTTTCAGTGTGGTTGTGGTGGGGCTAGGAAACTAGAGATAGAGCTCAGTCGAGCATCTATCATGAAAATAACGATAGAGTGGAGAAAGACTAGTAACGTCATTTCTGTGAGAAAGTAGCTCTCGGAAAGAGAAGAGATTTCTTAAATGTTAAAAAATCAAATTAAAGTCTTCTGATGTTAATGGTCTTCCGATCAAAATATTTAATTACGCCAAGTGGATCCAGTCAGGCGAATAAAACTAAACGCAGGGTAGTTACACGATTACATCGGATACTTTAGCTCTTTTCCTGCGTATATACGCCTTTTAAATGTTATCTTTGCTGAATTAAAGTAGCAAAACCCACCAACCATAAAACAGTTTAAATAATCACAGATTTCAAGGTAGTTCTACTCAAATAGTCATATTTAAAAAACCAAAGCACTTTAAGTCCTCAAAATATCACCATTTTGTTCGGAAATGAATATCCTTTCATATGCATTAATAAATAATTATCTACATTATATATTTTAAGAGTTTTCAGTAAATAAAGTCATAAAATGTTAACACCATTTTCGGCCATTTATGTCAGTTTTTTTTTCTTTTTTTTTAACGCCTCCTTCTTTTAAAGATATCGTACCATTCGACTATGAAGATATTCGTCTCGAAATTTGGAAAACAATCAGAAAAATTTCAATTTCAATTATTGTCGGGTTACGAAATTAATTGATCCATTATTTTTTTTTTTTTTTTTTGTAATCTTAAAAATAAACCTTCAACATGATGTGTATTGAACAATTAAAAAAAAATATTTTTTGTACCCCAACTAGTAAATAAATCGATCTTTTATGTTTTTTTATGCATTACAATTATAATTGTATGTTGCTTTGTCTTTGGGTAGTAGTAATTTTGAATTACTCTATCCAAAAAAATATTGTCCCCTTTTATTTAAAGTATTGGTTGTGTAAGTATCGCTCCTCCTACACATTATCATAAAAACTGAGGGGGGGGGGGGGTCAATTCTGATCCCATTTTGGGGTGAAAGGTCATACTTTTGGGGGCGCTCTATATTTTTTATTTTATGAAATTTTTTGATTGAATGCACATTACCATAAAAAATGACTTTGATTTGATTTTTTACCGTTTAAGAAATTCAAGGTCGACGACATAGCCTCTAACACTCCCTGGAGCATAAGCTTTTCTGCATACCAAGTTTGGTTGAAATCCAACAAGTAGTTTTTACATATATAGTGGAGCAAAAGATGAATTTACATTTCTCTATTAAAAAGGTACATTAAAAATTAAAATAAATTGAACATTTTTTTTATTCAAAAAACAATTTTTTTTTTTTTATTCATTTAAAAAATACAATTTTATTTTTTATTTTTTATTTTTCAGGTAAGTTCTCGGCCTATCATTTCGGCACCAGTTTATATTCCCAGCAAGGTATCATTTTTTTTTTTCTTTCAATTTTTAAAATCTTATTTTCATATTTGCTTGTCCCAGCTTTTTTATCATTATTTTTTTGTTAATAGTAAAAATTGACACCGATACAAAAATATTTTCTTTTAAAATTTTTTTATTTTATAAAAATATTTTATTCAAAACATATTTTTCACTTTTTCAAATTAAATGATGTTAGAAAATGAGTTTAAGATAAATGCACTTTTGAAAAATTTATCAAGGTGACACCTATAGCAGGCTTGGTAGCCAGGCAAATAGGTACCACAATTGGGGGCAGAAAAAGCGGATTTCCGCCTTAATTGCTCAAGCTTCCCATGGATGTGATTCTTCGCTTTTTGGTCGAAATCCACTTTAAAAAAAAAAAAAAATATATAAGAAAAGGCTAATTTTTGCTAAATCGCTAGAGCCTTACCTCCTTATTTATTTATTTTTGTCGCTATTTTGCTGGATTTTATTTCTCTTTCGCCTCTCTCTTGCTCAACCATTTTCTGTATTTTTTTTCTCTCTTCCTCTTCCCGCCTTTTCCTTATGATACTTCTCTCTGAAAACTGAAAATGTTAATTTTGGCCATGATGGCTAAGACATCAAACGATTGAGGGTAGGGGAGTTAGGTGACTTTTGTTTCGTCAAAAAATGACTTCCTGTATCTTTCCACCCAACACGTGCACTCAGTGTCTTTCTCTCAATTTTAACTTTCCTAGCTGAAACTGACCTGTCGTCGTCAGCGCAATTAATTTTTTTTTTTTTTCTGAAAAAAAATATTTTAAAATGATGTCTAAATTTTACTAACAATTAGCTTCAAATGTATGATTGGGCAAAAGTATAATAAACAATTCAAATTATTTATTATACAATAATGTGAGAGAAAGAGAAGCAAAGAGACAGATACAGACATAGGTAGATAGAGAGGGGGAGAGAAAGAAAGAGAAGCAAAGAGACAGATACAGACATAGGTAGATAGAGAGGGGGAGAGAAAGAAAGAGAAGCAAAGAGACAGATACAGACATAGGTAGATAGAGAGGGGGAGAGAAAGAAAGAGAAGCAAAGAGACAGATACAGACATAGGTAGATAGAGAGGGGGGGGGAGAAAGAAAGAGAAGCAAAGAGACAGATACAGACATAGGTAGATAGAGAGGGGGAGAGAAAGAAAGAGAGAGTCAACAGATGACGATTAGAACGGAAGTGACGCCGCCGTTACTTACATAGCGTTGCCACGAACGATAGCCAGGGAGATGTGTTGGAACAACCAGGCTGACTCACGGGGCTCGTGCCTAGACGTTGAAATCCTTCGTCCAATGTCCTGAAAAAAATTTAACAGTCTCGGGGCCAAGCACACCTGATGTTTCCACTGAAATTGGTTGGAAGATGAAACGGTCAGTGAGTGAGCTGTATTTTTTGCGCTTCCTTGTTTCGGCGAGCAGAGCCGCCGTGCCGGGCTTCACTGCTCAATTAGTTAATTATGGTTAACTTTTTTGTAAATTTGCCCGTTTTCGTTTTGTTTACGAAGATTTATGTTTCACTAATTCATTCATTTAAAAAAGATTTTGTTTTTAAATACGGTTTTACTACTTATAACTAACATATCATTCAAGTTGTTTTTGGCTGTTCTTTGCACTGCCCTCTCCACACACATGGACCGTGGCCCACCAGGTTGGGAAATTAATCTCGATTTCAGCTTTTTTTGGCATTGTCTACTCTCATTCCCAGGGCAAGTGTAGTATCTGTTCCGATGGATACTGCACCCCATAGACTGGTGTTGTCTTGGCCTTCGGGGCTTGATTTACATCGGTCAATGGGTCTGTCCTGTGCAGTTCTGGGAGGTCCACCTTCCCAGGCTTTGCCTCCTCTCTTTGGGGAGGAGTAAGTTTATTGCTTACTGCCTGAGGCGCCCCTACCGGGGAATGTCGACGGTGCTGCCCAGGCAATTTTTAAACCCCACTTTCCCGACCCGACCTGTGGTCACATCTTACTTGTGGGAGTAAGATAAAAACTGGCCTTGTACCTAACTCCTGGAGAGGAGTAAATCAATACTCTCATTCCCAGTTCAGGTATATTGGTGTCGTAGCCATGAGTTTCATTCATGTCTTGTATTCTAGCGATGTTTCTGACAAAGGGGGAAGAATTGCTGTTTTCTGGGTCGGAATCTATCCACTTAACACTTATTGTTGGTTAGTTTTTTACCTTGAAGTAGTATTTTTGCTTCAGCTCCTTACACCAAGTGGCTTCATGCCTTGTCTCGAGCGATTTCCATTAAAAAAAACAATGTCTTGTATTCTGGGTGACTTGGCACTAAGAAAATGAACTTTCGGTTTACTTTCGGCAGCTTCGTAACTCTCGCTGCCCTTATTTTGTTTAGTTCTTTAGTTCTCACATTCCATTAGCGATGTTTCTGACAAAGGGGGAAGAATTGCTGTTTTCTAGGTCGGAATCTATCCATCTAACCTTGTAGTATTTTTGTTTTAGCTCCTTACATCAAGTGGCTTCATGCGTTGTCTCGAGCGATTTCCATTAAAAAAACAAAAATAGTTCGATGCCATGAGGATCGCATATGTCCCGACGAGTTGTTCTGTTAATAGCTCTGCGGCCCACGCTGTGTTTAAAGATCCGCAAAACTTGGACGTTGACACCGCTAGTCTGATCTTTGGGTAAGTGGCTTGTCGGTGTTTCTTCTCTGCTTTTCTCAACGAAAAAGCATTGTCGTAATCCAGGGACTGGCCCCTTCGTTGTGCTGTGTTCGATAGTCTTGTGAGCCTGCGACGTGGAATAAATGGCCCCCATATAAAAATTACAAAGACATTTTCGTCTTTAAATACCTAACTTTATTTTTATTCATATAAAGTTAATTATGTGAATACGCTTATGTTTGTATATATGGGATTCACTACTAAACTGATTAGCCGATAATTAGGAATTTTGAAACACAACTGCTACACGTAAGGTGTCGTAATGTGGGCTATATTTTTTTTTATTTATTTATTTTTTTTTAAAACAGTTCACCCCAAACAAGGCAGGCTGCCACTGTAGACGTAAGGGGCTACTGAGAAAAAAAGGGAAAAGGGTTTTTTGGGGGGGGGGGGCGTTCAACCTAAATTGGGATCTGCTCAGCGAGATGTCTGTTTACATTAGTTTTAAATTTCTGCATGTCAGTACCGTCAGGAAAACAGGGAGCAGGGAGGGAGTTCCAGAGTACCGTCGGGGAAACAGTTTAATTCAGTTTTATGCAAAGGGAGTAAAAAGGGGGAGAGGGGTGCCCTTCGTAAAAATTAAAATATCTCTGACTTTTTAAAAATTAATAAGTTTTTTCGCAAATTTCAGTTTCTTTGGAGTATTTTAAAGGGTTTTCGGGGGCCATAATATGGCCATTATTTTTCATTTGAAAATTCAAATATTTCAGATTTGCATTGAAGTTGATCCATAGCCAATTAAGCAAGATTCCTTGAATTTCAATTTCCTGATTCCTTAAACTTTAAATTTTAGACATTTTTTTTAGAATCAGTCATCTATTAGATTTTAATCAAAATTGGAATAGGGATTCTAAACATATGACTTAGTAGCATTATAACTTTATTTTAATCTTTGTAAGGGGACATAAAAGTAATGCAACACGGTTCTGTTTGGGGAATTAATTTTACGTGTCCCCTGAATGGATAGTCTTCTAATCTAATATATATATAAGATATATATCAACCTAAATTGGCTGGTGATACCAGATCAGGCTGCCCTGTGGCTCCCTGAGACGAAATTCACCTACATTGACGTTTTTTGTTTTTCTTCTTTTTTTTTTTTGTAAAACTTAATTATGTTCTACAAAACCAAAAACAAAAACAACAGCCCCTCTCCCTTTCTCCCTCCCCTTTTTTATTTTATTTTTAGAACTTGAAGCATAAATCTTTTACTATAATGACCAGATTCGGCATTAAATAACCCAAAAAGGGTTGATATGCCGTAAAACAAAACTACCAAACCAAAAACGATGATTAAACATTTGAAGATATAAAGAACTTGAAGCATAAAAACTTTTACTATAATGACCAGATTCGGCATTAAATAACCCAAAAAGGGTTGATATGCCGTAAAACAAAACTACCAAACCAAAAACGATGATTAAACATTTGAAGATATAAAGAACTTGAAGCATAAAAACTTTTACTATAATGACCAGATTCGGCATTAAATAACCCAAAAAGGGTTGATATGCCGTAAAACAAAACTACCAAACCAAAAACGATGATTAAACATTTGAAGATATAAAGAACTTGAAGCATAAAAACTTTTACTATAATGACCAGATTCGGCATTAAATAACCCAAAAAGGGTTGATATGCCGTAAAACAAAACTACCAAACCTCAACCTAAATTGGGAGCTGTGCAACGAGATGTCTGTTTACATTAGTTCAAAATTTCTGCATGTCAGTACCGTCAGGAAAACAGGGAGCAAGGAGGGAGTTCCAGAGTCTAGCAACACGAGGAAAGAAGCTTTTGGAGTAGAAAGCTCTTCGGCATCTCGGGACCTCCACAGATGGGATTTGGCAGATTGTTGGGTTGGTCTAGTGAATTTTCGTCGTGGGGGCATATATATATATATATATATATATATATATATATATATATAGATTGTTATCACTAGTGATTATGCAAAGTTCCGTTCGCGTGTCGAACACTTTCTACAAATAGATGCTTGCCCACACCTCGAGTAAGTGTACGCGTTAATTTCAATTACTGTCTGCGGCAATTCCTTGCATCTGCGTGGTCATAGGCGTTAGACTCGTGATTCTAGGCTGAATCTACGAACTACATGCGACCAGCTGCAACCACCACTTCTGCACTGATGAGGGTAGAAAAACACGAAACGATATCGTCTGTAGGTATAAAAACGCTTTAATAAAAAAAAAAAAACATATATATATATATATATATAAAAGCCATTCCATGTCAAATGAACAAAGGTCAGATCATGATCAACACAGATTTTTTTTTAATTTGATATACTTATAGATCTTGATGATACGAATTGAATGTTGGCGATTTTATATATCTTGAGGTCAAAGTGTTTCAGAGATATGACCTTTTGATTCTTGCCAAAAAATGTAAATTTAAGATAGTAAGTCACAAAGTTTAAAAATCAATATCCAAGTTGTTTTTGCCCTCAACAGTAATTATTTATATACGAGTTTAACGTATTTGGATAGATCTCAAAATGTGATCTTCTATGTATCTTTTTTTTTTTTTTTTTTTTTTTTTTTGCATAATCTTAGTCTTCAAGAAGTAAAAGGTCAAAGGTTATCTTCAATTTATTTATAAATTTGAGAACGTGCCTGTCTTATGACAGGATATGTATAACACCTACAAGCGTTTTACTGAATGTAAGCCAAATTCGAAATGGTGGTATTTGGCCATTTCCTCCGTCATATGCTAACGTTTTCTTTTCTCCCATATATAGTCAAGTTGTATATCTATAGAAAACTCATTTGAATGCCGATTGATATTCATATAAAAACCATTCTCATAGAATCGACAGAAAAAAAAACTAAAAAAAAAATTATTTAAAAAAAAAAAATTTAATTTACATTTTTATACATTCTACTCTAATAGCTTAAACCCCACTTTCCCGACCCGACCTGACCTTGGGTCACATCTTACTTGTGGGAGTAAGATAAAAACTGGCCTTGTGCCTAACTCCTGGAGAGGAGTAAATCAATACTCTAATAGCTTCTTTCTTCGAACCGCTTTCCTTTAGAATTCCCTCCCTGTTTCCTCGACTGTACCAACTTGCACTTGCAGAAATTTAAATGTAATGTGAACAAACATCTTGTTACACAACTGTCCACTTAAGATGCAACCTATAATCTGACCCCTAATCACAGTAGCCCCTTTATTTAGTCGATCCATGCAGTGGTAACGCTATGCTGGTTAGTAATGGCATCAGTTCCCTGAACTCTATCTACTCTTACCTCTTTCAATCGCACCAGCTCCTCCCTTTGCTTCAATAGTAGCTAGAGAACAAAACTTCTAGCCATTCAAATATACTTTCTCCACATTTGACTTTTCATCCGTCTCCATTGTCTTACATTTCTTGCGCACAAACTGCTTATCATCTCTCAACCTACGAGTATTTATTTACTCCTCTCCAGGAGTTAGGCACAAAGCCAGTTTTATCTTACTCCCACAAGTAAGATGTGACCCAAGGTCGGGTTGGGAAAGTGGGGTTTGAAAAGCCAGCGCCCGAGAAAGTGAGCACTCTGGCCATTAAAAATTGCCTGGGCAGCCCCATCGGCATTCCCCGGTAGGGGCACCTCAGGCAGTAAGCAATAAACTTACTCCTCCCCAAAGAGGAGAGGCGAAGCCTGGGAGGGTGGACCTCCTAGAACTGCTCAGGACAGACCCATAGACCAGCGTAAATCAAGCCCCGAAGGCCAAAACAATACTGGTCTATAGGGTATAGTATCCATCGGAACAGATACTATACTTTGATCTTGGCCAAAAGGCCAAGACACTGTCTACGAGTAATTCCACTTCACTGTATTCTTATTTGACAAAAAAAAAATTTCTGTGTTATGGAAGGTTATGTGCAGAATCTTGTGATGGTCGTTTAACTGTGCAAGTATTTTACAGACTTAAGCCAGATTCAAAATGGTTTTATTTGACCATCTCCCGCTATATGCTAACGTTTTATTATCTCCCATATATGGTCAAGTTGTATATCTTTAGAAAACTCATTTTAATGCCGATCAATATTTGAAGAAAAGTCCGATTTGTATTTGTTTGAAAAACTTTATTTGGGCAAGAATGTTGACATTGAATTATTTCTGAAACAAATAGAAAGACAGACACAAGTAACGAACGTGTTGTCATAAGACCGTCCTCTCAGGAATGATCTCCTCCGTTTTTAGGGGGGGGGTAATCCTCCCAGGTATTACATCCTCCTTGAGTGGAAGTGATAATGTAATATCTTGTCATGAGAACATACTCACAGGGATTATCTTCTTTTATGGGGGGGGGGTATCCTTCCTGGTATTACCTCCTCTATTTTTTTTGGGGGGGGGGGAGTAGTCATGATATCATTTTCTCAGTCATTACCTCCTACTTTGGGGGTCAGTGTAATATATGTTCGGTCATCATGACATCATCCTTCCAGGCTAGCTATATTTGCTAGTATATATATATATAAGAAAAGATAAGCAGAAAACAGGTTAGAATGCAGGAGAAAAACAAAAAACAAGAGATTTGACCGGTTTCGTTCATATTATCGAACGTCTGCAGTCTTTTTCTGAAGACGTTCGGTAATACGAACGAAACCGGTGTTTTTTGTTTTTCTCCTGCATTCTAACCTGTTTTCCGTTTATCTTTTCTTCAAACATTTTGTCTACCACGGCATTTCATTTTCATGACTTACTGTGTACCTTACCCCATATATATATATATATATATATATATATATATATATACACGATTGTTGTCACTAGAGATTAATCAACAAATAGAAAGACAGACATAAGTAACGAACATAATACTGACCCAATACAAATAATAGACATTTAGGGTTTTACATGACTAATGATGGACATATATTTCAATGTTTTTATAGAGTTACATCTTTGAACTATAAATTATAATTCACTTGTAATTTATTAAAGTATTTTGGACAATGTAACTTAAACTTAATATTCACATAAGAACCCTGGTCATAGAATCGATGTTATTTGTGGTCAAATGCTGATCAATTCAGCAAAAATTAAAAAAAACTGATTTTGTGGTTTTTATTTACAAATTTTTTTATAAGAAAACGAGTAAAGTTGAAGTGACCGTGTCGGTTAACTGACTGTGTGTAAATTTAAATATGCGAATGTGAGTTAATAAACAAAAATATGTGAAAGAATTTGAATGAGGAAACTTGGTATGGTTAAGAATTAATTATTTATTTACTTTTTACTATTGGAAGAAGAGGATTTACAAATTAATTGAACAGTTATTGTGGGAGCTAATATGACGTCTTTACAAAATGTCTATCTCTGTTAGAAGCGAAGGGGACGTCACTCTCCAATCGAATGCAAGGGAAGCAATTCTGACAAGTCATCTCCCTTTAATATGTCCATTCTGAATGTATCATTATTTTCTAGGTTGAAATGCTTCTAGCTAACAAAAGTAAAAAGTCAATTTGTAAGAATCCTCGTCGTACAACTTTTTGACACGTTTTATTCTATTGTTGGCATTGATTTATCTGATTCTTTCAGCTACTTACAGGAGGGACCACATGAAGGTTATAACACGATTGCAGAGTCGTAGGTTTTGGTAGAAGTCTGAGTCGGGCTCGTAAATCTCGTAAATCTCTAAAGAATCAACGCAGTCTGAATATTGGAAGACTTTAAAATAAGGAGTTGGATATTTTGGAATTCTCCAAGTCAGTCGGGCCGTACACCTTCTCTCTTTGCAACCCTGACTGGCAACATCCATAAATTAAAGTAATGCTATGGAACCGACTGAAAACGAACGTTGTACACCCAAATTGTCAGTCCGTATCGCTAGCCACTTCATCACAGCCACCCCCCACAACTATTTTAGCATAATAAAAAATGCGAACGAAAACTACATTTTTTATTTTTGTTTAGGATGATCAAAATTGATTTCTTGTCTTATTGTTTAAGGTTGCCATATTACCAGTTTTTATGGAAATTCCCCAAATCTACTTCGTCATATATGCTACCCCTTACATCCGTAAGACGCACCCAAATTACATGCTGTGTTAAAAAAAAAAAATTTTTTTATAGTAAAGCAGTACATCTTTGTCTGTCTGAAGATATATATATATATATATATTACACTCTTACATACCCACCCACCCCGCCTACTTTCAAATTATCTTCATTTCTTCAAATCTTTTTCTAAAACTATGATACTACCTACATACCAAAGACACAGTTTCCCCCTCTTTCCTTTTTTCCCAGCCCCTCAAAATCCATGCTACACCTCAACACAGCAAAAACCTCAGCACCTCCCTCCCCTCTCTCCCACCCTAAGACAAATTCATTAACACCCCCCCCCCCCCCCCCTCCCGTTTTCACTCACAGCCGTCCATATTCATTTCACTCTCTGCCACTGACTGACTTCTCTCAGCCCGGAGCTTGGTCCAGCGCTCTTAGTAGCTATGGCTACTACTTTTTCTCATCAACCCATCATGTCAACCCAATATTTCGATGTACTTGCATGACATTTTTCTTAAAATTATCATCCTTAGGAAGTCTTACAATAAAGACGAAACGTTGATGAATATATAAAAAATATCTCTTGGGTTTTTTCCTTTTTCATTTCCCATATATATATATATATATATATATATGGGAAAATGAAAAAGGAAAACCAAAAAATGGATGTTTTTTTATGTGTACATCAACGTTTCGTCTTTATTTATAAGACTTCATCAGGATGATAATATAAAGAAAAATGTCATACAAGTACAAACACATATAGGGTTGACATATTAGGAAAAAGGAAGAAAATAGTAGCCACTACTGGAGAAAAACAGTAGGGTGGACGTCCGTGCTTGGTGAGGAATGAAAAATGAAGCATGGACGTCCACCCTACTGTTTTTCTCCAGTAGTGGCTACTATTTTCTTCCATTTTTCCTAATATGTCAACCCTATATGTGTTTGTACTTGCATGACATTTTTCTTTATATTATCATCCTGATGAAGTCTTATAAATAAAGACGAAACGTTGATGTACACATAAAAAAACATCCATTTTTTGGTTTTCCTTTTTCATTTTCCCATTACGTCGGATTACCTTCATCCTTCTCTTCCCATATATATATATATATATATATAATCTATATATATATATATATATATATATATATATAATCTATATATATATATATATATATATATATATATATAATCTATATATATATATATAATATATATATATATATATATAATCTATATATATAATCTATATATATAATCTATATATATATATATATAATCTATATATATATATAATCTATATATATATATAATCTATATATATATATATATCTATATATATATCTATATATATATATCTATATATATATATATATCTATATATATAATCTATATATATATATCTATATATATATATATATCTATATATATAATCTATATATATATATATCTATATCTATATATATAATCTATATATATATATATATATATCTATATATATAATCTATATATATATATATATATATATATATAATCTATATATATATATATATATATATATATATATAATCTATATATATATATATCTATATCTATATATATAATCTATATATATATATATATATATCTATATATATAATCTATATATATATATATATATATATCTATATATATAATCTATATATATATATATATATATCTATATATATATAATCTATATATATATATAATCTATATATATATATAATCTATATATATATATATATCTATATATATATATATATCTATATATATATATATATCTATATATATATATATCTATATATATAATCTATATCTATATATATAATCTATATATATATATATATCTATATATATAGATAGATAGCTAGCAAGTATTTTATTTACCTCCTTTAACTCGATTCGAACCCGGCACACCCAGGTCCTCAGTCCACATCGTTAGCCACTTAGATATATAGTAAGTATGGCATTACTTCATCCCCCCCCCCCCAGCTATGAGTAAATTAGTAAGTCTTATTGGTGCAACTAATCAAGGAGAAGGAAACTCACAAATAACATCACTTTTTCTCTGCTTGTCCCAGCATTACTTCTGGTCATCATGGATTTATCAGGAATCGTGCAAACCTTGCTTAACTTTAAACCAGGGTTGTGGATTTGGAAGGTATTAGCTTCGACCCCTTATTTTAAAGTCTTCCAATATTTGGACTGTCTGTTGATTCTTTGAGGATTTAAAAATCTCATTCCGACTCCTAGTATTCGTACGAGTCTGACTATGACACCTTCCAAAACCTCCAATTCGACAACCCTGTATTAAACACCTCATCGCACAGGTACTCTTTCAGAGGATATCTCCTGTCTGTTGAAAGACTACTGGAAGTGAGATATTTGCACTAAATTCTATCATCTTTTACGCCACCCTGATTTTTTTTTTTTGTACGTAAAAAGGCATGTCATGTCTTGTCTTCAGTTAGATGATAGTTAGGGTTCTCCACACAGTTGCCCCCCCCCCTCTCTCATACATATATTATTTAAGAATATGAATTTAAGTATTATCCACATACGTATACGTTTCATCTTTGCGGAATCTTCAGTGTGGAAATAACTGTTCAAATCGGTCCGACGATTCGAACTCCGGAACAAGAGCCACCTTTAAATCAATTCGGAGCGCTCTAATCAATGAGGCCAATTCGAACCGTTACACTATTTATGTCAAATCAGGCGGACAAACATAATCAGCCGTCTTAAGTGTTCAACAAATCACGTACAATATATATATATATATATATATATATGTTTCGTACTTATTACATAATTCCCCGCCAAAACTTTCTATAATACTAACACATGGTCTGTACCTGATTAACCTCATTCCCCTGAAGATGGACCCGGATGGGTCTGAAAGTACTTGGGAGAGAAATCCAATCTATGGCAAATTCATCAACCAATTCCCCTCCGAAACTAAGATCCTGATTCGGACTATTGAAAGGATCTACCAAAGGATATCTAGACATGAGTTGTCTCTCTTATATTCAACAATACTTGCCTGCAAGAGAAGATGCTGCTTATATATATATATATATATATATATATAATATTTATAAATATATATATATATATATATATATATATATATAATATTTATAAATATATATATATATATATATATATAATATTTATAAATATATATATATATATATATATATATATATAATATTTATAAATATATATATATATATATATATATAATATTTATAAATATATATATATATATATATATATAATATTTATATATATATATATATATATATAATATTTATATATATATATATATATATATATAATATTTATAAATATATATATATATATATATATATAATATTTATAAATATATATATATATATATATATATATAATATTTATATATATATATATATATATATATATATAATATTTATATATATATATATATATATATATATATATATATAATATTTATAAATATATATATATAATATATATATATATATATATATATATATAATATTTATAAATATATATATATAATATATATATATATATATATATATATAATATTTATAAATATATATATATATATATAATATTTATAAATATATATATATATATATATATATAATATTTATAAATATATATATATATATATATATATATATAATATTTATAAATATATATATATATATATATATATATATATATATATAATATTTATAAATATATATATATATATATATATATATATATATAATATTTATAAATATATATATATATATATATATATATATATATATATATATAATATTTATAAATATATATATATATATATAATATTTATAAATATATATATATATATATATATATAATATTTATAAATATATATATATATATATAATATTTATAAATATATATATATATATATATATATAATATTTATAAAATTTATAAATATATATATATATAATATTTATAAAATTTATAAATATATATATATATATATATATAATATTTATAAATATATATATATATATATATATAATATTTATAAATATATATATATAATATTTATAAATAAATATTAAATTATTAATACCTACAGACGCTAGCGTTTCAAGCTTATTGCTCTCATCAGTGCAGGAAAGTAACAATTTCAGACGGTCGGGAGGCGCGAACCCGATTCTACAGACTAGAATCTGCAAGCAGTCGCTATATCCACTCGGTCAACGGAAACTGTCACGTAATTAAGGGAAATTAAGATCTATATGTACCTAGAAGCGGGCACAGATAGAAGACTATATTATATACTAGCGGAACCCGTCGCCCGGCGTTGCACGGGAGAAAGTACTACCTATTGCATGACGTCAAATAAAAAAAAAGGAAATTACCTATTTCCCCCCCCCCCCCCCTCCCGTCTATTGTGTTGGCGAATGTTTTAAATTTAAAAAAAAAATAAAAAAAGTGGTAGAGTAGAATGGGATCGAACGCTAAAACAGGTGATTATGAATCCTTCCTTCTTACCGACTGCACCACGCATTCGGGTTAAAATAGATGTGAAAATAGGTCAATTAACTTAGTAATAAATAAGAACCGGTGTTTTGTGAAAATTAAACTGTGTGTATTAGTTCCCGGTGTCGATGAGTAGAGTGACAGTACAGAATTGTCAGAGAGAAAAGTTTTTGCTACCACCTATATGTAGTTGGTTTTTAGGAGAGTCGTGGATGGCGGGCCAAATGTAATATTTAGTGTAAGCTGGGAAAAAAGAATAACAAATGTACTAAAACACGCTCGAGTGAATAAGTGTAATGTAATGGTGAGTTTAGTAGCCTGTGATGCATGTGGTTATTTTCCTATTCTCCGAGAAGGTACAGGGGAAAAATCGTCTCTACTTTATATATTAGATATACACACGTTGCTGATAAAAATAATATCCAATTAGTTGACCATTGCTTTCTCATGTGCAAACACAATTTTACCTTAGTAATTAAACTGTTACCTGTTTATTGACCATGAAAATAAAAAAACAAAAAACATTTATCTCTTTAGCTCAAGCCAAATATTGTTTTAAACAATTTTATCAACATTTTCCTGTCTTTTTTTCATGTCTAATTAAAAAAAAAAAAAATCTTTTTTAAAATTTTTATTTTTATTTATTTATTTTTTAAAGATTTTTCTGCTTATTTATTGATAACAGAAAATAATTTTTGTTTTCTGTTCATTAATTTAAAAAAAATTTCTATGGGAGGGTGCGTTTTATTTAATTTGAAGGGTCATATTTGTTATAATATACTTTGATGCTGCGGTTTGTGCTTCAAAAAGGTGAATGTTTACTTTGGACATTTTTCTCTTTGTTATTGGCTTTTAATTTTATCATATACTAGCAGAGCTACCCGACTTTGCCTGACGGCATAGATAAGAAAATAGAGGGAATAATGAAAAAAAAAAAAAATGACAAACGTGCATTTTAGTTAACAACGAAAAAAGGAGGGAGAACAAATATTCAACAAATAACTGTTACCAAAGGCAATAAAAGTTACGTTTCTTATCTGTATAACTTTTTTTTTTGTATTTTTAAAGTGTTTTTTTTTAATATTTTAATACAAGATTCCATTCAAACTGGATATCGTTAGTCATAATCCAAAATGTCTGCCACCGACTTTCCAGAAATCACTGAAGTCTGATTACTTATTTCTTTTTTTGTCATTTTCTCTTTTCAATTGGGCAGAAAAGTAAATTTCATTGCGTTTGAAACAGTTATTTGTTGTATATTTGTTTTGTCTTTTTGGGTGAAAAACAAACAAACCCATCAATCAAACTTAAGTGATTTCCGGAAAGCCGACGGCAGCCATTTTGGATTATGACTCTATCGTATCCAATTTGAATGAACTCTTGTATTGAAATAATAAAAAAAAAAAACGTTTTAAAACACAAAAAAAAACTTATGCAGGTAGGTAGAAAAGTAACTTTTATTGTCCTTGGTAGCAGTTATTTGTTGAATATTTGTTTTTTTTTCTCACTACTTTTTTTCGTTAACTATAATGCACCTTGGCCAAAGAATATCACATTAAAAAAGATTTTTTGATATAAACTTCTCACTTTCCACATTGTTCGTCACATAAACTTTTTAAACATACCTCTCTCGCTTTATCTTTTTTTCTCTTTCTTTATCTTTTTTTCTCTTTCTTTATCTTTTTTTCTCTTTCTTTATCTTTTTTTCTCTTTCTTTATCTATTTTTCTCTTTTTTTCTTTCTCTTTGTCTTTCTCTTTCTTTGTCTCTCTCTTTCTCTCTCTTTCACAAATGGTTCAATATAAAAGAATAAAAACAACCGACTGCTTGATCCAGTTTCAGTTTTCTTTTTCAAACATAAGGATGAAAGTATCCCCACCCCCCATCCTCATACTTTTTTGACCTGATGATCCCTAAATGAATGAATATTAGATTTTTACTTTTATTATTTTTGTAATTTTTTAAAGGGAGGGTCCTCGTCTACTTTTAAATGTAGATATAATTTTCTTTTTAATTTGACAAACTTATGGTTTCTCTTTATGTATTTTATCCAAGATTTTAATGAAATCATTGTGAGGTTTACATCTATATTTTTTCCTTGCACCATTTTTTTCTATTTATCCTCTTGTGCCATTTTTACCGGTGCCATTTTTACCGAAATTCATATATATATATATATATATATATATATATATATATATATATATATTATGATTCAATTTATCAGACCACGCAAAGAGCAATCAACAAACATAATTTTCATTAGTTTCTTCAATTCTTTATTTCTGCACTTCGCTGGACATTTACTATTTCCATTTTCATCTTACATACAACCCCCCCCCCCCCTTCCATTTTCCATATTTATTTATTTGTATTCCTACATATATATAATTTTAAAGATTTCATTGGAATATTTCATTTTGGATTATTTATTTGCGATAAAATATACATTTTGATAAATTAGGAACAAGGCCATCAAAAGTGTGGGGGTGATATAGGCATCGTTGGTCGTCCCATTTGTCTACTCTATTTGTCCGACTCTTAGAGAAGAATTATTGCAGTCACCACAATACCACATTTACTTAAGGGGTCATACTACTTAAAATATCCCTAAAATGTTAATAAATTTAACTTTATTCATAACTTTAAATCTACATTTTGATTTCAGCTCAAAGACCAGAACAATATTTGTGTCATTGTTAAGACAAATGTTTCTGTTTAATTTGGAAAATCTTTAAAAGATATAAGGTATAATTATCTAATTTTTATGAAATTTTAGGGACTTATTCAGGAAAAAGAATATAATTATTTTTAAACATATTTGTATTCCTACATATATATAATTTTAACAATTTCATTGGAATATTTCATTTTGGATTATTTATTTGCGATAAAATATACATTTTGATAAATTAGGAACAAGGCCATCAAAAGTGTGGGGGTGATATAGGCATCGTTGGTCGTCCCATTTGTCTACTCTATTTGTCTGTCTGACTCTTAGAGAAGAATTATTGCAGTCACCACAATACCACATTTACTTAAGGGGTCATACTACTTAAAATATCCCTAAAATGTTAATAAATTTAACTTTATTCATAACTTTAAATCTACACTTAGATTCCAGCTCAAAGACCGAGAACCATCCTTGTGTCATTATTAAGACAAATGTTTCTATTAACCGGAGATATTTGGAAAATCTTTAAAAGATATCAGGTATAATTATCAAATTTTAATGAAACTTTAGGGACTTATTCAGGAAAAGGAATATAATTATTTTTAAACATTTTAAAATACAACTGGGTAATTTTATCTCACCAAACCAGCACGCCTAGTAAAAACAGCTATTTGAGAGATAGTTGAGAAGTCATAAGTTTTGAAATTTTCCATAAATTGAAAATTGATTCAATTAATTTCAAAGCACTAGGTTTAAAGAAGTTCAAACCGAAAAAAAATACAAATATTAATTATTTCTGACAATGACCGGATGACCTGAATGGACAAGGCCAACGTGCCAGCAATAAAAAAAAAAAAATCGGTCCCTAGCTTTTAAATATTTACTCTGAGAGGTGCCATATAAACGTTTAGCAAATAGGTGCGAAAAAGATTTTGAACATTTCAGTATGTCTTGGATACTTGGTCACTACCGAGGGCATTTTGTTGCCTCTATCATTGGTGTCTGACCCCCCCCCCCTTCCCCCCGTTCGCGACTGCTTGACGGGGGGGGGGGATCATATTGAATCTGAATGTGCCCCCCCCCCGTTCGCGACTGCTTGAGGGGGGGGGTCATATTGAATCTGAATGTGTCATGTCCCCCCCCCCCCCCCCCGGTTCGCGACTGCTTAAGAGGGGGTCATATTGAATCTGAATGTGTCCCCCCCCCCCCGGTTCGCGACTGCTTGAGGGGGGGGTCATATTTAATCTGAATGTGCCCCCCCCCCACACCCGGTTCGCGACTGCTTGAGGAGGGGGGGCATATTGAATCTGAATGTGACCCCCCCCCCCGATCTGCGACTGTTTGAGGGGGGGGGGGGTCATATTGAATCTGAATGTGTAAGTTTGTAAGTGTACCTTTTTGGTAGTTTGAGTTATAGCCAAACACATTCTACTATATTCTTGTATATAAAAATATCTATTAAAAAACTTATATAAAAAAGCAGCTGAACTACAATGTTATGTCTTTTGATAAAAGTATTGCAAAATTATTCTCCTCCTCCTCCTCCTCCTCATAATAATAATAATAATAGTAACAATATATGCAAAAATCATTTGGTACTTAGACATCTAAAAGCACAGGTGAAAATCGCATTTCCAAATAAAAACTATTTGATAGGATTAGGAAAAATTATCTGATAGAATTTTAATAAAAAATAAAAATCAGTTTTATCGTATTTTGGCGATCTGCCATTAATTATTACTTGGTTAAATGACACTTATCTCCCCCTGCTTTACAGCTATTTTCGCTCTTAGTGATGGCGGATCGGCAAAATACGATAAAACTAATTTTTATTTTCATTTAAAATTCTACTCGATAATTTTCCCTAATTTTTCATGTCGATACCTATTTTTGCCTGATACGTAAGTATGTCAAATAGTTTTGCTGATAATTTATTTGAAACTGTGATTTTCACCTGTGTTTTTAGATGTATAAGCGCCAATCAGTTAATATGGTCCAGTTTATTGCTGTCATAGTTTCTTACTTTGTATACTCTTCGTATACTTTTCTCTTACACTGGTGCGGAATTGAACCATGGCAGGTTGAACCAGTTTCCTCCTTCAAGGAGAAAGTTTCTAGGGAATATTAAATTCACAAATGGTCCCCGGTCGCATGTATATATCCTGGTCTGACAAGATGATTTCGACCATGTTAAGTTTTGCAGGGAGGTGTCATCTTCCTGCCGCATACAGCATCTAGTATTCCCGAACGGTCACTCATCTGGTACTGACCAGGTGCAACTGCACTTTGTTGATCTAACGAGAACTGGTGTATCAACGTGATTATGCCGTATGTGTCTTTCTAATTATCATTTGCACTCCAGATCATCTCTGAAAAGTTTAACTGACCCAACTAGTTTCCAGGACCATGTAGTCACTGCGGGTGGGCGGGCGGCATTATGGAGTGCGAATAAACTGAATAATTGTTCTAGTGACAGGAAGTAATGTGTGAAATTTGTGTAGGTTTAATATGAAAACTAACCTTGGTGGGGAGTGGTTGTTAAATTCGTAATCAGATGATTGTTGATTTTTTTTTTTTTTATATGAGTCACCACTAATCAAGGTCAAAAGCCATTTGAGGGTAAGGGTGAAAGAGATGGATAGATTGTCAGTTGAATGATGAAGAATATTATGAGAGGATTAAAAAATGATGAATGTAATGAACAAAATTGGATTATTTATAAAGGCGGTTTATAACAAGTATTTGTTGACATTGGACTTGAAGACTACCATGTTGCAGTTTGCAGGAAAGCAGCCCCATGTTAAGGAGGCTCATGGAAAAACACTATGTTCTATGGAAATTATGTTTGATGTTAGGTACACAAAGGTAGAAAGGAAAGTCCTTTGCAGCTGTGTTAGAAGACGAGTTCCTGCTGTGAATGTCCTACAAGGAGGAACCAGAGATTGGAGTTCAGTCGAGCATCTTCCATGGTGCTAATGATAAGAGTAGAGAAAGACCAGTAAACTCTCCTCTTTCTACTTTTTTCTTTGTTCTCTCCCTCCCCCTCCCCCCCCCCCCATGGTATGGCAATGACGAAGATGACATCAATGTTTGGTGCATTTTGAGTCAGGAAGTCAATAACTTCAGACAGCCTGATTTGGTAGCGCCAGTGGTTCTATTTGACTCATAGGTACTACTACTCCGGGCAAGAGTGGACCTGGGAGCAATGGCAACTAAGGGGCAACTTCACATTCCCCACAGCTCCCAAATGGAGGCCTCACCACTGGATGTCTTTTAAGGTCATACTCAGGACTCCTTCCATCTTACATTAATCAAGAACTTATTCAATGATTGAACACATTTGTGGAGATAAGCATCCGTGGAAGGAATAGGGATGTTCTTAGCAGATAGTGAGAAAATCCATGGATTAAGGAAAATATTAAAAGTTTATCTGTATATTCTTTGTTTGAACTATTTGATGATTAATAAACATTGTACTTTATCCATTTTTATTTTCATCATTCATATATATATATATATATATATATATATATATATATATATATATATATATATGTATTTAGGCAGCATTTTCTCATTTATGCAAACATTGTTAAAAATAACAGAATTCGTTTGTTTAATTATTTAAAAAAAAAAGGTATGATTAAACAGACAAATTCTGATATTTTTAACAATATATATATATATATATATATATATATATATATATATATATATATATATATTATTAAAAATAACCGACAATTTTTGTCTGGTTATTTTAGTATTGATCCCTTCAATTTTCCGGATTACAATCTTAATCTCGGAAGAAAATTGGCTGATGAAACTGCTGTAATGTTCATGTTGGTCCAGAGTACTTTCTGACCCGTCTGGGTCCATCGTCAGTGGAATAATGACAAACAGGTAAAGACCTGGAGTGAGATTTATAATTATTCCACTGAAGATGGACCCAGACGGGTCAGAAAGTACTCTGGACCAACATGTACATTACAGCAGTTTCATCAACCAATTTTCTTCCGAGATTAAGATTTTAATCCGGAAAATTGAAGGGATCAATACTAAAATAACCAGACAAAATTGTCGGTTATTTTTAATAATACGTGTCTTAAGGAAAAAATGTTGCCCTTATATATATATATATATATATATATATGTGTGTGTGTGTGTTTACAATAAACATACTTTTAAAAATAATTATTCCTTAATAGCTATTCTCATTTGACAACTTTTCAAAAATATGTTTGAATCATTTCAAACTTATCAATTGACATTATATGAAGATATGTCAAAATTCAACTAAAATGCGTTGATATATATAGTGTGTAGATTTCAATTTTGTGTAGAGAATCTGAATAACAGAGCTCAATGTAATTTAAACAGAGCAAAATAGAATTATAAAAAGAAAAACTATACACACATTAAGGTTGTACACATAATAACTTATTTCGACCCCTTTAATTAGGTCTCCTCAGATGTATAGACAACCACGTCAATATATTTTTTTTTTTTTCTGAGCAAAACATAATTTCACTTGAGATTTGGTTTTTATTTTCACATTATTACATTGCGAAGTTGTCAGGTGAAAATAGCTAAAAGGAAATTATTTTTGCTTTGAATTTGTTTTAAATTGTGAAATACATTATAACATCATGCTGATACGTTTTTAATGTAGTGAATCATTGGAATGCACCGGTGGTGATTTGAATGGTTCACCGGGGAATATTCAATGGGGTCCCAATTAAAGTTTCTTAATAAATTGTAGTGTTAAACTAAAACTCTTAACTCCATTTCCACAAATTGAGCAAGGGAACTTTCCTCTTTCTGGGAACTTTCCTCTTTCTGGGAGCTTTCACACACTACAACAACTGATCCTCACTTTGGTCTTGGTAACATTCACTCTCAGACGTTTAATTTCCATAGCATTTCTCCAAGTCTTTAACTTAACAAGTACTAAATCAACTGCATACAGCATCTCTTCTAAACAACCCGTACAAAACTTCCTAGTTAATGCTTCTAAGACACAAATGAAAAGCAATGGATTCAGTACAGAACCCTCATGTACTCCTACTTTAACATTAAAGCTGTAACTAATAGTGCTGTTACTTCTAACACGACGTAAAGAAATTTACATGTAATGTAAACAAGCATCTCGCTGCACAACTCCCCACTGAAACCTAAGGGGTCCCTGCGACTTAAGGGCTAAATTTATAGGGGCATCCCCTATAAATTTGGCCCTTAAGTCACAGGGACCCCTTACGTCTCAGTGGTAGCGTGCCTTCTTTGATGTGAATTGAAGTAAAAAACTAACTTTACTTTCTATAGCATTTCTCCAAGTCTTTAACTTAAACAAGTAGGTCATCCTTTGTTTCACAGCTAAGTACTAAATCATCAGCATCCAACATCTCTTCTGAACAACCCATACAAAACTTCCCGGACAATGATTCTAAAACACAAATGAAAAGCAATGGATTCAGTACAAAACCCTGATGTATTCCTACTTTAACATTACAGCTGTAACTACATGTGCTGTTACTTCTAACACGACTTTGAGCATTTCTGTACATTGTTTGAACAACCTTCACCAACCACTTATTTGCCCCTAGTTTATGCAAAGCCCAACCAGACAACATCTCTTGGCACTCTGTCAAGAGATTTCCTTAGATCCACAAAAGCAAAAGGAAAGTATAAAGAAAATAATATCATTGGAATTGCACCCGACTCCGTTTCCGCAAACTTAGCAAGGGGATTTTCCTCTTTCTGGGATCTTTTCAACACTACAACCACTGATCATCACTTTGGTATTTGTAACATTCACTCTCAGACTTTTACTTTCCATAGGATTCCTCCAAGTCTTTAACTTAACAAGTCGAGCTTCCATGCTTTCACAGGAAAGTACCGATGATGCTGATAGATTTTTAGTGAATCTTCGGGATGCACAGTTGATGATTTGAATAGGTCTCCGAGGAATTCAATGGGGTCCAAACTAAGATTTCTTAATAAATTTTAATATTAAACTGAAAAGCCACAGATTAACTATTTATTAATTAACGTAAAAATATTTTAATTAAAATGAATTCAAAAGAAAAACAATCACTTAATCATAGTATTAAGAAACTATTCTGAGAATTATGACAATTATTTTTTTTGCCAGAATAATGTTTAAAGAAAAATTTTTTTTTTTTTTTCTAGAAAGTAGATTCAAACTGAACCTGAGCATGACAATACCATGACTGTAATTCAAAGAAATGTCAGAGTTAAATTTAAAATGTGTAATTTGTTTTTTATGTTTGCAAAACGCAAAGATTTAACTTAGAAAAATGTGAAAGAAAAAAAGTTCCCTTCCCTTTCAGTGTTTAATGAAAAAAATGAAGATGATTGTTTGTTATTTAGATTTTTTTTTTTTAAACGGAAGTATGAGTTAATAACAATTAGAATTTTTCTTGGATTCTGACTTTACTTCATATATAAGATATAAAGTATTTTTTCCCATCAACATTTATTGAAAACACAATTGGTGTTATCCCCCATTATTCTTTCTTGTAATATTTCTGAAAGCTATGGGTTTAGTCGACATTTATAATTAATTTTTTCTTTTTAATTTCTTTTTTATTTATTGGTTAAATAAAAAAAATTGTTTTCATTTGTTTTTATTGTTTTTTTTTTATAGTTTTTTTAATTTTTTTTTTTTAAATATTTTGATTTTAAATATTTTTTTGAAAATATTTGTTTTGATTTTAAATATTTTTTTGAAAATATTTGTTTTGATTTAAAATATTTTTTTGAAAATATTTGTTTTGATTTTAAATGTTTAAATTATTCTAATTTCTTATCAGATATTTAAATTCGCTATACCAATTAAAAAAAAAAAAATGGTTGGATTTTTGAAGGGCATTATCTTTGTAAGCGACCATGCAATTTTCTCAGCAAATTTCCCCCGTAGGTCTGGCCGATTTGTAGATCAGTGGATAAGTCCTCAAGCAAACCATTCTTGCGTTAGTCCGGCCGTCACTGTGTTCCTTTTGTCAGATTAAGTTTAGTAGATACTTCAGATGCTTATTTACTAACAAGCCGAGGTAGAAAGTCGTTTGTGCCCCCCCCCCCCTCCCACAAAAAAAACCCCTCACTCTTACTGTCACCCAAAACACCGGGTAACTAAATTAAGATACACTTTGTTCACATTCACCGTCAGAGTAACCCGGTTTCATCCAAGTAAAGCTATCAGCAAAATCAATTGGTTAGAAAAATTCTAATTATTATTAGCTCGTACGTACGTTTTTAAAAATAATCTAACTAAAAAACTATCTTTATTTCTTTCATTCAGTCCAGCTTTCGATTCTAGAGTTGGTTTGAAAGACTTCAGCTTTGGTGGTGATATTATTAGTGGTGGTATTATTTTTATTATTATTGGTATTAGTATTGGTATTATTATTATTGGTGGTAGTAATAGTAATTTTGATTTAGTGATCTTCCTTTTTAACTATCTTCTCAATTCAGCCCTTAAAGATATACAGGTATTTACATTATTAATACCATATCAATATTCGGCCACTGCAAAAAAATCCCAAAAAAACCCCAGAAAAACAAAAAAAAACAGTAAAAGTCGTTTTACTGTCACCTAAAACGTCGGGTAACAAACTTCATCCACATTCAGGGTACTCCTTTTCCGAAAACGGGGCTACCTGTAAGCTATGGGTGGCAACTCATGATGCCTTAGGACAGGATCCTGGTGGCTGAGCAGTCCGTAGTCGGGTGACTTGCAACACTTCACTTCGGCTAGACGAGAAATCGGAGAGGCGTGATCCGATCAATCTGGCTCGTCACGTCATGTCCTATTATCTATAAGTTCATCCTTGACTGTATTATTCAATATGATTCTTCTAAAAAGTCAAAAATCTTATTTCTCCTTTTTATTTTCTTACCAAATAAGGCGGCGGTTGAGGGTCAATAGTGTTGAGAACAAAGATTACCGATGCCAATGAGTAATGTTTTCTAAGAATATAGAATAATTACCCTACCTATAGAATCACATTTGACAACTTTATTCGGCATTCAATAATCCATAAATGGTTGATTTGTCATAAAACAAACCAAATCAATATTCTTCATTTAGTTTTTTTTATCATTCCTGGATCCAGTATAAAACACTTTACATTTATGTTAAATTTAAAAAAAAATCTGTGTTTTAATAATTTTTTATAAACTAGTTTAACATCATTAGCTTCCTGAGGAACAGATCAGGCTGTCTGAAGATATCTGCTTCCTGACGTAAAATGCACCAAACATTGATGCTATTGTTTTTTTCCTTTCTCTTTGCAAAACTCGATCATATTCTGCAAGGCTAAAAACACAAACAACATTTTTCCTCTACAAAACAACCAAACCAAATGCCATAAATACATATCTGAACATATCAAGAATTTGAAGCATCAACACTTTTACCAAAATCACCTGGTTCGGCATTAAATAATCCGGGAAGGGTTGATATGCCATAAAACAAAACAACCAAACCCAACGCAATGAATAAATTCTATCTTAATATCAAATCTTTTAATTGTATTACGTAGACACCCTATTTTACTAAAAGTTTAGATACACTTTTAGGAGTGAAACAAACGTTTCCGCAAAAACCATAAAAGGGTTGATATGCCATAAAACAAAACAAACAAATCAAACACCATAAATAAATATTTGAAGACATAAAGAACTTGAAGCATAGAAACTTTTACTGAAATGACCGGATTTGGTTATTTAACTCGAAAAGGGTTGATATACCGTAGAACAAAACAACAAAACCAAACGCAATGAATAAATATTTGAAGACATAAAGAACTTGAAGCATAAAAACTTTTACTGAAATGACCGGATTTGGTTATTTAACTCGAAAAGGGTTGATATACCGTAGAACAAAACAACAAAACCAAACGCAATGAATAAATATTTGAAGACATAAAGAACTTGAAGCATAAAAACTTTTACTGAAATGACCGGATTTGGTTATTTAACTCGAAAAGGGTTGATATACCGTAGAACAAAACAACAAAACCAAACGCAATGAATAAATATTTGAAGACATAAAGAACTTGAAGCATAAAAACTTTTACTGAAATGACCGGATTTGGTTATTTAACTCGAAAAGGGTTGATATACCGTAGAACAAAACAACAAAACCAAACACCATAAATAAATATTTGAAGACATAAAGAACTTGAAGCATAGAAACTTTTACTGAAATGACCGGATTTGGTTATTTAACTCGAAAAGGGTTGATATACCGTAGAACAAAACAACAAAACCAAACGCAATGAATAAATATTTGAAGACATAAAGAACTTGAAGCATAAAAACTTTTACTGAAATGACCGGATTTGGTTATTTAACTCGAAAAGGGTTGATATACCGTAGAACAAAACAACAAAACCAAACACCATAAATAAATATTTGAAGACATAAAGAACTTGAAGCATAGAAACTTTTACTGAAATGACCGGATTTGGTTATTTAACTCGAAAAGGGTTGATATACCGTAGAACAAAACAACAAAACCAAACGCAATGAATAAATATTTGAAGACATAAAGAACTTGAAGCATAAAAACTTTTACTGAAATGACCGGATTTGGTTATTTAACTCGAAAAGGGTTGATATACCGTAGAACAAAACAACAAAACCAAACGCAATGAATAAATATTTGAAGACATAAAGAACTTGAAGCATAAAAACTTTTACTGAAATGACCGGATTTGGTTATTTAACTCGAAAAGGGTTGATATACCGTAAAACAAAACAACAAAACCAAACGCAATGAATAAATATTTGAAGACATAAAGAACTTGAAGCATAAAAACTTTTACTGAAATGACCGGATTTGGTTATTTAACTCGAAAAGGGTTGATATACCGTAGAACAAAACAACAAAACCAAACACCATAAATAAATATTTGAAGACATAAAGAACTTGAAGCATAGAAACTTTTACTGAAATGACCGGATTTGGTTATTTAACTCGAAAAGGGTTGATATACCGTAGAACAAAACAACAAAACCAAACGCAATGAATAAATATTTGAAGACATAAAGAACTTGAAGCATAAAAACTTTTACTGAAATGACCGGATTTGGTTATTTAACTCGAAAAGGGTTGATATACCGTAGAACAAAACAACAAAACCAAACACCATAAATAAATATTTGAAGACATAAAGAACTTGAAGCATAGAAACTTTTACTGAAATGACCGGATTTGGTTATTTAACTCGAAAAGGGTTGATATACCGTAGAACAAAACAACAAAACCAAACGCAATGAATAAATATTTGAAGACATAAAGAACTTGAAGCATAAAAACTTTTACTGAAATGACCGGATTTGGTTATTTAACTCGAAAAGGGTTGATATACCGTAGAACAAAACAACAAAACCAAACGCAATGAATAAATATTTGAAGACATAAAGAACTTGAAGCATAAAAACTTTTACTGAAATGACCGGATTTGGTTATTTAACTCGAAAAGGGTTGATATACCGTAGAACAAAACAACAAAACCAAACACCATAAATAAATATTTGAAGACATAAAGAACTTGAAGCATAGAAACTTTTACTGAAATGACCGGATTTGGTTATTTAACTCGAAAAGGGTTGATATACCGTAGAACAAAACAACAAAACCAAACGCAATGAATAAATATTTGAAGACATAAAGAACTTGAAGCATAAAAACTTTTACTGAAATGACCGGATTTGGTTATTTAACTCGAAAAGGGTTGATATACCGTAGAACAAAACAACAAAACCAAACACCATAAATAAATATTTGAAGACATAAAGAACTTGAAGCATAGAAACTTTTACTGAAATGACCGGATTTGGTTATTTAACTCGAAAAGGGTTGATATACCGTAGAACAAAACAACAAAACCAAACGCAATGAATAAATATTTGAAGACATAAAGAACTTGAAGCATAGAAACTTTTACTGAAATGACCGGATTTGGTTATTTAACTCGAAAAGGGTTGATATACCGTAGAACAAAACAACAAAACCAAACGCAATGAATAAATATTTGAAGACATAAAGAACTTGAAGCATAGAAACTTTTACTGAAATGACCGGATTTGGTTATTTAACTCGAAAAGGGTTGATATACCGTAGAACAAAACAACAAAACCAAACGCAATGAATAAATATTTGAAGACATAAAGAACTTGAAGCATAGGAACTTTTACTGAAATGACCGGATTTGGTTATTTAACTCGAAAAGGGTTGATATACCGTAGAACAAAACAACAAAACCAAACGCAATGAATAAATATTTGAAGACATAAAGAACTTGAAGCATAGAAACTTTTACTGAAATGACCGGATTTGGTTATTTAACTCGAAAAGGGTTGATATACCGTAGAACAAAACAACAAAACCAAACGCAATGAATAAATATTTGAAGACATAAAGAACTTGAAGCATAAAAACTTTTACTGAAATGACCGGATTTGGTTATTTAACTCGAAAAGGGTTGATATACCGTAGAACAAAACAACAAAACCAAACGCAATGAATAAATATTTGAAGACATAAAGAACTTGAAGCATAAAAACTTTTACTGAAATGACCGGATTTGGTTATTTAACTCGAAAAGGGTTGATATACCGTAGAACAAAACAACAAAACCAAACGCAATGAATAAATATTTGAAGACATAAAGAACTTGAAGCATAAAAACTTTTACTGAAATGACCGGATTTGGTTATTTAACTCGAAAAGGGTTGATATACCGTAGAACAAAACAACAAAACCAAACGCAATGAATAAATATTTGAAGACATAAAGAACTTGAAGCATAGAAACTTTTACTGAAATGACCGGATTTGGTTATTTAACTCGAAAAGGGTTGATATACCGTAGAACAAAACAACAAAACCAAACGCAATGAATAAATATTTGAAGACATAAAGAACTTGAAGCATAGAAACTTTTACTGAAATGACCGGATTTGGTTATTTAACTCGAAAAGGGTTGATATACCGTAGAACAAAACAACAAAACCAAACGCAATGAATAAATATTTGAAGACATAAAGAACTGGAAGCATAAAAACTTTTACAAAAATGGTAGGATTCGGCATTAAATAATCCGAAAAGGGTTGATATGCCGTAAAACAAAACACACAATAGACTCCGATTCAGTAGAATTGTTACCTATTTTCCTTTTGCATAGTTCTGTCAAAACACTCTTACAAAGTTTACTTTTTTCTGATAATACCAGCATTTTTCATTTTTACTAGTCATCATCATCATCATCATCATCATCATCATCATCATCAGTTTAATCTCTATTTTACATGCTGGCATGTTTTGAACAACTTTAAGAAATTGACTTCCAAACTAACCTATCTCTGGCCAGGTCTTTATTTCTTCCTCTTTCTCTCAAGTTCATTCTTATCACTTCTTCCCATGAAATAATCCGAAAAGGGTTGATATGCCGTAAAACAAAACACACAATAGACTCTGATTCAGTAGAATTGTTACCTATTTTCCTTTTGCATAGTTCTGTCAAAGCACTCTTACAAAGTTTACTTTTTTCTGATAATACCAGCATTTTTCATTTTTACTAGTCAATCATCATCATCATCATCAGTTTAATCTCTATTTTACATGCTGGCATGTTTTGAACAACTTTTAGAAATTGACTTCCAAACTAACCTATCTCTGGCCAGGTCTTTATTTCTTCCTCTTTCTCTCAAGTTCATCCTTATCACTTCTTCCCATGTTTTCCTTGCGCTGACCTTGCTACCCCAATTGTTCTACATCTACTAACCCAGGAACTCTCATCCATTCTTTCAACGTAGTCATACCATCGAAGCCATCTGTTCTGCACACATCTTCCTATACTGTCCAGATTTAATCTGGTGATACCAGATCAGGCTGCCCTGTGGCTCCCTGAGACGAAATTCACCTACATTGACGTTTTTTGTTCTTTTGTTTGTAAAACTTAATTATGTTCTACAAAACCAAAAACAAAAACAACAGCCCCTCTCCCTTTCTCCCTCCCCTTTTTTATTTTTATTTTTCCTACCCTACTCCCGGTCCTGGATATGACCTTAAACTACATCCGATGGTGAGATCCGGCTTACGGACTTTGGGGAATGTGGAGCCTCCTCTTAATTACCATTGCTCCCAGGTCCACCCTGACCCGAAGTGGTAGTACCTGTTAGGGTCCCAACTATGGGTTAAATAGAAACAGATATTAAAAGGGGAAAGAAACAAAAAAGAGAAGAAAACAAATATACTTTAACAACCAAACCAAACACCATCAATAAATATTTGAACGTGTGAGGAACTTGAAGCATAAAAACTTTCACCAGGATGACTGCATTCGGCATTGAGTGGCCTGAAAGGGGTTGATGTGCCGTAAAGCGGGACAACCAAACTAGGCACCATGAATAAATATTTGAAGATATAAACAACTTGAAGCATAAACACTTTCACTAAAATGACTGCATTCGGCATTAAATAACCTGAAAAGGGTTGATATGCCGTAAAACAAAACAACCAAACTAAACACCATGAATAAATATTTGAAGATATAAACAACTTGAAGCATAAAAACTTTCACCAAAATGACTGCATCCGGCATTAAATAACCCGAAAAGGGTTGATATGCCGTAAAACAAAACAACCAAACCAAACCAGATTTAATCTTCCTCTGAGGTCATCAGATCTGAGCCTGTCTTTAAGATGTGCATTACACATCCATCATATCATTCTCATATCGTTTCTCTCCATGCAACGTATGCCCTCAACCCTCACTGGCCAGCATTCACTTTCATACATCATCACACTGCGTACACATGCCTCATAGACTCTTCCCTTGGTCGACAGTGGTAAATGATATTGGGAAAACCATATCAAATGCAGAGTTGCAATGTATAAGGTCCGTTTCCAAGTCGAAAGGTATAAGGTCCGTTTCCAACTCCGAGAATTTCAAAATTTTTTACTCCGACTCCTAAAATTCCAACATATACAAATCCAGATCTAACTCCGACTCCTTATTTTAAAGTCTTTCTATATTCAGACTTTCTGCCGATTCTTTGGAGATTAAAAATCTGAATCCAACTCCTCACATTCTTATGCGTCCGACTCTGACTCCTTCCAAAATCTCTGACTCCACAACTCCAATCAAATGCTGTGCTAAAATCCAAATATCCACCATCCAAATATCTGCCATAAAATATTCATTTATAATTAGGGGTGGGACGTAATGGGTGAAAATGTCATTCTATTAGGGGTGGGACGTAATGGGTGAAAATTTCAGATTCATGCGAGTAGTATTTTTTTGTGTTCATTTATACATAAATAACACTAAACAATCAAACATTTTGAAAATTTTGCAAAATTAAGAAGGTGCAGGCCAAAAATAGCCGTTAGAGCTCCACGGGACTCAAAATCCATCATTTTTCGGTGAAAAAGTGGTTTCATGCGACATTGCAGGTCCTAAAACATCCTCAAAAGCTATGAATGGATATAGATGGTTAAATCTGATATAGTACTTTAATTTAGGACCATTTTCAGGCTGTGAAAGGGTTTTCATGAATGTAAAATAGCCAAAAACTAGTGGCCTGCACCTTCTGAATTTTGCAAGATGTTTGATTGTTTAGTGTTATTTATGTATAAATGAACACAAAAAAATACTACTCGCATGAATCTGAAATTTTCACCCATTACGTCCCACCCCTATTATACAGGGTGGGCCAAAATAAGGGTCCTATCTTTAAATTTGAATAACTTCCACAAAATAAAAATTAAACTCACCAAACTTTATGTGTGTGTAGACTGACCCTTCCGAGATTTTTTGAAATAAACAAAACAAATTTTAGCCGAAAAACACTTCTTAAAACTTACAAAAACTAAAGTATTGTTTTTTACACTGTTTTGAGTTTTTTAAGCAAAAATAATGTTTTCTAAATGAGGGTACGTTCCTTAGGGCTAATACGGCTCATGCTTGCTTCGGAAGGGGTCCTTTACTTATTCTAAAAAAAAAAAAAAAAAAAAAAAAAAAAAATCAATAAATAAAAAAGTTATGAATTTTTAAAAATAGGACCCTTATTTTTGCCCACCCTGTAATATCAATACTTTTGAAATTATTAGATAATCCTGACACTTATCATAGACCAAGCCAAGTTGGTTAGAATTTGGAACTTTTATCTTTTCAAGTGATGCTGAGGATGTGATCGGGACAGTACATGTGGGATGTGTTCAGCTTCTTCTCCTGCTTCTAATAAGTGACAAAAGGAATGTTATCTTTTGGTATAACGCCCCCTCCCCAAAGGGTTGATATGCCACAACGATAGCTGAACCAAATTAGTGAGCAAAGTTTCTCGGAATATCGTCTCCCTGCTCTCTCTTGTTCTCTCGTCTTTTGCTATGTTGACGCGCGTCTCTTTGAATGACCATCGTCTCGTTTCTCTGATTTTTTCTTTCTTTCTTTTAGGAAAATGTCAAAGTTAGGCAGAACAAAAAAATCTGGTCTTCCGATTTGACAGGAGGGAAAAAATGAACGCAGTGGGAGGTAGGAAAACTTTGTCAGCCCCACCCCCCCAAAAAAAAACATTGTTTTATTTTCATTTTGGTACTAATGCAGTATAGTACCCAGGGTCAATAGACTATTTTCGTAGAATGTATTATGGAATATTCGATCACCAAAAAACTTTACTGAAATTTATGAAACTCCGAGAGAGGAGTGGGGGGGGGGGGATGGGTGTTTCTAGTTGATATGTAAAGCGGACAATTTCTATTGTTGCGTCTGCAAGCTTGTACCTTTTTGCCGCCATTGGTATTCATAGTTTCATAAATTTTTTTGGTGATCGAATATTCCATAATACGTTCTACGAAAATAGTCTATTGACCCTGGATCATGGCCATCCCTACTACAGGCCAGGCAATCGTGCAACTGGGGTCTTTTACTGGGGGCCATGTGAATTTTCTTAAATATTCGATATAGAAGTTGCAAACAAAGGTAAAATTCCTCAGTGAGATTAGTTTGATGTTTTTATGTGTTTTACATACCAAATAATAACTACAATGAGCTAATTGATAAATTTTACAATTGACAAATTCCTATAAATGAAGAGACAGGTAATTTTGAATAAACAAAGGAAAATGCATATTTCAATGAAGAATTTTTATTTCAATGTTGGATTTTTTTTAGAGATTTTGTACTTATGTCAAAAGATCATTACTTGTATATTGTGGTTAAAAAGAAAAAAAGAATCCGCACCAGTTGATGATATAGTTTGCAACTTCTATATCGAATATTTAAGAAAATTCACATGGCCCCCAGTAAAAGACCCCAGTTGCACGATTGCCTGGCCTGTAGTAGGGATGGCCATGATCCAGGGTCAATAGACTATTTTCGTAGAACGTATTATGGAATATTCGATCACCAAAAAACTTTACTGAAATTTATGAAACTCCGAGAGAGGAGTGGGGGGGGGGAATGAGTGTTTCTAGTTGATATGTAAAGCGGACAATTTCTATTGTTGCGTCTGCAAGCTTGTACCTTTTTGCCGCCATTGGTATTCTGTGCCAGTGCTGTCCACGTTGCACGCCATTGCCTTTGTGAAAAGGTCATCCTATTTGTAGAATTGTAGAACACCTATAATATTTTGAAAACATAGAGTACTGCTGCCACATCTGGAGAGGTGCCGCTTAGAGCACCTTTTCGTGCCTTGGCACAGTACAAAATGGACTTGGCAATCTAGTGGGGGATGATCTGTTCTGCTCTCTACAGTCACTTTCTCATAAATGGTCTTTCTCTATCGATATTTCCATGGAAGATGCTCGACTGAGCTCCAATCTCTAGTTCCCTCCTTGTAAAACATTCACAGCAAGACCTCATCTAGCTACCGCAACGGCAAAGAACTTTCCTTTCTTCCCCCGTGTGCCTTACACGAAACGGAACTTCCGTGAACAATTTCTTTCCAAGAATTTCCCATCAGTGGAACACATTACCATGGGACTGATTTCCTGCAGACTACAACATCGAATAACCGGTAATACCATTTTTTGTGGTATTCAATCAGCGTCGGGCATTCTGCATTCCACTGAAAGTGGAAGTTTATGGGTAATACAAATTCACACGAGGTCCCCAGTCAGCATGCATATCCTGGTTAGGGGAAATGACATACAGTGCCTAGTATTTCCGAATGGTCACCCATCCGGTACCGACAAGGCTCAACGTTGCTTAACTTCGGTGATCTAAAGGGAACCGTTGTGTCAACGTGATTATGCCATATGCAACATAGTCAGTCGTCTTTGAATCCAACATCAACAAATTTTTGTAAGTAATCAAATTTTGTTCATCCATTCATCATTTTCAATCCTCTCATAATGTTCTTCACCATTTAACTTACAATCTATCCATCTCATTCAACCCTTTATCCTCGAGTGGCTTTTGGCCTTGATAAGTGGTGCTAATGGTTAAACAAGAATAGGATATTCTTCAGATACATTCATCTTTCATATAAAGTGTGTGTCTAGCAGCTAAAACTCAGAAACTACCAATGATACACTCATGATCCTTACATCATTGGATTCTGTATGACCCCAAACTCGTAGTGGCTACCAGGGATCAAAGTAAATTTGTATTTCCGTCTGTGTGTGTCTAGCTAAAACTCAGAAACTACCGATGATACACTCATGATCCCCACATCATTGGATTCTGTATGACCTCAAACTATTAATATACATTCTGCATAGAGTTACTAAGAAGTACTAATTGTAATGAATCGTCCTGGAACAGGTGGCACTTAAACTTTAATATGCAGGTTAACAAAATCCAATACTTGTCATAAATCGTTCTCATATGTAGTCAAATGTTTGTTCATCCAATCCTCTCATACTATTCATCATCATTCACCTGACAATCTATCCATCTCATTAACCCTTATCCTCGAGTGGCTTTTAACCTTAATAACTGATTAATAACTTGATAAATAAATTATTAAAAAAAAAAAAAAAAAAAATGGCTATCACACTGAAATTCCTGATGGTCAGTCTATGCGTATAGTTTTTTTTTTCATCATCTGCAAGTTTTGCTAATTTTCATAAAGCGTTTTTGTGATATTTAAGTTTCCATAATGTGTTCTATACATGGCCATCCCTACTACAGGCCAGGCAATCGTGCAACTGGGGTCTTTTACTGGGGGCCATGTGAATTTTCTTAAATCATCAACTGGTGCAGATCCTTTTTTTCTTTTTAACCACAATATACAAGTAATGATCTTTTGACATAAGTACAAATTCTCTAAAAAAATCCAACATTGAAATAAAAATTCTTCATTGAAATATGCATTTGCCTTTGTTTATTCAAAATTACCTGTCTCTTCATTTATAGGAATTTGTCAATAATTGTCAAATTTATCAATTAGCGCATTGTGGTTCTTATTATTTGGTATGTACAACACATAAAAAACATTAAACTAATCTCACAGAGGAATTTTACCTTTGTTTGCAACTTCTATATCGAATATTTAAGAAAATTCACATGGCCCCCAGTAAAAGACCCCAGTTGCACGATTGCCTGGCCTGTAGTAGGGATGGCCATGGTTCTATATGAATAGTTGATTGGCCTTGTGTCCTACACTGTATTTGTATCGATTGTTATTTATTTATTTTTGAAATTTCACTGGTTGTTTATTAAGTTAGCAATATTTTTTTTGACGGACGTATAAGCCCCCCCCCCCCTCCCCCTCCCCCTCCCCCCCGATTCACCCATTTTGCATTTTTGACTGAATCCTTTTACATAATTCTTGAATATTATCCAAACTTTTCAGATAAATAAATAATAATAAAACCATAATAAGGAGTAGAAAGTAGACCGTGGGATATTCTTCAGATACATTCATCTATAAAGTGTGTGTCTAGCTAAAACTCAGAAACTACCAATGATACACTCATGATCCTTACATCATTGGATTCTGTATGACCCCAAACTCGTAGTGGCTACCAGGGATCAAAGTAAATTTGTATTTCCGTCTGTGTGTGTCTAGCTAAAACTCAGAAACTACCGATGATACTCATGATCCCCACATCATTGGATTCTATATGACCTCAAACTATTAATATACATTCTGTGTAGAGTTACTAAGAAGTACTAATTATAATGAATCGTCTTGGAACAGGTGGCACTTAACTTTAATATGCCGGTTTACACAATCGAATACTTGTCATAAATCGTTCTCATAAGTAGTCAAATGTTTGTTCATCCATTCGTTATTTTCAATCCTCTCAATATATTCATCGTCATTCAACTGACAATCTATCCATCTCATTAACCCTTATCCTCGAGTGGCTTTTAACCGTAACTGATTAATAACTTGATAAATAAATTATTTAAAAAAAAAAAAAAAAATGGCTATCACACTGAAATTCCTGATGGTCAGTCTATGCGTATAGTTTTTTTTTTCATCATCTGCAAGTTTTGCTAATTTTCATAAAGCGTTTTTGTGATATTTAAGTTTCCATAATGTGTTCTATATGAATAGTCGATTGGCCTTGCGTCGCTGTATTTGTATCGATTGTTATTTATTTATTTATTTTTTAAAAATTTCACCGTTTTTTTTATCAAGCTAGCAATATTTTTTTTGACGGACGTATAAGCCCCCCCCCCCCCATTCACCCATTTTACATTTTTTACTGAATACTTTTACTTAATTCTTGAATATTATCCAAACTTTTCAGATAAATAAATAATAATAAAAACATAATAAGGAGAGTAGAAAGTAGACCTTGGGTTTACTTTTGGTGTGGTTGGGGATTGCGCAACCCTTGCTTCGCAATTACACGTGCAGGAGGCATCCATTGTCACTCAAGGCTGAACAGAGGCCATGCAATCCTCACATTCCATTAGCGATGTTTCTGACAAAGGGGGAAGAATTTCTGTTTCCTGGGTTGGAATCTATTCATCTAACACTTATTGTTGGCTAGTTTTTTTTTAACTTGAAGTAGTATGTTTTTCTTTTTTAGCTCCTTATATCAAGTGGCTTCATGCCTTGTCTGGAGCGATTTCCATAATAAAAAAAAGAAAAGAAGATTCTTAAGATGCATGTTTAAGCAATGTTTGACTCTGACTCCTAGGATTCCAAAATATCCGACTCCGACTCCTAGGATTCCAAAATATCCGACTCCGACTCCTAGGATTCCAAAATATCTGACTCCGACTCCTAGGATTCCAAAATATCTGACTCCGACTCCTAGGATTCCAAAATATCTGACTCCGACTCCTAGGATTCCAAAATATCTGACTCCGACTCCTAGGATTCCAAAATATCTGACTCCGACTCCTAGGATTCCAAAATATCTGACTCCGACTCCTAGGATTCCAAAATATCTGACTCCGACTCCTAGGATTCCAAAATATCTGACTCCGACTCCTAGGATTCCAAAATATCTGACTCCGACTTATTTTAAAGTCTTCTAATATTCAGTAATAATCGGAATCAATTTAAAAAATCTGACTCCGATTCCTAGCATTCTTATGAGTCCGACTTTGACTCCTTCCCAAACCTCCGACTCCACAACCCTGGTTTGAAGTATAACGGATTGATGGAAAGAACATCTTATAGATATGCGTGAATGCATCTAAGATGCCACTTCTAACTTTAAAGTGACCAACACCTACAGACAGAGCCTCTTATAGCCACATTTGGACACACGTAAAAAAGTTTGCATAAATATATTTTAGCAGGTAGCGAGGGTGGATTAAGTTTCTTTAAGGGAATCATGTAAAAAGGGTGAAAGGTATCCCTACTATTTTTCAACCGATCTTTCGCCTCAAAATTAGACTAAAAAAACGAACAAAAAAATCCTGCACCGTTTGAAGAATTTTTTTTTAGATAGAAGTGTGCGTGTCATTTTGCTTAAATAGCAAAATAAACCCATCTTTAAAAAAATTAAACCTTGAAGATGTTTAAAAAAAAATAAAAATATTTTTCAATAATACGACTTTATAATAGGAATCTGAAGATTTTTTTTTATCCGAAAAACATTAAGAACGTCGGTATGTGTTATCGTGTATGTCAGCCTTTGTATTTAAGTTAAAAAAAAATTTGTTTTTGTTTTTCTTGTTCCCTTTTCTTTTTTTATTTTCTCTGTTGCCCGGGATGCAGTGAAGTGATTTAATTTCTATGTTTGCACATTTTTTAAAAAACTTATGCAGAAAAAGAAATAAAATTGTAGTTGTAAGGAAGACAACTCTTTTTATATTGTTCAATTAAAGATATGAATTATTCCCCTTGCTGATGCTGATTTTTTTTCTTCTCTTGATTGAAAAATGATTCCAGGTGAAACTACATCATTTTTAAAAAAAAGCTGTAGCAAAGTGTGTTATTAAAATGCAATAACATGCTACAACAATAACAAATGAAAATTGGCTTGTCACAGTCGAAGTTTGATATGTCAGATTAAATGCTATTCAGGTCCAACTTTTAAAAACCTCACAAGATAACGATATGTTAGATGTTCTTACTTCCGTCAGAGGAAAGATTAGGGTAGATATTTCTCCACTCAGGCTTTATATAGTCCAATGTTATGCCCCCCCCCCCCCCCCCAACTACACACACACTCCTTCCTGCCACATGAACTCTGGTATGTCTGTCATGTATAGGCTAACCCTTGACCCTTAAAAAAATATGTTAAGTTTCAATGAATAAAATAACACCACCTCGTATGCAGAAAGGGGTTTCCTCCCAAGAAAAAATAGACCCACCTACGTTTCAATATATGAGCCATCAAAACAAATGTATTCTTAACTTTCTAAGCACAGAATTTTTTTTTTTTTTTGTAGGAAAATTATTTTTTTACACCTATTTTTAAAATGACTGTAAGCTAACCTTTCATTGTATGCCCAAAACAATGTATATTACATTTGTAGCATATAAGTAGGACTATAAAAAAATCAAGTAAGATTTTACCAATTTGCATATCGTAATGGCCGCCATCTTGAATTTACTAGTTTGACCATCCGCTCATGGAAAATTGTCATTTTCTCATGCACATATTAGTCAATTGCTAAATTTGTTGTGTATAGTTTTGCTGTTGCAAATAAAACCAGTTTTCCATGTATCGTCTGCTATTAGTGGTGGTAGACTTATCACAATTTTGCGACAGCCGCGCTAAGAGGGTTAAGTTCCGTAAAAATACAAATAAACATCAAACAGTTGTGTTCCTTGGTCTTTTGGCTAGGATCAAAGTGTAGTACCACACTTAGTCTATTCTGTCCTCGATCATTGAAGGAGAAATCTTTCTAGATTAAGGCAATTTAAATTTTTGGCCCAATCCAGAGTGCCCCTTTTTTGGGGAGCCGGATTTTCCCCGCATAAAAAACAACCTTGTGTCTAACTTTGCCCTCGTGGGGAGGCAAGTAAACAGGAACATCAAAAAATTGTTGATATTAAACGTGTAATGCAAGTAATTTTTTTATGCCGTTTTTTATTTGGTCCCATGTGGCACTTTCTGCTATTTATTTTAAGAAAGTCCACATGTGAGTTTAAATTTAACAGCATCGACTTCTGCCAATTTTTTTTTTTTTTTTTTTAATGGAAATCGCTCCAGACAAGGCATAAAGCCACTTAATGTAAGAAGCTAAAAAAAAAAATACTACTTCAAGGTCAAAAATTAGCCAACAATAAGTGCTAGATAGATTCCAACCTAGACAACAGCAATTCTTCCCCCTTTGTCAGAAACATCGCTCATGGAATGTGACGACTAAAGGACAAAGATAAGTGAGAGTTATGAGGATGCTGAAAGTAAACCAGAAGTTCACTCTCTACTCTTCATGCATCGGACAAGACGTGCCGGAGGTTGATTGTTGAGTTGGGGCCCTGGTAGATCCGCCTTTGTGCACCCTCAACGGTTCTTGTGGAAAGCGTTTGGAGATTTAAATATCAACTAAGAAATATGTCTAATTGTTTATCGTCCGGAAAATATGGCTGATAAGGGTGGTCGATCAGCGGAAGCGAGACGTTTTTAACAATTTTTTTAATTTTTTTTTTTTTTAAAGATTCACCATTTATCAAAGGCTAAAGGCCACTCGAGGATAAGGGTTAATGAGTCTCAGGTGGATGGTGAGACAACACTGTGATGATTGGTAACGATGGTGGAAGTTTAGCAGAATTTGATTATTTAAGAGGACGGTTTAACAAGAATTTGTTCACATTGGACTTGAAAACGACAATGTTGTAGTCAGTTATGAAGCAGCCCCGCAGTATTGAGTTCCACAGACGGGTAGTTGTAGGAAAGAAATTTTGCATATGGAAGTTTCGTTTAGTTTTAGGCACAGAGAGGGAGAACCAGAAATTATTGACAGTGGTTGTAGCTAGACGAGTTTTTGTTGGGAATGTTTTAGATTGGAGCTCAGTCGAGCACCTGCCATGAAAATAACGATAGTGCATCTGTCGGTTCCTGCATTGTTGGCAGACCGACGGTGTCCTAACTGCTGCTATGCTCTGCTGACACCAACCTAAAATCTCTGTTGTCCAGATTGTTCAATGATCTCTTTGATGGTTCGGAAATGCAGTCCGTTGATTAGAGGGGGAATTAATTTGTGACATAATCCTCCCGACCTCGCTCTGTCTGGATGACGCAAACGTATCGGTGGGCAGCTGAGGACATGGATGACGACCATCAAAGAGGACTTGACTGAACTCTCAGACCAACAGGTGATCGGTCTTCGATGGTGGGATCATGATTGGTTAACCATTCGTCTGCCAAGGAAGAAGCCAGCTCAACCCAACCAGGGTGAACACCTTTACAGCAGCAAAAACAACAAAAATTTTTCCATAAAGATGGAGGATCATGTTCTTTTCATCTACCAAAATTTGAAATGTGAGAATTTAGCGAAATGTGAGAATTTAGCGAAATGTGTAAATTTTGTTAAATGAGAATATTTTTTGAAATGGGAGAGAATGTTATACTTAATAAAAAAAAAAATAGATGCATAAGGATTTAGCTTTCATGGGTGAGACTTAGAGGCTGTGCATATAAAATGATATATGTTATTGTGGGGGGCAATATAATATGAGGAAACCCGCTCCCAGTATTTATCTATTTTTTTTTCACTTGTATATTTAGCAAGCAGAGCCCCCCCCCCCGCCCCCCCGGGGGAGGGGCGTACTCTACATCAGTGCTCTTCAAACTTTTTTTGTCGCGACCCCTTTTTGGAAAAAATTTTTTTTCGTGACCCACCAAAATTTTTTATAAATAAAAAATAAGTTTGAATATTATTTAAAAAAATTCCATAGTTATAATTTTGGCGACCCCCTTTCTATGGTTACGCGACTCCCCTGGGGGTCGCGACCCCCACTTTGAAGACCTCTGCTCTACATTAATCATCTTGCTATTCGTTTTTTGAAAGTCATCCCTTTCAATTTTATTCATGTTTTTTTAGTTTTAACCAAAACAAAAATATGGTAGATATTTTTAACCTGCTGTCTATGCTGTATATCCCCCAGTGTTTTTTTTTTTTTTTTTTTGACACATATTTGAGTGAATAGTACAGCCGACTTATGTCTACAATTTTTTTTTTTTTTTTACATATATATTTGGGTGAATAGTACAGCCGACTTATGTCTACAATTTTTTTTTTTTTTTTACATATATATTTGGGTGAATAGTACAGCCGACTTATGTCTACAATTTTTTATTTTATTTTACATATATATTTGGGTGAATAGTACAGCCGACTTATGTCTGCAATTTTTTTTTTTTTTTACATATATATTTGGGTGAATAGTACAGCCGACTTATGTCTACAATTTTTTTTTTTTTTTTACATATATATTTGGGTGAATAGTACAGCCGACTTATGTCTGCAATTTTTTTTTTTTTTTTTTTCACATATATATTTGGGTGAATAGTACAGCCGACTTATGTCTACAATTTTTTTTTTTTTTTACATATATATTTGGGTCTACAATTTTTTTTTTTTTTTTGAACTGTTTGAGTTACCTGATTAGTGTTCGGATTTTAGGCCAGAACTGGCTGATGAACTTGTCATACTGGTTGGGTACCCTGCTATTTCGGTTCCTTCTGGAACCATCTTGAGGGGGTTTGGTATTAAGTAAAAAAAAACATAGGCTCTTCAATGTTTTAATGATGGTTTTGGTGGGAACTGTTAATATTAATTGTAGTATTAATACTAATAGGAATTTTAGTACATTTTCACTGTTATTTAAATTAATTGCTGGCATTTTAGTTTTTTTTATATGTAGGTTGCTTCTAATATATGTAGTTCATCAGCCAGTTTCAGCTTGAAATTCGAACCATCATTAGACAATTGGAAAGGATCAAAGCCAAACATTTGTATGTCAATATCGTCTCTGCAACACTACAAAATCATCAGAAAAATCCACAAAGAATAAAAAGTTCTTGGATTGAGATGTTTTGCAAAAACCTACACTATACAGTGGGTCATCTTTTGGCGAAAAACAAATAAAAAAAAAAGAAAAAGAAAAAGAAAAGAGCAAATTCACACGGGGGGGGGGGGGGGGCTCACTAGTTCGCCATTTTTGCTTTGTGAATCAATCTGAACTACATACATTTTATTTATATTGTTATATATATATATATATATATATATATATATATATATATATATAAAGTGGTGTACTAAAAGCGAACTTTTAGGAAAGGTAAAACCTATTGTGAAGAGTATACAGCTCAATATCCAGAATAGAGCAGGTAGATATGAAGAAGAATGGAAAGGAATTAGAGAAGCAAAAGCCAAATCAAAATTCAATTCAATTGCTCAGAGCAAGGTATATTCCGCAAAAAGGCAATTATATATATATATATATATATATATATATATATATATATATATATATATATATATATATATAGGTAATTATAACAATATAAATAAAATTTATATAGTTCAGATTAATTTACGAAGCGATCGAATTGTAATTACAAAAGAACAAGCTCAATATTTAGTATATTATTATTATATCATTTTATAATAATTTATACCCAAAGCAAGACATTGGATTTACAATTGTTTTTAAAAAATTATATATTAATAGTCCCGAGAGCATATTTAAAGGACAAATGAATTAAAAATTAATTTACTCGGTTATCTCCCCTTTTCAAAACTCTTCACTTGGTAAGGACGCAGTAACAAACATATATATATATTAACAAAACAAACAACGTTATATAAAAAAAATAATAAATAAATAAATAAATAAATAAAAATAAATTACTCAGTATAATTACTAACAAAATAAACAGCAACGGTTAAAATAGCAAATAATAATTTATAAAAAATAAATAAGAAACTTCTCCGGACCTACTACTAAAAACAAACCAACATTTCCGGCCCCGGCTTTTGGCAAAAAAAAAAAAACAAAAAAAAAACACACTCCAACGAGTGGTAGTATTTATTTTATTCTGAGGATGAGGGATACCCTCGAAAATTAAATGAAAAGGACACACTCCAACCCAACACCACGGTCACGATACACTGGTAAATAAAAAAAAAGTAAATAAATAAAAAAAATTTTTTTGAAAATTATTGACTTTTCAATATTGTCACTTTGTTTTGTTTTTACGATTCCAAGTGTCGTATGTGTCACTCTAACAACGCATTGTTATCGCCTTCAAAAAAATAATATTCTTACTCTATACACAATGCTCCAAGCGAACTACAACATTCTTCTCATATATATATATATATATATATATATATATATTTCATTTAAAAAATGTTTTTTTTTTTTTTAATTACCTCCTGAAGTTTATTTTTTATTTTTGTCAAACATTCTCTTGAGACTATTACCAAATCTTCGTTTTAAGTGAATTATTAACAGGTTTCCAAATTGACTGCTTATTCGGACCTTGCTCTCCCCTGTTGACGAATTTGAATTTTCTCTGTTTACATTTTTGTTCCATATTTCTGCTAAGAATTTTTTTGTTATGGTAAACTATCTGGATTTTTTTTTTGATTTTTTTTTTTTACTATAGATTTTTTTAAAAACAATTGTAAATCCAATGTCTTGCTTTGGGTATAAGTTATTATAAAATGATATAATAAATCTTAAATATATTTTGTAGTAACAAAACCTTGCTAAAGAGATTTCAAAGCTTTATTCAAAATAAAATTACAAGTTAGTTTGACTCACTGGTTTGTAGTGACACCATTCCCACGGGGTAGGCTTCCTGTTATGGCTAATCATGCTAAAAGAAAAACAAAATAGTCTCTTACACGCACGCATGTATATATATATATATATATATATATATATTTAGATTTTTCACTTAGAAGATAGTTTATTCAGTAAAGACCGGAATCAGTCCAATAAAAATAAGCTCGATGATACTCGATTACAGAGTACAGAGCATTTATGTGTTTTTTTTAAGGTTTACCAAAACATTTCGTTCAAGAAATCATTCATCAGAACAAAAGACTTTCCTTTCATAGTTTTTTTTTTTTTTTTTCCCTACACGTGTTTCTCTACTCAAGCAGGTTCTTGCTTGGCAGTTCATCAGGGGAATTATATACCTGGAATAAGGACCCCAACAACTGACAATACTCGATGTGGTGTTGCCTTAATAATTGAGGCCATTTAAGAAGAAAAAGGAAAAAAAAACATCTTAAGAAAGTAGAGAAACATGTGTAGGGAAAAATTCTTTAACTTTGAAAAATCTGAAAAATAAATAAACTATGAAAGGAAAAAGTCTTTTGTTGTGATGGATGATTTCTTGAACGAAATGTTTTGGTAAACCTTAAAAAAAACACAGACAAACACACACACACACACACACACACACACATACATACATATCTCTCTCTCTCTCTCTATATATATATATATATATATATTTCTTTTGTAATATAGTAGGAAAAATCTCAGCAGAGTGCTCGATTAATTGAGAATCAAAATTAAGAGTAATATTTATTTAGTTTTTGGTACAGAAAAATTAGTACAACATTAGTACCGTCGGTTTCAAGCTCAGGAAGTCGGTAACCACCCGGCTCTCTTCAGCTTATGTTGTCACCTGTTTCAGAAATGTGAAGTCAAGTATTACTCTCGTTTGGATGCGTTATTTGCTCTAGATTGTTATGTGTATTTGTTTAAAATTAGCGTTAGGGAAGTTTGAAAAAAAAAGGGGAGGGTGAAATGTAACAGTTGAGATTTAAAAAATGGAGAAAAAAAATTTAAATATAAAACAAATGGAAAAATATAAAAAAAAGAAATTTCTATACAAATCCCGTGAGTCAATGTTTATAAGGAGCATGTATTTGTCCGTTTTCCGAAACAGGTGACAACATAAGCTGAAGAGAGCCGGATGGTTAAGTCCTTCTGAGCTTGAAACTGACGGTACTAATGTTGTACTAATTTTTCTGTACCAAAAAATAAATATTTATATATATATATTATTTATATAATATATATTATTTATATGCTATATATATATATACATATATATATATATACTCGTTGACTTACCTGTCATTGATTGGGTGTCAAATATGTAGACTATAATTCTTATTTCTTTTTTTCATTAACATAGGGATGGGGCATTCTTCCAAATGCCAGACAATCATCTGCTATTTAGAGGCTCTAACCGAGAACTCTTTTAAGGAATTTGGGTGCTCCCTTGAGTGCAATTATTTTGATCTTTTGAACTTGGTTTTCCGGGAATATTTTCCAGGTACTTTTTAAAATTCTTCTTCGTGCGACCATTACCTCCTGTTATGATTAGGATGATGTTGATGCATTTTAGGTTCCAGTTTCTCTTCGTATCATACACGAGTCATGGGTACTTTGTCACCTTCTCCCTTTTCTGCTGTTAAGGCGACTGTCGTTAGGGACACTCACCTCAACCAAAGTTGCCACTCTTTCGGCTTTATTTAAATCATAATGTGTGTTTATGTGTTTGTATAAAAATGATGTACCCGGTGTTGCCTTTGTATCAGATGGCAATGTGATTTTTTTTTGGGGGGGGGGGGGGGGATATTATCCTCCCTCCTTAAAACAATGAATTAAAATAAAATAAATTAAAATTTTTTTAAATAAATTAAAAAAAATTTAAATGAATTTTACAAAATTAAATTAAAATAAATTTTAGAAAAAAATAAATTAAAATAAAGTTGAGGAAAAATTAAATTAGAATAAATTTTAGAAAAAATTAAATTAGAATAAGTTTTACAAAAAATTAAATTAAAATAAATTAAAATTTTTAAAAATAAATTAAAAAAAAATTAAATGAATTAAAAAAAAAAATAAATTAAATTAAAATAAATTTTACAAAAAATTAAATTAAAATAAATTTTACAAAAAGATTTTTATAAATTTAAATTAAAATTTTTTTTTTTTTAATTAAAAACACAAACAAAAAAAACTCTACTGTGCCATTTGAACTCAAAACTTTTGGGTTGTTAACAAAAATGTTAACTACTACAAATAAGCAAGATAAAAAGACAAACTTTTTAAGTAGTATATCACACACACACACACACACACATATATATATAATCATGTAATCGTATACAGTGATTATTTACAATAGGTATTGTTCTTCAGCATTAAATAACTTGGCCAATGAGAATGGGGGGGGACGTTAGGTAATTGGAAACTTTCAATCACCACTACTTGCGTCGCATCCTCCGTGTCCAATGACAGCAGTTCCTCTCGAACAACACAGTATGTTTCGGCTGCAAAATTAACTCCCTCAGATAAGTCATCCTCATGAGACATCTACGCTGGCTGGGACCTACCCGTTAACCAGGAGAGTTGATCTACGAAGCAATTGCTCCGGCTCGCCTACAGGGCTGGAAAAAGCGACGTGGTGGACAAAGAAAAATCTGGCTGATGACCGTTAAAGCTGACCTCAGTATCGATGGATTTTGTCGCTGTTGGAACAGCGAGTGGCTAGAGATCACCGAATCGTTGGCGTCAAATCGTCAGGCTTGATCGGCATTCATGAGGGATTCAGTGGTGAGACGGGATGGAGCCGATTTAACCCACTCCGGGTGAATGCTGTTTCAATTATAATTATGAAAGTAGGGGTGGGACGTAATGGGTGAAAATTTCAGATTCATGCGAGTCGTATTTTTTTGTGTTCATTTATATATAAATAACACTAAACAATCAAACATTTTGAAAATTTTGCAAAATTCAGACGGTGCAGGCCAATAGTTTTTGACTATTTTACATTCATGAAAACGCTTTCACAGCCTGAAAATGGTCCTAAATTAAAGTACTATATCAGATTTAACCATCTATATCCATTCATAGCTTTTGAGGATGTTTTAGGACCTGCAATGTCGCATGAAACCACTTTTTCACCGAAAAATGATGGATTTTGAGTCCCGTGGAGCCCTAACGGCTATTTTTTGGCATGCACCTTCTGAATTTTGTAAAATTTTCAAAATGTTTGATTGTTTAGTGTTATTTATGTATAACTGAACACAAAAAAATACTACTCGCATGAACCTGAAATTTTCACCCATTACGTCCCATCCCTAACCAAAGAAAGATAACAATCCAGAGTGCCCCTTTTTGGGGAGCTGGAGTTTCCGCCCACATTAAACACTGACCTTGTGTCTAACGTTGCCCTCATGGGTAGGCAAGTAAATAGGAAGAATCAGTTCTAAGTGAAAGGTTTTTTGGGGTTTAAAGTTCGATACTCACTAGGTCCACCCTCCCAGGCTTTGCCTCCCCTCTTTGGGGAGGAGTAAGTTTATTGCTTACTGTCTGAGGCACCCCTACCGGGGAATGCCGACAGGGCTGCCCAGGCAATTTTTAAATGGCCAGAGTGCTCACCTCTCGAGCGCTGGCTTTTCAAACCCCACTTTCTCGACCCGATCTTGGGTCACATCTTACTTGTGGGAGTAAGATAAAACTGGCCTTGTGCCTAACTCCTGGGGAGGAGTAAATAAAACTCACTACAAATGATACTAATTAGAGATAAAATAAAAATTACTTACGTTTTGGCTGAGGGAACGAGAACAATCTGCCCACGTGGATTAAATAAAGGCTTCAGTTTGAAATTCCGTATAGGTTCTCGAGTTTAACACTAAGATACAACCTCCGACCTTCTTTAGGTGCATCTTGTTGAACTTGGGAATCTGTACGGAATTTCGAACTGAACCCTTTTTTTAATCCACGTGGGTAGATTGTTTCTCGTTCCGTCAGCCATGACGTAAGTAATTTTTTTATTTAATCCAAGATGAGAACAGTAGTCCAAATAATACAAATTATCAATCCTCATCTCAAAAATTCCAAAACATAATAGGGTAAATTTAGGTTAACAGAAATGCAATAATTATGGTCCTGCTAGATAGGGGCTTTAAACCCCCTCAAGAAAAGCCAGTAACGACTCATAATTTAGGAAAATGGATCCATATAGACTGTTATATTTCTTATTACGTCCTCAAGTTCATCATTGTTAATCTGTGCTCGACCAAGGTGAAAATACGCATCACTTGTTTTTGTTGTTTGTTTTGTCTTGTGCGGGAGAAAAAAGACAATTTAAGTCTTGTACGTTTTTTTTTTTCTACTTGCACATGTGCCCCACGTTTAATCATCTGACCTTTCCGATGTCTGTTTGTGTACTTTGCCACCCACATGTCTACTATATCCCGAGTGCTGGGCCCCTACCCAGTCTTCACTTGTCCGTCTTCAGCGTAATGAAAAGGCAATGATCAGATGGATGTTCAATGTTCGGTCGGATCAGCCGCGGCATATCGGCTCTGATACTCTGTTAGCGAGGCTTGATAAACTCTGACAGTTTGTCAGCAATGTTGGTTTGGCTGCTTTGAGAGGAGCGACTTTAGATTAAGAAAATGCAGAGACCTTCAGGATCCATACATCCTGTTCGTAGCGCCATATAGAATTTGGTACTTAAAGCTGAACTGTGTGACCAGTTGAGTAACAAAATAAATAAAAGAACTGAAGGAACACTTAAAAGCCAGTTTATATGTAAGCTGAAATGTTTCACTATGCCAAGATAGGCAAGTCCATTATGTGAGCTCTGATTGGCTGCCTATCCACGAGTAGATAATTAATTATATAAATATTGTTTCATTCAAACAATATTTGTATATGGAATATTGAAGCCTGTTATGCTTATAAGTGACTATTTGATTCTATAATATGGAAGCCAGAGGAAAGTTGGACGGCCCAAGAAAACTTGGATGCACACCGTCAACAAGGATCTTAGACGGTGGAAGCTGACCGCCAAGCTTGGAGACTGAGAAAGCAGGTTGTCGGAAAACGCCTGACCCTCGACTAAAAGGAAATAAGATGATAAAATGAATGAGGATGATGATCAGCATCTCGTCGTTTTATTTTTCAGTTTTGCACTTGCACGGCACAAGGCTACCAGCCTCGAGCGCTATCCTGAGTGCATGCATTTCATATCATAACCGGGTTCAGTGTTGCTCAATTGTAATGAGAACCAGTGTTTTAACGTGATTTATCATATGCTAGTAAAAATAGATTCAAATTGAACAAGATGGTCCGGGTTTGGTGACTGGCGTGATTTTGTGGCTGGCGTTCTTGCAGGAGGGACCACTTGAAGGTTGCCAACATCCCTAAGTGAAAGTGGTACTATGGAACCGACTGGATTCGAACTTGGTACACCCAGGTTGTCAGTTGTGTGTGTTGTTATCCATTTACCCCCCCCCCCCCATGGTAAGCTTTACACTGGTAAGTTGGGGGGGGAGGAGATCCAGGAAGATAATGGTAAAAGACTATTCTTAAAGGATAACTTAAGTGTTCACACACACACACACACACACACACACACACACACACACACACATACAAAAAGGGAGAGAGAGGGCGAGAGAAAGAGGGGTGGGGAAGAAAGACGGACACACACAAAGAAACCTGTGTAGTCCGAAAGAGGAAAAAAACTTTTCTAAAGAAACTTGAAACAAAGCTAGTTGTTTTTGTTGTTTTTTTTTTCTTGGTAATAATAAACTAGGTCATTAGTCACTTAGTAGGTCACTTAGTAGCTTGGTAACTTCCATCAGTTATATACGGGGGGGGGGGGGCAGAGTAGTAGTAGTAGTAGTAGTGCAGCAATGATGACTCTTAATCGGTTCATTATGTCATTGTAATTGATCGATTTCATTGATACTGAATCTGCAGGGTGTGAAAATGTGGCTCCGATGAATCAACACCCCCTCCCCTACTGCCAGAAATCTGATGCTACCAGGTCAGGCTGTCTGAAGATACTGGTTTCCTGACTTAAAATGCACCAAACATTGATGTTACTGTTTTTTACCCTTTCCCTTTGCAAAACTCAATCATGTTCTACAAAGCTAAAAACAAAAACATTTTTCCTCTACAAAACAACCAAACGAAACACCATGAATAAATATTTGAAGATATAAAGAACTTGAAGCGTAAAATCTTTTATTACCAAAATGACCAGATTCTAGAATTAAATAACCCGAAAAGGGTTGATATGCCGTAAAACAACCAAACCAAACCTTTAAGAACTAATATGAGATTTAAATTCTATATTAATATAAAATCTTTTAATTGTATTACGTAGACACCCTGTTTTACAAAGAGTTTATATACACTTTTAGGAGTGAAACACAAACGTTTCCGCAAACACCATGAACAAATATTTGGAGATATAAAGAACTTGAAGCATAAAAACTTTTACTAAAATGACCGGATTTGGTTATTTAACCCGAAAAGGGTTGATATGCCATAAAACAAAACAACCAAACCAAACTCCATGAATAAATATTTAAAGATATAAAGAACTTTGAAGCATAAAAACTTACACCAAAATGACTGGATTTGTCATTAAATAACTCGAAAAGGGTTGATATGCCATAAAACAAAACAAACAACCCAAACACCATGAATAAATATTTAAAGATATAAAGAACTTTGAAGCATAAAAACTTACACCAAAATGACTGGATTTGGCATTAAATAACTCGAAAAGGGTTGATATGCCATAAAACAAAACAACCAAACCAAACACCATGAATAAATATTTAAAGATATAAAGAACTTTGAAGCATAAAAACTTACACCAAAATGACTGGATTTGGCATTAAATAACTCGAAATGGGTTGATATGCCATAAAACAAAACAAACAACCAACCCACTGCCGAAAAAAAAAGTATATTACTTTATTTTAAAGACAAAAGCATATTAAAAAAACTTGCAGTGTTTTTTCTGTTTAACCCTTAACCATGGCCATCCCTATCCCTACTACAGGCCAGGCAATCGTGCAACTGGGGTCTTTTACTGGGGGCCATGTGAATTTTCTTAAATATTCGATATAGAAGTTGCAAACTATATCATCAACTGGTGCGGATGCTTTTTTTCTTTTTAACCACAATATACAAGTAATTATCTTTTGACATAAGTACAAAATCTCTAAAAAAAAATCCAACATTGAAATAAAAATTCTTCATTGAAATATGCATTTGCCTTTGTTTATTCAAAATTACCTGTCTCTTCATTTATAGGAATTTGTCAATTGTAAAATTTATCAATTAGCTCATTGTGGTTCTTATTATTTGGTATGTAAAACACATAAAAACATCAAACTAATCTCACAGAGGAATTTTACCTTTGTTTGCAACTTCTATATCGAATATTTAAGAAAATTCACATGGACCCCAGTAAAAGACCCCAGTTGCATGATTGCCTGGCCTGTAGTAGGGATGGCCATGCCCTTAACCCATTGAAACCTAAATCTTATTTTATCCCTCTCTCTCTCTATCTAACCATAATCCTAACCCTATCTATCTCTACCTAACCCTAACTATCTGCAGCTGCGGTCAACAACAAAATTATTTGTACATCCATGAATATTGGATATTTAAAAGAGTTTCTTAGAATTTAATACTTGAATTATGCTAGACTTTTTATGTTAGGCATAAAAAATAAATCTAAAACTCAATTTTGAGAAGGATAGGTTAAATTTAGTAAATACGAGAAGAGAAAAGTAAACAAAACAGAGTTCGCAAAGACCCGTGGCGTAACGGATAAAGTGCTAAGTAATAATCTGTTCTAGGTTACATTTTTCTGGCGGTTAAAGGTTCAATCCTCAGTGCGGGCGATACTAAGAATGCAATTACGAATTACTTAAGACTTCTAGTCTATCCGGTCATGGCTGACGGAACCAGAGCAATCTACCCCCATGGATTAAATAAAAGTTTCCGTTCAAAATTCTGTACAGATTCCAGAATTCAACAAGTGCACCTGAAGAAGGTCGGAGGTTACATCGGCTGGAATGTTGTGAGAATAACATCCAAGATACGAACAGTAGTCTGAACAATATAAATAAAAGGAAAAGATAAAATTATTGGTACAGTATAAAAAAATTTGAACACTTTGGACAATTTTCACAATATTACTTGTGAATAACGTGGCCTCTCGTCCTTGTAGTTTGCTGCGATCATTTTGTTTGGGGGGGGGGGGATTTTTTTCCATTCTTCATTGGTTAAATATTCTAATTCCTGAAGTTTTTGTTTTTAGTGACCAGCAATTTATTTGAAATTTCGATTCTTGCCGTAGATTTTCAATCGGATTCAAGTTAGGACTCGTTTAAGGCCGTGGTAGAACTGTAATCTTTTTCTGAAGACGTGCGTTCGGCGTCGCAGGTGATTTGGCCATTTACAGTATTCCACCTCCTGCATCAACTCAATAACGTGCCTGGTGATACCAGATCAGGCTGCCCTGTGGCTCCCTGAGACGAAATTCACCTACATTGACGTTTTTTGTTTTTTTTGTTTGTAAAACTTAATTATGTTCTACAAAACCAAAAACAACAGCCCCTCTCCCTTTCTCCCTCCCCTTTTTTATTTTATTTTTCCTACCCTACTCCCGGTTCTGGATATGACCTTAAACTACATCCGATGGTGAGATCCGGCTTACGGACTTTGGGGAATGTGGAGCCTCCTCTTAATTACCATTGCTCCCAGGTCCACCCTGACCCGGAGTGGTAGTACCTGTTAGGGTCCCAACTATGGGTTAAATAGAAACAGATTTAACAACCAAACCAAACACCATCAATAAATATTTGAACACATAAAGAACTTGAAGCATAAAAACTTTCACCAAAATGACTGCATTCGGCATTAAATAACCTGAAAAGGGTTGATATGCCGTAAAACAAGACAACCAAACTAAACACCATGAATAAATATTTGAAGATATAAACAACTTGAAGCATAAAAACTTTCACCAAAATGACTGCATTCGGCATTTAATAACCCGAAAAGGGTTGATATGCCGTAAAACAAAACAACCAAACAACCTCAATAACGTGCATTGGTACCTCGGGCACGAAGGTGCGTGGAAGACCTGGCTTGAGTGCTTACGACATGACTGGTATCACCTCTTTGGATCGGACCGCTCGGAGAGAAGGCGTGAGACGTTGCCCGGTGTTGCCAACCCCAGAGTCCGGGACACTCCGGGTATCTTAAATATCAAAACGTGAGATTATGATACAGTCACTGATTTTAGAGTATATTTTGGATCATTATTGTTGTAGACCCGTGCTAGGGGTCACAAAGATAACAACCACAAATTGTGACAGGTTAAAATATACAATGTATTTATTCATAGCAATACAGTAACGCCACTAAATGTGGTAGGAGATGACCGGATTCCTACCATGCGGTAAAACATGAATAGGAATGTCCTCTGTTGGAGTCTTTGCAACCATGGTATTTATTATAGATGGTTGCTTCCATTAGTTCTTCAATAGGGGTGATTTGTACCCCACAACAATTATCATGCTGGAAATTAAATCGCCGCTCTAGATGAAGATTTTGTGCTGGTCCATGTAGATTTTCATTCCGAACTTTGATAATCTTGAAATTTCATTCTTTTTCTTATTGCAATTAATTGTCTAGTCTATCCCTTAAGCTAAAACAACCCCAAATCATCATTGAGTCGTCTCCCATGCTTTGATGTTTGCACAGTGATAAGGTGCTTCTACAGAATATGAACCACACTCAACCGACTTTTGCCGAATGAGATTTAAGTAAATGGCCGGAAAAGTCGAATCAAACTAAGTCATCGTCAAACAGTCAATTAGTAACGAATGAAACAACTTTTCTCTAAGGAATTAAAAAAAAATTATTTTTATCATTAAAATAAAAACTCACCTGAATGTATTTTTCTTCATGAAGAACGATTTATTTCTGACGAAGGTAAACAATAAAACACTCATTTTTATTTATTTTTAATTCTTTTTTTTAATGTCTCGGTCGTCGGAAAACACTCAGTTAGTACATAGGTTAGGGTTAGTTTTGAGTTAGGGTTAAAAAAAAAAACCGGTCATCAGCTGTACATTTTTCATTATAGGTTTGACGTCTTTAATTGTCGTCTGCCACATTTATTTTGCGGCTTCCGATCCGTAAACTACTTCGTTTGTTTCCGGCTGGTTCCGTAAATCTGATTCGGTAAGAACTGGTTTAGTTTGGTTCGTATTCTGTATAAGTACCCAGAACTTTGATAATCTTCAAATTTCGTTATTTCTCTTATTGCAATAAATTGTCAAATCCCCTTGTGTTGTTTTGGAGGAAAGCCTCACCTTTCTAGCCCCAAATCTTCGGTGCATCATTATGTCTAAAATAGCTCAATTTTTATAGAAATGTGATACTTAGAAGGCAATACAATGCAGAGGTGTGACGGATAGACACAAGTTGGAGCAAATAAGACATATAATGGTGGAACAAATTAAATAGTTTCACCCTTAATACAATATATACATACACACACACACATATATATATATATATATATTTATTTATTTTTTTCACAAACACACATATATCTGTCTATCTACACAATGTTACAATGTTATGTAATACCTGTATCAAGATGGTCTGGTGGAAACTCCGTATGATATAATATTTCGGGAACTCTTTTTTTTCTTCAGAACCGTGCTCAACAAGGTACGAAGTTGCTTGATGTAAGAAATACTACTTCAAGGTCAAAAACTAGCCAATGAGAAGTGTTAGATGGATAGATTCCGACCTAAAAAAACAGCAATTTTCCCCTCTTTATCTGAAACATCGCTCATGGAATGTGAGGATTAAAGGACAAAAGAAGGGAAGCGAGAGTTACGAGGCTGACGCAAGTAAACCCAAGGTCCACGTTCTACTCTCCTATTAAAAGAAAAATCTTTCTTGATCTCTACTGTGCTATGCTCATATTAAGAAGACTCAGTGTGTTAGCTGTTGAAATGAAAAATATATGAACACAGTTCTGCATGTGTGTCATTTTTTGCACATTTTTCTTTTTTTTAAGGGGTAATGTGATTTTGCCCAGTGTTTAGGTTGGCTTGATCTAATAATTATTGTTTCCATTATTAATTTTTATTTGCCACAAGATTATTAGAATTTTAAACTTGAATTAAAGCAGGGGCGTGAGTAGGCAACGGCACAAAAATACAGTATCAGATAAGTTGGTCTTTTAATTCAGCTGCAAACATACTTAGTTTGCAAATAGCAAGGATCGCAAAAAAAGCTGAAATGAAGATGAATTTCACAACCGGCCCCCTCCCCCCTGTGTGCACCTGTGGGGGAAGGAGACAGGAAGTCATTCTTTGATGAAAGAAAAGACATTAACCACCCATACCCCCTTCATGAATCGTTTGAAGGCTTAACCTTCACAGGAAAAATTACAATTTTCAGTTTTCAGAGAGAACTGTCATATAAGGGAAAAGGAAGGCGAAGCAAGAAAAGATGGGCAGAGGAGGGTTGCTGACATGGGATTTTGCCCAACGTTTAGGCTGGTTTGATCTAATATTGTTTCCATTACGATTAATTTCTATTTACGACAAGATGATATTTTATTTGTAATGATTTTTTCTCTCACTTATTTGAAGCCTGCAATTTTAATTATACACTTAAAATTGGTTTCTGAACGAATAGCACACAAGACGGTAAATTTCCTAACTTCCAACAAACTTGGTGGTTAATTGCGCTACCAAAATAAATTTGGTACTATTTATATTTTGTGTCCAGATTAAATTTTTTTAGATTTCTTTCTAAAAACTTTTAATGTGGACGCATAGATCTTTGTTTTGTTTTGGGATACCGAATAAAAGAAATTGAATCCTTTCGGGTATCAGTATCGTAAAAGAATGTAAACAAATAAATACTTTCATTTAATACGATATAATTTCTTTCACTATCATCAGCGGATTTGGTGGCCCGGTTTGGAGTCTACTGGATGCCAACAACTGGTGCTCCAGTTTCGAATCTCATTACATCTAGCCACATTGATGGATCTTGAAACGATGAAACGACTGTCTGTATATGACTATATCTATGTAATAAAGTAAAGTTGTTCTATTTCTTGACTTTATAATGAAAATAAAATTCTGGTTTGGGATACGTATTTTTAATGTAAAAGGTATTTAAATATGTCTCCTTAATTCTAAGTGCGCATTATTTGTGTTTCATGATGCAGTTTGGTGCTGTATAGAATTTAACCCTGGCCAGTGATATGAGAATGATATGATGGATGTGTAATGTGAGTTTTAAAGACAGGCTTAGATCAGATGACCCCAGAGGAAGATTAAATCGAGGCAGTATAGAGAGACGTGTGCAAAACAGGAGACCTCGATAGTATGGCCACGTTGAAAGAATGGACGAGTTCTTGACTTAGTAGATGTAGAAAAGTTGAGATGGCAGGGTCAGTTGGCAGGGCAAGGTCAAGGAAAACATAGGAAGTGAGAAAGATGGATTTGAGAGAAAGATGGATAAATAAATACCTAACCAGAGAAAGGTTAGTTTGAAAATCAATTTCTGAAAGCTGTCCAACATCTGCCAGCATGTAAAACAGACGTTAAACTGAAGATGATGATGAAAGAATGGATCAGTACTTGGATTAGATGTAGAAGAGTTGAGGTAGCAGGGTCATTTGGCAGTGGTAGGCCAAGAAAAAGATGAGAGGAAGTGATAAGAATGAACTTGAGAAAAAGTGGGATAAATAAACACCTGGCCAGAGATAGATTAATTTGAGAGTTAATTTCTAAAAGCTGTCCAACACATGCCAGCATGTTAAACAGAGATTAAACTGCATATGATGATGATGATGATCATCATCATCTGATATTTCGAAATGAGACGTATTTCTCAATATACTTACCTTTTTTAAATAGATAAAATGACTAAAATATATAAGTAGATGAATAAAACTCGCATTAAAAGCTAATTTCTCTAATTAGCTGTTGAGTTTTATTCTAAACTTCATGTTAATATGCATGATTGCCCCCACCTGCATATACGATTATCCTGTCTGCATGTTAGGCTTTTGAAACACTGGCAAATCTAATTTGGTAGACTAAGAAATAGCGATTTTTATTCCCAAAGAAAATATTAAATCAATGGGTAAATGTGCAGGTGGTCTAATGGATGTGGTGCAGACTATGTAACACGGTCGTGGAGTCTGACCCATGAGAATCTTAGGAATCGGAGACAGTTTGAAAAATAATTTTTTTTTTTTTATCTAACTTAATTCTCGCGGCAACCCAGGGTAGATACAGCTAGTTTTAATATAAAAACAGCAAAACGTTGGTACTGATCCAGAATACGACCCAATCTCCTGCAACTTCGCGTCGGCAGCTTTCGGGTAGGTTATGTAAGCAGCCGAAAGCTGCCGAAAGCTGCCGAAGCGGTTAGCCAATCGGCGGTCAGACCCCCCCCCCCCCCCCCCAAAAAAAAAACGTTCAGAGGTAAACAAAAAAAGCCCTCCCCCCTAAAGAAAACAAATTTTTGACTAGTTTTATTTTCTTAAAAGATTACTCATTTGAAACTTTTACTGGAAAAAAGTTTTGTTCGTTGTATATACAAAAACAAACAAACTTGAAAGCAAAGCCCAAAACTCCCAGATTTTTGATCAGGTGACTATTTTTATTTTCTTGGGCAAAAAAAAAAAAGAAAAAGAAAATTACTTTGAAACTTTTATTAAAAAAAAAAAAAGAAAAAAAGTTGATTAATAACCTATGTTTTGTTAATTTCATGTATAGAAAAGAAAAAAAACTTTGACGAGTTTAGTTTTATTTTCTTCGTCTAAAGAAAAAAAAAGTTATTTACGGGGAAACTTTTTTTTGCAAAAAGCAAAACAAAACAAAACAAAATTGGGTGCAATTTTAGTTAAAGGCCGATGCAGTTAATTATTTTCATGTAAAAGCATTATTTTGTACTTACTCAGTCATATTTTATCTCTCACGCCACGAAAAAGAATTTAAAAATATCAAGCAGAACTTTAATTAGAACGATTTTTCCATTTTCATAAGGGCGATATGAAATGTCGAGTCTGTCATTTTCGGAGTGGCCGGTTAGCTAACTAAGGGCAGATAAGTGTCGCCGTTAATGCCCTTGTCTATTCTACCGACCGCTCACAGCCCAAAATGTCGGCTCGGGCACAAATACAGGTTGTACATCGAAATGGAAAAATCGTTCTAATTAAAGTTCTGCTTGATATTTTTAAATTCTTTTTCGTGGCGTGAGAGATAAAATATGACTGAGTAAGTACAAAATAATGCTTTTACATGAAAATAATTAACTGCATCGGCCTTTAACTAAAATTGCACCCAAAATTGTTTCATAGAATTAAACATCAGGTGACAACAAGACCGCGTTTTGAATTTATCGTTTGGTAGTATTTGCGTCGTCTTTTCCCATCTGCTTGCGTGACCTGCCCGGAAGCTGCCGACGTGAAGTTGCCGGAGATTGGGTTGTATTCTGGATCAATACCCACAACTTTGTTCTTGGTATTTCGATCATTTTATGGCTGTAATTCTGTTGCTAACGAGCCTGGAAATTGCTGAAGAAAGGAAAGAAAATAAAGTCGCTGGGAAGACAAAGAAAAATGGATAAAACAGCCGTTTAGACAATTAAAATAAAACGCTGTACGTTGTTAGAACATTTTCAGCCGAATAACGAAAAAAATAAAAACGCTATCTCTCCGAAAAATCAACAGGCATTATGAATATTGGGAGACTTAAAAAAATTTATTAACTAAAAAAAAATTTCACTGAAGTTTAATGGGCATATCAAAAAGGAAATATATGTAATCCTTTATCGATGTTAATACACTTCTTCCTTGCATTTGTACCGCATACTATCGCAGGGCCCGCAGATGCTATTTTGTCCCTCCATTTTCTTTTGCTTATGTGTTGTTCTGATGGATACTGCACCCTATAGACGGGTGTCGTCTTGTCCTTCGGGGCTTGATTCCACCTGTCTGTGGGTTTGTCCTGTGCAGTTCTAGGAGGTCTACCCTCCCAGGCTTCGCCTCCCCTCTTTGGGGAGGAGTAAGTTTATTGCTTACTGCCTGAGGCGCTCCTACCGGGGAATGCCGACGGGGCTGCCCAGGCAATTTTTAATGGCCAGAGTGCTCACTTTCTCGGGCGCTGGCTTTTCAAACCCCACTTACTCGACCAAAGCTGTGGTCACATCTTACTTGTGGGAGTAAGATAAAACTGGCCTTGTGCCTAACTCCTGCAGAGGAGTAAATAAATATGTGTAAAATTACAAATAAAGGTTATATCATACTGGAATTTAATGGCAATTCCGGTGGGGAAAAATGAAAATGATCTTACACATGTTTCGGTACAGTGTTGTTTTTTTTTTTTTTTTTTTTTTTTTTGTGTGTGTGTGTGTGTGTGGGGGGGGGTGATAAAGATGGACTTGAGAGAAAGAGAGATAAATAAAGAGCTGGCCAGAGATAGGTTCGCTTGGAAGTCAATTTCTAAAGTCGTCCAACACATGCCAACATGTAAAACAGACGTTAAACCGAATATGATGATGATGATGATGATGATGAATGCTCTTCTTCATCTTCCTTGCGTTTGTCCCGCATCATATCGCAGGGTTTTCAGATGTTATTTTGCCCCTCTATTTCCTTAAGTCGTTTGCCTTATCGGAGTGCACACCAGCGATTTTCAAGTCGACCCAACGCTGTTTTGCCTGTCCTCTTGGTCACCAGATCCCAACAGTCAAGGCTGAAGTTGGCTCGTAGGACATGACCGTACCATCTCAGTTGAGATTCACGGAGCTTTGTTAGCGATTGATGCCACTCCGTATCGCTGACGAATGCTGTCGTTGGTGATGGGGTCGAGTAGGATAATGCCCGATATCCAACGCAGCATCTTCGTCTCCATGACACTGGAGACGGTTCTCCAGTACCATAAATTGCAACTGATCGGATGACTTTGCGATCGATCTTTGATTTCAGCTGGTCAATGATCCTCTTATCACACATCACTGAAGTTGTGGTCCTCCACTTCAGCCAGGCTGCAATCATGCGTGCTATGACCTTGGGCTTCAGGCTCCATCAGCAGCGGTTCTTGACCCCAGATACTTGAAGACATCTGTTCGATGAAATTCTGTATTGTCAACTGTAATGGAATCCTGCACTCTTTTAGTGTTAACCTGTTTTATCTATATTAATACTAATGTTAATAAATTAGTTAAGGGAACTTCTGCCATTACTAACCAGCAGAGTGTTACCACTGTCGGCCAAGGTAAGCGTCTATCAGGCATGTAGTGTAATGTATGGAAGTGAAACCTGGCCAGTGGGGGTTGAGGACATGCGTTGCATGGAAAGAAATGATATGAGAATGATATTATGGATGTGTAATGTGATTATCTTAATGACAGGCTTAAATTTGATGAATTTGAAGGAAGATTAAATTTGAACAGTATAGGGAGATGTGTGCAGAACAGGAGACTTCGATAGTATGGCCACGTTAAAAGAATGGATGAGTTCTTGAGTTAGTAGATGTAGAACAGTTTAGATAGCAGGGTCAGTTGGCAGTGGAAGGCCAAGGAAAACATAGGAGGAAGTGATAAAAATGGACCTGAGGGATAAGTAAAGTCCTGGCCTGAGATAGGTTCGTTTGGAAGTCGATTTCTTAAAGCCGTCTGATGCATGCCAGTATGTAAAACGGATGTTTAAATGATGATGATGATGATTTATTGCAAAAGACCCAATCACGAAAACCGAATGAGGGTCAAAAGTTCATGATATACCAATTATTACATAATAGAGTGTCTAATTAGTATTCACGTTTTCCCTACTTTTTCCCATGAAACGATCGGTGGCAAGTGTACCCCTATCTGCATTCAACACACCATCAACCATTCATGTTCGAATTAGCCGTAATTTGTAATTAACTTACCAAGTTACCCATTTCTTACTAAGTTTCTATCTATCACTTTCACCCTTTCTCACTGTATGTTGTTTGACCCCCCCCCCCTCTCCCCTCGCTCTTCTTTCATAGGGTATCTATCACTCTTGCTTCGGTCACTCTTTTATTCTACTCTCTCTCACTCACTCTCTGACTCTCTCTCACTCTGTCGCTCTCACTCTCTCTCTCTCACTCTGTCGCTCTCACTCTCTCTCTCTCACTCTGTCGCTCTCACTCTGTCGCTCTCACTCTGTCGCTCTCTCTCTCTCTGTCGCTCTCACTCTCTCACTCTCTCTCTCTCTGTCGCTCTCACTCTCTCTCTCTCTGTCGCTCTCACTCTCTCTCTCTCTGTCGCTCTCACTCTCTCTCTCTCTGTCGCTCTCACTCTCTCTCTCTCTGTCGCTCTCACTCTCTCTCTCTCTGTCGCTCTCACTCTTTCTCACTCTCTCTCACTCTCTCTGTCGCTCTCTCTCTTTCTCACTCTCTCTGTCGCTCTCTCTCTTTCTCACTCACTCTCACTCGCTCTCTCTCACTCTCACTCTCACTCTCTCTCGCTCTCACTCTCTCTCACTCACTCTCTCACTCTCGCTCTCTCTCTCTCTCTCTCTCTCATATATATATACAATATTAAATTATTTTTACGTGCTCCAGCGTTTCAAGTTTTCACTCTCATCAGTGTAGGGAATGATAATCTCAGACGGTCGCAAGGTTCGAACTCCTGCTACAGAATCAACCTAGACTCCGCAAGCAAGCGTCCTAACCATACGGCCACGAAACATTACCGCGTCAAGAAGGGAATTTAAGTTCTATTTATGCGAAAAGGAGGCACATATAGAAAGACTGACTGGAGTATTCAACGAACGTTGTCGAAATATGTCTTATAGTTACGTGTCAGTCTATTTTGAACTTCCCCGAACAGGGCTAAACAGTCAAAGAAGTAAGAATTAACAAAATTTTAATGACTAACTCAAAGATCGGGACAATCCATTATAAGCAAAAGGAAATACTAACACAAGTAATTATACTATTTAATCCGTAGCTGGAGAGAGGGGGGGGGGGGAAACAAGAGCAGAAAGAGATTTTGAATTTTTGGCTTTTCAGACAATCTAACCAGAGCTCAACGGGTAACCATGCGGGTCACGTTTTTTTCTGGTATTTAATAAAAATAGAATTATTTATTAAAGCAACCTTATTTAATTCTTCTAAATAACAAAACTAATAATTTTTAAAGAAAATATTTGTTTTGTATAATTGTGTTTTTGTGAACAGAACCTTGATTTTTAATAAGAAAAATGAATAATACAATAAAAGTTGTATAATTTGTTGTAATAATCCTAATTAATTAATACTGATTATTAATTAGGCGGGAAAGGGCGCTTTTTCGCCTAATGCTGCATTTACAAGGACATTCTTTTTTAATGGAGTGAAATATTTGGTGTAAATAAATTAAAAAAAAAAAAACACTGGTAAAAATTATTGATAATTAAAAAAAAAAAAATTGAATGTAAAAATGACAATTTTACAATTTCTTTAAATGCGGTGAGCTTTTGTCCACCAATTTAAAAGTCTGGAAGCCTGTACGAATTTAAAAATGAGGTTACATTTTCTTTCTTTTTTTTCTCAGCTTGAAAAAGATACATTTCTGTCCATGAAAATGTAACGTCTTGTTTCTAAAAGTGTGATTAATATCTTTGTCTCTGAAGTGAGGGGTGACGTCATTCCGGATATGTGTCTGTCATGCTAAAGAATCCACCGCCTAAACCACCTGGGTGCAGCCCCCTAAACTAATATGAGGTGCGTATTTAATAGATTGGTAAAAGGGGGGGGGGGGGGATAAACATTTTTTTTTCGAGCTCTCTTTCTCTCTACCCCTCCCTCTTTCTCTCTATCCCACTCCCTCTTTCTCTCTATCCCACTCCCTCTTTCTCTCTATCCCACTCCCTCTTTCTCTCTATCCCACTCCCTCTTTCTCTCTATCCCACTCCCTCTTTCTCTCTATCCCACTCCCTCTTTCTCTCTATCCCACTCCCTCTTTCTCTCTATCCCACTCCCTCTTTCTCTCTATCCCACTCCCTCTTTCTCTCTATCCCACTCCCTCTTTCTCTCTATCCCACTCCCCCTTTCTCTCTATCCCCCTCCCTCTTTCTCTCTATCCCCCCCTCTCTACCCTCTATCCCTCCCTCTTTCTCTCTACTCCCCCTCCCTCTTTCTCTCTACTCCCCCTCCCTCTTTCTCTCTACTCCCCCTCCCTCTTTCTCTCCACTCCCCCTCCCTCTTTCTCTCCACTCCCCCTCCCTCTTTCTCTCCACCCCCCCCCATCCCTCTTTCTCTCCACCCCCCTCCCTCTTTCTCTCCACTCCCCCTCCCTCTTTCTCTCCACTCCCCCTTCCTCTCTACTCCCTCTTTCTCTCTACTCCCTCTTTCTCTCTACTCCCTCTTTCTCTCTACTCCCTCTTTCTCTCTACTCCCTCTTTCTCTCCACTCCCTCTTTCTCTCCACTCCCCCTTTCTCTCTACTCCCTCTTTCTCTCTACTCCCTCTTTCTCTCTACTCCCTCTTTCTCTCTACTCCCTCTTTCTCTCTACTCCCTCTTTCTCTCTACTCCCTCTTTCTCTCTACTCCCTCTTTCTCTCCACTCCCCCTTCCTCTCTACTCGCTCTTTCTCTATACTCGCTCTTTCTCTTTACTTTGCTCTTCCTTCCCCTATTTCTTTCTCCCCCCCCCCAGTAATTTTACCCTAAAATGTCACTATTTACTTGCCTCCCCACAAGAGGCTTCTGAATGGGGTGACCCCCCCCCCACCAAAAAAAAAAACAACAACAAAAAAACAAGAACTAAAAACAAAAGTATTTTTTATATAACTCCATTGACTCCAACAATGTGGTCATCTGAATTATTTCCATGTTTTGATCTGTCCTACATATTTTATGTAACTTTTTGCCTCTTGGTTGATCTGTCCCACTTGAATTTTGAAATCGCATTATTTTCCTCAGCGAAGATTGAATGGGGGCCATCTTCTTTTATCTCTTTATATCTACTCCTTTCTGTACCTGGTACAGCTGGAGTAGATGTTGTTCATACCGGTCGAGGGTACGTCTTCAACAATCAGTCCAACAGTGGCTTTGTTGCTGTTGGGCTGAGGTATGGTTCTGTTCAGTCATAGGAGGTCCAACTCCCAGGCTTTACCATCTCTTTTTGAGAAGGGGTTAGGTTATTACTAATCGCCTGAGGCACACCTACCGAGGAATGCCAATGGGGCTGTTCAGGTATTTTTTGTAGGTCAGAGTGCACATTTGTGCTGGCTTTACCAAATCTCACGTGACCTTGTCTAACCTCCTGAAGAGTAGGTAAATAATAGTGTTGGGATGATTAATCGGAATCGGGGGAAAACCAGAACGTTTTTTGGGGAATCAAGATCGGAAAAATTTGAGCTTAATTTCCGATTCCAGAAACGATTTTTAAAAAATTTTCCCTTGTACTACTAAAGATAAAAAATTGTTTTTTTAAACTACCAGTAAAACTAAAATCTATATATCATAATAATGAATTTAGGTAAAAATGGCACTGGAAGAAATGTCACGGACGGTAAAAAAGGCACGCGTGGATAAATAGGAAAAAAATGGCACAAGTGAAAAATATAGATGAACATCTCACCAGTTTATGGAATCACTATTTTCAATTAATTACAAGGAAAAGATTGGAGAAAAAATAGTTATAAAGATTGATTTGTGTAATTTACCCCCCCCCCCCCCCACACACACACAAGTGTACTTTTACTTTTGCGAAAATATATACACATTACAAGAGTTTTTACAGAAATCCAAAAATTAAAAAAAAACAACAACTTTATAATTAAATATTTAGAAATTTTAAAAGAATCGGAATCAGGAAATTTAACGGAATCGTTAATTGTATCGGAATCGAGGAAAAATATTCGAATCGTCCCATCACTAATAAATAAACATATTTCAAGGGAAGATTGAATGGAGGTATCTTTCATTTCTTTATCTATCTCTAATTCTTACCAATCTCTTTGGTTCCGTATGAGGTAAAGACTTTAAAATCCTTGCACCAAGTGCTCCTCTGATTATGGGCATGATTTTTTCCTTTTATCTAACATTCCTCTCACTAATATACCATCTTCATCGTTTTAACTGAAATTCCTCATCCGCAGGTAATCTTATATTTGAACAGAAACAGAACACTTTAACTCGAAAACTGATCTCTCATTCAAGAAAAAGCGGAGGAATTTTCTGACAGGGAAAGTAGAAATTGGATTTACTGTTATTTTAAACTTTTAAATATAAACGACTTTAATTTCTTCACATTTTTAAAGTATTTTCTTTTAGGGGTAATTAGGGTTGCATCCTCTCATCTCTGGGAGAGGCAGTTTGAAATAGGATTGAATGGACGTGTCTTTAGTTAAGTTTGAAATAGGATTGAATGGACCTGTCTTTATTTAAGTTTAAAATAGTTTTTGCTGGTCTGTCATGCTCAAGTTTGAAATAGCGCTTTTGGCGGTCTGTCATGCTCAAAATTAAAACAGCATTTTTGCTTTTCTGCCATGCTTGAGATTGAAATAGCATTTTCATCGGTCTGTCATGCTTGAGATTGAAACAGCATTTTCATCGGTCTGTCAAGCTTGAGATTGAAACAGCATTTTCATCGGTCTGTCACGCTTGAGATTGAAATAGCATTTTCATCGGTCTGTCAAGCTTGAGATTGAAATAGCATTTTCATCGGTCTGTCAAGCTTGAGATTGAAACAGCATTTTCATCGGTCTGTCACGCTTGAGATTGAAATAGCATTTTCATCGGTCTGTCACGCTTGAGATTGAAATAGCATTTTCATCGGTCTGTCATGCTTGAGATTGAAATAGCATTTTCATCGGTCTGTCAAGCTTGAGATTGAAACAGCATTTTCATCGGTCTGTCACGCTTGAGATTGAAATAGCATTTTCATCGGTCTGTCAAGCTTGAGATTGAAATAGCATTTTCATCGGTCTGTCAAGCTTGAGATTGAAACAGCATTTTCATCGGTCTGTCAAGCTTGAGATTGAAACAGCATTTTCATCGGTCTGTCAAGCTTGAGATTGAAACAGCATTTTCATCGGTCTGTCACGCTTGAGATTGAAATAGCATTTTCATCGGTCTGTCACGCTTGAGATTGAAATAGCATTTTCATCGGTCTGTCACGCTTGAGATTGAAACAGCATTTTCATCGGTCTGTCACGCTTGAGATTGAAATAGCATTTTCATCGGTCTGTCAAGCTTGAGATTGAAATAGCATTTTCATCGGTCTGTCAAGCTTGAGATTGAAATAGCATTTTCATCGGTCTGTCAAGCTTGAGATTGAAATAGCATTTTCATCGGTCTGTCACGCTTGAGATTGAAATAGCATTTTCATCGGTCTGTCACGCTTGAGATTGAAATAGCATTTTCATCGGTCTGTCATGCTTGAGATTGAAACAGCATTTTCATCGGTCTGTCACGCTTGAGATTGAAATAGCATTTTCATCGGTCTGTCAAGCTTGAGATTGAAATAGCATTTTCATCGGTCTGTCAAGCTTGAGATTGAAATAGCATTTTCATCGGTCTGTCAAGCTTGAGATTGAAATAGCATTTTCATCGGTCTGTCAAGCTTGAGATTGAAACAGCATTTTCATCGGTCTGTCAAGCTTGAGATTGAAATAGCATTTTCATCGGTCTGTCAAGCTTGAGATTGAAATAGCATTTTCATCGGTCTGTCAAGCTTGAGATTGAAACAGCATTTTCATCGGTCTGTCAAGCTTGAGATTGAAATAGCATTTTCATCGGTCTGTCACGCTTGAGATTGAAATAGCATTTTCATCGGTCTGTCAAGCTTGAGATTGAAATAGCATTTTCATCGGTCTGTCAAGCTTGAGATTGAAACAGCATTTTCATCGGTCTGTCAAGCTTGAGATTGAAATAGCATTTTCATCGGTCTGTCACGCTTGAGATTGAAATAGCATTTTCATCGGTCTGTCAAGCTTGAGATTGAAATAGCATTTTCATCGGTCTGTCAAACTTGAGATTGAAATAGCATTTTCATCGGTCTGTCAAGCTTGAGATTGAAACAGCATTTTCATCGGTCTGTCAAGCTTGAGATTGAAACAGCATTTTCATCGGTCTGTCACGCTTGAGATTGAAATAGCATTTTCATCGGTCTGTCAAGCTTGAGATTGAAATAGCATTTTCATCGGTCTGTCAAGCTTGAGATTGAAACAGCATTTTCATCGGTCTGTCACGCTTGAGATTGAAATAGCATTTTCATCGGTCTGTCACGCTTGAGATTGAAATAGCATTTTCATCGGTCTGTCATGCTTGAGATTGAAATAGCATTTTCATCGGTCTGTCAAGCTTGAGATTGAAACAGCATTTTCATCGGTCTGTCACGCTTGAGATTGAAATAGCATTTTCATCGGTCTGTCAAGCTTGAGATTGAAATAGCATTTTCATCGGTCTGTCAAGCTTGAGATTGAAACAGCATTTTCATCGGTCTGTCAAGCTTGAGATTGAAACAGCATTTTCATCGGTCTGTCAAGCTTGAGATTGAAACAGCATTTTCATCGGTCTGTCACGCTTGAGATTGAAATAGCATTTTCATCGGTCTGTCACGCTTGAGATTGAAATAGCATTTTCATCGGTCTGTTACGCTTGAGATTGAAACAGCATTTTCATCGGTCTGTCACGCTTGAGATTGAAATAGCATTTTCATCGGTCTGTCAAGCTTGAGATTGAAATAGCATTTTCATCGGTCTGTCAAGCTTGAGATTGAAATAGCATTTTCATCGGTCTGTCAAGCTTGAGATTGAAACAGCATTTTCATCGGTCTGTCACGCTTGAGATTGAAATAGCATTTTCATCGGTCTGTCACGCTTGAGATTGAAATAGCATTTTCATCGGTCTGTCACGCTTGAGATTGAAACAGCATTTTCATCGGTCTGTCACGCTTGAGATTGAAATAGCATTTTCATCGGTCTGTCAAGCTTGAGATCGAAATAGCATTTTCATCGGTCTGTCAAGCTTGAGATTGAAATAGCATTTTCATCGGTCTGTCAAGCTTGAGATTGAAATAGCATTTTCATCGGTCTGTCAAGCTTGAGATTGAAACAGCATTTTCATCGGTCTGTCAAGCTTGAGATTGAAATAGCATTTTCATCGGTCTGTCAAGCTTGAGATTGAAATAGCATTTTCATCGGTCTGTCAAGCTTGAGATTGAAACAGCATTTTCATCGGTCTGTCAAGCTTGAGATTGAAATAGCATTTTCATCGGTCTGTCACGCTTGAGATTGAAATAGCATTTTCATCGGTCTGTCAAGCTTGAGATTGAAATAGCATTTTCATCGGTCTGTCAAGCTTGAGATTGAAACAGCATTTTCATCGGTCTGTCAAGCTTGAGATTGAAATAGCATTTTCATCGGTCTGTCACGCTTGAGATTGAAATAGCATTTTCATCGGTCTGTCAAGCTTGAGATTGAAATAGCATTTTCATCGGTCTGTCAAGCTTGAGATTGAAACAGCATTTTCATCGGTCTGTCAAGCTTGAGATTGAAATAGCATTTTCATCGGTCTGTCATGCTTGAGATTGAAACAGCATTTTCATCGGTCTGTCATGCTTGAGATTGAAACAGCATTTTCATCGGTCTGTCATGCTTGAGATTGAAATAGCATTTTCATCGGTCTGTCAAGCTTGAGATTGAAACAGCATTTTCATCGGTCTGTCAAGCTTGAGATTGAAACAGCATTTTCATCGGTCTGTCAAGCTTGAGATTGAAATAGCATTTTCATCGGTCTGTCACGCTTGAGATTGAAATAGCATTTTCATCGGTCTGTCAAGCTTGAGATTGAAATAGCATTTTCATCGGTCTGTCAAGCTTGAGATTGAAACAGCATTTTCATCGGTCTGTCAAGCTTGAGATTGAAACAGCATTTTCATCGGTCTGTCATGCTTGAGATTGAAATAGCATTTTCATCGGTCTGTCACGCTTGAGATTGAAACAGCATTTTCATCGGTCTGTCAAGCTTGAGATTGAAATAGCATTTTCATCGGTCTGTCATGCTTGAGATTTAAACAGCATTTTAGCTTGTCTGTTACATTTTAGATTGAAAAAGCATTTTTGTCGGTTTGTCACACTTGAAATCGAAATAGCATTTTGTCTGTCTGTCAAGCTTAAGTTTAAAATGGCATTTTCATTGATCTGTCATAAGGTTTTTCATATTCATAGATAAGGTTGGCGACTATCGATTATCTCAAGTGGTCTTTCTGGGGTGGTCCCCGTGATATCTATATATTTATTCCAACGGGTGTGGGTGGATCAGTTTGTCTTCTGGGCATCTGACGGTCAGTTTGGTTTTCTGGCATCTAACAGTTTGTTTTCGGTGACCCTTGGAAACAGATGGTCTGTTTGTGTCCGGTTGGACTTGTGTTTTGATTTGGCCGGGCTAAGAATTTTCATTTGAAAGTTTGTCGTTCAGTAGAAGAAAACGAGTATCATTGTAACCTTCAAAGGAAATAAATCGTTGTGACTTGTTTTAAACTGGAGTCGTGATTTTATTTAGGGGGAGAATTCTTGTACTACAGCATTGACTGAGACCACATTGACACTGTGACCGGTGTCTGAATTGAGCCACAAACTTTGACGGTCACAGCTTGTGCAGTGAACGGATACAGATGCACGTTCATACTTCGTAAATTGCCTTTTTTTAAAATTATATACATCGTTTCCACTATTCTGTGGGAGGCTTTGTCAGTCTGGCTTCAGTTTGAAAAAGCATGGTATGAAATTTACATGGTGACTGACAGTTTTAAGCAACAGCGAAATATAGCGTTAATTTCTTTAGGAATAAATAATTAATATAAATATATAGAAAGATATCGTTATTATTTTCATTTTCATTTATCGTCATTTTGTCTCATGCTAAGGTTAGATGTTTCATGAAGGGTTTCCAACTTCTGTCTGTTGCCATTTCGCGTGTGCCGCCCGCCAGGATCAAGTCGTCATCAACTGATCACCTTCATGTCTTAAGCAGCCTACCACGTGGCTGTCGGACACTCTTTGGTGCGGTTCAGATGACTAACGACAAGTAACGTGGCCATACCAGTTAAGATGTTGTTGTGCGATGTACTTTCTCATGAAGGCTTGTACACAATGAGGCCGGCAATTTTCTCCATCCGATGCACCGCAACCAGGATCGTGTCATTTTGTGTTGCATGCTGCCACTCTCGCATGCGATGGGATCCCTGCATTTTGTAAAATTGTCGACAGCTGCCTGAAGACTACACGTGGCGGATATGTCATTTTACAGTCGTGTCACTTCGTCCACTGGAATCAATTGTGTTGCCGAGGTAGGTGAATTTATTGACTCTTTCGAAACCGGCAACAATTTCTGTTTCCATGGGAGTTGGATATCGACGGGTAATATGAATTTAATTAATAAAAAGGATTTTGATATTCGTTTTTATTCATTTATTTTGAGTAGGACTGATATTTATATGTGCCATAATCACGTTCACACACCGGTTCTCGTTAGATCACTGAAGTTAAGCAATGTTGAGCCTGGTCAGTACCAGATGGGTGACCATTTGTGAGAGGACAACGAAACCTCCCTGCAAAAAACAAAAAAACAAAAAAAAAATACAGTCCGGAAGATACCATTAGCAGGTTTCGAATCAAATTGATACTTACCAGCATGACAGGCTTCAATATTCCGTTTGCAAATGTTACTTGAATGGAGCAATATTTATATGGTGAATTGTCTATTTCAATTTATTTAATTTGAGTTCAACTGGTCAGACATCTGGGCACTGACTACTAAATTCAATAATATAAACATTTAAAATGGTAGCCATTTACAAAGTCTTTTCCAAAAGATGAGAATAAGTTAATGATGGTTGGCACTACTTTGCTCAGAAGTTTAAAAACATTGAAAACCTTAAATGAATGAAAAACAAAACAAAATATTTGTTTATTTTCACTATTTTTTTGAATAATACTTCCACAAATATTTATATAATGAATTATCCACTCGTGGATAGGCAGCCAATCAGAGCTCAGATAATCGACTTGCCCGTCTTGGCATAGTGAAACATTCCAGTTTTCATATAAACTGGCTTTTTGCTGTTCCTTCAGTTTAACTTATTTTGTCACTCAACTGGCTTTTCTGGTCTTTGGCCGGGATCAAAGTGTAGTATCTGTTCCGATGGTGGTCCTTCAAGTTTACTTATTTTATTACTCAACTGGTCACACAGTTGAGCTCTAAATACTAAATTCAATAGCAGGTACTTGAGTATAAACTCACTAATCCACACATGTTGACACAACGGGACAACCACCCCTTGGGTGGAAGTTTTGTTCTCAATTATGTGGCGAAGCTCTTGGGAGAAGATTATGTAATTCGTTTTGTTTTCATTCGATATTTAAACGAATTTGGTTTCTTTTGGTTTGTATACAATGAATTAGTGACTTTCGTTTCGGTATTTATTTATTAATTTATTAATTTGTTTGTTTGTTTGTTATGCCTCCTTGGGTATCTCCCCTTTAACTATTTTCTCAATTCAATTGTTAAAAAAAAAAAAAAAAATGGTCAACATTTTGCGGGAATTAAGAATTACGTTGCAGAGAATCTCCAAAATCTGCATAAAACATCTTTTTTATATACTGCTTATGTATATGCGATATCAGTCGCACGGTTAACTAATTTGCATATTGGTTTTGAAAAAGGACATTTTATTAATTAACTATAATTTGTTATCGTTTTTTAATTCAATGATTTTATTTTATTTTAATACAACAGAAAGTTCTCTGTTGCAATATTGTTTTATTTCCTGGGCAGATATTTAGCGCTTCTGTTCAAATGTTCCTTTATTTAGAGGGACCGACTTGATTTTCAGCAAGATGTGATCTATTTCTAAATTGCAAGTGAAAAGATTAGGACAACGAATCGAGCGAAATAAGGTCGTTTTGTTTGCGCTCGTTGCTTTCTCTCAGAATAGATGAAAGGGTGCGTACTCAAAACCAAAACCCGTCCAGAGAGATAACCGAACCCAGCTAGAGAGATATAGCAAGGGGGAGGGGGGGTCACTTTCTAGAGAGATATAGCGGGGGGAGGTCACTTTCTAGAGAGATATAGCGGGGGGGGGGGGGCAGGTCACTTTCTAGAGAGATATAGGGGGGGGTCACTTTCTAGAGAGATATAGCGGGGGGGGGGGAGGTCACTTTCTAGAGAGATATAGGGGGGGGTCACTTTCTAGAGAGATATAGCGGGGGGGGGGGTCACTTTCTAGAGAGATATAGCGGGGGGGGGGTCACTTTCTAGAGAGATATAGCGAGGAGGAGGGGAGGAGTCACTTAATACAGCCATACACATGTAAATGAATAAATGCAAAAGTTGAGCCCATTTCTTGCACTAACGGTAAAGTCAAAACGATCTATTTCAAGTTAATTCAACTTATGTATATGCAGTATCAAGGTTAACTAATTTGCATATTGCTTTTGAAAAAGGACATTTGATTAATTAACTATTGTTTGTTATTGTTTTTTTTTAAAATTCAGTGCTTGTTTTTTTATTTTTGTATAACAAATAGTTCTGAGTGCATTTCCGATATATGATCTACGGAGTTGTTTACTTTCCGATATGTGATCTACGGAGTTGTTTACTTTCCGATATGTGATCTATGGAGTTGTTTACTTTCCAATATGTGATCTATGGAGTCGTTTACTTTCCGATATGTGATCTATGGAGTTGTTTACTTTCCGATATGTGATCTATGGAGTTGTTTACTTTCCGATATGTGATCTATGGAGTTGTTTACTTTCCGATATGTGATATATGGAGTTGTTTACTTTCCGATATGTGATCTATGGAGTTGTTTACTTTCCGATATGTGACCTACGAAGTTGTTTACTTTCCGATATGTGACCTACGGAGTTGTTTACTTTCCGATATGTGACCTACGGAGTTGTTTACTTTCCGATATGTGACCTACGGAGTTGTTTACTTTCCGATATGTGACCTACGGAGTTGTTTACTTTCCGATATGTGACCTACGGAGTTGTTTACTTTCCGATATGTGACCTACGGAGTTGTTTACTTTCCGATATGTGACCTACGGAGTTGTTTACTTTCCGATATGTGATCTACGGAGTTGTTTACTTTCCGATATGTGACCTACGGAGTTGTTTACTTTCCGATATGTGATCTACGGAGTTGTTTACTTTCCGATATGTGACCTACGGAGTTGTTTACTTTCCGATATGTGATCTACGGAGTTGTTTACTTTCCGATATGTGATTTAACCCTAACCCTAACAACTGGCTATGGTTAATGGGTAGATTACATATTCGACTGTAAACAACTTTGGAAGAGCACCTAGTTCTGTTTCGCAATATTGTTGTATTTCATGGACAAATATTTATATATATATTTAGCATGTGTGTTCAATTGCGACTTTCTTTAGAGGGACCAACTTGATTTTCAACAAGTTGCGATCTGTTTCTAAATTCTTGGCTCTTTGGCCCAGATTAAAGTGTAGTATCTGTTCCGATGGATACTACACCCTATAGACCGGTGTCGTTTTGGCCTTCAGGTCTTGATTCCGTCGGTTTGTGGGTTTGTCCTAGGAAGTCCACCCTCCCAGGCTTTGCCTCCCCTCTTTGCGGTGGAGTAAGTTTATTGCTTACTGCCTGAGGCGCCCCTACCTGGGAATGCCGACGGGGCTGCCCAGGCAATTTTTAATGGCCAGAGTGCTCACCTTCTCGGGCGCTGGCTTTTCAAATCCCACTTTTCCGACCTTGTTTCACATCTTACCTTGTGGGAAGAAGATAAATTGCAATTGAAAAGGCAAATTGATTTCTTTTTCTTTCTTTACGGCTAGATTGAAAAAGATAAATAAATTTCTATCAAAATTAGCAGAATGTTAATGTTTATCTATCTACATCAGTGGTTCTCAACCTTTTTTAGCCCGTGAACCCTTTCATCATATATCAGAATGATACCTCCACCCCTTCGAAATATGTCTGATTCAAAATGTGCATTTATACTAACTAATACTAACTAATACTAACTAATACTAACATAATAGTATTTAGTACAAATGCTAGCGGAGAGAAAACCCAACATGACCTTTCAGTAGCGATGGGCGATGCACACTGTTTTTTGTGGCCCTGGATCCAGTTTCTGTCTGCTAATGTGTGGTACCCCTCCTTGGCGATGATTTAATTAATACAATAAAAGCGAACGTACGTATGTCCGGCACACTTCAATAATCATGTATGCAAATTTAATTTTTTGAGCAAAAAGATGCTTATTTATTTATTTTTTTCGATGGGGTGGGCTAATTTGATGGTTTTGAATTCTTGTGCTGCCAATCACCTCCTCCCTAGGGTGGGATGGGGGTTGGATCCCCCCCCCCCCCCCGGTTGAGAACCACAAACTTAGGAGGTTATTGTTGCCCAACATATGCGCTGCTTCTTTGGGTTGTATAGATTCCCGAGTTTGACAGAAAGATTCCGAGTTCAACAAGATGCACCTGAAGAAGTTGAGAGCCACTGAACTATGTGAATAAATGAGAAAGATTTTGTTTCGTGTTTACAACAAAGTTATGAATGAAATGTTTATTATTTTGAATTAATGTTTCAAGTATTTCAAGTAGTGAACTTTGCGAAGTGATAGCGAGCCGGCAAAGCCAGCTAGTCGTCGTACATAAACTAAAGTTTCAACTTCTCTATTCTTCGTTGCTTGTCAAGTCGGAGTCGATTCAAAATAGCATTTTAATTACCAAACGTACATGAGAAATAGATACATTTTAAGAATATCCTTATTTTTCCACTCTTCGTGACAACACCATGTCACCTTGCTAGTTCTTCGATGTTTTCTTTCTTTATTTCAACATGCTTCTGCCTGTTCCAACTATTGTGGAAACTTTGGTAGTTTGTAACTTTTCGGTTTATAAAGGCTTCCAAAACATCCTCCTCCTTTTCAACTGGTGTCGTTGCAGTCTGAAAAGTCTGGACTGCTGCTAGTGAGGTTGGCACTGACAGGGATTACCCCCCCCCCTCACCCCCCCCCCCCCCACCCCGCCTCCTACATTTGTGGTGTAGAAGGATCTGGAGGAGGGGGGGGGGTAGTATTTCTTCCACTTAAGGGGAACTTACTTGACCTACTTAACTAGCTGCAAGCATCACAACCACTATCAGGAGGTGGGGGGGGGGGCTAGAAGAAGTGAGGGGAGGGTGATGGGACACCTGTGTGTGTGTGTGTTTCTCTCTCTCTACCTCTCTCTCTCTATCTCCTTCTCTCTACCTCTCCCTCTCTACCTCTCTACCTCTCTCCCTCTCTACCTCTCTACCTCTCTCCCTCTCTACCTCTCTCCCTCTCTACCTCTCTACCTCTCACCCTCTCTACCTCTCTACCTCTCTACCTCTCTCTACCTCTCTCTCTCTATCTCCTTCTCTCCTCCCCCCTCTCTCTCTCTATCTCCTTCTCTCCTCCCCCCTCTCTCTCTCTACCTCTCTCTCTCTACCTCTCTCTCTCTACCTCTCTCTCTCTACCTCTCTCTCTCTCTATCTCTCTCTCTCTCTCTATCTCTCTCTCTCTATCTCTCTCTCTCTCCCTCCATCTCTCTCTCTCTCTACCTCCATCTCTCTCTCTCTCTCTCTCTCTCTCTCTCTCTACCTCCATCTCTCTCTCTCTCTCTCTCTACCTCCATCTCTCTCTCTCTCTCTCTCTACCTCCATCTCTCTCTCTCTCTCTCTCTCTCTCTCTACCTCCATCTCTCTCTCTCTCTCTACCTCCATCTCTCTCTCTACCTCCATCTCTCTCTCTCTCTCTCTACCTCCATCTCTCTCTCTCTCTCTACCTCCATCTCTCTCTCTCTCTACCTCCATCTCTCTCTCTCTCTACCTCCATCTCTCTCTCTCTCTCTCTCTCTCTCCATCTCTCTCTACCTCCATCTCTCTCTACCTCCATCTCTCTCTACCTCCATCTCTCTCTACCTCCATCTCTCTCTCTACCTCCATCTCTCTCTCTCTCTCTACCTCCATCTCTCTCTCTCTCTCTACCTCCATCTCTCTCTCTCTCTCTACCTCCATCTCTCTCTCTCTCTCTACCTCCATCTCTCTCTCTCTCTCTACCCCAGCTCTCTCTCTACCTCCATCTCTCTCTCTCTCTACCTCCATCTCTCTCTTTTATCTCTCTCTCCTCATCACAGGGACAGTTAGACACAAGCTAGGTTTTTAATGTGGGAGGAAATTCAGCTCCATAAAAAGGGGTACTCTTTAGTCGGACAAAAATTAAAATTGCCAAGATTTCTTCACTGACCGAGGACAGAAAAAGATAACACGTAGTATCAGAACAGATGCTACACTTTACTCCTAGCCCAAAAGGCCCGTGTATGTAGGATCATTTCATGACTAAAAAAGCCCTCTTATAGGTATCTACTATTATTACTACTAATTATGACTTTCTCTCCCCCCCCCCCTTTCCCCCCATATGAGTGATTTTTATCATTTTGTTACTACAGTGTCGCCGGCCGGCGGCACACCGGGTGGGGAGGGGGGGGGGCGATACAAAATGTTAGATTTCTAATTCAGATCTTGTGCCGGGACATATAAAAGGGGAGCTGTGTTGAGAATTCGGAAAACAGCTGTAGCAATTATTTATATATATTTTATTTAGACATAATAAGGTATAATGGCTTACAGCATTCCAAGGTTTTAACCCTATTGCCTCTTCAGAGCCAAATGGGTTACTACCAAGGCGATCTATAATACAGGCCTGGCAAACACGCGACTTTGAGCAGACATGTGAAGACCAAAATTATTATTAAATAATAATCACCAAGAAAAGTTTTAGTAAGAAATTTCTTAGCAATGTCCAGTAATTAGCAACTCTACATATTATTAGGAAGAAGCAGCTTACAATAATTGATTTATTTCCATCAAATCAAATGTAAAAAGTATAAAAATATAAAAGAACTAAATTCACAAAAAAATCACTCTATTCACCATGAATTAGACACATTTTTTATATTAAAAAAATCATGAATCAATTTGACGACTTGATTACAGAAAATATAATTACATAATACAATCAGAAAGCAAATTCAACATTTTACAAAATCAAATACTTTATGAACAAAATAATGTCCGGCGAAATAATTTTGATATTTTTACAAAATTTGTTATGTTTGTTACATATACAATTTGTTTTTACAGAAGATGAAGAAAATACTTATGTCTTCATGATGCATGGTAATTATTTAGTAGTAATTTTGGTCTTTACGTGTCTGCCCTCAGTCGTGGGCCCCAGTTGCATGTTTGCCAGGCCTGTATTAGGGATCGCCTTGGTTACTACACTAAACTAGAAACAAGGTATGTGAAACAAGTTATTTTATCGTTTTGTATGCAATATGCCGATTTGTGGATCCAAAATAGTCTTCCGAGTGCAGTAGAAAGAAGAAAACTTCGTCTTTTTGCTAGGATCAAAATGTAGTATCTATTCGGATATTACACTGTATTTTTGTGTACTCGGGCTGTAGAGGAGAACTCCTCCTAGACTGAGATTTTTTTTATTTCTGCCTCCAACCCAGAGTGCCTTTTTTTTGGAGGGGGGGGGGTTTCTGCTACATTAAAAACCCACCTTGTTTAATTCTACCTTCGTGGGAGCGCAAGTTAATACGGACTACAACACTCCTGTAAGCTTTATTTCTTGGGGGGGGGGCACCACTTGCTCACACCAGTCTACATTTACTGACCCTTGGTTAGCCATCTGCTTTTCTTTTTTTTTTTTTTTTTTTTTTTTTTTTTGCTGCATCCATCCATACGTGTGTGCATGTGTAGACATTGTCGCTGACCACTGCACAAATTCAGTCTTCATCATAGGAGGAAGTGTCATGGTGTCCAGCTTGGCTGTCCTCCATCTTTGATAAATTATCTACGTCCAGAATTTTCCATGTACCAGGTCATTGATTTGTAAAATTAGTCATTGGTGTTTATTATGTCAGCTTCTTCTGCGGACTTGCGGTTGTGTGCGTTCGCTGCCCTAATCGATCTGTGATCATCTGTTCGTTGTCTTCGTCCGAATTCGGGATTTGATTTTGACACCGGCAATAATGTCAATCATGTGATCTTGATCACCGCCGTAATAAAAGGAGTTCTCTTCCAAACAAAACCACAACTCCAGTTTAAAAAAACAATGTTTTATTTTGAGAGGCTTAAAATGACACTTGGTTTCTCTACCTATCGACAAACTTGCAATCAGGACAAACATCTTTTCAAACCGAGAACAAACAATTCCTCAACGTAAGGCCCCAAAGACCCCTCTGTCTCTCAGACCAACGGAGATCAAACTAACCTCCTCTGCCAGTTTTGCTGGAATATATAAATTATCTCTCTCTCTATATATTTATTTATATATTATATGGTGTAAGGTACACGATAATTCATGAAAATGAAATGCTGTGGTGGACAAAATGTGTGAAAAATGACAAACGGAAAACAGGTTAAAGTGCAGAAGAAAAACAAAAACAAGAGATTTGACCGGTTTCGTTCGTGTTAGCGAACGTCTTCAGAAAAAGTGAAGATTTGGAAATGATTTTATTTTGAAGGCACACACATGGGATGAGGAAAGGATGATCCGATTGGACCATATGAGAAGACTTTAAGTGACGTTGAAATATGACAAGTGGCTGACACATTCTTCTTTGTTTCTTATTCTTCTTTTTATATTTTTCTTTATTTTCTTTTTCTTTTTCACTTTCACACCTACTGAGCTAGTATGGGGGAGGCGGTGGTGGGAGGGGGGGTAAAAGGCGATAAGAGGGAAGAAGACAGAGGAACTGGCCAGGATAAACAACAAATTATATTATATGACAGAAGGTCAAAACATGATACCATCAGTCTTTCCACAAAGCTTATCAAGATATATATTACTGTCATTTGAAATAGGCCACACAACAAAATCACTTGAGAATTATCGGCTGTTTAATCTATGGACATAAAAACCCACTGACCAGGGTATCTATTATCTGGAGTGGAGATTAATTCTGTTTCTATTTTTGTAGCTAAATATTTTCCCATTGCAGGTCTGTTGCTTGTAGCATACATCTGTGCACCCTCACAAAACTTGCAGCATTGTGCATGTTTAGACTTCTTTCTAGTAGCAAATATCTTGGTAGTATGAACCCCCATCACCCCTCCGGACGCAGAATATTTGTTTCCACGAAGTAAAGTAAATAAAAATTATAAAAAAAAAAAAGTATTAAAATACAATTCCACATTTTTCAGTTTGTGTTCAGTTGCATATCTGTGAACATATGGATGTGTGTGTATAAACATATGGATGTGTGTGTATAAACATATGGATGTGTGTGTGTGTGTATAAACATATGGATGTGTGTGTGTGTGTATAAACATATGGATATGTGTGTGTAAATTCAGCAATGCTGGATGGCATCACAGAACAAAATCATATTACGTTAAGCATTTTAAAATGTTACCACTGGTTTCAGCGGAATTTACATCGTCAACGACTTCCTGGAACAATGTGAAAACGTTCTCTGCGCGTTTCTCTGCTGTCTTTTTAAAATTCTCTTCTTTTTCCAGCTTTTTTGTTCATTTGCTTTTGACACCTGAGGATTATGCAACGAAGAATCGAAAACGTTCGTGAAACCTATGGAACATTTATTAACCTTTTTGATTTTAATACAAAAAAGACCTTCAGAAAAATAAAAAAATAAATAAAAAAAGGTATAATTAAATGGACAAATTCTGTTATTTTTAACAATGTTTGCATAAATTAAAAAATGCTGCCTAATATATATATTATATAAAATGAACTTTATTAGTTCATTTTATAAGGTGTCAATCAAATTTTATTAAAATTCAAAGTTCAAGCAAAGTATCTAAACGTCCTTAGCTCATGAGTTTTCAAAGATAAATCTTCTCCTCAGAGGACCATTACCATAGTGACATCACTACAGGTAATAAAATTACACTTTGAAAATATATAAAAATATATACAAAAATACATAAAAATATATAACATCAAATATATCAACCCAAAAACATACTTTTTTGTTGAATCTATACAATCCATCCAAGTCATAGAGTTTAAAAGACATAATCAGGAAATATATCCAGAAGTCTGATTGAAAATTAATCCAGGTAATGAGTGAAAGTCCAAAAACTAGAAATTGAAAGAATTGAAAAAGTAGTCCAGTCGTGAGATGCGTCATCAATCGATGAAGTGAACAGTATCCAATGTTTATGTTAGTCCGATAAATAAATCAAATAAAAAGTTCAATAAACTCACTCAAAATTCCCAGAAATTGATCTGAACATTACAAATCAAATCAAAGTTCGCTTATCAAATAGCGAATCCGTTAAATCCGATTTGAAAAAAATTACAATTGAGTCGAGTTGACAAAGCCGGCCATTTCTTCCCCCAAATCGAATAAAAATAATTCAATGAGTAAACTTTGAAATTATTTGTGCTCCCGCGAGCCAAACAGGACCCTTCTTAGCCGAATAGAAGGCAATATATATATATATATATATATATATACATACACACTTTATTTATCTATTATTATAATGTGTATGAAACCTAATTCTCATATATATGGTCATCAATTCCATACTACAAAATCAATATTTTCTAATTCTTAAGTTTTCTTGGTCGAAACTGGAACTATATTCTTACCAACAATTGCTGTTCAATTTCTATCAAAGAAATTGTATTCCATTCGGAATTAATTTAAAATGGTGACATTTTTCTATGACTCACAAAGCAATAAAAGATGGACATTACAAAATTAGGCTAAAAAAAAAAGAAGTTAACCTAAATAAATTCTTACATAGCAAAGTTTTTTGTTACCGTTTTTTTTTTAAATTTATTTCATTGAAAATAAGCTGATTATTTTTTTGAAAAATGTTATTTTTATGTTTTTGAATTAAGTTGTGAAAGCTAAAGGCAATTATTTCTCAATTTGATTTAAAAACAAAAAAATAAAATTTTGCGAAAATAAATCGGATTACTTAAAAAAAAAATGTGTGTGGGGGGAACGAACTGCTACATAAGAATCTCTTTACGCAGCCTAAGCTAACAATTTTTTTTACTTGGGGTAATATTGCAATGCCTATTTTAACTTTTCAATTCAGGTTTTATGCCACAAATATCGATTTGTTCATATAAAGTAAAGTCAGTCTGTTTGTAGATTTGGTCGTCGATAACTTTCGTCTTACAAAATCAATGTTTGATTTTGGTACGTCAGTTTTTTTGTTTTTTTTGGCAACGTTGGTATATGTTCGTACCAAGAAAAACCTGTAATTCGATTTAATTCATTTAAGAAATTACTTTAGCCAACCAGAATAATTTTCAAAATTACACAATATTAAGAGCAAGGAAAACCACTCTGTATTGGTCAGTAGAGTTTGCTTTGTGTGGTAGACATTTTACTTTATTTTTATTTGTTAAATAGAATTACTCTGTATTGACAAATACAGAGTTACTTCCCTTTGTTTTGTCTATTTTTTTCACTTTTTAAAAAGCCACAAAACCTTTTACATTGCATATATTCATATAAATTATTAATGTAAAAGTAAAAATAATCTCAGTAACGGGATTTTATATATATATATATATGTATTATATATAACACACACACACACACATGGGCAATTTCCATCCGGTCGCATCTTCTTGCTAGGCCGTGAAGATATTATGGTGAATGAACATATAATACACTGACTCCAAAGTAGGACATAATGACTGAGAGGATGATATCATGACACTCGAACACTACCTCCCCCAAGAAAAAAAGAGGAGTTAACACCTGGGAGGAGGATATCATGACAACAGAATAGATAGTACACTATCCCTTCCTCCCTCCCCAAAAAAGGAGGTTATCCCTGGGAACATGGTCTCATGACAACAGAAGAGATACATTACCCCTCCCCCAAAGTAGGATATAACATTTGGGAGGATTAGCCTTAAAAAGGAGGAGGTAATTCCTGGGAGGAGGGTGTTATGGCAACAAAACTGATACTACACTACCCACACCCATTAAAAGATGCTACAATAATAGATGAAATCAGTTTTTTCTTCATTCATTTAAAAATCCCTGGTCATAAAAATATTTCTTTTTTTTTTATAGTTCTTTGGCTTTTTGGCTAAGATCATAGTGTAGTATCTGTTCTCAGCATCCCAACAACATCAGATGTTTTATTGTTGACAAAAATATTGTGTATATATAAGAAAATATGACAATGCAAATTACAAATGTATATTACAGAATATTGATTTATTAGAAACTGTTTATAAAATGAATATGCAAATTAGCAAAATCTAAGCTGTTTATGGATGTTTGCAGATTACTATATATACAGTATTTCAAACGTTTATCAGAGGAATAAATAAACATGACCCGTTTTGATATTAATATAGTTAGGGTAAGTGAAAAATACTTTTGTATGTATATATATGTATGTATGTATATATATATATATATATATATATATATATATTACTATTTCATGTGTCCACATAAAATCTTATGAAGCGATATAATTTTTTATGTATCAATTTTCAGTATTTACTTCAACAGTGCTCGATACGTAAGTAGAGCTAGGTAATAAGTTATGAAAATATATTAAGCTACACAGAGGCTCCCGTGTTTCATCACCAGGGGGGGGGTGGGGGAGAATCTTCAGGCTAAAATTTTAGCCTGAAGATTCCCCCCCGGGGATGAAACGCGGGAGCCTCTGTGTAGCTTAATTGCCATAAATATATTTTCATAACTTACTATATATATATATATATATATATATATATATGTTATTTAATAATAACTATTTAATTATTATCTACATTTCATCGTTTCATCCTTGCGGAATCATCAGTGTAGAGATAACCATTCAAGCCGGTCGCACGATTCGAACCCCGGAACGAGGGCTGTTTGCTTTATAACTCCAAATCCGAGGCGTTAACCGATGAGGCCGGTGTGAATAGTCACATGAAATCATGTGAAATAAACTTATTTATGCCAGTAAACGGACATTTTTATAAGCAGCAGTCAGAGAGTGTTCTACATAAATGAACGTTGCATATAATATATATTTATTTTTTACCTACAGACATCGATGTTTCATGCTTACGCAATCTTCAGTGTAGGGATGTTAATTCACCTCGGTCGGAGAGTATGAACTCGGTTTACAAATCGCTACTGATTCGCAGTCGGGTGTCTTATATATATATATATATTAGTATTTCATGTATCCACATAAAATTTTATAAGGAGATATAATTTTTTATGTATCAATTTTCAGTATTTACTTCAACAGTGCTCGATACGTAAGTAGAGCTAGGTAGTAAGCTATGAAAATATATTTATGGCAATTAAGCTACACAGAGGCTCCCGCGTTTCATCCCCTAGTGTAGCTTAATTGCCATAAATATATTTTCATAACTTATATATACTGAGAATGTAGATATGTTTAAGAATTGGTTAAGATGACTATGAATTATCAAACTTTGAAAAGCAGAAGGGGAATATATGGCTATAACCATGTCGATACACCAGTTCTCATGCGATCACTGAAGTTAAACAATGTTTAGCTTGGTCAGTACTTGAATGGGTGACCATCTGGGAATACCAAGTGCTGTATGTATTTATTTACTCCTCTCCAGGAGGTTAGGCTCAAGGCCAGCGTTATCTTACTACACAAGGTAAGATGTGACCCAAGGTTGGGTCGAGAAAGTGGTACTTTAAAAGCTAGCGCCCGAGAAGGTGAGCACTCTGGCCATTAAAAATTGCCTGGGCAGCCCCATCGGCATTCCCCGGTAGGCGCCTCAGGCAGTAAGCAATAAACTTACTCCTCCCCAAAGAGGGGAGGCAAAGCCTGGGAGGGTGGACTTCCTAGAACTGCACAGGACCGTCCCATAGACCGGCGTAAATACAGCCCCGAAGGCCAAGACAATACCAGCCAGTTTATGGGGTGTAGTATCTATCGGAACAGATACTACACTTTGATCTTAGCCAGAGTATAACTGTCGCAATCAAACAAGTTTGAATGAAAAAATTCAGTGTGTGTACCCTGCTCGTTTTCAGAGATTGTCTTATTGAGCACAATTGCACCATTTCCTCCAAATATGTGTTAATATATTATTGTGTGTGTGTGAAATGTTTTCCTTCTTTTAATATAAATGTGTGCGTTCTCATTCTCTGCCTAAATTTGTTAGCAAAGAGCGCCCCACCTCAACCAGGAGGAGAGGGGGGGGGGGAGACTTATCCACCCTCAAGTGCCCTATTTTACTGCTGGTATGCAAATATAGCTCCGCAATTTCAGAAGTCCTGACTGAATAAACAGGCTGACTTTTTACACCTCCCCCCTCCCCAACATCCCCACATCCCTCCTCCCCCAATATCCCCCACATCCCTCCTCCCCCATAAGCCATGAGATTTTGGATCTTCCCTCAAATCCTGACTCTCTCGATGAAGAAATGAAGGTTAGCCCTACTCTTATTTGAGAAGGATGTTCATGCTCTTGAACTGGTTGAAAGGGGGGGGGGGAGGGAGCATTGCACCTTCGCACCCCCATTGAAAGAGTACGGGGGGGGGGGGGGGGGAGCCGGCTAGGGGAGAAAAAAAAAAAAAAAAAAAAAAAAAAAAAGATGGTGATTAAACTGATTTGAAAGGAGTTTATTTTCAATTCTCTACTGAGGTTACATGGAGGGAAATTTGATCCCAAAGAAGGTGACTGTGTTTACACATGGGGGGGGAGAGGTTTTTTTTTTGGATGGGGAGTGATTATTCTTTCTTACTTTACCCCCCCCCCTCTCCCCACCCTCATTTTAAATAAGAAAGAAAAAAAAAGTGTGATAGGAAGGAAACTTAGCTTTAAATAGTAAATTCCAAGAATCACACCAGAACCAGATTGTAACCCCCCCCCCCTCCTCAAAAAAAACAAACAAAAAAAACTCAGTCTCTTACTCTCTCAATATATATAATACGAGCAGGGCTACCCGGCGTTGCCCGGGGCCATACAAAAAAAAAAAATAGAAGCGGTTAAAAAGTGTAACATCTTTTATATTAAAACTCTCAATCCGTCTCTCTATATTTTTCTCTTTCCCCCTTCTCCGTTTTTCCACATCTTTCTCTCTCTCTGTGCCCCCACCCCTCTTTCACCTCTGCCCAGCCCATTCCTCTTTCTTGTTTAAATATATTGAAAATAATAATATAATGTAAGTTATACAATTGATACCATTGGAAATAACTGACCTTCAAAGAATGAATAACTTTTTGTTAATTTTAGATATTATTCCCCCATATGTATATATGTATATGTATATATGTATGTATATGTATGTATGTATATATGTATGTATATGTATGTATGTATATATCTTTCTATTTACGTCACTAGATCTGTTCAATTTCCGAAAACCAAAACAAAAACCTGATGACCATCTTTGATTTCCGTCACCATCCAAAGTGGTTTCAAGTAAAAACGCCAAAGTACTTTACAAAATTTCAAGTAGTTGCCACTCCTGAATAGATTTTGAAAAAAAATTAAAATTAATTTTTATATAAGGAAAGAAAACTCCATTGTTTTTGCATAACAATTGTCTATTGCCGTCCTAGTAAGAGTGTTTGTTAATTGGTTGGAAGATCGGGGATGTGTAAATGTATGTGTCTTTGTTTGATTTAAAAGTGCATTTAAATCTAGTTTCAGATATCAAGTGTTCATTTAATAGTTCTTTATACATGTTTCGGAACGCGTGTAAAGGGTTATTAAATGAGCATTTGTTTCTGAAATCCGATTTAAATGTACTTTTTAATAAATAAACACTTAAATATAAGCTCTAACTTATTGGAGAATTAAGATATTGAGCTTACTTACTCTACAGACTGAAAGAAAAAAAGATCTACATGTGTCTTCTTAAATGAATTTGAATTATATGTATATATAAGTTTTAATTATTTTACCCTGAAAAATGAGGATGAAGGATAGATGTTCACAGGAAAAAAAAAACGTTTTTAATCAAGGCAAACAATTGTTTCGGCCAAAACAAAGGATATAGTTTTCAAGAATTTTAAAGTATTTCAAAATATTTACAGATGTACGTTTTAAAGTATGTCTTGAAAAAAAAAAGCGGATTGAGAAATGTTTGAATTGCCATTGTTTTTACTTATTGTACTTTTTGCACTTGGCACTGATGATGGCCAAACCGAGGAATTTTTAAATGTGTTTTTGAAACATGTTTTTATGTATTTTAAAACGTATTTTAAAACGTACATCTGTAAATACTTTGAAATACTTTAAGACTCTTGAAAACGATATCCTTGGTTTTAACTGAAACAATTGTTTGCCTTGATTAAAAACGTTTTTTCTTTCATGTGAACATCTATCCTTCATCATCATTTTTCAGGGTCAAATAATTAAAACTTTGTAAAATAGCTCTAGTCACGTACTATAGAGCTATAACTGACTTTCTTATAAAATAATCCTACATTTGAAGAACGTATGTGTGTGTAATGTATTTAAAGACATATTTATACATGCACCACTTTCAGAAACAAATGCAAATGTCTTTTTATTGAAAATCGTTTTTGAGTGTAAGAATGAATATATTGTTTCGTAAGTTTATTCATTCAAGTCACCTTCAGCTTCGATAACGACTTTTATGCGAGGTGTTAGGATCAGGTGTTCCTTGTTCATATTGGACACACTCTAATTATGGAAACTTTTAGGGGTTATTTCGTGTTATGAGAGTGTTCATTAACCCCCCCCCCCCCTTTTTTTTTCCCAACTCTGCTCCAGAAATAGTTGTCCAAAGGATGGGGATCTGGGGAGCTAGGAGACTACGCTTGGGGTCATGTCATCATGAAAATGTTGGAGGATTTTAAATTTTCTTTAGGGCACCATTAAGTCTGACTAAGCGATTTTTTTTTTTTTTTTTTTTTGGATTTTTTTCTGATTTAAAATGACACTTAAGATTTGTATCTGAAATCTTAGGTCAACATTTCAGATTGTTACGTCTGGAACACAGTGTTCTCTTGCAATCGACATCATGGATCTTCTAGGATTACCACCAATGGTGTGCTGTACTTGCCGAATAAACTCGGGTGTTCTAATGCTATCACTGTGACGAGAATGTGTATTATGCTTTGATAACAGTAATATCTTTCTCTGCTGGATTTAAAAAAAATGTTTGAGTCTATTAGCTATGGCTAAATGATTTTCGTTGACCTTTTTCTGGCATAAAATGACCTTTACTTATCACATAGAACTTGTATCTGATGTCGTTGTTGAAAACTGATGTGGAGTAAGCTAGTACCCCTTCCTGAGGTTGGAGAATGCTCCAAGGGAATAAAAGAGAGGCAACTCTCGTCACGAGGGAGTGAGATGTTATCCAAGTCACCGTTCAAACTGTATGACTCTCGATATATTCTATTATATGTTACCCGACCTTTTCCCAAAAGAGGCCTAGTCAACATATAATATTGGCGACGAGGATGAGATGCTCCAAGCGAATAAAAGAGAGGCAACTCTCGTCACGAGGGAGTGAGATGTTATCCAAGTCACCGTTTGAACTGTGTACGATTCTCGATATATTCTATTATATGTTACCCGACCTTTTCCCAAAAGAGGTCCAATCAACATCATAATAAAAACATTTCAGATTGTTCCTTCTGACACACTGTTCTTTCACAATCGACCTCCGGGATCTTGGATTACCACCAATGGTGTGCTGCACTTGGCAAATAAATTCAGGTCTTTTAATGCTATCAGTGTATCTAAAATGTCGCTTACTTTTTAACATATACATATTAAAAGAAACAGTTAATAAAAAATACTTCTTTTGATATTCAATGTAATTTGAGTAGGAGAAATATTTTACTGAGTTTTTGTTTCGTTTTGTATCCACTGATTATGTAAAACAAATTGTTGACTTTTTCACTGAAATAGAAACAATATATTTTTTTATTTTATTTTATTTTTATTTAATTTTTTCAGATAATGTAATTAAAAATTGTTGGTACGAAAAGATTTAAAAAAAAACAACATAAAATTATTTTTTTAAATTGTTCGGTACTTAACATGTTGAAGGGTTCTTTTAGACATAGTAAAAGAAAAAGGAATGTCTCACTTTTTTTTTGTATTCCCATCAGCGTTAAGGGCTTCATCTCTCCTAATTGGCTAACAAATTTCATGACGAAATTCCTCATAGAAGTGACATAAAAGGTAAAGGTAAAGGTCGCATAGCCTGGATGCGCATGAGTGTCGTTGCCGACATTGCACACTGCCCATGGCCGTAGCGGCGGTGGTTTGTTAAGAATCACTGTGTCTAGGGCACACCATATGGAAGGCGGAGCCCATCCCTCTCCTTCCGCTGCTTTGAACCTTCCCTGAGTTTTAGTCAGGTACCCATTTACTGCTGGGTGGACAGAGGGAGTTTTCAGACCCGAAAATCCGCATGTCGTGAGTGGGATCGAACCTGGGTTGTCCAGCCCAAAGGCAAGTACTATAACCACTCGTCCACAGGCCCTCCCTAAAATGAGATGCTTACAGCACCTGGTATTCCCAAGTGGTCACCCATCTAAGTACTGACCAGGCTCTATGTTGCGTAACTTCGGTGATCGGACGAGAACCAGTGTTTTCAGCGTGATATGTCCGTAAGCAATAAGTGACATAACAAACTTCAAAATAGCACCCCCGTTCTTCATAAAAGTTGCGAAAATGACTAGCAGTGCTAATAGTTTTCCTACTTTATTTCTTCAAAAATCCTCAAATATCAGGTTGGAAAGAAAGTGATGTCATATTTTTTACTTCATCACTTTGCAGCCTCCTAAATTGTACACAGTTCTAGATTTTTTGGTGAATTGGTTTGCCTTTCAGTTATAGTAATTAGTTAGAAAAAATTAAGTTTACCGGTCTCTGCCGTCAAAAAATGGATATTAGTGAGGAGTATCTGAGACATCGCATGCTCTATGAATTCAAAAAAGGAAACTCAGCTGCAGAAACTGCAAGGAATATTGGAACTGTCTATGGGATAAATGTTCTGAATGATCGAAAATGTTAACGGTGGTTTGCAAAGTTTTATTCTGGAGACTTTAACCTGTCAGATTGGCGACGTTCGGGAAGGCCAAAATAAATTGATAAAAACACCATTAAAGATGATGTGGAGGCCAATCCAAAGTTAATCAGCAGATAATTAGCTCAACAATCCACTACAACCCATACCACAATTATTTCATGCCTTCACGAGTTAGGAAAAGTTTCAAAACTAGAACTCTGGGTTCCCCACAATTCGAGCGACGCTCAACGAAATCAAATATCGACTGTTTGAACATCTTTGCTTTCCAGGAATCATTGAGAACCATTTTTGCAAAGAATTGTGACTGGATATGAAAAATGGGTTCTTTATAAGAATACCCAACGCAAAAGACAATGGTTAGACCGAAACCAAAGTCCACAGCCTGTTTCAAAACAAGGACTACACCCAAAGAAGGTTATGCTCTCTTTATGGGGGACATGAAGACTGATTACTTATGAGTTACTGGAGCCTAATCAAACAATCACATAAGTAATATATAGTTCGCAGCTGGATGATCTAAGAATTGCTTTATTAACAAAATGACCAGCATTACTTAATATGAAGGGGGTAGTGCTTCAGCATGATAACGCGAAAACTCACTCAGGAAAAGGTAATGAGTTTCAATTGGGAAGTTTTACCTCATCCGCCTTATTCACCTGACATTGCTCCATCCGACTACCATCTTTTCCGGTTGTTGCATCATCACTTAAACAATAAAATCTATGAAAATGACGACCAACTCAAAAATGACCTAAATTTGTTTTTCTCTCAAAAATCAGAATTTTTTTTGAAGAACACATCAAGAAGCTAGTTAATCGTTGGACAGAAGTCATAAAAAATGAAGGAAATTATTGTAAAGATTAAAAATGCCCTAATGTGAATGTTTCAGATGAAATAAATGTGTTGGACAAAAACGACATTACTTTCTTTCCAACCTGATATACATGGTGGGCAAAAATAAGGGTCCTATTTTTAAAAATTCATAACTTTTTTATTTATTGATTTAAAAAAATTTTTTTTTTTAGAATAAGTAAAGGACCCCTTCCGAAGCAAGCATGAGCCGTATTAGCCCTAAGGAACGTACCCTCATTTAGAAAACATTATTTTTGCTTAAAAAACTCAAAACAGTGTAAAAAACAATACTTTAGTTTTTGTAAGTTTTAAGAAGTGTTTTTCGGCTAAAATTTGTTTTGTTTATTTCAAAAAATCTCGGAAGGGTCAGTCTACACACACATAAAGTTTGGTGAGTTTAACTTTTATTTTGTGGAAGTTATTCAAATTCAAGTTATTCAAATTTAAAGATAGGACCCTTATTTTGGCCCACCCTGTATATAGATTATTATTTATTGATTCATGTCAAAGTATATTTATTTCCAACAAAATGGTGGTATTTTGAGGACTTGAAGTGCTTTAGTTTTTAAAATAGGACTATTTTAGTAGACCCCCTTTGAAATATGTGTTGATCCAAAGCGTTTTTATGGTCGGTAGGTAATGTTGAATTTATTGTGTGAACATGAGCAAACATAAGATAAGCTTTGAACTTAAATTGCTGTAAATATTTGAATACATGTTTATGGGTGAACAATTCATTCAAATATTTGAATACATGTTTATGGGTGAACAATTCATTCAAATATTTGAATACATGTTTATGGGTGGACAATTCATTCAAATATTTGAATACATGTTTATGGGTGAACAATTCATTCAAATATTTGAATACATGTTTATGGGTGGACAATTCATTCAAATATTTGAATACATGTTTATGGGTGAACAATTCATTCAAATATTTGAATACATGTTTATGGGTGAACAATTCATTCAAATATTTGAATACATGTTTATGGGTGGACAATTCATTCAAATATTTGAATACATGTTTATGGGTGAACAATTCATTCAAATATTTGAATACATGTTTATGGGTGAACAATTCATTCAAATATTTGAATACATGTTTATGGGTGAACAATTCATTCAAATATTTGAATACATGTTTATGGGTGAACAATTCATTCAAATATTTGAATACATGTTTATGGGTGAACAATTCATTCAAATATTTGAATACATGTTTATGGGTGGACAATTCATTCAAATATTTGAATACATGTTTATGGGTGGACAATTCATTCAAATATTTGAATACATGTTTATGGGTGGACAATTCATTCAAATATTTGAATACATGTTTATGGGTGGACAATTCATTCAAATATTTGAATACATGTTTATGGGTGGACAATTCATTCAAATATTTGTGCAGAACTAGCAACAGATGTTATATTTTCTACTACAGGTAATTTGTCTATTCCATTCATCATTTTCAATCCTCTCATAATATTGTTCATCATTTTCAATCCTCTCATAGTATTGTCCATCATCCAAACTGACAATCTCATTGACCCTTATCCTTGAGAGGCTTTTGGCCTTGATCAGTGTTTGCTCATTTGTGAGAAAAAAAATGATTTAGTTTTAAATTCAATTATATCTCTAATATGTGTCTGTGTGCTTGTCTACCTACACAAGTAGGTATTTATCTACCACCCACAGAGTAAAATGTGGCACAAGGTCGGAAAGTGGGATTAGATAAGTCAGCACCCGAGAGGAAGAGCACTTATGACCCTCAAAAAATGCCTTGGCAGCCCCATCGGCATTTCCCGGTAGGGGTGCCTCAAGCGATTAGCAATAAACTAACCCCTTCTCAAAGGGTGAGAGGCAAAGCCTGGGAAGGTGGACCCCTTAGAACTGCACAGGACAAACCCACAGACCAGCGTCATCAAGACCCGAAGGCCAAGACGATACCGGTCTATAGGGTGTAGTATCCATCGGAACAGATACTACACTTTGATCTTGGCCAAAAAGGCCTGTGTTTTATTTACTCCTCCCCAGGAGTTAGGCACAAGGCCAGTTTTATCTTACTCCCACAAGTAAGATGTGACCCAAGATCGGGTCGAGAAAGTGGGGTTTGAAAAGCCAGCGCTCGAGAGGTGAGCACTCTGGCCATTTAAAAATTGCCTGGGCAGCCCCGTCGGCATTCCCCGGTAGGGGCGCCTCAGACAGTAAGCAATAAACTTACTCCCCCCCAAAGAGGGGAGGCAAAGCCTGGGAGGGTGGACCTCCTAGAACTGCACAGGACAGGCGTGCAGTATCCATCGGAACAGATACTACACTTTGATCTTAGCCAAAAGGCCAAGGCAGGTGAAAGGCCTGTGTGCTTACTGTCTGACTATTTGCCTACTTAACTAGTGTGTCATCTGCCTCCATCCTTATGTGTCTCCCCCCCCCCCCGATTCTTTTCTCCCTCTACCCGGTCTGTATGTGCATGCTCATTCATTGTTTAACTGCCCCCCCCCCCTCCTCACTGTGTCGGTCTTAAAAAGAAAAGAAAACTGAAGCAAAATAAAATATATTCCTGCCATATTGAAAGGAGAAAACAAAGAAATAAGCTAGTCCGAATCAAGTATCGATATGTCACATTTTATTAATCTCCTCAAATGTCGCATAAAAGTCCGGGTCTGTTGCTATCGGCAACTCTTAAATTCCATAAACAATCGCACATTAGTACATTTTCGTATTTGTTCATGGCGATTGTTTCGGTATTTTTTGAGATGAGGATTTATAATTTCGAACAGAACCTTATATTTTATCCCCCGGGGGTAGATTGTTCTTGCAGAACTCCTAAGTAATTTTTTAATTTTATTCTTCATTAGTTTGACCTTTAGTGAGGATTGAACCATCAACCTTCAAAAGACTCTCACTTAGAACTGATTATTACTTACCAAATTTATCCGTTGCACCACGTGTTCATGTGGACAATTCTAGTAGGAATTTTAGGAACTTTAGATCTAATCTTGTTTTAGATGTGTATATATATATATATATATATCATTATTAGTAGTAGTAGTAGAAAATTTAAGAAATCCAAAAACGATGTTCTCTTTTTTTTCTGTAAAATAAATTATTTACCTTAAAGATATGAACAAGTAAGTTTTTAAGCCTAATAGTCCCTTTTTCAAGTGCGTTTTTTTAATTTAAAAAAAAAAAATTTTTTTTTACTACTTTCCGTTGGAGATAAGATATAAAAATTTCTCGTGGATAGCAGTCCATCGAGGTGTTGGGACGGATGGTATTAATGTCTGTTCCAGTGCGCTGCGTGATAAAGTTACTGCAATATTGGCACATTTTGAAATATCGTTACATATTTGAATTATTAGAAAATTTAGGAAAGCCAAAAACGATATTTTTTTTTTTTCTGTAAAATAAATAATTTATTTACCGTAAAGATATATACAAGTAAGCTTTCAAGCCTAATAGTTCGTTTTTCAAGCGCGATTTAAAAAAAATTATTTTTTTAACTATCCGTTGAAGATATAAAAATTTCTTGTGGATAGTAGTCCGTCGAGGTGTTGGTATAAATGGTATTAATGTATGCCCCAAGTGGTCATGTATTGATTTACTCCTCTCCAGGAGTTAGGCACAAGGCCAGTTTTTATCTTACTCCCACAAGTAAGATGTGACCCAAGGTCGGGTCGGGAAAGTGGGGTTTAAAAATTGCCTGGGCAGCCCCGTTGGCATTCCTCGGTAGGGGCGCCTCATGCAGTAAGCAATAAACTTACTCCTCCCCAAAGAGGGAAGGCAAAGCCTGGGAAGGTGGACCTCCTAGAACTGCACAGGACAGACCCATAGACCGGCATAAATCAAAACCCAAAGGCCAAGACAATACCAGTCTATGGGGTGCAGTATCCATCGGAACAGATACCAAGTGGTCATGTAGCTACAACATTGAGTTCTGCATCCCGCTTTACCTAACCGTAACCGTAACCCTAATCCCGCTTTACCGTTCTGCTGAGCCACATTTTGAGTTGGCCACCACACCGCTTCTTTCAGCCCAGAAGTGGAACTGGATTGCTAGCTTTTCTGATGAATTCACCACATTGATGCCGAAGAGCGTGACCAAACCAACAAAGACACCTTGCATGACGAGCTTGAAACAAAGTGCTGCCAGCTAACTCGGATACTCGAATAATGAAAGTATTAATCGTATATGGGATGTGCATTTTTGATTTTGTGACTTTAATCTAATTTCTATTTACATTTTATTTTAGCTGTCCATCCAATAAATCTTAATGAATAAATGTGAACATTTTTTTCCATCTATTCTTAGTCTGTTAACATCAAAACAGGTTGCGCTTATTTAATTCTATGATGAAAACAATTTTTTAAAATACCGTATATATAGTAAACTGTAAATACCCTCAAACACATTTAGGTCTTCCTAATTTGCATATTTATTTTATGAACAGTTTTTAATGAATTAATAGTCTGTAATATACGGTTGTAATTTTTCATTGTCATATTTTCTTATATATACGCAATATTTTCGTGGATAAAAAAAAACAAAAAAAAAACGTCTGGTGTCGCTGGGATGCTAAGAACAGATACTACACTTTAATCTTAACCAAAAAGTCAAGGAACCAGTAAAAAAAATGTTCTATGACTAGGAATTTTTGAATGAATAAAAGAAAAATGTATTTAATCTATTGTATTATCTTAGAATAGGGCTGGGTATCGGTTCTATTGTCCTCCCAGGAATTACCACCTCCTTTTTTAAGTGAAGATAATCTTCCCAGATATTACATCCTCTTTTGGGGAAAGAGGTTATGGAGTATCTGTTCTGTTGTACCTTCTCCTTTTTAGGTATGAGGGCGGGGAGTAGTGAAGTATCTGTTCTGTTGCCATGATACCATACTCACAGGCATTACCATCTCCTTTTCTGGAGCGATCCTTCCAGGTATTACCTCCTTTTATGATGTGTCCAGAGTCAGGTCGCGGGTTGCTGTCTGAGCCGATATGATGTGGAACCAGAAATCGGCAGTGAAGACAGTGCATCACTGAAGACAACGCTTGATGAATCTAGAAAAATGTATTTTAAGATTTCATATATTTATAAATATTTGATCGATATTTGATTAAACAGAAGTGAAAGTTCTTGTTTGTTCCTTTTTTTGATCCAATTTTTCGATATTATGTTTTTACTGGGTGGTTTTTAAAGAGCCGATGCCGAACCTGCGCAGACATGAAAGAAGTAAATAGACACCCTTATTATCATTTAGACTGCTGCCAGAGGGTCCTGATAGACCTAGGTAAGATTATATTGATTATTTTCCCTTGCTGATGAATTTGACAATCACTCAGTGGAAAGTGGAATTCCAAAATTTGTGGCGATTTGATGCTGATCAAGTCCACAGTCAGATTAATATGGCTCTTAATGTTTCTTTGGACGTGTCAAATGCTGAGATATAGATATATATATATATATATATATAGTTTCATATATATATATATATATATATATATATATATATATATATATATATCTGAAACACAAATGTCAGTTAATATAAAATATCGATGTTTCAAACTTTTACTGCTGCTTGGTACAGCTCCGAGTGTTGGCCGTTATCGAAGAAAGCAGAAACTTTAATCATGAATGAATTATTTTGGTGGAGTGTCTATTTACTTCTTTCATGTTTGGGTAAATTCCCACTCGTTGACTAATAAGTTATCTTTCCTTGTATAAGACCGACAATTGGCTCTCTCCCTTTCTCTCTCTCTCTCTCTCTCTCTCTCTCTCTCTCTCTCTCTCTCTCCCCCCCTTTTTTTTCTCTCTCTCTCTCCCTTTTTTTTCTCTCTCTCTCTCCCTTTTTTTTCTCTCTCTCTCTCCCTTTTTTCTCTCTCTCTCTCTCCCTTTTTTCTCTCTCTCTCTCTCCCTTTTTTTTCCCTCTCTCTCTCCCTTTTTTTCTCTCTCTCTCTCCCTTTTTTTCTCTCTCTCTCTCCCTTTTTTCTCTCTCTCTCTCTCTCCCTTTTTTCTCTCTCTCTCTCTCTCCCTTTTTTTTCTCTCTCTCTCTCCCTTTTTTTTTCTCTCTCTCTCTCTCCCTTTTTTTCTCTCTCTCTCTCTCTCTCCCTTTTTTTTTCTCTCTCTCTCTCTCCCTTTTTTTCTCTCTCTCTCTCCCTTTTTTCTCTCTCTCTCCCTTTTTTCTCTCTCTCTCCCTTTTTTCTCTCTCTCTCCCTTTTATCTCTCTCTCTCCCTTTTTTCTCTCTCTCTCCCTTTTTTTTCTCTCTCTCTCCCTTTTTTCTCTCTCTCTCTCCCTTTTTTTTCTCTCTCTCTCTCCCTTTTTTCTCTCTCTCCCTTTTTTCTCTCTCTCCCTTTTTTCTCTCTCTCTCTCTCTCCCCTTTTCTCTCTCTCTCTCCCTTTTTCTCTCTCTCTCTCCCCCTTTTCTCTCTCTCTCTCTCTCCCTTTCTCTCTCTCTTTCCCTCCCTTTCTCTTTCTCTCTCCCTCCCTTTTTTTTCTGTCTCTCTTTGTGTCTCTTTCTCTGTCTATCCCTTTCTCTCTCTCTCTCTCTCTCTCTCTCTCTCTCTCTCTCTGTTAAATGAGAATCTGCTGAAAAATAACTAAAGAGGTCCTCGGCTGACTTTTTTTTTTTACAACAAAACATGTCTAAAGGAAGGCTTGCTTTGATCATGAGTTGTGTGTGTATATTAATATGTATGGTAGAATCAAAAGATTTGTGCATTTTTTGCTTTTTTTTAGTCTTCCATTATTTCTGTCTGCTGACAGAACTTTTGTAACTAGTGGGGGCGGGTGGCTTCGTAGGTGGGGCTAGGGGATCTATATTATTTATTCTGGGTAGAGGTTTTTGTTTTTTGTTATTTTTTGGTCTGTCTGTGTTTGCATTTCCAGCATCTTTGCATCCATGTACGAATGGTTTTACACATTGAAGAAACAAAACGAAGTCAAAATGGGGTGGGAGGAAGAGTAGCATTGCCCTCGTTTTTAGATGCGGCCTCACATCTCTGGTCAGTCGGTTTGTACGTCAGTCGGTTTGTCCAGTTTGAAATAGCATTTTCACTGGTAAATGCTCAGATGAAGTGAATGTGTTTTTATAAAGTGTTTTTTTTCTATTCTCTTTTTTTTCTTTCTTTTTTTTTCTCTTTCCTATTTTATTCCCGCTTTTTTCTTTTTTCCCCCTTTTCCCCCTCCCCCATTTTTCTTTTTTTTCTTTTTTTCTCCATTATTCTGTTTTCACCCTTTTTTTTCTTTTTTTTCCCCTTTTTTCTTTTTCCCTTTTCTTTTTTCTATTTTTTTCCTTTTTCTTTTTTCCCTCCTTTTCTGTTTTCACCCTGTTTCTTTATCCTTTTTTCTTTTCTTTTTTCTTTTCCCTTTTCTTTTTTCTAGTTTTTCTGTTGTCTTTTTTTCTATTTTTTTCCCCTTTTTTTCTTTTTCCCTCCTTTTCTGTTTTCTTTTTTCTTTTTTGGTATTTCTTTTTCTTGTGTGTGTGTGTGTGTGTGTGTGGGAAACAGATGTTTTTAAAAAAAGATACTACACTTTTAAAAAATTTTTTTTAAACAATTCTATTTTCCTTTCTAGCAACCCGGGCAACGCTGGGTAGCCCTGCTAGTTGGAAATACATTTTTGAGAGAAAGTGTGTTAATATTTAAATAATAAACGAGAACGGATATCCTTGAGATGCACCATTTAATCTGAACGTTTAACAATGAAAGTGTGATTTTCAACTTAAGCATGACAGACTGACGAACAACGCCTCTTATAGAAATGGTTGGACGCATCTACAATCGGATACATTCATTCAATCACCATTCTCCAACACATTACCACTGGACTGCTTCCTTGCATACTACATTGTCACCTTCAAATCCAATGTCAACAACTCAATAAGTAATGAAACTTTTTTAATTCCATTCATCATTTTCAATCCTCTCATCATATTCTTTATTATCGAACTGACAATCCACCCATATCATTAACTCTTATCCTCCAGATTGAGTAATTCATCTCGATTTCAGATTTTGCCATTGGTCATTCACATCCGTGTGATGGTAATAGTGGCATGAAAAGGATGGAGGGCAACAAGAGTTTCTTTTTGTTCTCATTTTACTTCAGGAAGTTCTCAGAAATCAAGCCCCCCCCCCCTTTCTGGGGTTGACACTTAATTTCTATATGAGATCCATAGATATCCGAGTGTTCAATCAAGATTCCCCTCTACCTCTCGAACGTTGAGTCAGTAAAGCAGTGAAGAACACTAATTTTCTTTCTCGACACATTAACTATGTTATAGTACATCTTTCTTGTCTTACCGGATTCCAGGACAAGAATTCATCTAATGAGATTTTTTATTTTTATTTTACTTCAGTCAAAGTTCTCAGAAATCAAGGGGCTTCCTGGGACTAACACTCAATCTCTATATGAGATACATAGATATTCGAATATTCCATTAGAATTCGCCTTTATTTCTCAAACGTTGAGTAAGTAAAGAAGTTAGAACATTAATTTTCTTCTTCTGAATTGACCAGTTAATTATGTTATAGTATATCTTTCTTGCGGTCTCTTGGTCTTACAAGATTCCAGGACAAGAATTCATCTAGTCTGGTGGAGTATCCAGTTAAGTTCTGTTACTTGAGGTAACATTACTTAAAGAAGGTGCACCTTTCCTCATATGAGCCAGTGTATAGCCGTGTCTAGGAAATCTTATTTGAGTTTCGACTACTATGTTATTTTGAATATTTGGTCAGGGTTTCCTTGTAGGGTGAAGTATCCTGATGTCAGGTTGTCCTGACAAACCCTTGTACAGAGAGACCGAAGACACTCGAGGATGGTGTCTAGTAGGTGATTCAACCTCTCCTAGTAGTATGTGCGCGAGTGTGAGTCTAAAAGTGCTGATGGCTTGAAATGAAAGTCTATCTTGGAGTGCCAATAAGAAACCCTGCTTATTAAAGCAGTCACATGGCCCCTGCTGGAATTGGTTGAGGGACAGGGGAGCATGGGGACGAGGTTAACTAATGGTACCAGATTAGCACCAGAAGGAATATTCCGGGGGGGGGGGGGGGATAGTAAATAATAAAAATAAAAAAATAAAAAAAAAGGAAGAAAATGTGGGGGACAACTAGGCTAGGAGCCAGTTTTATGCTTACTGGAATGCAAAGACCTGAGTGGATGGTGGAGGAGGAGGAGGAGGAGGAGGAGGAGGAGGAAAGCACTTGTTTTTAACCCCTAATCTCCACCCCCTCTGTCACTACTCAAAACAAATATTCCAACAGTTAAAAAAAAAAATTGTACATCAGAAGTGGATGTCATGGCCGGGTTTACTGTGAGAGATTTCAGAAATGCACAAACACATGTAGTATATTTATATATATATATATATATATATATATATAAAATAGTAACTCTGTGTGTGTATGTCCACCTGATCTTTGTGTCTTATGTTCATCCAAACCGCTGGACAGAATTGCTTGAAAATTGGCATGTGGACTACTGACCTCTCGGTGAAGGTCATAGACTATATAAGAAATATATCACTTCAATGCTGTGGGTCATCCCCCACCACTGAAAACTGTTTTCCCTTAGATCATGGCCATCCCTACTACAGGCCAGGCAATCGTGCAACTGGGGTCTTTTACTGGGGGCCATGTGAATTTTCTTAAATATTCGATATAGAAGTTGCAAACTATATCATCAACTGGTGCGGATCCTTTTTTTCTTTTTAACCACAATATACAAGTAATGATCTTTTGACATAAGTACAAATTCTCTAAAAAAAATCCAACATTGAAATAAAAATTCTTCATTGAAATATGCATTTGCCTTTGTTCATTCAAAATTACCTGTCTCTTCATTTATAGGAATTTGTCAATTGTAAAATTTATCAATTAGCTCATTGTGGTTCTTATTTGGTATGTAAAACACATAAAAACATCAAACTGATCTCACAGAGGAATTTTACCTTTGTTTGCAACTTCTATATCGAATATTTAAGAAAATTCACATGGCCCCCAGTAAAAGACCCCAGTTGCACGATTGCCTGGCCTGTAGTAGGGATGGCCATGCCTTAGATTCAAATGAAATTTAAACCATAGGTAAGTGACCAAAAATAATGCCTATTCCCAAAATTTCAGCAAATTTTGATAATATTAAGAGCCCCCCCCCCCAAACTCTGAAAACTGTTTTTCCTTCATTAATTGTTTATTACCTACAGACATCGATGTTTCATGCTTACGCAATCTTCAGTGCAGTCAAAAGTGTTTCCCGTTGGCCACCACAGATAAACTTAGAATTACGGAGGAATTTAACTTTGTAACTACCAAGTCTGCGGGTATTTTGCAACGAGCAGCGAATAGTGATCAACAACAACAAACTGTGTTGGATCTCGCAATGAAGCTAGTAGTACTGCTTGTTATTGAACTCAAAGAGAACACCTCTCTGTCTGTGCAGGTCTGTCCCTAAAAACGAAGACATACTAGGAAGTGAACTTTCAATATAATTGTATTCACATGCACAATTTGCATGTGAACATAATGGAAGTATTTTTGCGTCTCTGGCTGCTCCTTAAAGAAGCTAATGACAATTTTCAAACATGTTACACAATGAAATTGATCTATTTATTAGCGTTAGTTTAAGAGTATTAACATTTATCTGAATAGCTCGGTGAGTAAGATATCTAGCTGACAGCATCAAGGTTGCTGTTAAAGTAAACTCTCCCTACCATGATGTTGCATATAATGCTATCTCACACTGTAACCTGGGCAACACCGGGTAGCTCTGCTAGTCTTTATATAAAGTTAGGTATGTTTATATATTTGTATGTATAGGATTCACTCATGAACTAATTAACGGATCATTATGAATTTTGGAACATGGCTGCTAGGCGTGAGAGTGGGTAATGTGCGCTATATTTAGTTTAATTTAATTCTATGCAAAAGGGATGGAAGCCCTTCGTGAAAATTCAGATGCCTCCTACTTTTGTGAAATTTTAACAACTAGCAAAAATATTTTTGCTAGGCTATCGCGTCATCCCCTTCTCTCTCGCCGTCTGCGAGAGGGTTTTCCTATTTATTCGTCTAGAATTATATAATTGTGAAAAAACTACATACTATACATATTTAATATTAAATAAATTGTTTTGGACTATTAAAATAATTTAAGTTTAAGTTTATCCATTTATTTTTTTATAGCTTATGTTTGAATTCATGTTTTGAAACATGACGTAAATCATAAAGCTATGACGTTATGCCAAAGCTATAGTTATTTTGCTAAGGTAATGTTTTAAGCTCTGTTTATAAGAAAGTCCGAATAGCTCAGTTGGTAGAACGTCTGGCAAAAGATCTCAAGGTTTGGGTTTCGATTTCCGGTCATGGCATCCGATTTATTTGTTGGGAATTTATTATTTACTATTGCTGCAATATTCTCCATTTCTAAACGTAGTTAAAATTTCTGATATTTCGAAATTAGTCAAATTCCGCAATGTATTTATTACGTTTAAAAAAAATAAAAAAAATTCTGACGGACAGACGGACGGACAAAATTCCTGTTTATATAAGATAGGTAGTAGACATCAATTAATAAATATTTCCCAAATTTCAGTTTCTTTGGGGTATTTAAAAGGATTTTTAGGGGGCATAATATGGAGAAAACATTCCATTTCAACATTTAAATATTTTAGATTTGCATTGAATTTGATCCATAGTCATAAGACACCAATTAAGACAGATTCCCTGAATTTCAAGGTCTTACGACCCCTAAAACTTAAGCCTTAAATTTGAGACATTTTTTAGAATCAAAATCATGTAATGCATCTTAATCAAAATTTGAGTAAGGATTCTAGGCATAAGTATCATATCTTTATTTTAATCTTTGTAAGGGGACATAGAAATGGTGCAAAACTTTTTCGTTCAGGGTGGGGTGGGGGTTCATTTTACCTGGCCGAAGACGAGTGATCTTCTCGTGTGTGTGCATGCACGCTTATATATGCATGCGGGCAGCATGTCGTCCTTATTGGGTTGTGTGTGGCTGGAACATTTAGTTTCTTGTTTTAGTTACATGGGTTTGTTTAGAAAGAAGCTGTTTGTCTCCCTACTTATCTTGATGTTGAGGAGAGAGAGAGATGTGAAGGAAGGGACTAGGAAGAGAGAGAGAGAGATGTGAAGGAAGGGACTAGGAAGAGAGAGAGAGAGATGTGAAGGAAGGGACTAGGAAGAGAGAGAGAGAGATGTGAAGGAAGGGACTAGGAAGAAAGAGAGAGAGAGATGTGAAGGAAGGGACTAGGAAGAGAGAGAGAGATGTGTAGGAAGGGACTAGGAAGAGAGAGAGAGAGATGTGAAGGAAGGGACTAGGGAGAGAGAGAGAGAGATGTGAAGGAAGGGACTAGGG
>OY744552.1:42649389-42666889 GCA_963556195.1 Sepiola atlantica
GGCATCGGGTACCATTTTGGTATGACTCGACCGAGGATTGAACTCCGGACTCCCTGCTCATTAGCACACACTAACAATTATCCCCGTAGCAATCTTCAAATAGATCCAAAAGAATTTGAATATCTTTTGAGACGTAACTTTACAAAAAAAAAAAACTGGCACTTGATTTTTTTTGTTATTTTTTGAAAACCCCGAAAGAAATAGTTTTTCGAAGATGCCAATTTTTTGAGTGAATCTTCCGCTCTATAATAAATACCAATGTGTATTTATTTGTTTATAAATACATTTCAATCTTGTCAAGCAAGAAACTACACTGTCGGATGACGACATTTCAAGTTTTTAAGGGACAGGAGAAAGCTAACAGCAAAGCAGACAGCCCTGCACCGTCTGAAATGAATTCGAAAAGAAACCCTTCCTTTATTTTCATAATGATATTTTCTTTCTTTTTTTCCTTTCTTTTCTTTTCTTTTTTTTATGGAAGTTGCTCCAGACACGGCATGAAGCCACTTGATGTAAGGAGCTAAAAAAAAAAAGAACTACTTCAAGGTCAAAAAGCTAGCCAACGATAAGTGTTAAATGGATAGATTCCGACCCAGAAAACAGCAATTCCTCCCCTTTTGTCAGAAACATCGCTCATGGAATGTGACGACTAAAGGACAAAATAAGAGAAGCGAGAGTTAGGAGGCTGCCGAAAGTAAACCCAAGGTCCACTTTCTACTCTCCTAAACATGCTGGCATGCGTTGGACAGCTCTAAGAAATTGACTATATGAATACGAATCCTGGTTCGAACACTGGCGAAGCAAAATTTTTTCATGGAGAGTGTACACTCGTTATTTGGATTATTTGGACTACTGTTCTCATCTTGGATGTTCTTCTCACATTTCGACCGATGTAACTGTCGACATTTTTCAGGTGTGTCTTGTTGAAACTTGGGGAATCTGTACAGAACTTCAAACGGAGCCCTTTATTTTATCCATGGCTTGCTTTCGTACCGTCAGCCATGACCAGATAGAATTCTTAAGTAATTCGTAATTATATTCTTAGTATCACCCGTACTGAGGATTGAACCTTCAACCTTCAGAAGACTGTCACTTAGCACTGATTATTATGGACAATTGTAGTATGAATTTTTTTTTTTTTTTTTTTTTTTAAGATGTGTAATCAAAAGATTAAACATAACACTTCTTTGCTTGATCATGCCGTTTTTTATTTTTTAGATTTTCCTAATCTTTTTGTGTACAAATCAAAAAGATGAGTATCACGAGTACTTTCGATTCTTCGTCAAATCATCTTTCAGGTGACAAAAACAAAGAACAAAAAGTTGGAGAAAATTAAAAAAAAAAAAAAAAAAACATCTGAGGAATTTTAGTTAACAACACAAAAAATATTACATTCAAAAAGTAATTTTTTTAAAATTAAAAATAATTGAAGCTATCTTTATTAAAACCCAGCAAGCTACAGTAAATAACTTTACAAATACGAAAATAGTAACGATATTTTAAATTGTTTAACGTAAATACAATTTATCTTGTGATGCTACTTCTTGTATCCCGGAATTTAAATTGTAAACGTTCTTCTGGAACTACACCGATTTGTTGTTTTAGTCCAAATAATCCAAATTATCAATGCTTATCTCGGAACTTGCGAAACACGGTATCCACTCATATTCCAATAATCATATTAAACTGTTAGAATTTTGGTTCATTTCGATAAAAACCCATTGTTTATCTTTTAATTTTAAACTTGGTACGAATGAAGGTGGCGCCATCTATCGCAAGCCACTCACTATTTAATCTCGATGCTGCATGGCATCTAAATGTCAAAAAAATAGTGTTTTGTGTTGGCGTAATTTAATATGGAGACAAACAACGCGGTGACACCCGTAATCGTGTCACGTGATAAGTAAAGTTTAAAATTAAAAACAAAACAAAAAAAAGAAAAAACTTTTTTGTTTGGGTAATTATCTAGTTTAGAGGCGCAAAAAGCGAAGTGGCCTCTATCCTGAGTCTCCGCTGAAATTTTATTTGAAAAATGATCCCAGCTGACTCTAACATTGCTATTTTCAAGTCCAATCTAAACAAATTCTTATTGAGCCATCTTAAATAGTCACTTTACCCATCACACTCAATAACCCTTATCCTCGAGTGGCCTGTGAACCTTGATAAGTGGTGACGTGTTTGCAAAAAAAATAAATAAATAAAATTACATTAAGTAGATTATCGGATTTAAGTGCTTCTAAGTAAGTAAATTCTATCTATCTATCTATCTAGCTAGCTAGCTAGCTATCTAAATCTATTTATATCAGTCCTGGGTATGACCTTAAAAGACATCCAGTGGTGAGGCCTCCATTTGGGAGCTGTGAGGAATGTGGAGTTGTCCCTTAGTTGCCATTGCTCCCAGGTCCACTCTGACCCGGAGTGGTAGTATCTGTAAGCCCCCCCCCCCCATCTATGAGTCAAATAGAACCTACAGACACTACCAGATCAGGCTGTCTGAAGTTATTGATTTCCTGACTCAAAATGCACCAAACATTGATGTTTTATTGTTTTTTTTCCTTTGCAAAACTCAATCATGTTCTGCAAAATCCAAAACAAAAAACAACAATTTCCTTCCCTCCCTCCTCTCTTCTTCCCTCGCCCCTTTCATTCAACCAAACACCATGAATAAATACATATAAAAAACTTGAAGCATAAAAACCTCCACCAAAATGACTGGATTCAACATTGAATGACCTGAAAAGGGTCAATATGCCGTGAAACAAAAACAACCAAACCAAAAACCATGATTAAACATTTGAACATATAAAGAGCTTGAAGCATAAAAACCTTCACCAAAATGATTGAATTCAGCATTAAATAACCCGAAAAGGGTTGATATGCCGTGAAACAAAACAACCAAACCAAATCTATTTATATCTTTATCTCTATCTAATAATCTATTGGTGAAGGGAAAATTATTTCTCAACTAGCATTAAGATAAAATCCTTTTCCGTATAAATAATTGAATTTGTTCAAAAAGTATCGCAGACCAAAAAAACAAATAACTGACATCTATGAAAAAGCGATATATTCCAGCACTAGTGGGGATTGGCTCAGTGGTAAAGCTTCAAACTTAGGGGTCCTGGTTTTGAATCTCACTAGGTTCAACCACGCTGACGGGTCATAAACGACGAAACACGTGTCTGTGGCAAATCAAATTTTAAAATCTATATTTATTTATATATTTATATCTATTTATTTATCTATATCGACTCTTGACTCATAGCATTCCAAATATTCAAACTCGGACTCCTAGCATTCCGAATATTCAAACTCGGACTCCTAGCATTCCGAATATTCCAACTGGGACTCCTAGCATTCCGAATATTCCAACTGGGACTCCTAGCATTCCGAATATTCCAACTGGGACTCCTAGCATTCCGAATATTCCAACTGGGACTCCTAGCATTCCGAATATTCCAACTGGGACTCCTAGCGTTCCGAATATTCCAACTGGGACTCCTAGCATTCCGAATATTCCAACTGGGACTCCTAGCATTCCGAATATTCCAACTGGGACTCCTAGCGTTCCGAATATTCCAACTGGGACTCCTAGCATTCCGAATATTCCAACTGGGACTCCTAGCGTTCCGAATATTCCAACTGGGACTCCTAGCGTTCCGAATATTCCAACTGGGACTCCTAGCGTTCCGAATATTCCAACTGGGACTCCTAGCGTTCCGAATATTCCAACTGGGACTCCTAGCGTTCCGAATATTCCAACTGGGACTCCTAGCGTTCCGAATATTCCAACTGGGACTCCTAGCGTTCCGAATATTCCAACTGGGACTCCTAGCGTTCCGAATATTCCAACTGGGACTCCTAGCGTTCCGAATATTCCAACTGGGACTCCTAGCATTCCGAATATTCCAACTGGGACTCCTAGCATTCCGAATATTCCAACTGGGACTCCTAGCATTCCGAATATTCCTACTGGGACTCCTAGCATTCCGAATATTCCTACTGGGACTCCTAGCATTCCGAATATTCCAACTGGGACTCCTAGCATTCCGAATATTCCAACTGGGACTCCTAGCGTTCCGAATATTCCAACTGGGACTCCTAGCATTCCGAATATTCCAACTGGGACTCCTAGCATTCCGAATATTCCAACTCGGACTCTAACTCCTTTCAAAACCTGCTACTTTGTCTATATAAGTTTGGAATAGCATTTTCAGCGCTAATTGCACAGACTGAATACAAACACCTTAAGAAAAGATCCGTTACTTTTTACTTTTTTTAACTTTTATTTAAAATTTTTTTACAGAAATGTGGGGGAAAATTCTCCCTTAAGAAACTTCCTTCATTTTTAAAAGTGGTTTCTTCCTTTTCATATTTAAGCATCCAGTTGTTGTTCCGGAGTTAATCCCGCAACTCCAAACATGCAGCAAATCTTATTTCTTTCTAAACATTGTTTGAAAATGGTTCATTTGACAAAAAAAAAAACCTCTATTTATTTACAATTGTTTAGCTACGGTTTGTTTGGTCCTTCTTTTTGTCTACGCATTTTTCTTTGAATTTTCCATTTAGCGTTAAGCAGTTTTCGCCTCGTCAACTCTCGGGCACTTTCGACACAAAATCACAGAAACAGGGGGCGTCATCTATAAGAGTACAGTTTTCTTTCCTTTATTCATTATTTTTATTGTTCAGTGTATGTGTTGTACAGTACATTACAACCCATTACTTATATTGTATGTGTTGTACAGTACATTACAACCCATTACTTATTGTATGTGTTGTACAGTACATTACAACCCATTACTTATATTGTATGTGTTGTACAGTACATTACAACCCATTACTTATTGTATGTGTTGTACAGTACATTACAACCCATTACTTATTGTATGTGTTGTACAGTACATTACAACCCATTACTTATTGTATGTGTTGTACAGTACATTACAACCCATTACTTATTGTATGTGTTGTACAGTACATTACAACCCATTACTTATTGTATGTGTTGTACAGTACATTACAACCCATTACTTATTGTATGTGTTGTACAGTACATTACAACCCATTACTTATTGTATGTGTTGTACAGTACATTACAACCCATTACTTATTGTATGTGTTGTACAGTACATTACAACCCATTACTTATTGTATGTGTTGTACAGTACATTACAACCCATTACTTATTGTATGTGTTGTACAGTACATTACAACCCATTACTTATTGTATGTGTTGTACAGTACATTACAACCCATTACTTATTGTATGTGTTGTACAGTACATTACAACCCATTACTTATTGTATGTGTTGTACAGTACATTACAACCCATTACTTATTGTATGTGTTGTACAGTACATTACAACCCATTACTTATTGTATGTGTTGTACAGTACATTACAACCCATTACTTATTGTATGTGTTGTACAGTACATTACAACCCATTACTTATTGTATGTGTTGTACAGTACATTACAACCCATTACTTATTGTATGTGTTGTACAGTACATTACAACCCATTACTTATTGTATGTGTTGTACAGTACATTACAACCCATTACTTATATTGTATGTGTTGTACAGTAGATTACAACCCATTACTTATTGTATGTGTTGTACAGTACATTACAACCCATTACTTATTGTATGTGTTGTACAGTACATTACAACCCATTACTTATTGTATGTGCTGTACAGTACATTACAACCCATTACTTATTGTATGTGTTGTACAGTACATTACAACCCATTACTTATTGTATGTGTTGTACAGTACATTACAACCCATTACTTATATTGTATGTGTTGTACAGTACATTACAACCCATTACTTATATTGTATGTTTCGAATAGTAATAAGAGATATTTCAAGCATTCTATGCAAATACTCATTACAATCCATTACTTATACTGTATACAGTAACTGAGTGATGTAGTTATTTATGTACAATAAGCATAATCATCATATTCAGTTTAACGTTTGTTTTAGATGCTGGCATGTGTTGGACGGCTTTAAAAAATTGACTTCCAAACTAAACTATTTCTGGACAGATCTTTATGTAGCCTTCTTTTCCATAGATCCATTTTTATCACTTTCTCCAATGTTTTCCTTGGCCTTCCTCTGTGAACTGACCCTGCTACCTCAACTGTTCTACATCTACTAACCCCAAAACTCTCATCCATTCTTTCAACGTAATTGAAGTCTACTCATCTCCGCACATTCTCCCTATATTGTCCAGATTTAATCTTCCTTTAAGGCAGGGTTTCTCAACTGGGGTCCACATGGACCCTGGGGGTCCACGTAATATTCCTTAGGGTCCACAGGCAAACATAACAAAGCATTTACTATTTGTTTGATTATTGATATAATCCCTTTACTTTTTATTAGTGAAAAATAGAATAAGCTTTTCTTTTGTCGAATAACTATGAGAGGGTCCACCAAAAGAAAAATAAGGGAAAAGGGGTCCATGGGTAAAAAAAGGTTGAGAACCCCTGCTTTAAGGTTATGAGAACTAAGCCTCTCTTTAAGACTCACATTACACGCCCATCGTATCATTCTTATATCATTTCTCTCCATGCAACACATGTCCTCAACCCTCACTGGCCAGGTTTTACTTTCATACATCACACTGCGTACACCTACCTGATAGACTTTCCTTGGTCGACAGTGGTAACGCTCTGCTTGTTAGTAATGGCAGAAGTTCCCTGAACTTACTCCATCCACCCCTAACTCTTAAAATCACACTATCACTAAGGGTGGGACGTAATGTGTGAACATTTCAGATTCATGCGAGTAGTATTTTTTTGTGTTCATTTATACATAAATAACACTAAACAATCAAACATTTTGAAAATTTTGCAAAATTCAGAAGGTGCAGGCCAAAAATAGCCGTTAGGGCTCCACGGGACTCAAAATCAATCATTTTTCGGTGAAAAAGTGGTTTCATGCGACATTGCAGGTCCTAAAACATCCTCAAAAGCTATGAATGGATATAGATGGTTAAATCTGATAGAGTACTTTAATTTAGGACCATTTTCAGGCTGTGAAAGGGTTTTCATGAATGTAAAATAGCAAAAAACTATTGGCCTGCACCTTCTGAATTTTGCAAAATTTTAAAGATGTTTGATTGTTTAGTGTTATTTATGTATAAATGAACACAAAAAAATACTACTCGCATGAATCTGAAATTTTCACCCATTACGTCCCACCCCTAATGAAATGTTCACCCATTACGTCCCACCCCTACTATTACCTGTTACACCTTGTGCTCCAATGGTAAGCAGGTCCGACTTGTGTTAAAAATCAAATGGCGACGTGTTATAAGAATGAAACTTGAATCTAAGTCAAGGACTACTTATAGATTTAAGCGTGTTTTTGTAGGTGGGTGGGGATAATTGCATGACTGCGTGATTGACCTCATGGACAATGTCACAGACTATAAACTTGACAGAGCCGATTGCAAAGTCCAAATCCAATTGCATCTATGTATGTCCTGGTTTATTTATCTCCCTGCGAGGACAGTTAAACACAAGGTCTGGTTTTTAATGTGAGGAAATTTCCCCATCCCAAAGGGGCCCTTTGTATTGGTAAATTAAAAAAAAATTCCCTTATTCTTGAAGGATTTCTCCTTCACTTATTGAGGACAGAACAGATATTACACTTTGATTCCAGCCCGAAAGCTGAGTCTAAAGTCTATCTATTATGGTCACTTATGTACTAATACTGTTAGGAAATGTCTGAACCTGCACTCTTTCTCCAGCTATGGGTAAAAATAGCAACTTATGTTTAATTACATGTATACATTGAACTGTTAACAATAGGTATTGTGCTTCGGTGTTAACATCAGAAGAAGGTTGATATGTTTTAAAATAGACAAAATGCTCCAAATTGATTCAGTGTTTTTAATTGTTTTCTTTCTTTCATTAATTCATTATTATTGTTCCGTGTATGTGTTGTACAATACATTACAACCCATTACGTATACAGTATTTTTCGTATAGTAATAAAAAAAATTCCAAGCATGGGCAATACAAAAAGTTGATATGTTGTAAAAATATAGCAATTAAATTAGTTGGTTGTGTAGATAGATAGGTGTTTGTGATGGAAGCAATTAAATTAGTTGCTTGTGTAGATAGATAGGTGCTTGTGGTGGAAGCAATTAAATTAGTTGGTTGTGTAGATAGATAGGTGTTTGTGATGGAAGCAATTAAATTAGTTGCTTGTGTAGATAGGTGTTTGTCATGGAAACAATTAAATTAGTTGCTTGTGTAGATAGATAGATGCTTGTGGTGGAAGCAATTAAATTAGTTGGTTGTGTAGATAGATAGGTGCTTGTGGTGGAAGCAATTAAATTAGTTGCTTGTGTAGATATATAGGTGTTTGTGATGGAAGCAATTAAATTAGTTGCTTGTGTAGATAGATAGGTGTTTGTGATGGAAGCAATTAAATGAGTTGCTTGTGTAGATAGATAGGTGCTTGTGGTGGAAGCAATTAAATTAGTTGGTTGTGTAGATAGATAGGTGTTTGTGATGGAAGCAATTAAATTAGTTGCTTGTGTAGATAGGTGCTTGTGATGGAAGCAATTAAATCAGTTGCTTGTGTAGATAGGTGCTTGTGGTAGAAGCAATTAAATTAGTTGCTTGTGTAGATAGGTGTTTGTGGTGGAAGCAATTAAATTAGTTGCTTGTGTAGATAGGTGTTTGTGATGGAAGCAATTAAATTAGTTGGTTGTGTAGGTAGATAGGTGCTTGTGGTGGAAGCAATTAAATTAGTTGCTTGTGTAGATAGATAGGTGCTTGTGGTGGAAGCAATTAAATTAGTTGCTTGTGTAGATAGATAGGTGCTTGTGGTGGAAGCAATTAAATTAGTTGCTTGTGTAGATAGATAGGTGCTTGTGGCGGAAGCAATTAAATTAGTTGCTTGTGTAGATATATAGGTGTTTGTGATGGAAGCAATTAAATTAGTTGCTTGTGTAGATAGATAGGTGTTTGTGATGGAAGCAATTAAATGAGTTGCTTGTGTAGATAGATAGGTGCTTGTGGTGGAAGCAATTAAATTAGTTGGTTGTGTAGATAGATAGGTGTTTGTGATGGAAGCAATTAAATTAGTTGCTTGTGTAGATAGGTGTTTGTGATGGAAGCAATTAAATCAGTTGCTTGTGTAGATAGGTGCTTGTGGTAGAAGCAATTAAATTAGTTGCTTGTGTAGATAGGTGTTTGTGGTGGAAGCAATTAAATTAGTTGCTTGTGTAGATAGGTGTTTGTGATGGAAGCAATTAAATTAGTTGGTTGTGTAGGTAGATAGGTGCTTGTGGTGGAAGCAATTAAATTAGTTGCTTGTGTAGATAGATAGGTGCTTGTGGTGGAAGCAATTAAATTAGTTGCTTGTGTAGATAGATAGGTGCTTGTGGTGGAAGCAATTAAATTAGTTGCTTGTGTAGATAGATAGGTGCTTGTGGGGGAAGCAATTAAATTAGTTGCTTGTGTAGGTAGATAGGTGCTTGTGGTGGAAGCAATTAAATTAGTTGCTTGTGAATTGCTATGGGCAAATGGATTTTGCTTATATCGGTGATGGTGGTGTTAGTCGGATGAGTTGTTTTGGGTGCAAGCAGTTGGAAATGTTGCCATAACAGCTTGCTCGAATGACTGGCCCCTTTTGATTGTTACCGCTTGGAGGATCGTCTTCGTTTCTATCTTATCTATCGGTGGGGCTGCTTACAGACTTTGAACAGGACCCGAGGAGGGGGGCGTAAGCAGCTGTTTTTACAGTAATTAAATTACATCTTTGGAGAGATTAACGCCCCGTTATGATCAAGAGAAAGAGTGCACAACAGATTGTGCACTGAAAATATATATCTTGCTTTTGAATCCTTTATGCTGTAAACTAAGGCATGAACCCCTTCTGTATTTGTAGACATGCGCAATGCTGCATGTTTAGTGGGGTGCATAGGTGCATGCTGCAGACAACAGGCAGGTAATGGAGAAAAATGTCTGGCTCAATGGTTAGAGATTCAGTTGTCAACAGAGACATTGATTTGGTACTCGATCAATAATGGTGTGTGAGACGAGTCGGTCATTATTGATGGTGTCAGTTGTGTGATTACGTAGTTTTTTTGTCTTTCGTGCTTCATCGTGTCAATCCTATTTGAGTCACCCAAATTAACTTGCGTTAAATATTACATAGTCTTTTTTAGTTTCACCTTGGAGCAGTATTATTTTAATATTGACTTTTGAATTGTCGCCAAACCTTTTGATGCTCATGATATTGTTTTTTTTTTGTTTTTTTTTAAGATTTGTAATTAAACCAATCGTAGGGTCAGTGGGGTTAATTCCAACAAAAATGAAGAAGAAAAAAAAAGTTTTGCTCTTAAAATGATGTGACTATTTTAATAGAACTACCCTCAAATATGTGATTATCCAAACAGTTTTCTGGTCGATGTGTATTGCTAAGTACATTAAATGTTTTTATCATATATTTGTTCAATCTGTCCTCTTACTAATATAACATTTTTTGGTAATATTCAATTTTATTCAAATCGGAAAATGTTTTCAACCGTGTTTCCTTGTATATGGTGGCTTACTGTAGTAAAAACACAATACCGAACGGTTACGGTTTAAAAAAAAAAAACGATTCGGTATTCGGTATGGAGACGAAACCGAAAAACCGCGGTTTTTCGGTAAAACCGCCCATCTCTAATATATATATATATATATGATAAATGAAGGAAAATAGATAAAGATGTATGGATGACAAATCTATTTCATCTTCGAGTGTTCAATGCAAGGTGTACTTGATAAAAACATGTTGATTTTTCTTTCCTTAAGCCAAGCTTTTCAAAGATTAAAATCATATCATCATAGGAATTATATAGATGGATAAGTTGACAGTGGAATAGGCAAAATTCAAAATTTGAAAAAAAGTATAAAGTGATGGAAAGTAAGAGTGTAAAAAAAAAAAAAAAGAAAAAAGAAAAAAAAAGGAGTCTTTCCAGTTGGTGAATGTCCGGTGAAGGAAAGTTTTAAAGATGGAAAAGGGGTTTTCTTGTACATATAGTCTTTTTATTTTAATTTTTCTTTCGCTTGACAGAAATTAGTGACTTGATGAAACTTTTATGTTACGAGGGGTGTTCAATAAGTAATGCCCCTGACCCATTTCCCATAGCAGTAGATTAATGAAACTTGGCACAGTTATTAGTCTTTCTCTACATAGGAACCACCCAGAATTATGCATTTCTCCCATCGTTTGATGCAGATCTGGACACCGTTTTTGTAGAACACCTCAGGTTGGTCCTCCAACCACATTCGTAACTTCAGAAATCAAGGCTGCATCATTTGGGAAACGCTTTCCTTTCAAAAACAACTTCATGGCTGGGAAGAGATGAAAGTCAGAGAGTGCAAGGTCAGGAGAGTAAGGGCGATGGGGGTGGATTTCATAGTCACACACCCGTGCTTCTGATCTGGCGATATGCAAGTTGTGGAGTGGAGCGTTTTCCTGCAGTAGGAGGATACCTTTGCTGATCTTGCCCCGCCTCTTGATTTCGATAGCTTCTCTTAATTTCATCAAAAGTGAAGCGTAATAGGCTCCTGTAATTGTGGTACCCTTTGCCAGGAAATCTGTCATCACTACTCCGTCCTGGTCCCAGAAGACTATGAGCATAACCTTGCCAGCGGAGGGCTGCACCCTTGCCTTCTTTGGAGGTGGTGAGTCCAAGTGCTTCCACTGCATTGACTGGGCTTTGGTCTCTGGATTATAGTGATGGACCCAAGTTTCATCCTGTGTAATCAGTCTTTTGAAAAACTTTGACTCATCTTCTTGGCACATCTCCAAATTCATCCTTGAGCACTCGACACATTCTTGCTTCTGGAAAGGTGTGAGCCACCTGGGAATCCATCTGGCAGACACCTTATGCATATGCAAATGGTCATGAATGATAGTTTCCACAGACCCTGTACTAATCTTGACCTCTTGGGCTATGTGGCGAATAGTAATGTGTGGATCTTTCAAAATGGCAGCCTCAACTTGACGGACAGATGCCTCATCAATGGCAGAAGAGAGACGACCAGGTCTGGGAGCTGTTTCCACAGACTTCCGGCCATGTTTGAATTTACGATGCCAGCGTTTTACAAGGTCATATGATAGGGCATCATTACCATAAGTTTCTTTCATTTCATCAAAAGTCTCCTTTGGTGTGCGTCCTTTCAAATACGAAAAAATGGATCACTGCGCGACACTCAACTGGCTCCATTTCACACCTGACTCAGTTCAAACACATGTAAATCAGAAACCACAATTAGTTCAGAGCTGTTTTTTGCAACATAACCCATACAGATATAAATCATTACACATCCAAAATTTCATCTAGATCAGACAACTGGAAAAATAAAACATGTAAAAGAAGTTGGTTCTTTTGTGAATTGAGGTATGAAATGGCTTGTTTCGTTTACTCCTGTTAAGACTCAGTTTGTGTCTTTTAATCGTAGGCGTGCCCCTTTTCTTCCTGAGATTCTCATGGATGGTTCTGCTCTTGAGGAGAAATCGACTCTGAAACTTATTGCTCTTTCTCTTTCATCAAATCTTTCTTGCAGTTCATTGATCCATTGCTTTTTCTGTTTCTCATAAAGTCGCTTCTCTTTATCGCTTCAAACACTTTCTCACACTTGAGCCTATTCTCTATCTCTACAAATCTACAATTAGACCTTGTATTGAGTACTGTTGTCATATTTGGGCTGGTGAATCTCTGTCCCATTTGAGGGTTCTTGATAAGGTGCAGTAGCATGTCTGTAATTTGGTTGACCCTACTCTTTCTTCTTATCTGCACCCTCTCTCTCTCTCACAGACATGATGTTGCTAGTCTCAGTCTTTTCTATAAATACTATTATGGCATGTGTTCTTCAGAATTGTGATCTATTCCCCGTTGGGAATATAATAGAACTTGTTTTTGCGGGGTGAAAAAGAAAGTATTAAGGAGTGTGAAACTGGTCGACCATTGGTGATGGTGTGCGAGTACGTCATTATTTTTCCGTTTTTTTTTTTTTTTTTTTTTTTTTAGTGCTTCATCATGTCAATCCTATTTGAGTCACCCAAATTAAACCCATGGGATATTACGTTGCCGTGTTTTTAGTTTCACCGTTGAACAGTATTATTTTAATATTGATTATTGAACCGAGGCAAAACCTTTTGATGCTTATAATATAGAGGTAGTGTTTGGCTTTCACATTTCTAATTATTTCAGAAGTGCAGTGGAAGTACTAGTAGGTTGAGAAAGGATGTGCGGAAGAAGTGTAAGACAATGCAGATGGATGAGAAGACAGATGTGGAGAAAGTACATCTGGATAGCGAAGCTCTTGAGGTTTTCCAGAAGTTTAGTTACCTTGGTGATACCATTAGAGCACAGGATGGAGCAGGTGCTAGCGTGATTGCAGGAATTAGGAGTAAATGAGGTAAGCTCAGGGAACTTCTGTCATTACTAACCAGCAGAGCGTTACCACTGTCGACCATGAAAAAAGTCTCTCAAGTATGTGTACGCAGTGTGATGATGTATGGAAGTGAAACCTGGCCAGTGAGGGTTGAGGACATGCGTTGCCTGGCATGGAGAGTAATACTATGAAAATGATATGATGGGTACGTAATGTGTAGAAGATAGGATTTGGACAGTATAGGGAGATGTGTACAGAACAGGAGACTTCGATGGTATGGTCACATTGACCGGGTGGATGAGAGTTCTTTGGTTAGATGTAGAACAGTTAAGGGAGCAGGTTCCGTACACACGAAAAGATCAAGGAAAACACGGGAGGAAGTGATAAGAATGGATTTGAGAAAAAGAGGGATAAATAAAGACCTGGCCATAGATAGATTAGTTTGGAAGTCTATTTCTAAAAGCCGTCCAACACATGCCAACAAGAAAAACAGACTATAAACCATATAGTGATGATGATTAGTTAAGAGAGAATTATCTCCCTTACTCTTAATTGGTCCTAAAATCAGGGCGTAATGTTCACATTTAAAATTTATCAACGTCAGGGCAGGAAGTATGTTAATCCCAATTTTTTTCTTCCTGTTTTTCTCTATAAACAATCTTTTACGCTTTATAGGGGACAGATTGAAATATGGGCAGAAATACGATATATTGCGTTTCTTTTTTTCCCCGAGATGTGAGTCTTGTAGCCCGCGTGACGGATCGGATCACCCTGTGATAACGTGTGCCTTGCTTTTTTGTGGCTGATATTTCTAACTTCAGATGTTAGATAAGCATGAGGGGGGGGGGGGTATCTGTAAACACTATTTTTTTTATCTTAATAGCGTTTGGGTCAGCGGGGAGGGGGGGAGAAGGGCTTACTTTTTCCTTTTTCTTTTTATTTAATAGTTGTTATTTACGATGTTTACATATTATGGAAAGGTATCCTCTTCGCGTGAACCTGTATTAGTGTGTTCACTGCACTGGTCGCGATCGTCTCACACGTTGTGCCAGTCAGAAGCTGTCGTTCGATTTAGGGTTAGGGTTGCAACAAAGAATTCTCATCCCAAGTAACAGGTTTGTTTGTTGGAGATTACAAAAAATACTCGTTTTTTAGGTTGAATGGCAGACTTGCAAAATGAGATCTTTTACCTTGGTAAAATAAAGTATAAGTCGAGTCAACACAATCTTTTAGCTAAGAACCCCAAATAGACACACCTTGCCTGGAGAGACACCAAGCTTAAACTGATTGCCAGCTCTCTCAGAGAACCCAACTTCCTGTCATGCCCAGAAGGCCAGATCTCTCCCTCCCATCTCCTGAGGTCCTTTTCTCCTAATCGGAAATCTTGAATTCCAGTCTTTCTCACTGATCACCATTCGACCACCTAGGGGCTGACCGCTGGAGATATCCATTAGAGATAACTACCAGACAGTTTACTCAGGGGGCCTTATCATGGAGACAATCTGAAACAGTGTAGTAGTTGTTTAAGTTGTCTCTGAGTTATCTCCCTTTGCGTTGTCTCTGAGTCATCTCCTTCATATAGGGTAAAGCATTGAGAGTGACTTCCCTTAGTTAGTTGTTGTTGTTGTTGGAAGACAAGATGGCGACATGCACAGAACGGTCAAGGGTTTCCAGTTGGAAAGAAAAAGTTACACAGATCAACAGTAGTGACCTATGGGTCAAACCCTGTGAGTTATAGCATTTTACAGATCATATATATATCTACACTTTACTTAAACTTTACTTAGGTTGAATGGCAGACTTGCAAAATGAAATCTTTTACCCCGACGAAATAAAGTATAAGTCTGATCAACACAGTCCTTTTAGCTAAAAGCCCCAAATGGGCGCAGCTTGCCTGGAGAGACACCCAGCTTCAACTGATTGCCAGCTCTGTCAGAGAACTCAACTTCCTGTCATGCCCAGAGGGCCAGGCCCCTCACTCCCATCTCCTGGAGTCCTTTCCTCCTGATCGAAAATCTTGGATTCCCGTCTTTCTCAGCGGTCACCACTGGAGATAACGGCCAGACAGGGGATTATCATAGAGACAATCTACACACATTACTTTTGAGTCTCAACATGACTCCCTGTTTTTACGAGGCACTTATTTTATTTCAAACAGAAATAAGATTCTGTGTGGTCCAAAATACCCCCCCCCCCCCTTCCTTTGGCCGGGGCATCTATCACTTGCGCAGTCTGCCATTCGCATGCACCACTAAAAAAATGCAGCCTACTGCGTTTTTACATTTGTGGTTGATGAAAGTAACATGTTTTGGAGGATCGATTCTCTGGCCTTCTGAGATGTTATTTACAATTTTTGGACTATTATTCTCATCTTCGGTGTTATATTTACAATGTTTTAGAGTGTTACCACAAGAGAATAGTCTTGGAAAGGAGAACCCCATTGCAGGAGAGGGGTGTGCTGGTGTGATTGTAAGACTTAGGAGTGGATGGAGTGAGTTCAGGAAACTTCTGCCATTACTAACCAGCAGAGAGTTACCACTGTCGACCAAGGAAAGAGTCTATCAGGAATGTGTACGCAGTGTGATGGTGTATGGAAGTGAAACCTGGCCAGTGAGGGTTGAGGACATGTGTTGCATGGAGAGAAATGATATTATCAAAATGATACAATCGATGTTTAATACGAGTCTTAAAGACATGCTTAGATCTGATGACCTCAGAGGAAGATTAAATCTGGATAGTAGAGGGAGATGTGTACAGAACAGGAGACTTTGATGGTTTGGCCACGTTGAAAGAATGGATGATAGTTTTGGGGTTAGTAGATGTAGAACAGTTGAGGTAGCAGGTTCATTGAACTGACAATCTATCCATCTCATTAACACTTATCCTCGAGTGTTGTTTAGCCTTGATAAGTGATGGCGCATTAGTAAAAAAAAATATAAATAAATCTCTAATCAGTGCTGATATTTGTACTATGTTTAGGCCAATATACTCTCAACAACAGTTGTTACGGAAAGGAACTAGAATTCTTCAATGTCCAGACTGGTGTCTGTCCGGCAAGATTGTGCTAGTGTGATTGTAAGAGTGAGGAGTGGATGGAGTGAGTTCAGGAAACTTCTGCCATTACTAACCAGCAGAGAGTTACCACTGTCGACCAAGTAAAGAGTCTATCGGACATGTGAGCGCAGTGGGATGGTGTATGGTAATGAAACCTGGCCAGTGAGGGTTAAAGATACATATTTTATTTACCTCCTCTCGAGGAAGTTAGACACAAGGTCAGGTGTGGGTTTTGATGAAACGTGGAACGAACTGGATTCGAACTCGGCACACCCAGGTTCTCAGTCCAAGTTGTTAACCACTTAGCTACATATTGCATAGAGAGAAATGATATGGACATGATAGTTGGCAGGGGTAGGCCAAGGAAAACATGGGAGGAAGTGATAGGATGGATTTGAGAGATGAGTAAAAACCGAGCCAGAGATAGGTTAGTTTGGAAGTCAATTTTTCTAAAAACCGTCCAACACATGCCAGCATGTAAAACGGACATTAAACTGAATATGATGATGATGTGAGTGAGGAAGGTGGTTGGGGTTGTCTTGTTTTTTGTTTTCAGGGGTGGGAATCATGTGGGTGACAGGTGTGTGTTTGGGAGGGGGAGTAGGTGGGAGGTAGGATGTTCAGAAAAAATGGGGAGTGCCTAAAGAAAATGTTACTTATCTCTACCAGATGATGCCTGGCTGCAACCTTACTTGCCCCCCCCCCCCACCCACCCACCCACCCACCCACCTCCTCGCACCCCACCCCACCCCACCCTCAGGGCCCATCCTGGTTTCATATCTTCTGGTATTAATGGGTCGGTGGGTGTTGGTGCAAGGCAGGAAGAGTACCACTTTCTCCTTTTCTTTTTTTTACCCCCCTCTCTCTCTTTCTCCCTGTCTCTTTCTCCCTGTCTCTTTCTCCCTGTCTCTTTCTCCCTGTCTCTTTCTCCCTGTCTCTTTCTCCCTGTCTCTGTCTGTCTGTCTCTGTCTCTCTATCTCTATCTCTCTCTCTCTTTCTCTCTCTCTCTTTCTCTCTCTCTCTTTCTC
>OY744552.1:43364389-43369389 GCA_963556195.1 Sepiola atlantica
ATTATTATTTTTACTACTACTACTACTACTACTACTACTACTACTACTACTACTACTACTACTACTACTACTACATAGTCTAATATCCTTATAGTAATCTAACATGGGCCGACTTACGTCTAATTCGCCTTACGACCGATTGGTCAAAACCAAATGCGGTCGTAAGTCGACAAAGACTTGTACCTAATTTTCTCTACATTAACTTAAAAAACAAAACTGATCAGCAACAAGGCACTATACGAGCTGGGCAACGAAAAAACCCCTATCCACAAAGGTCGCTGAACAAAGATGGTCTATGTTAGGCCATGTCCTACGAATGGACCTAACACTCCCGCACAGAGGGCACTAGACTTTGCCGTTACTAGCTCGCAAGCCTACCAACCGCGACTAGGACGGCACTGCACAAATCTGCTGAACACACTACGTGCTGACCTCAAGCAGGCGGGACTAGGACCACTACGTACAGCGAAAAAACTTAATTGTTTACGACAACTTGCTCATGACAAGGCCAGATGGTCTGGGACTAGCATGGAGGACTGATTGCAGCTACGGGATGTCATTTGACTACCATAGCCGCAGAACCTAGTTTTTAATAAATATAATAGTAATAATTAACTTTTAATTTTCTTTTGGCTACTCGCATTGGCCTTTTGGCTAAGATCAAAGTGTAGTATCTGTTCCGATGGATACTGCACCCTATAGACTGGTATTGTCTTGGCCTTCGGAGCTTGATTTACGCCGGTCTATGGGTCTGTCCTGTGCACTTCTAGGAGGTCCACCCTCCCAGGCTTCGCCTCCCCTCTTTGGGGAGGAGTAAGTTTATTGCTTACTGCCTTAGGCGCCCCTACCGGGGAATGCCGACGGGGCTGCCCAGGCAATTTTTAAACCCCACTTTCCCGACCCGACCTTGGGTCACATCTTACTTGTGGGAGTAAGATAAACACTGGCCTTGTGCCTAACTCCTGGAGAGGAGTAAATCAATACTCGCATTCGTAGACGCTTTTCATTATTACGGAATTTGAAAACTTACTTTTAGTTTCCAGTGTGAAATTTTGTGAGGTGAAATGTGGCCGCGAATTACTTCTGTAGAGCGGAACCGGAAGTGTCGATGGCTGCTGGGATTTGGGAGTCACAGGCCGGAACGCGCTGAGACGAGGTAGACTGACGCGATCTTTATCCTGGGAAGGAGAGAGAAGAGGCCGACTTTCTGGATGAAGCCCTGATCCGAAAATGCGCCGGTTGCAGTCGGTCGCATTCGGTTTGTTTTTGGCTTTAGCCGGGTTGACCAATGGAGAATGACCAGTGAGAGCAGCAGTAGATTCCGTTTTTTTCTTGCGAGGTCCGCGTTCTCGTTGCACGGCTGAAATAATAAAAAAAAAACAAAAAAAAAACAAATCGCTTATTTAATTTTATTTCATGTTGTTGCTTCAAGTATGTCGGGGTTCAACACATCGCGACGTGCGTTTACTTTTGGAAAAGACGCCATCTTGAAAAACAGCAGCAGCAGCAGTAGGAGCCTTTGCGAAAAAAAAAAAAACCGGCCAGTTTTTTCGCAAAGTCATTGCACAGAAAATGGCGACTACGGCTGCTGCTGATTTTCTCAAAAGTCATTGCAAAAAGAATAGCGACTCCTGCTGCTGCTACGGTTTTTTTTCAAGATGGCGTCTTTTCCAAAAGTAAACACACGTCGCGATGTGTTGAACCCCGACAAGTATCACCCACGATGGTGAACAGTAGTGTTGCTCCTAGTAAACTAATAACTGAACTGTGTTAAAATTTAGCTATGGGGGAGTGGTATTTTGATCAGTACTGTTAATTAATAATCGTTCTGCTTTTTAAATCTCCGAACCGGTTACATAGTAAACAGCTCGTTTCTCCTTTTCTATCTTCTATATCAAGATATAGAAGATAGAAAAGGAGAAACGAACTGTTTACTATGTAAATGATGATGATGATGATGATGATGATGATGATGATGACGATGATGATGATGATGATGATGATGATGATGATGATGATGATGATGATGATGATGATGATGATGATGATGGCGAAGACGGAAAGGTCAACACACAAATCTGCTGAGCACACTACGTGCTGACCTCAAGCAGGCTGGACTAGGACCACTACGTACAGCGAAACAACTTCATTGCTTACGATAATTTATGACCAGTTAAATAAATAGTGTTTTGAGCCTAGAATAGAGCCGTGAAGACCACCAGCATTGATAGGAAAAGAGAATGAATTGACACTGTTTAAAGTTACTCACAAGCTTCGATCAGAAAGAAAAGACCCAATAATGTCAAGAACCTCACCACCAATGTAGAGAGGGAGAAATGAGGGGGAAAGAGAGTGACAACATATTTAATATATATATATATATATATATATATATATATATATATATATATATATATAAAGAGGGGGAGATTATACGATTTATAACGGAAGGCAATACAGTGAGGGGGAAAGAGAACAATAAATAAATATAGAGAGGGGGAAATTGTATGATTTACCACGGAGTGGGTAAGGAAGTTGAGGTATCCTAAATGGGGTCCCCCCAACCGCTCAACCCCAAGCTCCTGCAATATATATATATATATATATATATATATATATATATATATATATATATATATATATATAAAGAGGGGGAGATTATACGATTTATAACGGAAGGCAATACAGTGAGGGGGAAAGAGAACAATAAAGAAATATAGAGAGGGGGAAATTGTATGATTTACCACGGAGTGGGTAAGGAAGTTGAGGTATCCTAAATGGGGTACCCCCAACCGCTCAACCCAAGCTCCTGCAATATATATATATATATATATATATATATATATATATATATATATATATATATATATATATATATATATATATATAGTCTCGGAAGTTTCTCAACCATTAAAACTATATTAAAAAAGAACAAAAACTTATAGTCCCAAGTCTTCCAGTGGAAAATCACTCATGTAAGTCAATTTATTTTTTACAGTTATTATATTAGTTTATTTCTTACACTATTTTAAGGGATCATCAGTTGTATATATATATATGGAAATCGCTCTAGTTTATTGTGAATATTTTAATGGGTTTTAGGGGGCATAATACGGAAACAACATCCCATTTAAAAATTCAAATATATCAGATTTGCATAGAATTTGATCCGTAGTCATTAGACACCAATGAAATAAGATTACCTCAATTTCAAAGTTGTTTTAGTATTTTTAATATTTTTTTAAACCAAATTTATTTTAATTTTTTTCACTGTCGGGCGCCGTTGCCCTCGAATGGATAACACTTAAACATTGGTTCAACATTTTTTAACAAATAATATTTATTTTATGACTTCTTAAAACTAATCAAAACAATACCAGCCACCGAAAATTCGAGTCTACGGGACGCAACTCTCGTCGGAAGGATAAGCTTTTACTTTCCCTGATCAAAATTCCAGCGAATTTTACTGAAAGAATCTATAACAGTAGGGGTGGGACGTAATGGGTGAAAATTTCAGATTCATACGAGTAGTATTTTTTGTGTTCATTTATACATAAATAACACTAAACAATCAAACATTTTGAAAATTTTGCAAAATTCAGAAGTTGCAGGCCAAAAATAGCCGTTACGGCTCCACGGGACTCAAAATCCATCATTTTTTGGTGAAAAAGTGGTTTCATGCGACATTGCAGGTCCTAAAACATCCTCAAAAGCTATGAATGGATATAGATGGTTAAATCTGATATAGTACTTTAATTTAGGACCATTTTCAGGCTGTGAAAGGGTTTTCATGAATGTAAAATAGCCAAAAACTATTGGCCTGCACTTTCTGAATTTTGCAAAATTTTCAAAATGTTTGATTGTTTAGTGTTATTTATGTATAAATGAACACAAAAAAATACTACTCGCATGAATCTGAATTTTTCACCCATTACGTCCCACCCCTAATAACAGTTAAACAAGAACCTATCCAATATTGGTATACTACACATTAGATCTCGAGGGTATTCCAACTATTTAAAAAAAATGGAAATCGCTCCAAACAAAACACGAAGCCACTTGATGTAAGGAGCTAACAAGAACAAAATATGATTATCAAGAGATGCTTATTGGCCGTAGTCTTGAAAAGACTAAGGCTATATGTAGGAGGAAAACAGTCAACAGGAAGAGAGTTCCACAAGCTTTCAGTTCTTGGAAAGAAGCTACTGGAATAGGAAGCTGCATTATAATGAGGTATCAAAACAGCGAATTGATGAAGACCACTAGACCAACGAGTCAAATGAGCTGGAACAAAAGAAGCAGGGAATAGATCACACAATTCTGAAGAACGCATGCCATAATAGTATTTATAGAAAAGAACTAAGACTAGCAACATCACGTCTGTGAGAGAGAGAGAGTGCAGAGAAGAAGAAAGGGTCGGGCCCAATCAAATTACAGATACATTTCTGCACCTTATCAAGAACCCTCAAATGGGACAGAGATTCAGAAGCCCAAATATGACAACAGTACTCCATACATAGTCTGATATTAGATTTGTAGAGATAGAGAATAGCCTCAGATGTTAGAAATTGTTTGGAGCCATAGAGAGAACCGACTTTACGAGAAGCAGAAAGAGCAATGGATCTGATGTGTGAACTCCAAGAAAGATTTGATGAGAGAGAAAGACCAAGAAGTTTTAGAGTCGATTTCTCATCAAAAGCAGAGCCATTCATGAGAATCTCAGGACGAAAAGGGGCACGCCTACGATTGAAAGACACAAGCTGAGTCTTAACAGGATTAAACGAAGCAAGCCATTTCGTACACCAATCCACACCCGAACCCAAGTCAACTGCTAGATCAGTTGCATATTTCGACTGATAAGAGGGAGATGGGCGAGAAGCAACACCAGAATAGAGAGTGGTATCATCAGCATAGATGTTAATTATCTGAATTATATTCTATGGAAGATCATTTATATAGAGAAGAAATAGTGTTGGGCCTAGAATAGAGCCGTGAAGACC
>OY744552.1:43374389-43399389 GCA_963556195.1 Sepiola atlantica
CACACACACACCCCCACACCCACATCCACACACGCACGCACACACACACACGCCCCCACACATTCACACACACGCACACACACACACACACACACACAAACGCACGCACGCACCCACACACATACACACACGCACACACACACACACACACACACGCACGCACGCACGGACGCACGCACGCACACACACACACACACACACATACACCCACACGCTCACACACACGCGCACACACACACACGCGCATACACCCACACACACACACACCCACACACACACCACACGCACGCACGCACACACACACATACACACACACGCACACCCACACACACGTACGCACACACGCACGCGCGCGCAAAGTTTGAATTACCTACTGACACACTCCTCAAGTGTCTTCGATCTCTCTGTACAAGGGTTTGTCAAGACATAAAGATACGTCACCCTACAAGTAAACTCTGACCAAATATTCAAAATAACATAGCGTTCGAAGCTCAAATAAGATCCTCCTCGACACGGCTATACACTGGCTCATACGAGGAATGGTGCACCTTCTTCCAGTCATGTTACCTCAAGTAACAGCACTTAGCTGGATATTCCACCAGACTAGATTAATTCTTGACCTGGAATCCACAAGTCAGATATACTATAATATAGTTGACTGGTCAATTGGCGAGAGGAAAATTAATATTCTTCCACTTCTTTACTAACTCAACGTTTGACAGGTGAAGGAGAACTTTAATGGAATATTCGAATATCTATGTATCTCATATAGAGATCAAGTGTTAGCCCCAGGAAGGGCCCCCTTGATGTCTGAGAACTTCGACTGAAGTAAAATCAAACAAAAAGAGAGAAACACACACACACATCCTCTCTTTGTATGTATTTATCTTTTCTACCCAGTTTGAATTATCTCCCCTTCCAACAGACTCTTCTAAATTAGAGCTTAAAATTTTATCTGTCCTAATAATACATAATAGAATTTTATTGTTGTCGGTTGTGGAAGTATTTATAGTGGGTTAGGACACTTTGTTCTGTATTAAGTCCTGTGATGTGTGTGTTGAATCTGAGGATCCATTTAATCTTTTCTTTACGTATTTTGGTTGAGGGGAATTCAGAGTCAAGTAGGAGACACTAGAAGTTATCTAGTGTGTGTCCTGGTAGGTTTTAGTGCCTTGCTAGTGGCGAGAAAGAAGATTTTTACCGGATGGATGTTTTATGGTTGTTGAGACAGGTTCGGAATGGAGTTTTGGTCTCGTCGATATAAACCCCATTATCACAAATAGCACAATAAATATTAATATATAGTGTTAGAGCTATCGCATATTCGGTGTGGCGATTAGGTTTGAATGTTCATGTTTGGTATGTTAAAAAATGGGTATGGTGTTTATATGTTTGTTGCATTCGTCATTATCGTGTTTTAGGGCGTTCTGTATGTTTGTGTGAGCGAGTGAGTATGGGCGTTACATCTGGTGGTTGCCTAATTGCATTTATTGGAGGTAGGTTTAAGATGGACTTCATGGTAGGATCGGTTTGTAGGCTGTTAGAATGTTTGTTGAGGTGTGTTGGCCGTGGTGAAAGACAATCGGGATACGGTTGTTGTTTTTTGCTTGTATTTTAGGAATTACTCTCTGTCTATTTTTTGTGCGTTTATATGAAGTTAGGTATATAACCAACATCATCAAGAACTAGAACCGAAAGTTTCCTAAAACAAACAAACAAATGAAAAAAAAAATGGCTGACGGAACGAAAGTAGTCTACCCCCGTGGATTAAATAAAAGATTTCCGAGTTCGGCAAGACAGACTTGAAAAAGCTGGAGTTTACATCGGCCGAAACATTGTGAAAATAACACCTAAGATAAGAGAACAGTAGTCCGAAAATCTAAATAATACAAACAGATATCGCCGAAAAATAACCCCCTAAAAGCCCCATCATAAAAGGCCCTAAAACAAACAAAAAACAAGTTACTTGGCAAAAATAGCAAAGTGCAACAAGCCATATAAAAAGAGTTAGAATATTTATACCGTCTGAATTTTTGTCCTATGCCACTTTGAACCTGGATATGGTAGGTATCGTCACGACCTCCGCTGGCAGGGTGTTCCAAAGTGCAGAAACACGGAAAAGAATGCTACCTTACTTCTGTTGAAACCAAACCAACGATTGTATATCTTCTGCGGGTGACAGTGGGATCGCGACTAGGCATTGGAGTGAAAATGTCCTCAAACGATAGATTTAAATTCTCGGTAACTCTTGTCGCCACAAGAAGAAAGCAAAACCGTTAATTTGCCCCCTAAAAAAGTTCCCCAAAACTCAACATTCCAAAAACTATCATCTCCAAACAACAACAAAAAAACAACAACAAATAAACAACAAAAAACAAAAAAAAACAAAAAACAAAAAAACAAAAAACAAAAAAACAAAAAACAAAAAAACAAAACAAACAAACAAACAGGTTAGACCTAGAAAGACCCCGGTTTATTTATCTTAAAAAAATTTCACAAAAGTAATTATCGTCATAAAATAACAAGGGTACTTATATCGATCTTGACCCAGTTTCCGTGGGTTTCTTGTCGAAAGCGTTCGGCTGTTCTACGCAAACGCCCGAGAGATGACGAGCCGATTTGTACCAGACGACAATTTTGATACGGTGCTGCGTCCTATGATTTTAATGTTTTGTTTGTTTTGTTTTTTGTTGTTGCTAGGGTTAGACTAGGGTTTAGGTTAGGGTTTAGGGTTAGGGTTAGGGTTTAGGGGTTATGGGTTAGGGGTTAGGGTTAGGGTTAGGGTCTAGGGTTAGGGTCAGGGTTAGGGTTTAGGGTTAGGGTTAAAAATATTTATTTGATAACAGTAATTTCGCTCTGTTTTGCTTGTTTTATTTGTTTTGTTGTTTGACAAATTTCTTGCAACTATAACTAAAAATTATAGGACGCAGCAACGTATCAAAATAACTTTTTTTTTTTTGATAACAGTAACAGTAACTTCGCTATGTTTTGCTTTTTTTGTTGTTGTTTCTTTTAGAAAATTTCTTGAAAATATAACTTAAAATCATAGGACGCAGCACCGTATCAAAATTGTCGTCTGGTACAAATCGGCTCGTCATCTCTCGGAGGTTTGCGTAGGATAGCCGAACGCTTCCGACAAGAAACTCGCGAAAACTGGGTCAAGATCGATATAAGTACCATAACAAGATGTGGCACAAGGTCAACATTGGATGGTAAAACTGATAAAAAAAACCCACCAAAAAAGCAAACGTCGACTTACCGATGCAACAATAAACTATTTTCCGTCGAATACTTCGTTTAAAAAAACAACTGCATCCGTCACAACAGAAAACGCCATAATGTTTGCCATAACTTTTATCGCCACACACTTTACAAGCAACCGGAACCGGAAGTGTCCTTCCTACAAGACAAGTAAGTAAAATTCAAAAGCTACCGGAACCGGAAGTGTCCTTCCTACAAAAAAAGTAAATAAAATTCAAAAGCTACCGGAACCGGAAGTGTCCTTCTTACAAGAAAAGTAAGTAAAATTCAAAAGCTACCGGAACCGGAAGTGTCCTTATTACAAGAAAAGTAAGTAACATTCAAAAGCTACCGGAACCGGAAGTGTCCTTCCTACAAGAAAAGTAAGTAAAATTCAAAAGCTACCGGAACCGGAAGTGTCTTTCCTACAAGATATATTGTCGAAGAAAATCCTTTGATCAGCTGTTGCGAGTTAGAAGCAATGTAAAGAATTCACACCTGGCGATCAAAAAAAAAATAGCAGGATAGTAAATAAGTATTATAATCTTAGATGGTAACAAGATGTACGCCAGGGTGTAGGTCGACGTCGCGTTTGGAATGCGACTGTGATTATTTTGATAATTTCAAGGTTGAGACGAAGATTGAAGGGGTAACATTTGTATTGTTTTTATTTTGAAGTATTCCGATCGAGGAATGTATAAAAAAATTGCAGTATTACGTCATCGATCGCGAGAGTTAGATTTCAAAAGACAAACATCTTCTCTACAATTTAATCAACTTTATTAAACAGGTTCATTAAGACAGGGAGAGTAGAAAGTGACTAACTTATGTTTACTTTTGGCGGCCACGTAACTCTCGCTTTCCTTATTTTGGCCTTTAATTCTCACATTCCATGAGCGATGTTTCTGACAAAGTGGAAATAATTGCTGTTTTCTGGGTCGGAATCTATCCATATAACACTTATCATTGCCTGTTTTTTGTTTTTTTTATCTTAAAGTACTATTTTTAGCTCCTAACATCAAGTGGTTTCATGCCTTGTCTGGAGCGATTTCCATAAAAAATAGGAACCAGGCGAAGTTAGTCACACAAGAACATAATAATAAAAGAGAGCAAGACAAGTTAGTTCGGCTGGCAGGCATTAATTATAGAAAGAGAATCGAGGCCCGGAGTTTCATCTCGTCCATCAACGCCATTGCGAGAGACGAAGTGAGCGATATGTTGTCTAGTAGCAGCGACAACTCTCGAGGAACTGGTCGTAACAGTCACCTAATAGCCTTTGGAGATAAAGAGAGAGGCTATATTTGAGGGGATACCCAGAAGAGCAATTCGCTACGACAACTAGAGCTGGGGGTGGTCCAATACTCTAATCTTCGTCCTTATGTCCAAGACAGAAAACGACCATTCTAAGTTGGTGAACAAGACGAGAAGTGACAGAAGAATTTGACACAAGTAGAAAGTTTAAGCAAGTCAACCTCCGCATTATAAAGAGAAATAGAGGCAGTGCGAGAGACTGAAATTGTTTTACATGCATGTGTCTATTTTTCGCATAAAGACTAAGTGTCATACGTACTACTTCTCTGAGTTCGCGCTGGGATCAAGGTGTAGTATATGTTCTGTCTTAAGTCAATGAAAGAGAAATCTTTCTAGACTGAGACAAAATTAATAAATTAAAAGAGAATTATTATAATATAAATATATATATATATATATATATATATATATATATATATATATATATGCTTTGGAAGTGGGGAATGGGACAAAAAGCGGTTAGTAAGACCCTTCAAACCCTTTCTAACGAATAGACCGCTTACTGTTTTCCGGTTTCTTAAGGATCGAAAACAAGCTGGTGACTTTTAAATGGGAGTAGAACTTAAGTGGGAGAAATGACTACCTCTCATTTCCCGATCTGTCTAACTGCCAGACTCAATTCCATCGGGATCACAGTCAACTATGTTAAATAACAATTGTTTACGTCAATTGATGTCATAACAATCTCTTGTTCATTGTTTTTTTTATCTATTGACAACATGGACAAAGGAATGTTTCTGCTGTCAATTTTTCTTCAAAATAATCATTTATTTTCTTTGTCTTTTTATTTTGACCTTAGGTATTATTCTTTTTTCATACTTCTCCACTTGCCAGTATCCTATATGTCTATCAGACTACCATTCGCATATGTATTGTTGCAAAAGAAATTTTCTGACCTAATAGTCTTCCAAGTTTCTAAAGTCCGAATTATTGTAGCTCTTTACTTAAACTGATCGGTTAACTTGATTACGCATAAACCCGTCACAAAAACAACGCACAACTCAGGATCACACTCTTACTCATGAGACACTCATCAAAGTAACCCTCATATCATTGAACGGAATAGCCAACTATCATATAATTATTACACTTGAATAGCCAACTATCATATAATTATTACACTTGAATAGCCAACTATCATATAATTATTACACTTGAATAGCCAACTATCATATAATTATTACACTTGAATAGCCAACTATCATATAATTATTACACTTGAATAGCCAACTATCATATAATTATTACACTTGAATAGCCAACTATCATATAATTATTACACTTGAATAGCCAACTATCATATAATTATTACACTTGAATAGCCAACTATCATATAGTTATTACACTGAATAGCCAACTATCATATAATTATTACACTTGAATAGCCAACTATCATATAATTATTACACTTGAATACCCAACTATCATATAATTATTACACTTGAATAGCCAACTTTCATATAATTATTACACTTGAATAGCCAACTATCATATAATTATTACACTTGAATAGCCAACTATCATATAATTATTACACTTGAATAGCCAACTATCATATAATTATTACACTTGAATAGCCAACTATCATATAATTATTACACTTGAATAGCCAACTATCATATAATTATTACACTTGAATAGCCAACTATCATATAATTATTACACTTGAATACCCAACTATCATATAATTATTACACTTGAATAGCCAACTATCATATAATTATTACACTTGAATAGCCAACTATCATATAATTATTACACTTGAATAGCCAACTATCATATAATTATTACACTTGAATAGCCAACTATCATATAATTATTACACTTGAATAGCCAACTATCATATAATTATTACACTTGAATAGCCAACTATCATATAATTATTACACTTGAATAGCCAACTATCATATAGTTATTACACTGAATAGCCAACTATCATATAATTATTACACTTGAATAGCCAACTATCATATAATTATTACACTTGAATAGCCAACTATCATATAATTATTACACTTGAATAGCCAACTTTCATATAATTATTACACTTGAATAGCCAACTATCATATAATTATTACACTTGAATAGCCAACTATCATATAATTATTACACTTGAATAGCCAACTTTCATATAATTATTACCCTTGAATAGCCAACTATCATATAATTATTACACTTGAATAGCCAACTATCATATAATTATTACACTTGAATACCCAACTATCATATAATTATTACACTTGAATAGCCAACTATCATATAATTATTACACTTGAATAGCCAACTTTCATATAATTATTACACTTGAATAGCCAACTATCATATAATTATTACACTTGAATAGCCAACTATCATATAATTATTACACTTGAATAGCCAACTTTCATATAATTATTACCCTTGAATAGCCAACTATCACATAATTATTACACTTGAATAGCCAACTATCATATAATTATTACACTTGAATAGCCAACTATCATATAATTATTACACTTGAATAGCCAACTATCACATAATTATTACACTTGAATAGCCAACTATCATATAATTATTACACTTGAATAGCCAACTATCACATAATTATTACACTTGAATAGCCAACTATCATATAATTATTACACTTGAATAGCCAACTATCATATAATTATTACACTTGAATAGCCAACTATCATATAATTATTACACTTGAATAGCCAACTATCATATAGTTATTACACTGAATAGCCAACTATCATATAATTATTACACTTGAATAGCCAACTATCATATAATTATTACACTTGAATACCCAACTATCATATAATTATTACACTTGAATAGCCAACTTTCATATAATTATTACACTTGAATAGCCAACTATCATATAATTATTACACTTGAATAGCCAACTATCATATAATTATTACACTTGAATAGCCAACTATCATATAATTATTACACTTGAATAGCCAACTATCATATAATTATTACACTTGAATAGCCAACTATCATATAATTATTACACTTGAATAGCCAACTATCATATAATTATTACACTTGAATAGCCAACTATCATATAATTATTACACTTGAATAGCCAACTATCATATAATTATTACACTTGAATAGCCAACTATCATATAATTATTACACTTGAATAGCCAACTATCATATAATTATTACACTTGAATACCCAACTATCATATAATTATTACACTTGAATAGCCAACTATCATATAATTATTACACTTGAATAGCCAACTATCATATAATTATTACACTTGAATAGCCAACTATCATATAATTATTACACTTGAATAGCCAACTATCATATAATTATTACACTTGAATAGCCAACTATCATATAATTATTACACTTGAATAGCCAACTATCATATAATTATTACACTTGAATAGCCAACTATCATATAGTTATTACACTGAATAGCCAACTATCATATAATTATTACACTTGAATATCCAACTATCATATAATTATTACACTTGAATAGCCAACTATCATATAATTATTACACTTGAATAGCCAACTTTCATATAATTATTACACTTGAATAGCCAACTATCATATAATTATTACACTTGAATACCCAACTATCATATAATTATTACACTTGAATAGCCAACTATCATATAATTATTACACTTGAATAGCCAACTTTCATATAATTATTACCCTTGAATAGCCAACTATCATATAATTATTACACTTGAATAGCCAACTATCATATAATTATTACACTTGAATACCCAACTATCATATAATTATTACACTTGAATAGCCAACTATCATATAATTATTACACTTGAATAGCCAACTTTCATATAATTATTACACTTGAATAGCCAACTATCATATAATTATTACCCTTGAATAGCCAACTATCATATAATTATTACACTTGAATAGCCAACTATCATATAATTATTACACTTGAATACCCAACTATCATATAATTATTACACTTGAATAGCCAACTATCATATAATTATTACACTTGAATAGCCAACTTTCATATAATTATTACACTTGAATAGCCAACTATCATATAATTATTACACTTGAATAGCCAACTATCATATAATTATTACACTTGAATAGCCAACTATCATATAATTATTACACTTGAATAGCCAACTATCATATAATTATTACACTTGAATAGCCAACTATCATATAATTATTACACTTGAATAGCCAACTATCATATAATTATTACACTTGAATACCCAACTATCATATAATTATTACACTTGAATAGCCAACTATCATATAATTATTACCCTTGAATAGCCAACTATCATATAATTATTACACTTGAATAGCCAACTATCATATAATTATTACACTTGAATAGCCAACTATCATATAATTATTACACTTGAATAGCCAACTATCATATAATTATTACACTTGAATAGCCAACTATCATATAATTATTACACTTGAATAGCCAACTATCATATAGTTATTACACTGAATAGCCAACTATCATATAATTATTACACTTGAATAGCCAACTATCATATAATTATTACACTTGAATAGCCAACTATCATATAATTATTACACTTGAATAGCCAACTTTCATATAATTATTACACTTGAATAGCCAACTATCATATAATTATTACACTTGAATAGCCAACTATCATATAATTATTACACTTGAATAGCCAACTTTCATATAATTATTACCCTTGAATAGCCAACTTTCATATAATTATTACACTGAATAGCCAACTATCATATAATTATTACACTTGAATAGCCAACTATCATATAATTATTACACTTGAATACCCAACTATCATATAATTATTACACTTGAATAGCCAACTTTCATATAATTATTACACTTGAATAGCCAACTATCATATAATTATTACACTTGAATAGCCAACTATCATATAATTATTACACTTGAATAGCCAACTATCATATAATTATTACACTTGAATAGCCAACTTTCATATAATTATTACACTTGAATAGCCAACTATCATATAATTATTACACTTGAATAGCCAACTATCATATAATTATTACACTTGAATAGCCAACTATCATATAATTATTACACTTGAATAGCCAACTATCATATAATTATTACACTTGAATAGCCAACTATCATATAATTATTACACTTGAATAGCCAACTATCATATAATTATTACACTTGAATACCCAACTATCATATAATTATTACACTTGAATAGCCAACTATCATATAATTATTACACTTGAATAGCCAACTATCATATAATTATTACACTTGAATAGCCAACTATCATATAATTATTACACTTGAATAGCCAACTATCATATAATTATTACACTTGAATAGCCAACTATCATATAATTATTACACTTGAATAGCCAACTATCATATAATTATTACACTTGAATAGCCGACTATCATATAGTTATTACACTGAATAGCCAACTATCATATAATTATTACACTTGAATAGCCAACTATCATATAATTATTACACTTGAATAGCCAACTATCATATAATTATTACACTTGAATAGCCAACTTTCATATAATTATTACACTTGAATAGCCAACTATCATATAATTATTACACTTGAATAGCCAACTATCATATAATTATTACACTTGAATAGCCAACTTTCATATAATTATTACCCTTGAATAGCCAACTTTCATATAATTATTACACTGAATAGCCAACTATCATATAATTATTACACTTGAATAGCCAACTATCATATAATTATTACACTTGAATACCCAACTATCATATAATTATTACACTTGAATAGCCAACTTTCATATAATTATTACACTTGAATAGCCAACTATCATATAATTATTACATTTGAATAGCCAACTATCATATAATTATTACACTTGAATACCCAACTATCATATAGTTATTACACTTGAATAGCCAACTATCATATAATTATTACTTCAGAATAACCAACTTTCATATAATTATTACACTTGAATAGCCAACTATCATATAATTATTACATTTGAATAGCCAACTATCATATAATTATTACACTTGAATACCCAACTATCATATAGTTATTACACTTGAATAGCCAACTATCATATAATTATTACATTTGAATAGCCAACTATCATATAATTATTACATTTGAATAGCCAACTATCATATAATTATTACACTTGAATAGCCAACTATCATATAATTATTACATTTGAATAGCCAACTATCATATAATTATTACATTTGAATAGCCAACTATCATATAATTATTACACTTGAATAGCCAACTATCATATAGTTATTACACTTGAATAGCCAACTATCATATAATTATTACCCTTGAATAGCCAACTATCATATAATTATTACCCTTGAATAGCCAACTATTATATAATTATTACACTTGAATAGCCAACTATCATATAATTATTACATTTGAATAGCCAACTATCATATAATTATTACACTTGAATAGCCAACTATCACATAGTTATTACTTCAAAATAGCCAATATTCATATAATTGGTCCCCCGATTTATAAAATCGGGGGACTTATGTTTTGAGGTGTATCCGTCCGTCCGGATTTTTTTCTGCAACTATCCATTGAATTTCTCTGAAATTTTGCATGAAGTTGTAACTTTGGTCAGGTTAGAAAGTGACATTCTCCGATTTTTGAAAAACGATTTGGTTAGCCCTCCAGGGGATCAAAAGGCCCCGAAAAGGCAAAAAATGACATTTTTTGCCCCATAACTTTTCATCCATCCATTCAATTTCTCTGAAACTTGGCCAAAATGTGGAGGCAATTGTTCCTAATAGAAAATAAGTATCGCTGACCTTGGAAAAAATCTGGTTTGCGTTCCCAGGGGATCAAAAGCCCCCAAAATGGCAAAAAAATACCCTTTTCTCTCACAACGTTTGATTCATTCATTCAATATTTCTGAAACTTGGCCAAAATGTAGAGGCAATTGTTCTGTATATAAAATGAGCATCCTTGACCTCAGAAAAATTCTGGTTCGCGTCCCCAGGGAATCAAAGGGGGGTCAAAAATGCCCCAAATTGCCCAAATTTATTGCATTTTACACTCGTCACATACAGAGGGGGACCACGCACGCGCGGCTTGTATTAATTCAGAATAGTCAACTATCATATAATTATAATTCGAATGTAAAAATTTCTAAATACTTTATTTAAAGCGTGAACTTTTTTTCGTAAGATTTGTAACAGATCTCAATTTGCTGAAAATGATAAACCTTGTGTCTTTCTTGAATCTCTGACTTCTAGTTTCTTAAAATATATGAGTGAAAGCTATTTTTTGATTGTAACTCATTTTACTGTAAGTTCATTTCGAAATGTGCTCCGGCGGACTTAATCTACTCGTACTCCATCAACGTAAATACCACCAACGAATAACCCTCCTGCTCATTGTTTCCCCAACAGTACTAACTTGCAGAAATTTAAATGTACTGCGAACAAACATCTTACTACTTAACTCCCAACCCAGGTTACACCTTATAAATCTGTCTCCTATCACAGTAGTTTCTTACGCTTCAATGTCAATATTCCTTGTTTGGGGGGGGGGGGGGACAAAAAGTAAAAACAAAAACAACCAAAAACGCGGTTTTAAGTAAAGTAAAAAGTAAACTTTCGGTTTAATTTCGACAGCCTCGTAACTCTCGCTTCCCTTATTTTGTCCTTTAGTCCTCACATTCCATGAGCGATGTTTCTGACAAAGAGGGAAGAATTGCTGTTTTCTGTGTCGGAATCTATCCAACATTTATCGTTGGCCAGTTTTTGATCTTGAAGTAGTATTTTTTTTTTAGCTTCGTACATCAAGTGGTTTCATGCCTTGTCTGGAGCGATTTCCATGAAAAAAAAAAGAGAAAAGGTTTCGCGTCGATATGCGTTCGTCCGGGTTTCTAATCCGTGTTGCCGCGCCTCATAACGTGCCACTCAGGTGGAAATAGCATTTTCATAGGTCTTATCTGTTAAGCTCGCGTTTGAAATAGCGTTTTTAGATGCGCCGATGCATCGCTGCAAGAAGCTTTGTCTGTCTGTCTGTCTGTCTGTCTGTTACGCCTAACTTTGCAATAGCGTGTTCATCGCTTAGCGTGCAGATTCAAAGGAGACGTCTTCAGAATAAGCGTCCTCCCCCCCCTTTAACCCAGAGTTCGGTGTTTGGTCTGTTGGCCTGTTGGCAAGGCACCCGAGGTTTCCGCCCCAAAAAGACGAAACAGGTGCGAAGCGCTTACACACAAAAAAAATCTACAAAGTAAAAGGCAGAATACGGAACCGGCGTTAATGCTCATTCGTTTGAGATTTGCCTCTTTCCTCTTTGAAGCAGGACTCTCACTAAACATTTAATCTAACCTTTTTCTTTTTAAAGCATGTCTGTTTCATTGGCAAACAAACTCAAATACACCCCCCCCACACACACACACATATATATATATATATATATATATATATATAAATATATACATATATATATATATATATATATATATATATATATATATATATATATATATATATATATATATGTATATATATATATATATATATATATATATATATATATATATATATATATATATCAATCAATGTAACCTAAACATTCGCACGGTGAACAGTTGTCTTCTAAGAGGACAGCTTTCCCCTTTTTCACAATCTTTCTTTTATGAAAACACGTATTTGAATCAGCTGACAGAAACTAATACTAAAATGCATTTGTACAACCAGTCACCCACACACACACACACATACATACACATACACACACACACAAACATACACACACATACAAACACACACATACACACAAACACACACATACACACATACACACAATACACAAACATACACACACCCACATACACACACATACACACATATACACACCCACAAACACACATACATACACACACATACCCACACATACACACACATACTCACATATACACACATACAAGCACATACCCACACATACACACACGCACATACATACACACACATACACACATACACCCACATACACACATACGCATACATACACACATACACACATACACACACATACACACATACACACACATACACACACAAACATACACACACATAGAAACACACACATACACACACATACACACACACATACACACACATACACACATACACACCCACAAACATACACACACAACCACATACACACATACCCACATACACACACATACACACATATACACACACACAAACACACATACATACACACACATACCCACACATACACACACATACTCACATATACACACATACAAGCACATACCCACACATACACACCCGCACATGCATACACACATACACACACATACACACATACACACACATACACACACACCCACACATACACACAATGCACACACATACACACATACACACACATACACACACTCTCTTTGTCTCTATGATACGATGGTATAATAACAATCCTGAAATAAATACATATAAAAGCTCTATTTACTTACTAAAATATCGAGCTTGTCACTTGCTGCTGAAAGTAGATTCCCTTGTGAATCAATCTGAACTATAGAGATTTTATTCACATCAGCATAATCTCTTAGATATATACAGATATATATATGTCTATGTATCTATATATACATATCTCTCTTTCCTACTCTCTCTCTCTTTCTCTCTCTCTCTCTCTCTCTCTCTATATATATATATATATATATATATGATATACGTATTGTATTAGTTTCTGTAGATGTAAATCCGTTAAAACTCCAGTGTTTACAAAAAGTGCTCTATAACAAGTAGAGCTGTTCTTTAGTATAAATTTTTATTATTGGTCTGTGAAGAGTACAACCGAAACATATATGCACATATGTAACCAATGATGTTTGTATAAATACAAATTAATACTATATATATATATATATATATATATATATATATATATATATATATATATATATATATATATATATATATATATATATACTAGCTGCCCCGTGCCATGGCGTTGCCCGGGGAAGTCGAATAACTGAAGAAATTCCTTGCCAAATCTGTAACTATTGAATTATTTGGGGCTCATAATTGAAATGTTAATGCAAAATGAAACAATTCATACAATGCATTGAGTAAGAACACTCCTGCCTGGGTTAGTTGTTGCAATCTTGCCATCGAGATGCACACGCATGTTTGTAGATAATGTTACAGTCTTTCACAAATATGACAATTTAACGAAAGCATTGAACTCATCAGCGGGACTTTCACGTGGAACAATAGGAAATGTTCGTCAGAAGTCTGTCTTTTCTTAAGTTGTGCAATACCATCCCGAACAATTGATGCGTGCTCATGCGGTTGGTATCCCAAAATCGTTTTGGATGAGACACTGCACATGTAGTGAACATGATGACAAACAAATTTTTCAAATATTCAGTTGTAAATACTTCTTGTAAAGCAGCAATCCCGGTCATTAGTATCGTGTAGTATTCCATGTGCACTACATGCATCCTTGAATCTATTCATAACTTGACCAGTGATAGTACCGAGGTCATTGAAGCTCTGTGAACCTCTAACATGGTGTAGAAGCAGTCTCAAATAAAGAAACAGAAAGTATCAGTATTTTTGTTAGTAAATCCTAGTTTAGTGACGTTTCATTTTAGTAAGTACGAGTTTAGTCACGTAAATATTTTAGAGTTGATATACGTATGTATTCTGGAATATACGTATGTATTCTGGAATATACGTATGTATTCTGGAATATACGTATGTATTCTGAAATATACGTATGTATTCTGGAATATACGTATGTATTCTGGAATATACGTATGTATTCTGGAATATACGTATGTATTCTGGAATACCTGACGTTTCGCTGTTAGAGTCGGTGATTAAGTAACTTGGTTCAAGAGAAGTTTTTTTCCTTGAACGTGACTTCCGGATATGAATATATAAAGGGGGTACTTTTGCAGTGTAATCACCGGGCTGAAATAATAACGTTATAATTTATTAACCTATGCTTAACATGGGGAGGTTGGAGGTTGATTAACTATTATGTACTTTATACCTAACAATTTGATAAACCAAATATACTGTAAAAATTGAAATTAACTTGAAAATCCTCTTTAAAATATAGCCCGGTCCGTAAAGGGAATAAGCACTATAAACAGGCAAATAACGTATTATATAATATGTCTGATGTTATTTGCTACTTTTCAAAATAGAAATACCGTTGAAGTGTAGTATCTGTTATACTGTACTTAATCTGTTCTCTCGTCGGTGAGTGAAGGAGAAATCCTTATAGACTGCGGCAATTTGTATTTTTGTCCCAATCTGGAGTCGCCCTGTATAGAGAGATGTTATTTATTAAAAACCGACCTTATGTCTAACTCTGCCCTCGTGGGGAGGCAAGTAAATCGGAACCACATCAATGGTAAAAGTGGCACATAGTTAACAGTCGGAAAATCGTTAAGAAAAAGTAAGAAAATGTCTTATATCAATCGGTTAACATTGAAATAGAGAGGAGAGTTAGACAAAAGGTCGGTTTTTAATTGGGGAAAATCCATCTCCCCAGACGAAGGTGCGTCTCTGATTGGGACAAAAATAAAAATTGCTGTAATCTGAAGGATTTCTCCTTCTACGAACGGGTATCTGAATAACAACGTTTTTGTTTCAGCTAAACTGCAGGAGTACTGAGAAAAAATGTTAACTATAAGATACAACAGCTTAAAACCTATTTTGAAAAGTAAAAATAAAACAAACAAAAAACCGAAAAGTAAAAAATGTATAAATCGAGTATTTAATAAATAAAAAAATAAAAAAATAAAATTAAAATAAAAGTAATCCTGTCTTTGTTTTGAAATTGTTGCGATTGATTGTTTAATTTTAGTCACGTACGCAAATACTTTATTGGGCTTGGTAGCGGCAAGAGGCGTCGATAAAAAGTGCCACCTCATTTTTTGTAAAGCGTCCATATTGTGTTTTTTTTGGACAAATAATATCGAAGGAAGTTTTAAAATACGTTAATTTTTAGGTATTTATATATTAGCTAAAAAGTATATAACAAAATGAATGATTGAAAATTGAATTGTTTTGCTTATCTTTCACGTAAACAAAAGGAAAAATAACTTCTTTTAAAGTAGGAAAATAATTATTTTATTGTTAAGGCATAAATAAAAATATTAAAAGTGTCAGTAATGTCTCATGAAAAGAAGTGTATTTAAAAAATGTATCGACGAAAATGGTAAAAATAAATTGTCTGGGTAGATGTCAACAAATTATCTCAGGATATGATTTAAAAGAACGTAAATGGACAACTACTTTTACCTATCTACCTATCTAAGAGAAAGGTTCGGTTGTTCTGTTTTACGGCATATCAACTATTTTCGAATCAGGTCATTTTCGTAAAAGTTTTATGCTTCAAGTTCTTTATATCTTCAAATTCGTGCCGTTTAGTTTCGTTGTTTTGTATAAGAAAATTGTTGTTTTTTATTTTTAGCTTTGTAGAACATGATTGAGTTTTTCAAAGGGAAAGGAAAAAACAATAACATAAATGTTTGGTGCATTTTAAGTCGGGTAGCTTGTATCTTCCGACAGCCTGATCTGGTAGCACCAGTCTAAGAGAAAGAATTCGATGGTTGCCTAGACATTGCCAGATGTTTCATAGCTGTCAAGATTGTTAAGCAAGCGTTTAGAGTTAATAAATTTGATTTATAAAGGAAATTAATTTTCATAAGCTTCCACTTGATTATTTTTTTTTGTGACAAACAAACAAACTCACAATTAGGGAATATTAAAACGCTTTTTATACATAAATTTGATTTATAAAGAAAATTAATTTTCATAAGCTTCCACTTGATTAATTTTTTGTGACAAACAAAAAAACTTACAATTAGGAAATATTAAAACGCTTTTTATACATAAATTTGATTTACAAAGAAAATTAATTTTCATAAGCTTCCACTTGATTATTTTTTTTGTGACAAACAAACAAACTTACAATTAGGGAATATTAAAACGGTTTTTATACATAAATTTGATTTATAAAGAAAATTAATTTTCATAAACTTCCACTTGACTATTTTTTTTGTGACAAACAAACAAACTCACAATTAGGGAATATTAAAACGCTTTTTATACATAAATTTGATTTATAAAGAAAATTAATTTTCATAAGCTTCCACTTGATTAATTTTTTGTGACAAACAAACAAACTTACAATTAGGGAATATTAAAACGCTTTTTATACATAAATTTGATTTATAAAGAAAATTAATTTTCATAAGCTTCCACTTGATTAATTTTTTGTGACAAACAAACAAACTCACAATTAGGGAATATTAAAACGCCTTTTAAACATAAATTTGATTTATAAAGAAAATTTATTTTCATAAACTTCCACTTGATTAATTTTTAGTGACAAACAAACAAACTCACAATTAGGGAATATTAAAACGCTTTTTATACATAAATTTGATTTACAAAGAAAATTAATTTTTATAAGCTTCCACTTGATTATTTTTTTGTGACAAACAAACAAACTCACAATTAGGGAATATTAAAACGCTTTTTATACATAATTTGATTTATAAAGAAAATTAATTTTCATAAGCTTCCACTTGATTATTTTTTGTGGCAAACAAACAAACTCACAATTAGGGAATATTAAAACGCTTTTTATACATAAATTTGATTTATAAAGAAAATTAATTTTCATAAGCTTCCACTTGATTATTTTTTTGTGGCAAACAAACAAACTCACAATTAGGGAATATTAAAACGCTTTTTATACATAATTTGATTTATAAAGAAAATTAATTTTCATAAGCTTCCACTTGATTATTTTTTTGTGGATAACAAACAAACTTACAATTAGGGAATATTAAAACGCTTTTTATACACCGATTTATAAAATGTTACCATTGAATACACTTTTCGTTATTCTGCTTAGTTGATGTCTAATACCTACTGTTAAAATTTCACAAAAATCGGAAATATGAGAATTTTCTAAAAGGGTTTCCACCCCATTTTTATACTCTTTGCATGAAACTAAATTAAACTAAACATAGTCAATACCCCGCTCCCTAATGGCGAGCAACTGCATTTTAAAATTCATAATGATCGGTTAATTAGTTTAGGAGTGAATCATGTACATAAAAATATATAAGCATATACACATACCTATATATATATATATATATATATATATATATATATATATATATATATATATATATATAGTCTAAAGAAGCTTTGAGTTATTTTAAACAAAAAGACAACAACAAAAAAGGAAAATGCAGTTTAAATTCCCACAGAAACTAACTAAATCCAAAATAGTGCAGACTTAACATTCGTTGGAAAATTCATAAATAAATAAAATTTATAATAGTAAGTAAATAAAATAAAAAGGGGGATTAAGTATCTAACAGTGAAACAAAAACAGGAGACCTTAACGTAAGCATCTAATATTAACACGGGGATCATCAGCTGTTTACCATGTAACTGTTTCGGAGATTTAAAAACAGGACAGTTATATGCATGGCTCTCCAATGGTACAGATCAAACTACCATTTCCCCAATCAAGTGTCGAAATAATTCAGCTCAAAATGTTACTTATATATACATAAATAAATAATAATAATAATCAAAATAATAATAATAATAATATACTACACTTAAGACTACCGTGCGATCAGGTAATTTGCATATCAAATAATATTCTTTATAACAATAGTAATACTAGTAATAATAATAATAATAATAATAATAATAATCAACAAGAAAAATCCTGCAAAATCGTGGACTTTGCCGTTCCAACAGAGTGAAGATCAAAGAGACGGAAAAGAGAAGCAAATATACTGAACTTGCCAGAGAATTGAAAGGAATATGGAACATGAAGAAAGTCAGTATAACACCAATAATCATAGGAGCACTAGGAACAGTCCCCAAAAACATGGAGAAAAGACTAGGAAAAATAGGAATTAAAGGGATAACTGAGACCATACAAAGGACAGTAATGATCAAAACAGCTACAATCCTGAGAAATGTCCTCGAATGCGGAAACCAACCCACATAAGCAACGAATGGAGAACAAAACAACAGAACCGGGGAAAATACAACCGCACGAATGAGGCGCAAGCATAGGCTGACGCCACAAAAATTATGGACAGAGGGTCGAGGAGGGAAAGCGCAAACCAGACCTCCACTGAAAGAGCGCAGACAGCTCTGGGACCTTGGGAAGGCTTGTTGCCACTCGGGCCCCAGAGGGGACCGATGGCCCTTATCAGCGGGAAATCGTTGGTAGGTGGCTGTTGCGATTACCGCAAGGTCATCAGCGGTGATGAACGAAAAGAGTTGGAGCATACTGGAGGCCTGAGGAGACTTGTTGTCACTCGGACTCCAGGCGACCACTGACGATGACCAGTGTGATAACTCCTAGTGAGTAAATAATAATAATAATAAAATACTATCTAAACACTACACCCCAAAACCATTCTGCGATATGGTAGCTAGAAATAAAATTATATATATATATATACAGTCATCATTTCAACACAGGTACGGCCAGTTCGATAAAATATATACACGATGTAAAACTCCGTCGTCTTATTAAGTCTTGTCTTATCCAGCGGCACAAGAACGGAATTGTTCAGAGACCCGGTTTCTTTAACATTAATACCGTCATTGCAAAACACATTTTATTTGAACAGAACATAGCTCGATATGGTTAATAAGCCATTCCTTTGACTTCCCCCTCTACCTATTCCTCCTCCTCCCCCAATGTTTTCTACGCACGCCTCAATTTGTTTTTGCATTACTACTATGTTCATGTTTATTCCTCCTTCTTTCCTTCCTTACTTGTATTTAAACCTGCTGCGCCTTTTCCTGTTTTTAACAGTTACGTCAAATGCTGATACACATCTTTTCTTCCTTTCTTTCTTTCTTTTTTTTCTTTCTTTCTTTCGTTCTTTATTTCTTTCTTTCTTTCTTTCTTTCTACTGTCCCTGACTTGTTTGTTTACGTTTTTTTTTCTCGACGCGTCTTCTACAATTTGAATTTCTGTTCATTTAAGTTCGTACTTCCCACCGATGATGGTTGCTTTCTAGCAACTGAAATATCTTAGTAGAGCTTTTATATATGTTTGAGTTTATATTTTTGTTAGTTTTTTAATTCGCTTATCCTCAATTCCATTTTTATTTTGCATTTTGTCTGAAACATTGTTTCTATTTTTCTTCATATATATATATATAGATATATATATATATATATATATATATATATATATATATATATATATATATATATATATAGTAATGGCCCCTTTAAGACAAATACAACTTAATTGTCGAGCACTGTCTGAAATGATAAAAATCTGAGGTCGTTAAACTATGAAAGCAAAGCTTACACGCCCGCATGTTTAAGCACTCTTTGATCTCGGAACGTTTGAACCCCGCCGCTGGCTTTAAATGTATCTTAATTTCAGTAAGGTCTGTGGTGATTTTCGTTGGCCTAATGGATTAAGGCGTAGGATCGTGATTCTCTTCTGAATCTAAGAACTGCGTTCGAACTCGTCTGACCGCCTGAAACCACTACTTCCTGCACTGATCAGAACGTAAGTCCGAAACGACGTCGTCGTCTGTAGGTAAATACACTTTAATATTTAATAAAAATATTCATAGTATATATATATATATATATATTATTCTAGAGATGAAAGATGAGAATAAAAAATTAGAACATCAAAGTTCAGAGCAAGGAGCTTTATATCCTTAATCCATGGATTTTCAAAAGTAAGTACTAACTCTCTCTTACCGGTCGCCCCCTCTCCCCATTTGATGTATATTTAGGTCACCGTTTAAAAAAAATTCTGAGTCCTTCGTCGTTACCAAACACACTAAACAAACAGAGTATACAAACTGACGAAAAATTAAGTTCGCTTAAATGCCGTATGAATCTGGGCTGTATCTTGCATGCGCGTACGATCTGCTGAATGGCGAACAAATTTAGGGACCCCATCACACGTTTAGGGGTCATTCTATATAGAGAAATCGATGTTTGTGTGTTTTTTTACTTTTGCCTCAGGCAATGAGGGAGGCGACCGGGAAAGAGACAGCTTTTACCCCGGGGAAGAGGGAGACTGTTAAACTTTTGCCTGAAGTGAAGGGGGGGGGGGGGGGAGGCAGCCCCGGGCCACGTTGAGTACCTCTGCTAGTTATTTAGAAAATAGGTCCCGCATTAGGTTTCATTATGCCGGTCGAAGCTATATCGGGACAGCGAGTTTGTCGCATGGTTCTAGGGGTTCAGACAGAAGTTAACAATACTGACTTAGGTCTGAGGTTCGAATCGTGTGACCTGCAGAACAATCATCCTATACACTGATGATTCCCGGAAAAGGACGAAACACATGTGTATGTGGATAAGAAATTAAAAATATTTATCATAATGTGATATATATATATATAATCATCTCTCTCTCTATATATATATATAGTCTCGGAAGTTTCTCAACCATTAAAACTATATTAAAAAAAAACCAAAAAAAAAACTTTTAGTCCCAAGTCTTTCAGTGGAAAATCACTCATGTAAGTTAATTTATTTTTTACAGTTATTATATTAGTTTGTTTCTAACACTATTTTAAGGGATCATCAGTTGTTTACCATGAAAAACTGTTTCGGGAATTTAAAAACAAGACAGTATTTAATTTCATGGCTTCCCAGCAGAGTTGATCAGACCCCACTTCCCTTAAAAGACAAAAACATAAACGTTCCTTATACTAAATCTACGTTTTGTTCCATATAAATGTTTTGCTAACTTATATTAGTTATTTAAAAAAAAAAGTTCCCTTACCTGTGTTGTTCGTCTGTCTAATAAAATTTACCCGTTACTTACAAAAATGTTGCTGCATTTTAAAGTGTTTGGACCATGGCCATCCCTACTACAGGCCAGGCAATCGTGCAACTGGGGTCTTTTACTGGGGGCCATGTGAATTTTCTTAAATATTCGATATAGAAGTTGCAAACAAAGGTAAAATTCCTCTGTGAGATTAGTTTGATGTTTTTATGTGTTTTACATACCAAATAATAAGAACCACAATGAGCTAATTGATAAATTTGACAATTATTGACAAATTCCTATAAATGAAGAGACCGGTAATTTTGAATAAACAAAGGCAAATGCATATTTCAATAAAGAATTTTTATTTCAATGTTGGATTTTTTTATAGAGATTTTGTACTTATGTCAAAAGATCATTACTTGTATATTGTGGTTAAAAAGAAAAAAAGCATCCGCACCAGTTGATGATATAGTTTGCAACTTCTATATCGAATATTTAAGAAAATTCACATGGCCCCCAGTAAAAGACCCCAGTTGCACGATTGCCTGGCCTGTAGTAGGGATGGCCATGGTTTGGACGAATCCATTACACTATTATTTAGGTGATTAATGTATTATTTTAAGTTTTATATCATAAATATAAAAAAATATCAACACATCAAAAAAAAAAAAAAAAAATATATATATATATATGAGCAATCCTCAGAAATTCGGACATAATACTCCCGTAAAATATATACACAGGGCTAGTACTATTTTTATATTGCATTCGCACGATACGAAAAGGGAATGAATTTCTTTTATCAAACAGTTTATAGATAAATATTTTATCTTCAATTTTTATATTCCAATCAAGAAAAGTGTTCCCTTATGTTCACAGTTTAATTTTAACTCTTTAGGATATATTAAATGTTTAGTATTTGCAAACTATTCGCTATCATTAATGCAAACAAGGTCGTCAATATATCGCCTACATCCATGATAACTATACGCTCTAGATATATCATTTTTTATTAATGATGACATATATATATATATTCCAGTCTATGTAAATATAGATTTGCCCAAAATGGAGACGGATCCAAACCCATTGGAATACCTATTGTTTGGAGTAGTAATTTATTCCCTATTTGAAAGTAACTCTCTTTTATAAGGTGACTTATAAGCATTGTCAGACCAGTTTTGGATACACTCGTCTTACCATTTTTAGTTTTACACCAAAAGGCTTTAGATTTTGCAAAGTCTATGTATTTACCTATATAATTATTTATAAATAACATTTTAAACTTAATATATATATATATATATTTATATATATATATATCTGATGAAAATACCTCCCACTTACTCCTACTACTATTCCATGAAAAATGCCAGTATACTGAAATCATATGCCCTTAATAGGGTTAAGATGAAAATTCATATACACTAAATGTACAAAAGCAAGGAAATTCCCAAATCTTTATACTTTTATTGTCATTAATTAAGGGTATGACTACATATCAACCAAACCATTTCATTATCATATCACTACAGTATAAATCTCTACGCATGAGTGGATGAAGTGTGTGAGGTGCGCTGAAGAAAAATTCCTACCAGTAAAATACATAGCCCTGTTGTGGTCGCATACCCTTAATGACAATAAAAGTGTAAAAATTTGGGAATTTCCTTGCTTTTGTACATTTAGTGTATATGAATATTCATCTTAACCCTATTAAGGGCATATGATTTCAGTATACTGGCATTTTTCATGGAATGTCACTATTTTTGTAAAGGCTATGCCTCAATACAATGGTCATTTTAAAGGTTTTTTGGAATTTTCTGGAAAACTAAGGTATATGGTAAATTGAAATTAAAATGCCATCAGCTAGACCCTAGAACCTCTATCTCTGTCAAAAATCAGCTGAATCCATCAAATAGTTGATGAGATACAGGGTGGTACATACGTACGTACGTACACACGGATAACACAAAATCATGCCTGACCTTTCTGGATCTCTGGGTTTCCTTAACTAATGATGCTGAAATTCTACACACTTATAGAACCTATCAAAAAAAGATTTTGTGCAAAGTTTTAACTAATTTGGTTTATTGTATTTTGAGTTATGATTGATCAAAGAAATGAGATTTCTAGCAGAGGCCGTTTTTGAAGTCTATTAAGGAATAGAGCGCACTCGCGGCTCCCTTGATTTGGGAAAGTTCAATTTTTAAGCACCTGAGAATTTAAAACGTAAAGAAAGTTTAACTTGATTCTGTTAATTAAGTAACAAAAGACACTTACAAAAACTCACTGCCTCCAGAAGTAAAATACCGACAAATACAGCAAAACCAAACAAACAAAAAAAAAACAGCCATTAACAGAATTAATTTTAATACTAGTGATATCATTCGAAAATGTTTATAGTTCTAACTTTAGTTCCGTATTAATAATATAGTTCCCGCCAAAACTACCTATTATTATTATTATAAACACCATGTTTTTTACTTGATTTCCCTGAAGATTGACCCGGATGGGTCTGAAAGTACTTGGGACACATACAGTTATGGCAGATTCATCGGCCAATTCCCCACCGAAACAAAAATCCTGTTTCGGCAAATGGAAAGGATCCACACAAGGATA
>OY744552.1:43401889-43421889 GCA_963556195.1 Sepiola atlantica
CGCTCTTACCGTGTGCACGGGTCACTTCAGATATGTTTGCATTGGCGCAAAGCTGCAAGACGAGGAAGCTGGGTTTATAAAAGGGGACGAAAACGATAGTTTTGTGTTGGAGTTTGAATTTCTATTTGTTATGCGTCCAAGGTGATTTATAAGAGCCTCTGTCGGTCTGCATTTGTGTCACGCTTAAGTTTGAACACGAATTCTTTCCGAATTCATTTCAAGCGACAGGAAGATGTGACACAAGGTCGGGAAGTGGGATTTATCGAGCCAGTGAACAAGAAAAAGCGCCACTCTGGCCTCGCAAAAATACCTGGGCAGCCCCGTCGGCATTCTCCGGTCGGAGCGCTTCAGGCAGTTAACAATAAACTAACTCCTCTCCAAAGAGGAAAGGCAAGGCCTTGGAGGGTGGACCACCTAGGACTACCTCAGCCGACAGGGGTTTTCTGACTTGCTATTTGGTCCCTCGTCATCTTCTTACCGCTTAAAATGGTTTAGTCTGGAGGCTAGAACAAGGCTTGTTTTATACTCGTTAACCTGGTCTTTTCTCTAGGAACAAAGTGTAGTATCTGTTCTGTTGATCCCCTTAATCTATTCTGTCCTCGGTCAGTGAAGGAGAAGTGCTAGACTGAGGCAACTTTTATTTATTTATTTATTAATGGCAGTGAAAAGGTTCAGAAGTATGTTGTTCAGTCGGCTTGGAAAGAGAACACTAAAAATGTCGGAACATTTGTTTCTAATCGTATTTTCACGTACTTTTAATTTTGAATAAATTTGAGTTTAAATTTCTATTTTTTTATGCGTTCAAGCTTATCTATAAGAGGCTCTGTCGGTCAATCTCTCAGTCGGTCCGCCTGTCACATTTTTACCGATCTGTCACGCTTTAACTTTTAAATATAACTATTTTTATATGCGTTCCATGTGTACAAAGGGCTATTATAAATCATCTTCATCGCTAAACGCGCAGACTGAATTGACGTATCTTAAAATATTCATCCATATTCTTATTTAAAAGAAATATGTGTGGATGATTGGATTGGCAAAATCTCTTCATATTTTCTTATATATATTTTTTTAACATAGTTCACCCCAAACAAGGCAGGCTGCCACTGTAGACGTAAGAGGCTACCGAGAAAAAAGAAATGGGGAGAAGGTTGGGGGGTCAACCTAAATTGGGATCTGCTCAGCGAGATGTCTGTTTACATTAGTTTTAAATTTCGGCATGTCAATACTGTCGGGGAAACAGGGGGCATGGAGGGAGTTCCAGGGTCCAGCAGCACGAGGAAAGAAGCTATTTGAGTAGAAAGCTCTCCGGCATCTGGGGACCTCCACAGTGAATGAATGAGATTTAGTTGATTGTCGAGTTGGTCTAGTGAACTTACGACGAGGGGGCACCAGAGGAGCCAATTCATCGGAGCACAATCTATTGAAGTATTTGTAAAACAAGTACAAGGATGCTACATGCGGCGATGGGACAGGGACTGGAGCTTGGTTGACAGTGAGAGACCTATTAGGTTGGCGACTCTTTTTTGGACCTTGTCAAGGAGGGAGAGACTAGTAGATGATGCATCAGCCCAGATGTGGCAACAATACTCCATGCATGGGCGGATGGTGGCTTTGTAGAGATACAGGATAATGTCAGGTGTGAGGAGTTTATTAGCACAGTAGAGGCAGCCAACCTTCTTTGCGGCAGCCTTGGCAATGTCTTCAATGTATTTGTTCCAATTCATGTTACCTGTAAAGGTTAGGCCGAGGAGTTTTGATGATGAACTCTCAGGTAGGGTGTTATTTGCCATGACAGCTGAAGTAGCCGTAACCGCAGGGTTTCTGATTTTTAAAAGTTTTACTCGCAGGGGTGCAGAGTTCACGGATCATCAACCCTATAGGCTCCGTTTTTTAAATAATGATTCATCTATTTTCAAAGTGAAGACTTTTTAAAATAAATATTTTTAAAAATATTACCTACAGACAATCTTCAGCTTGAACAAAGTTGCAAGCGTTCAACAACAGAGGGGCACAGTCGTTGTTAAGGGGGCTATAAGAATATATTTACTATTACCTACAGATATCGATGGAATCTTCAGTGTAGGAGATGTTAATTCTTGCCAGTCGGTGGGCTCGAACCCAGTTGCAAGTCATCTCTGACTCGTAGTTTGACGTTTTACCCTTCGACTTATAATATAACGAGCACCTTCTCTGTCTGTCTGTCTGTCCTGGAGAATTTTTGTAATTACTTTTTAATTATTTTCAAAGTCAGAAACATAACAAACACATTAGGGCACATATTAACGACTAAATAAACAACTAAATATAAACGACTAAATAAACGTGATTCGAACTCGCAACCTTAACGTCAACTGTCCGATACGCTATCGACTAAGCTACCGTGGGAAGTAATAAAATCCGTTTTGATTTTAATACTTAACATGGAAATGAAAAGTATTTTAAAGTCTATGTATGTCGAATCAGCAGACAACCAGTCGAACAATGGTCAACAACATCAGAGAGTTAGAGCATCGCATTACGCCTAGTATAACTGCTTATTATTAGAGGCCCAGTTCTTGTTAAGGGTCTGATAACAATATTAAAAAATTTTGTTTTTATTAATATATATATAGAATGAAAAGTCACACATAGAAAACGTTGATAAAATGGCAATAATAAAGAGAATATTTTGAAAAAATATTTTAAAAACCTGGACAACGCATTAAATTATGTTTTAAAAATGAATTATTTATTTACTTTAAAAACTTGAGTACTTTCGGTGAATGCACCCTTGTCAAAAGTATAAGCATTTTTTTCTCTTCTTTTTTCGTTTACTCCTTCTTGATTGAGACATATTTATCGCAGTCAAGTTGAAATTCGTGTTAAAGTTATCGACGATTAAAGTTGATACGTCGCTGTGTGTAGCACGCGGTTACGCGAATAAGGTAGAATGAAAGGTTTTTTCAAAAATAGTTTTTTCAAAATACTCTTCTTATATATTAATATATATATATATCTTTCCAAATATGATCTAAGGTTAAGATCGGATTCTAACTCTGCCTGATGAGATCTCAGTTTATAATAACTGTTAATCGATAACATCGACATGCCAGTGTCGCAGATTTTGTACATGTCTGTGTAAATAAAAATAATTATATATATATATATATATATATATATAGTACATGTGTTATATTAGTTTCTGTAGATGTAAATCCGTTGAAACTCAAATGTTTATAAAAAGTGCTCAATAACCAGTAGCGCTGTTCTTAAGTATATATTTTTTATTTATGCAAACATTGTTGGCTACATATGTGCATACATGTTTCGGTTGTACTCTTCACAGAGAGTCCACCTCTTCAGACAAAAAAAAACCCAAAACATGTATGCACATATGTAACCAATAATATTTCTATAAATAAAAATGTATATATATATATATATATATATATATATATATATATATATATATATATATATATATATATATATATATATCGAAACATCAAATGGACCATTGCAAAAATTGAAAAATTAAAAAAACAGTCTTATCAAGCAAAAATACTCTATGTTAATTAAATTGTTAATTGCCTAAATAAAAATATTCTGCCAAAATACACAATATATATATATATATATATATATATATATATATATATATATATATATATATATATATATATATAAGCAGCAAATCATTATTAATGCAGGCCTCGTTGAAGACTACGGAACTTTCACTTTTTGTAATTTTCTTGTTAATTTCTCGACGCGGCGAGCGAGTTTTCGGATGTTAATTTAAATATTGTGGCTCTGAGTGTTGTTTCGCAACAAAAGTTCTGTCGTCTATTCAACGAGGCCTGCATTAATATATATATATATATATATATATACAAATATATATATAAATATATATATACATATATAAATATATATACATATATAAATATATATATATATATATATATATACATACATATATAAATACATATATATATACATATATATATATATATATATATATATATATATATATATATATATGTGTGTGTTTTTCGTTCAAGTTTTAAAGTATTGCATGGAAAGTTAATAAAATTGAAATAAAAGCCAAATTAGCAATACAAGATTAATTTATTATTATTTTTTTTTCTTACATTAATCCTATCGATTACGGATTAAAATTCCTTCTTCAGGGGTGACCAGTATTGAGTCATTTTTTTTTTCATCAAAAAACAAGAATAAAGAAACTTATTTCTTTGTTAATTTGATAAACGTCTTTGATGGTACGACGTCATCGCCTTGCTGTTATGAAATGGCGGGTAGGATTCAAAAACCGGTGTCGAACGAGGGATGCGTTGGCACGCTGTCGAGTGTTTTTCGTTCAATATATATATATATATAACACTCGAGCAACACCAGTATGTCTGCTAGTAGACTATATTGATGACTTGATAGCGTCAGAAGATCGAGGAGTGGGAGGTCCTCACTTCTCGATTTCGCTCCTTCAAGTAAGATTCGCCGCTGTCGGACGCCAAATCCAGTCAAATGTCGCCATATTTCCCATTTGGGTAAACAGAAGAGTCTTTCTCGCGTGCCCATGTTAGTTCAGCAGACGACATCTTTAGCCGTCGTCTAAGCTGATTAGGCCGTCGTGTTCAGACGACTGACGCATGCGCACGGCCCGTCTCTCCCCGTTATTGTTTGCGCTGTCACAGGTGTGGCCGACTGCAAAGCGATCGGTGTTTGTCCAGTTGTATCATGCTCGGCCCCTTAGAAGAGCCACTTGGGTGGCTTTAGCGCGTCACCACCGGTAGCCAAGTTGACCGTCGAGGGTCGATATGTTCGTTTACTGCATGAAATGGGGATCAAGAGATGAGGGTATAAAAAAAATGTAATATTGAAAGCAAATGGGAGAGTTAGAATTAAGCGACGGAGAGGAGATAGGTTACAAAGAAAGGGTATTGAATGTAGGGGTCTTTTGAGAGAGAGAGAGAGAGAGAGAGAGAGAGAGAGAGAGAGAGAGAGAGAGAGTGAGAGAAGGAGAGATAGAGGGACAGAGAGAGAGAGAGAGTAAGGAGTAAAAGCGAGAGGAAGTGAAAAGGAGAGAGACAGAGAAAGATAGATAGATAGAGAGAGAGAGAATAGTAAAAGCGAGAGGAAGTGAAAAGGAGAGAGAGAGAAAGATTGATATATATATATATATATATATATATATATATATATATATATATATATATATAGAGAGAGAGAGAGAGAGAGAGAGAGAGGAGAGAGAGAGATGGAAGAGAGTGTGTACAATAAGAAAATAGAGAGGTGGAGAAGGGGAAATAATAAGAAATATACGGGGGATGAATAATTAGAGTGAGGGAGAAATAAAGAATGGCATACATTCATATATATAAATATATATATATATATATATATATATATATATATATATATTTATATATATATATATATATATTGATGTTTCACTGAGAATAGTGTATATTCAGAAATGTCCGGAACAAGGCCAATAAAAACAAGCTCGATTAGGCCCGATTATAAGGTACAGAACATTTATACGTATATTTGGAGAGTTTTTCATATTTTTTTCTAGAGAGGATTCATCACGACGAAATAATCTTTTATTTTATTATTTATTTATTTTTTAAAAGTTATTGTTCCCTACACGTGTTTCGCTTCCTAGCAAGCTACTTGCTAGGCAGTTTATCAGGGGAGACCTAAGATATTGACCTCAAAAACAGACAATACCCCATATATATACATATATATACACATACATATATATACATACATGTATATACATAGATATACATATATACATATATATATATATATACATATATATACATATATACATATATCTATATACATATATATACATATATATACATATATATATATATATATACATATATATATACATATATATACATATATATATACATATCTATACATATATACATATATATACATATATATATACATATATAGATATATATATGTACATATATATATATATATATATATATATATATATATATATATATATATAAAAATAGATAGATAATGAGTAGACTATCAACTAGATGGGTATAGGTTCGATTCCTGGCTTGGGATGGGTGCTAGTCTAGCCCCACTGAAAAGCTGCGATACAGCGAAACAGCCTGTCTGTGGATGACTATATACGCCTCCTTCTCGGGTAGAGCACTGCTTAGAGTCAGCATAGTAAATAAGCATGATAACCTAAATCGTAACGAGATTCTTGTCAGGGCTGTGGGCAGACGTCGCGTTTGGTATACGACTGTGATTGTTTTAATAAGTGCAAGGTTGAGACTAGAATATAAATGGTAAACGTTTGATTGCTTTTATTTTTAAAGTATGCTGATTGAGCAATGTATTAAAAACGATTGCAGTGTTAGGTCATGTGTACAGCAAGTTGCGTCACAGATTGAAAGTCCGGGGTAAGACGTGGCGAATAAGCTGTTTAGTTATTTTTTGATTTTACTTAATCGCGAGAGAAAGAACGGTCGTGTTTTTTGGATTGATCCCCCTATGGTTTAGAGTATTTTGTGTGTATATATGAGTACTACAAAGATACATAAATCCTCCAAAATATTGTTAAGCCCCAAATGATTTTGTGCTGTTCTCTATAAATAGCTTTCACGACTGTTATTACTAGAAGAAAAGAAAACAACAATGAGAGAAAAGAGAAGAGGAGTGGAAACGAATTGCTGCTGAATCTACACAATGAGATTCCAACTGTTTGCGTGAGAAGCCGTCATCCGGATAATCTATTGGGGTCAAAGAATCTGTCACCAACATCAACTATGACTAAAATAGCAACGAAGTGTGGTGGGCTAAATAGAATGTCGGCATTCTATTTTAGAGTTCCTGGGAACCTCGGTTAAGAAACGCTGTATTGGAGTGAATTTTAAGTTGCATAGGTGACATGCCGGACAGAGTTGGATCCAGATTAAGTTGCCTAGGCAACATGCCGGTGAGAATAGAAACGAAAACTTACCAGCTGAACAAAGAATGAGAAGTTTTGCATGTCATGTGAGCCCATCAACTAGAGGAAAAAAGTGTTCTATTCATAGTTGCAGATTTTTTATTGTTGGGATTGAATTGCATATGGGAATAACTAATTTGCGTGCCCAGGGACCAACTGACTTAAATAAAAGGATAAGATCGAAACTAGGCAGCTGTGCTTCTGGGAGAACAGAGAGAAAGGAACGCTTTTGTGGCTGAAATTGGCTGTGTTTTAGCGTTGGAGGAACAGGAATTCTGCATGAAGTTTAGATTGCCATTGTGACCCTTTTTCTTGCAATTAGATTACAATACTGGAAAGGGGTGTAGTATTTTGTGGATGTATGTGTGCCCCAAAATGTTATATTAACCGGTTGTTTTTTGTATGTAGCAGAAAGCGACTGACTAAAGATTTTGCGACTACGTCTCCTCTCAATGTCTGTTTGCGCGCTCAAAACCGCCACGACTCTCAATACATATTTCTATATAAAAAATATAAATATATAAATATATACACAGGTGTTCGTAATATATTGTTTTAAGTACAGCGTTAGAAACTTTTTTTCGCTTACAGAGGAGATCGCGGCAAATGCACTATGTTCGGCAAATGAAGGTACTATTTTCTCTTGCTGTTAATAGGCATGTTCAGAGATCTTGGCGTAGGAACACAGACATTTGTTGGACTATGTCTTGCAGCGTCCAGACAATATGCTTTACTGCCCAATGAGTTGGAGCAAAGACATCATAGTAACAAGACGTATATCGTTGGTTTTCCCAACTCGCCAACAACGTTATAAATCTATCATGGCGCGTGGCGTTTCTTGTAAAGATTGACTCTTAGCTGTTTTTAATTCCTTTTCAGTACAGCCTTAAATAAAATGCTTTATATTAACGATCAATGTTGTCTGTTGTCTATTTATCTAAGTTGCATAGGTGACATACCGGACAGCGTTGTTGAAGTTCAGATTAAGTTGCCTAGGCAACATGCCGGTGAGAATAGAAACGAAAACTTACCAGCTGAAAAGCGAATGAGAAGTTTTGCATGACATGTGTGACCATCAACTAAAGGAAAAAAGGCTTCTATTCACAATGCATTTCTATTAACCATCTGTTGTCAACTATTTAATTCATCTGTTGAGTCAGATGGACTTTATCTTACGGCCAACTTTAATTATAACGGAGAACCGATACCATTAACCTTTCATTCCGTATAAACTTATTGAACTTTTTTCTATGTATTTGTTTTTATTCTTTTTTGATGGAGTAGAAAACTAAGTAAGACTGCCCCAAATAGATCCATGCGTATTTCTCATAGCTCTCTGTCTGGATATATCTATTTCTCCCTGTCTGGCCATATCCCCTTCCCCCTCTTTAAAAACGCTATGTATTTTTCCAAAGAGGGAAATAAACAAAATCAGAATTTTCTTCCTTAAACCCTTATGTTGATAAAAAGTGTAAGCGGTCATTAAGGAAATATGTCTTTGAATTTTCAGAATCACAAGTGAGAATATTTGTTTTTTTTTTACTTTGTTTATATTTAAATATGATAAACTATTTTATGTGAAGATACTGTTTTTTTCTTCTTTAACTGTCTCTCTATTTCTTTCTTCCCCTTTTTAAAAAAAGAATGTTATGTTTTTTTTTCAACAAAGTGTAGACAAATTCAGATTTTTTCTTTAAACACTTTTTTCGATAAAGAGTGTAAGCGGTCATTAAGGAAAGATGTCTTTGAATTTTCAGAATCACAAGTGCGAATATTTGTTTTTTTACTTTGTTTATATCTAAATATGATAAACTATTTTATGTGAAGATACTGTTTTTTCTTCTTTTAACTGTCTCTCTATTTCTTTCTTCCTCTTTTTTTAAAAAGAATGTTATGTTTTTTTTTCAACAAAGTGTAGACAAATTCAGATTTTTTCTTTAAACACTTTTTTTGATAAAGAGTGTAAGCGGTCATTAAGGAAAGATGTCTCTGAATTTTCAGAATCACAAGTGCGAATATTTGTTTTTTTTAATTTGTTTATATTTAAATATGATAAACTATTTTATGTGAAGATACTGTTTTTTTCTTCTTTTAACTGTCTCTCTATTTCTTTCTTCCCCCTTTTTAAAAAAAGAATGTTATGTTTTTTTTTCAACAAAGTGTAGACAAATTCAGATTTTTTCTTTAAACACTTTTTTTGATAAAGAGTGTAAGCGGTCATTAAGGAAAGATGTCTCTGAATTTTCAGAATCACAAGTGCGAATATTTGTTTTTTTTTAATTTGTTTATATTTAAATATGATAAACTATTTTATGTGAAGATACTGTTTTTTTTCTTCTTTTAACTGTCTCTCTATTTCTTTCTTCCCCCTTTTTTAAAAAAGAATGTTATGTTTTTTTTTCAACAAAGTGTAGACAAATTCAGATTTTTTCTTTAAACACTTTTTTTGATAAAGAGTGTAAGCGGTCATTAAGGAAAGATGTCTCTGAATTTTCAGAATCACAAGTGCGAATATTTTTTTTAAAAATTTGTTTATATTTAAATATGATAAACTATTTTATGCGAAGATACTGTTTTTTTTAATTGTCTGTCTATTTCTTTCTTCCCCTTTTTTTAAAAAAGAATGTTATGGTTTTTTTTCAACAAAGTGTAGACAAATTCAGATTTTTTCTTTAAACACTTTTTTTGATAAAGAGTGTAAGCGGTCATTAAGGAAAGATGTCTCTGAATTTTCAGAATCACAAGTGCGAATATATATTTTTTTAATTTGTTTATATTTAAATATGATAAACTATTTTATGTGAAGATACTGTTTTTTTCTTCTTTTAACTGTCTCTCTATTTCTTTCTTCCCCCTTTTTAAAAAAAAGAATGTTGTCTTTTTTTTTCAACAAAGTGTAGACAAATTCAGATTTTTTCTTTAAACACTTTTTTTGATAAAGAGTGTAAGCGGTCATTAAGGAAAGATGTCTCTGAATTTTCAGAATCACAAGTGCGAATATTTGTTTTTTTAAAATTTGTTTATATTTAAATATGATAAACTATTTTATGTGAAGATACTGTTTTTTTTAATTGTCTGTCTATTTCTTTCTTTCCCTTTTTTTTAAAAAAAGATTGTTATGTTTTTTTTTTCAAAGGGAGAAATAAACCAAGTGTAGACAAATTCAGAATGTTTTTCTTTAAACACTTATTTTGATAAAGAGTGTAAGCGGTTATTAAAGAAACATGTCTCCCAATTTGCGAACATTAGTTTATTTTTTATTTGTTTATATTTAAATATGATAAAACTATTTTATGTGAAGCTGTTGTTTTTTTTCTTATCACCCCCTGTCTGTATTTCTTTTTCCCCCTCTTTAAAAATGTTATGTATTTTTACGTGTTTTTTTTGTATGAAATGAAACTAATGTTAAGAAATTAATGTTTTGATAATTATAATGTAAACACATGTAAAATATAGAAATGTCGAAACTTTTCTTTTTATTAAGGGCTTAATCTGCAAGCAATTGGTATGGACATTATCTATACCGGGTTACAGACATGGGAGAACAGGTAACCATTTTATGAAATTGACTTTTACACACATACAGGACGATCAAAGATAAATGTCTAGAAATAATGATCAACGATCATAAAATAACGAAAAGTGGTTTGAAAAACGATATCAAAACATACCATAAAAAGTTATCTGATCAGATCTTCAAAGTTAAAGCAAAATAGAAATCAGTCTGACGTATCGATACTTGATTCGGACTAGCCCATGTTTTCGTTTTTTTTCATTCTACTAATAATAAAATAACAAAAACACATTACATGATGTTTTTTCCTTCTACTTATAATAAAATAAATCCGCGCTAATAACAATTAGCGCGGATTTATTTTATTTTTTCTGAGAATACTTTTCCCGGCTAAAAAAAAAATTATAAGAGTAAAGAGTTCTCAAAGTCAGACTCATGTATCAATCTGTCTGGAATATCGATACTTGATTCGGACTAGTCTACTAAGATTGAAAAAAGATATCAAAATATAACAATCCTGAAATAGAAATATCAAGTAAGTAGCAATATTAGTATCATTTGATAATAATGATAATAATAATAATAATAACATAAAAAACATAAAAAACACGTGTCTTTTGTTCTTTTTTATTGTTTATGATCCATAACATTCATATTCAGCTACAACATTATCAAATTGTTTTTTTAAGGATTAATAATAATAATAATAATAATAATAATAATAATAATAATAATAATAATAGAAATCTGAAGAGACTTGCTGTCACTCAGTCTCCAGGAAACGCTACTGGTTCTATCAGCGAGAGCTCACTCGTAACGACAGATTTGGCGATTCCTTGTAAGGAATAATAATAATAATAATAATAATAATAATAATAATAATAATAATAATAATAATAATAATAATAACAACAACAACAATCGTTTAGTAAAAGGTCTGGAAGACGTCGTCAGAAAAGGGGGGGACAACTCTATCTAACAACGTGGCGACGAACTCGTCATTTGTGCTGAATTTTAACCTTTGACCTGGCACTGTTAAACCCCATTGGAACTAGAGTCGATTTCATAACTGTACGCCTTCATCTGCTAGAATATAACATCCTGAAAATGCCATGATTATACCAGAAGCCGTTCTCGAGGTAAGGGCATGTTCCCACAGGACTTTGCCTAGTTATTAACGACACATTGAATGCTGAATTCACGTCGGTGTCAACGTGATTATGCTGCGGTATAGTTAAACACTAGTTAAACACTACTTAAACACTAGTTAAACACTAGTTAAACACTAGTAGTAATGGAAGCTATTTTAAAAGGGTGAATTAGTTAAAAGAATGTTGGAACGCAGCATATCATCGAACTAGATAAATTGGTGGTAACCATATACACTTATCGTAACGATCAAAGTGTAGTATCTGTTCCTGCCTCGCCCATTCTAGTATAGGGGTCTAGCTTACAAAGGGGCCGACCTTTGAATAGGAATGATGGTTTTGTTCGGTCCTAGGAAATCATCCTTCCAGACATCCCATCCTTGTTTAGTAGAAGGGGTTGGTTTATATCCGGTCGCCTGAGACGCCCCTACAGGGGGAATGCAAACGAGTTCCATCACGGCAAATTTTGCATCATTCCAGAGTGTCCCCTATTTAGGGGGAATTATATATTCACCCACATTAAACTGACTTCATGTCTAACCTTGACCTTGCTGCATTAGGAAACCTTGAGATTTATCTTTAAACGCCAGTTTGAATATCGAAGGGTCACAATAGCACATAGACAATCCGCCATTTTGAATCCACTATGAATAGATACAAAATGGTGGCCATTTTGTTTTTTACTATATCGTGAACATTTAAAATTCGAAAGTGATTTTAAAGCCGTTAAATTGGCGAATAGAAAGTAATTTATGGATTGAATTAAAGGTAAAAGGCAACAGCCAATCATTGCAGTTAGTTTGTGCTGATGTATCAGAGAACTATTTCTATAGTATTTTCCCATCCGGGGACATTGCCAGGTAAAAGTTATTTTACATTAAAATTTGAAAAAAAAAATTAATTAATGAACAAATTTAATAAAAAAAGATTAATTTAATTTAAAAATGAAATATTTAATTTTTGATATATTTTTTACAGAAAGATGAAGAGTAAAAACGAAAAAGCTCAATAAATAAAAATGAAAAAATAATTCAAATTGAATAAAATATTGACGAATTTAATTTTAAATAAATAAATAAGTCCAGGAATATCACATGCTTCATTGTTAGGGTAGGGGTGTTGTTCAGGATGCGGGGGTGCTTTTATTTTGGGGAGGGATGAATGAGGGGGCCTTTTTAAGCCTTCTTGACAACGCAGTCACCATCGAGGTTGATTGCGAGGACATTCCCGCTGTCGTCCAACTTCAACTCGCAGGTACCGATATTCTTGATGGGGTCTTTGTCCTTGAGTACGTTGCTGCAAGTGGCTGCCACAGGGTCAGCATCCGCAGAGGTCTGAATCAGGTAGCGCATGGTAGTAGCATCCAGATTCTTGTGTTGTCTCATGATCTGATACTCAGTAAAACCTGATGGCAAATGAAAGACAAGAAGGAAAAGAAAAGCAAAAATTAAGAAATGATCATTTGTGGGAAAGAATTACGAATCAACATTTGAAAAAAACAAAATAAAACAAACAAACAAACAAACAAACAAGAAAAACAAACAAAACACAGATGATCATTGGTGGGAAAGAATTACGAATTAATTTTTGAAAAACAAAACGAACAACAACAAAAAGCAAAATAAAAAAAACAAAGAGATGATCATTTGTGTGAAAGAATTGAGAATCAATTTTTGAATACCCCCACAACAACAATAAAAAAATGAAAAAACAATCAAACAAACGGAAAACAAAGAGATGTTTATTTGTGGAAAAAAATAAAGACCAAACTTTGAAACAAACAACCCCCCCCCCAAAATAAACAATAATAACAAAAGAGAAAAAAAAACAACAAAAAAGAATCATTTGTGGAAAATAATTGTTTATCAAATTTTGAGTAAATTTTATTTAAAAGAGGGAAAGAATTGAGAGAAATACATAAATAATTAAGAGAATAATGGGGTACTTGTTTATTTTTTCATAAATTACAACAAATGTTCTAATTAAAAGGAATTTGATTTTCAAAAATAACCCAATCACAGATATAAGTTATATTTTAGCATCTATTTTGTGTTATTATAGCAAATAGTTCAATGCGAACTGTACTTTGGCGGCGACCCACTGTGTTGGGAAAGTGTACAACAAAGTTGTTTGGTTCCTTGACCAAGGCCTGAGACTCCTTCGACTCCATCAGATAAATAGTGAGGGGTTATAGAGCGTGCTCAGAAGGACAGAAGCTAACAGACGTCTGTGTGCCTTAAAAGTCATACAGGAAAGAGAAATAGTCTAATTATAAATGTTCTATGTGAGTAGAACGAGATTACAAACTTTCGTCCTGGAAGCGCCCTCTGTGTTGGTACCGAAGATATATTTCCAAGGAGAAATAACTCTACGTCAACATCTTCAACAACAGCTTGTCTGAACGATGCTACGGTCAAATCACGTTAACGTTATAACACCGAAGTTAAGTAACATTCCATGAACAATGACAGTATACGGAAATCATCTGCCCTTAATAGGGTTAAGATGAAAATTCATATACACTAAATGTACAAAAGCAAGGAAATTCCCATATTTTTACACTTTTATTGTCATTAAGGGTATGCGAGCACAACATGTCTATGTATTTTACTGGTAGGAATTTTTCTTCAGCGCACCTCACACACTTCATCCACTTATGCATAGAGATTTATACTGTAGTGTTGTGATAATAAAATGGTTAGGTTGATATGTAGTCATAGTTGATGCGATACAGGGTGGCACATACGTACGTACGTACGTACGTACGCACACACAGATAACATGATTTCATGATTAGAACTTTCTGGATCTCTGGGTTGCCTTGACTAATGATGCTGAAATTCTACACACTTATAAAACCTATCAAATAAAAATTTTGTGCAAAGTTTTAACTAATTTGGTTTATTGGATTTTGAGTTATGATTGACCAAAGAAATGAGATTTCCGGCATAGGCCATTCGTGAGTCTATTAAGGAATAGAGCGCTCTTGCGGCTCCCTTGATTAAACCTGGTTAATACTTATATGGATGAACCTTTTTGGGAATAGTATGTTATAAAACCGGAGATAAGCAACGGTCGTATGGATTTTCGATTTAGAATATTGTTTGACTAATGGCGACGGGGTTACTTCCGGTGGGTTGTGAGATGAGGGTTAACAAATTACTCACCCTCAATTTCACTTGGTTTCTTCTCTTCCCACACATCCGTGTTCAAACTGTCGATAAGAGAATCCATCTTAAGACAATTCTGAAAAACAAAAAACATAAAAACAAAATAAATATCAAATTCATCTCTTTTTATTGCATGTTTAGAGTATGTGTATATGTTTAGAGAATGTGTATATGTTTAGAGAATGTGTATATGTTTATATGTGTATATGTTTATATGTTTAGAGTATGTGTATATGTTTATATGTGTATATGTTTATATGTTTAGAGTATGTGTATATGTTTAGAAAATGTGTATATGTTTAGAGAATGTGTATATGTTTAGAGAATGTGTATATGTTTATATGTGTATATGTTTATATGTTTAGAGTATGTGTATATGTTTATATGTGTATATGTTTATATGTTTAGAGTATGTGTATATGTTTATATGTGTATATGTTTATATGTTTAGAGTATGTGTATATGTTTAGAAAATGTGTATATGTTTAGAGAATGTGTATATGTTTAGAGAATGTGTATATGTTTATATGTGTATATGTTTATATGTTTAGAGTATGTGTATATGTTTATATGTGTATATGTTTATATGTTTAGAGTATGTGTATATGTTTATATGTGTATATGTTTATATGTTTAGAGTATGTGTATATGTTTAGAAAATGTGTATATGTTTAGAGAATGTGTATATGTTTAGAGAATGTGTATATGTTTATATGTGTATATGTTTATATGTTTAGAGTATGTGTATATGTTTATATGTGTATATGTTTACATGTTTAGAGTATGTGTATATGTTTATATGTGTATATGTTTACATGTTTAGAGTATGTGTATATGTTTAGAGAATGTGTATATGTTTATATGTGTATATGTTTATATGTTTAGAGTATGTGTATATGTTTATATGTGTATATGTTTATATGTGTATATGTGTATATGTTTATATGTGTATATGTTTATATGTGTATATGTATATCTAGGAAGCATCTTCTATTGCAGGCAAGTATTGTTGAATATAAAAGACAACTCATGTCTAGATATCCTTTGGTAGATCCTTTCAATAGTTCAAATCAGGATCTTAGTTTCGGAGGGGAATTGGCTGAGGAATTTGCCATAGTTTGGATGTGTACCTGATTAACCTCATTCCCCTGAATATGGACCCGGATGGATCTGAAAGTACTTTGGAGACAAATCCAAACTATGGCAAATTCATCAGCCAATTCCCCTCCGAAACTAAGATCCTAATTCGGACTATTGAAAGGATCTACCAAAGGATATCTAGACATGAGTTGTCTCTTATATTCAACAATACATATGTATATGTGTGTATGTTTATACGTTTATATATGTTCTTGTTGGATGCCTCGGCCGAGCAAGTGTGAAATTCTACTTGTGAAACACCGGCCTGGGTTTTTTGTTCGATATGTGGCGTAATGGCGCAGGTGGGAAAATAATCGCAAGTGACTCAGGTTTCAAATCCTGACTTCGATGTTGTGTCGGATTGTGGAAATAATTATTACACTAAATGTTTGCGCATATGTTTATATTCAATTCAATTCAATTCATTTTGACAAAAAATAAAACAAGCATGCTTCAGTTGCCATCAAGGTAAAGGGTGTTAAAATTGTACACACAAGAGGATACAGTAGCCCAGCACTTGTTCAAATTTACGTTGAATTGCTGCGTTATTGGCGCAATTATTCCGGTGTCCAGAGTGAATAATAGGTCCTGAGGTATATCGTAATGACTATTGAGGAGATTGTAGGTCAAAATGAGATCACTGCGTAATCGTCGGCGCTCAAGGGAGAAAAGGTTGAGTTTCTTGAGTCGACTTTCATAGGGCAGACTCCATAGACCCTATATATATCTTCTAGTTGGACGGCATCGGCCCAGCAAGTGTAAAATCCTACTTGTGAGACATCGGCCTGCGGTTCTTTGTAGTTAGATGACTACATCCCTGGCTGAGAAGAGTAGGTACATCCCATGGTCAGCCGCTCGCCGTGGATTGCATATGTGTTTTGTTAATAGACCTTTCTGTACGTGGCATGATGGTCCAGGTGGAAGAGTACTCACCTCACATTCAAGTTCGGATGTGTCTTACTGATGAGCCCAAAATGAGGGTGAAACTCGAGTCTAGGGCTTCCGGTCTGTAGCTTTCATCGTTTGTGTGGACTGCGGCATTGTGTCGGATTATGGAAGTAATTATTATACCTAATGTGAGTTAAACCATGTTTGTTTTCATAAGACTTCTTTTTCTATATATTTTGATACCGCAAAGTACATGCTAACCTATGCATTAGTTCTGGGATTGAGTTATGTTACAAACAACTGTTTTAATTGTTCTAATTAGCCGTCATTCATAAGTTACTGAATAAGTCACCTATCTCTTTCTCTTAGATATCTATGTATTTCTCTCATCACTCTCTAATATTTCTTAATGTCTCGGTAAGAGTTTAGCGAAAGATTGATACTCTTTTTTCAGCATCCCAATCTAATTCACATGTATTTCTGTAGACCACACAAACACATATATAAATTAGATGACAAAATAATAAGTTATTTTTATTTCTATAAAGTAATAATAAAGAATAAATATACTTGTATGTGATAATAATAATGATAATAATGCAATGATTAAAACGACTGAAATCTTAAGGAAAATCCTCGGATGCGGAAACCAACACATAAACTACGAACAATTACCAGCCACATGAACATTGCAACATACCTAAAACAAAAAAAAACATGGTAAGAACACCACATGAAACCAAGGGAACTAAAACTGCTAGAAATGCTATAAACTGTGCCCCCCAATAATTGTGAAGGATCATGGAGATTGGAAAAACCGAGAAGGTAGAGCACCAACCAGACCTCCACTGGAAGAGTGCAGAGAGTACTGGAACGTTGGGAAGGCGTTTTTGTCACCCAAATCCCAGAAAAAAACGAATGGTCGTTTCCAGCGAGAAATCCATGGTTAGAGGCTGTTGCGATAAAGCAAAGTCATTTGCAATGGAAAGAGGTGGAGAGTACTGGAAATCTGGGGAGACTTGTTGTCACTCAGATTCCAACGATTATTATCAGTGATTAATCACTGATGATGACCTGTGTGAGAACCCATAACGAGTAATAATAATAATAGTAATAATAGTAGTAGTAATAATAATAATAATAGTAATAATAATAATAGTAATAATAATAATAGTAATAATAATAATAATAATAGTAATAATAATAATAATAATAATAGTAATAATATAATAATAATAATAAGAATAATAATAAATGTAATAATAATGATAATAATAGTAATAATAATAGTAATAATAATAATAGTAATAATAATAATGATAATAATAGTAATAATAGTAATAGTAATCATAATTATAATAGTAAAAATAATAATAGTAATAATAGTAATAATAGTAATAATAATAGTAATAATAGTAGTAATAATAATAGTAATAATCATAATAGTAATAATAATAATAATAATAATAGTAATAATAATAATAGTAATAATAATAATAGTAATAATAATAATAACAATAGTAATAATAATAATAGTAATAATAATAATAGTAATACTACTACCAATAATAGTAATAATTATAATAGTAATAATAATAATAATAATAATAATAATAATAATAGTAATAATAATAATAATAATAATAATAATAATAATAATAATAATAATAATAATACATAGCAGAACCCTGATAAAAGAAATACATTTCTCGGCAGTGAATCCTTCAAAGGTTGGACAAAACAAGAACTCAAGAATTTGAAGCAGAAAACTAGGAAACTAATGACCATGCACAATGCGCTACACCCGAACGATTATAGTGACCGTCTCTACGTAAAAAAGAGAGAAAAGGGGAACTAGGGCTCGTAAGTATAGAGAACTGTGACTATGATACAAAAATCAATAGAAAAATACATAACCCAGAACACAGAAAGATTGATCATCGTAGCATGAAGCATCGGCAAAATGAACAATACATAGAGCAGCGAAACTGGAAACAAAAGGGCGAGAAGAGAAAAATAGGAAGAGAAGCAGCTGCATGGACGGTTCATAAGACTGCCCAGAGAAGAGACCCATGAAAACACCTGGATATGGCTACAAAAATGACACCTAAAAAGAGAAACGGAATCTCTGCTGACATCGGCACAAAATAACACGACCAGAACTAACTATATTAAGCAAAAATAGACAGAACCAAGAAAAGTAGTAAATGTAGACTCCCTGGGCAAAGAGACGAAACAGTAAACCACATAAGTGAATGCAGCAAACTAGCGAACATTTTTTATTAGGTTACTGCTGGTGTTCTTTGGGGTCCATATCTGTTTATAATCTGTCTAGACTACAAGTTGAAAGAAAATGGTTTGACATTGGTATTTGCAAGAAGCAAAAGGTATCCTGCAGAGAAAATTACTGACACAGGCTATGCTGATGACCTTACAAAAGAAACGGCAGATTGCAGTGGGCTTTTTGTCAACACAAGCGAAACAGAGCACATTCTCCTTAACCAACGTGAAAATATCTTTTTCCTAAGTGGGACTTGTCTAAAAAATGTCGACGAGTTTACCTATTTTGGTAGTAAAGGTGCCAAGAAAAATTCCACAGAGTGTGAACTGAAGGCGCGAATCAGCAAGGCCTCGGCAGGAGTGGACAAGATGAAAGCGATCTGGAAGTCAAGTCTTCCTACCAAGATGAAACGTGACTTCTTTGAAGCAATTGTCGCATCGGTATTCGTATATGGAAATAGCACCTACGAAGACCTACCAGGTGTGATGGAGGATACAGAGAGATTGTGTGAGAGAGTTAGGAGGATCTGTGACACTACGACGATTAGATGATAATGATGATGATAATCTTCTAATTTAAAATGAGTTACCTCCTTGCTTAATTTTAAAATAAAGAGGTGGGGGGGAGATAGAGGGCCTATTATGACATCACAATGTATTCTGAAATCCTCTGACTTTGTGAGAACGGAACGTGTAAAAAAGTGGGCGTTTTGTCTATTGATTTGCTTACTGCCACTTTAAACATTGATTCTGTTGAACCTGTCTAACCTTTTACTTTTGTGTTTTTGATCTATTTATCTAGAGAGGGGATCTTATATGACATCACAATGTATTCTGAAATCCTCTGACTTTGTGAGAACGGAACG
>OY744552.1:43441889-43449389 GCA_963556195.1 Sepiola atlantica
ACCATGTGACTCATGTCTTGCTATGTTTCTGTCTATCACTCTCACCCTCTCTAATTATATTTTGCTTGACCCCCGCTCTTATTTTATACACTGTCTATAACTTTTTATTGTTGGTTTAGCAGTTACATAACAGATCTATTTTGCTTATATGTACGCGCAGTATCTTCCATTATGTTGAGTTGTGATTAGGCTTGGTACATGCGCAGTAGCGTCTAGACTTATATAACTGCGTAGGCGTGAGAACGCGATTGGACAGACGCAACAAATCAATGCGCGCTTAGGAAGTTGGTGCCAAAAGATCATTCCGTTCCTGAGTCTATCCTATCAAGATAGGACATATTGTGTGGTCGTCCCTTAGCTGGAAGCGGCCAGGTACGATGGAACTCCAGGATGCCACATTCTGTTATAAACAAAAGAAAGCCTACCGAACAACTTTCTTGATGTCCCAGTGTTCCCTTTGGATAATATATTCATTCCTAGGAAATCAAGTAAACCCGGTTTTGTTAGGGGGCTTGATTTTTCAGTCATTTTATTCAGCTATTTTATTTACTAAAGGGAAATAACTCTGATTTTTTGTATCCAGGAGTTAATGCCCTGACGCCAACTAATTCCCCAAGGAATCTATATGTTACACCGGCCGTTCTTACACAGGAGAAACTGCACCGGTTGTCACTATAAATAGTGCGAGTCACCAGAGACACAGAGAAGACAAAGCACAGTCTTGTAACTGTCTAGCCAAGTGCTAGTCACTTTCTTACTTTGTTAATACACTTGTTAAACCAACCCTCGACTTGACTTCCTTTATTTATTATTTACTGTTGGACAACTTCACAACACTATATAAAGGAGAATTGTGTGTGTGTGTGCCCAGTTATAATGCAATGGGATTGGCAAAGGAGAAAGAGATGGTTGGGGAGGGGGGGAGACAGAGAGAAAGATAGAAAGAGGTAAAAAGATAGGAGTTTCAATAGAAATATGTTACACTTTTGCTAGTTTAAATATAAAGTAAATACGCAAACACGGAGAGTTTAAGGGGCGTTTATTTAATCTGTGAGTTTCACGATGAAAATATTATTGCAAACTTAAGCGTGACACATCCATGAAAATCATATTTAAAACTGAAAAATGAAACTTTTATTTCAAACTTACGCGTGACAGACCGACGAAAATTTTATTTCAAATTCAAGTGTGACAGTTCAACAAACATTCTATTTAAGTGTGACAGATCAATGTAATATCTGTTTAAAATCAAACTGTGACAGATCAACAAAAATTCTATTCAAAATTAAAGTGTGACAGATCAACAAATATTCTATAATAAATTAAAGTGTGACAGATAAACAAATATTCTGTGTAAAATTAAAGTGTGACAGATCAACAAAAATTCTATTTAAAATTAAAGTGTGACAGATCAACAAATATTCTATTTAAAATTAAAGTGTGACGGATCAACAAATATTCTATTTAAAATTAAAGTGTGACAGATCAACAAAAATTCTATTTAAAATTAAAGTGTGACAGATAAACACATATTCTGTGTAAAATTAAAGTGTGACGGATCAACAAATATTCTATTTAAAATTAAAGTGTGACAGATCAACAAAAATTCTATTTAAAATTAAAGTGTGACAGATAAACACATATTCTGTGTAAAATTAAAGTGTGACGGATCAACAAATATTCTATAATAAATTAAAGTGTGACAGATCGACAAACATTCTGTGTAAAATTAAAGTGTGACAGATCAAACAATATTCTATTTAAAATTAAAGTGTGACAGATAAACAATATTCTATTTAAAATTAAAGTGTGACAGATCAAACAATATTCTATTTAAAATTAAAGTGTGACAGATAAACAAATATTCTGTGTAAAATTAAAGTGTGACGGATCAACAAAAATTCTATTTAAAATTAAAGTGTGACGGATCAACAAAAATTCTATTTAAAATTAAAGTGTGACAGATAAACAAAAATGCTATTTTTCACTGAAGTGTGACATATTAACGAAAATTCTTTTTCAAACTTTAGCAAATCAAAAGTATGTATAAACTCTGTATTTTGTTTGTCTGAGTGATGATGAAACGGACCGTAAAAAATGAATAAAAACAAACTAACTAGAATCTTATAATATATATATATATATATATATATATATATATATATATATATATATATATATATATATATATATATTCATTTTTGTACAGAAAAATTAGTGCAACATTCGTACCGTCGGTTTCAAACACAGAAGGACTTAGCTATCTGTCTCTCTTGAGCTTCTGTTGTCATCTGTTTCGGAAATGTGATGTCACGTGTCACTCTCGTTTGGACGCGTTATTTGCTTAGAGTGTTATGTATGTTTGTTTAAATTTAGTGTAAGGAAGGTTTAATAAGGTTTGAAAAAAGGGGGGGGGTGAAAAGTAACAGTTGAGATTTAAACCGGAGAAGATTTAAAGAGATATAAACAAAATAAAAAAATAAAAAAATATATCTATGATGGCTTAGTCCTTCTGTGCTTGAAACCGACGGTACGAATGTTGTACTAATTTTTCTGTACCAAAATAAATAAGTATTACGCTCTTAATTTTGAATTTTTAACTTTAATTCTCAATTAATCGAGCACTCTGCTTGGATTTTTTCCGCGATATTACGAAGAAGTATATATATATATATATATATATATATATATATATATATATATATATATATATAAAAATAAATAAAAATTAATTATTTAATACCTACAGACATCGATGTTTCATGCTAACGCAATCTTCAGTGCAGGAAGCTAATTCTCTACGGTCGGCGGGCGCGAACCCTGATCACAAATCGCCACTGATTTGCAGTCAAGAGTGTTAACCCCTCGGCCATAGAGAATTAGGTAATAATTAGAGAGGAATTTAACTTTGTAAATAGCGAATCGGCGGCTAAATTTACACGAGCAGTTTAAAGTGATCAACAAACGTATTCGGATCGTGCAGGCAGCTATTTGTACTGCTTGTTATTAAAGTCACTCAGAGTGCCCGGCCTAGATATATTACTATTTCATGTATATACACATAATATTATAAAGCGACATATATTGACTATATATATTTTCAGTATTTACATCAACAGTTTTCAATACGTAAGCAGAGCTTAGTAGTAACATGAAAATATATCTATGGTAAGTGAGCTTCACAAAAACGTTCATGTTTGAGAGGAGTTTGATCATTGGCCAATGCAAATAATAGCCCAGAAGGGAGTAATAATATCAACGAATCCGATTGGTTAGTTAGCTAGAGTAAACACTACTTAGATATAACTTCAATCGCAAGCAATAAATCCAGGCATTTAGCCTGATGATTTTCTTGTGAGAATAAACATATATATATACATTCATTTCACTCTCTGCCACTGACTGACTTCTCTCAGCCCGGACCTTGGTCCAGCGCTCTTAGTAGCCACGGCTACTACTTTTTCTTATCAACCCATCATGTCAACCCAATATTTCGATGTACTTGCATGACATTTTTCTTAAAATTATCATCTTGAGGAAGTCTTATAATAAAGACGTTGATGAATATATAAAAAATATCTCTTGGTTTTTCCCCTTTTCATTTCCCATTACGTCGGATTACTCTCATCCTTCCTTTCTCATATATATATATATATATATATATATATATATATATATATATATATATATATATATATCGAGAGAGAGAGAGAGAGAGAGAGAGAGAGAGAGAGGGGCGGAGGTAAATGTGTGAGTAAGAATATGGAAAATAAAATAAAATATATTTTCTTGTACTACTTTATTTTATTTCTTTTGTTCCTTTTCTTTTTTAGCATCATAAAAAGAGTCGAGAACAAGAACAAATAAGGTATGTACTCCCTTCTCCCAAAGAAGAAGCTAGGCAGCGGATTTCGCTGTTTCTCTCAAAGCTGAAATCGGGTGGAAAGACGATGTCTACAGCCTTCCTCTCCCCCTGATCGAAATAGCTACCCTACCCTACTTCCGGGTTTTGGGGTGAGTTTTGTACCTGCTCACTACAGGGAAGCAGCAGCTGGTTTTCCGGGATACAAGGACGCATAGAACAGTGGCCCCGTCCGCTCGCAAGGTGTACGAAGTAGCACTAACCGGATCTTTGTTCGTGGGAAGCCCAACGATTGGCTGAGAGAACAAAATAAAATCTGATTGGTTAACTAGCTAGCCGTGTATATAAAAACACCAGGCAAAAATAACTCCATGCATTTTAGCCTGAAGATTCCCACCGAAGATGAAACGCGGGAGCCTCTGTGTTGCTTAATTGCCATAAATATACTTTCATAGCTTACTATATATATATATATATATATATATATATATATATATATATATATATATATATATATATATATATATATATATGTGTGTGTGTGTGTGTGTGTGTGTGTGTGTGTTTGTGTATTAGAAGCTCTTTTAAGTAAAGTAAAAGTAAGAGCACTGTTGGAGAGATTAAAAATCTACATTCACCTAAAGCCCCAGTGCAAGACTCCGGCTCTGCCGTTGAGTCCTATCGAATGTCTTGATATTTACACTCACTGCTTTCAGTATAAATATAACTTAATTTCCCCGTTATCACGTGACAATCTCCCGTGGCCTATGGGACTAAAACGAACGCTTACAGATTCAAGGTGTGTCTGTGAACCGGGGAAACAAGACAAAGTGAAGAAAATCAAAATTGGAAGCGATGCAAATACGATTTATAAGAAATGATTCAGGAAAACACATGGCCATGGCTACGAAAAGAACACTTTAATAGAGAAACGGATTCGCTATTCACAGCCAGCACAAAACTAAGTGATCAGAACGAACTGCGTAAAAGGCAAAATAGACAAACCCCGCACAGAACCAGTGAATCTATCGACGGGGGCTTCGTTTTTATGGCGATATCACTTGATATATCAAAGGGATTCGATAGGGGTTGATACAAAAGTTTGCTACACAAACTTGATAGCTACGGAATATCTGGAAATGCCCATGCTAAATGGTGACCATTAGTAACAAAAGTTCTTGGGCCGCATGATGTATCTATGGAACGTACCTAGTAATTTTAACGCAACGAAACAGAAGAATGTAGACCAAGAAATCATGGTTCTCAGAGTTAGGGGTAATAGGACCTAGTTGAAATGTAAAAACAGTCGCAGAACATTAGGTAATGAACTGAAAATTCACAGGTAGAAGCAGGATGCAATATAAATACTGAAAGTGTAGAGACCACTGACTACGAGACTACACAACTAACCAAGTAAGAAACAGCAAACATTTAACGCACCAAGAGACTCATGAACGAGGACAGATGCTTACACTTAAGGAACGAAGACTGGGAGTAGGTAAAAATGAAACGGAAGAGGTTAACTGACTACTCCAACATATAACATATAACAACACAAATATTACAGATATGAGCCAGTTACTCTATGATGGAACCAAACACTGTTTATGAGGCAGAAAAAGACTAGAAAACGACAGAAGAGTGTTAAATAGTAAGTGGGTACGTTTGCTGGTAGTCATCTCATGATTTTAATTCATGAGCTAACGTTGACACGTACACAGGTCATCGGGTCAGCGAGTGCATTCAATGTCATCTCGACCCTGCTGTATACTGGAAACGGACGTGACGTCATCTGGCTGGAAGAGAGAAGGGAAGAGGGGAAGATGCGTGGAAGTTTGTGAGGCGACACGACGATAAATTTAGGGGCTCATGGTCCCAAACGATCCGTAGGTCGAGAATGCGTCCCCTCACCGCTGTCAGGAGAGAAGTCCTACCAACGCTGTCAATAAATCAATGATTTCTACATTCTTCGTGCTGTTGTGAAACATTAATTGCAGGTGTCCTCAGTCATGGAGGAACGGGGTCGACGAGGCGAAATCGAACGGTGTGTTTATGATTGTGATGTGCATGTGATCATACGGTACGTTTATGAACTCGTATATTCTAATTGATTGTTATCTGTAAAACGTTTAGACCTGCCCTGAGATGGGAGGTACGCAACAAGAGGACAAATACGGCAAACAATGAAGAAAGGCTGCCCAGGTAACACGAAGAACTAGAGCAAATGAAGGAAGACTGAGAATGTGCAGATACAAATATCAGAAATAAAAATAAAACAGCGAAGAATGAAAGTCAGTTTGATGAAAACGTAAACATGCTGAAACAAGGCAACTATGGAGCAATATATGGGAAAATGACTTATATACTGTCTATAAATTTAACATATCGTAGACTCTTCTTCTTCTCTTTGGTGGTGTTTAGTTAATGTTGTCCCTGACTTGGTTTGATGGCAAACAAACTGTTCACGTACAAATAAAGACACCATTTTTCACTTTAAAAGATTTATTTAACTAAACTAACGTGTATTTCCATTCCTGCTCCTTAAAACATTTCGGACTAGGATCAATTCAGATACATTTCAACTAAATTTGGTGATATTTTTAGTAGGACGCCCCCTAGAGTAAATGTGGTATTATGGAAACTGAGATGATTCTAGTTAAGAGTCGGATAGACATTTTTATTACTTTAGGCCAATGATGACCAACAACCCTCACTTTCCCCAGACTTTGATGGCCTAGTATTGATTTACTCCTTTCCAGGAGTTAGGCACAAGGCCAGTTTTTATCCTACTCCCACAAGTAAGATGTGACACTAGGTCGGGTCGCAACAGTGGGATTTGAAAAGCCAGCGCCCGAGAGGTGAGCACTCTGGCCATTTAAAAATTGCCTGGGCAGCCACGTCGGCATTCCCCGGTAGGGGCGCCTCAGACAGTAAGCAATAAACTTACTCCTCCCCAAAGAGGGGAGGCGAAGCCTGGGAGGGTGGTCCTCCTAGAACTGCACAGGACAGACCCATTGACCGTCGTAAGTCAAGCCCCGAAGGACAAGACAATACCAGTATGGGGTGAAGTATCCATCGGAACAGATACTACACTTTGATCTTAGCCAAAAGGCCAAGCCTAGTACCTAATTTGTTATAGATTAAATTAAAACAAAATTTTCTGCAAATAAATAATCCAAAGTGTAGTATCTGTTCGTTCCTCAGTCAGTGACGGATAAATTATTCTATGAGAGAAAACGAGAGAGAGAGAGAGAGAGAGAGAGAAAGAGAATACGAGGGATACCAATAACCTATAGATCGACTTTCTCGATACTTTTAGCTACACTGTACGCCACCGCCCCTACCACCGTCCCTGTCCGTTCAGTTCAGTTGTCGGCAGGTAAAGAGACTGAGACGCTGTCGAGCGGAAGTCACGTGATTTCTCGACTTCCGCTTTTACTCCCACCCCCTTTAGGGCACCCTCCCTCTGAGCACCCCCTTCACTATATAACACTGGTCTACTATTTTAATTCATTAAGATACGCCCGAGCGAACTGAAAGGAGGGCAGAAGGCTCCACCCATTTTTTTGATTGGTGAAACAACAATGATCCATAATCGCGCCACAACCATGCGACACGTCTATATATATATATATATA
>OY744552.1:43456889-43459389 GCA_963556195.1 Sepiola atlantica
TTAGTATATTCTGTACTGAGGATCGAACCTTCACCAGAAGACTGTCACTTAGAACTGATTATTACTTAGCACTTTATCCGTTACGTCACGGGTCCATAGAGTTAGGACACCTTACGAAAACGGAATTACCTCCTTGAACCATTTCGGGAGTTAAGAGTTATCGCCCTTGGAAAAAGGGTCGTCTGCCCGGGGAGAAAGAATACAAAGACCACGGCGTCAGACTGTAAATATATCAATCGCGTCCAGCGGCCAATTAACTCATTAATTCATTCTGTGTTCAGTTTTAATAAATCTGTTAAACGTTTCTCTTGATAGTTCATCCATTTATTTACAAGTTATTGTTTATAATTAACCTAAATTACGAGGTTATAAAACATAGTCTTTGATTTAGGTTCAGTCAATTCGAGTGTTGGGTTAACTGAACTACGGATGCATTTAAGTTTAAAAGAATAAGCAAACCATTCTTAATAGATTTAATAATAATAAAAAAAATACTTACAAAGTTTGTCGTTCACGGAAACTGAAATAATCCTGCTGAAAAAAAAATTAAAAAAACATGTAAACATGTATTTATTCACTACAAAAAAATCAATTACAATAAATAAACAAGAACATAAGTCAAGCGTAAAGATGGGCCCTGCGTCTCCATATTGTATGAAGTATTCCCGAAGTTTTACCATGGAAACATTGATAACTCAAAATCCATTTATCTGACCGAGCTGAAATTTTTCATGGTGGTTACTGTTATCAAAGAGCATCAGATTGATACATCAAATTTGGAAACATCAGAAGTTGAAATTCCGTCAAATTTTTAAATAAAACTTAACCAACTTCTCAACTCAACCTAACCCTAACCCTAACCCTAAACCCTAACCCTACCCCCAAAACCTTAACCCCAAAACCCTAACCCCTAACCCCTAACCCCCAAACCCTAACCCCAAAACCCTAACCCAAAAACCCTAAACCCTAACCCCAAAACCCTAAACCCTAACTCCTAACCCAAAAACCCTAACCGTAACACCCAAACCCTAACCCTAAACCCTAAACCTAACCCAAAACCCTAACCCTAAGCCTAAACCCTAACCCCAACCCTAACCCCAAAAGCCTAACCCAAAAACCCTAACCCAAAACCCTAAACCCTAACCCCAAAACCCTAAACCCTAACCCCTAACCCAAAACCCTAACCCTAACCCTAACCCAAAAACCCTAAACCCTAAACCCTAACCCTAACCCTAACCCAAAAACCCTAACCCAAAATCCAAAACCCTAACCCCAAAACCCTAAGCCCTAACCCCTAACCCAAAAACCCTAACCCTAACCCCTAACCTCTAACCTAAAAACCCTAAAACCTAACCCAAAACTCTAACCTTAACCCAAAGCCCTAACTCTAACCCTAACCCAAAACCCTAACCCCTAACCCAAAAACCCTAACCTTAACCCCAAACCCTAACCCTAAACCCTAACCCTAACCCTAACCCAAAACCCTAACCCTAACCTTAACCCCAAAACCCTAACCAAAAAACCCTAAACCCTAACCCTAAAACCCTAAACCCTAACCCCTAACCCCTAACCCAAAAACCCTAACCCTAACCCTAACCCCCAAACCCTAGCCCTAAACCCTAACCCTAACCCAAAACCTTAACCCTAACCCAAAAAACCTAAACCAAAAACCCTAAACCCTAACTCAAAACCCCTAACCCTAACCCTAAACCCAAAACCCTAAACCCTAACCCTAACCCTAAACCCTAACCCTAACATGCGAGACCTTCATTGGCTATAATATATACCGAGTAGCGCGTCTCTACGATGAGTAGAACCAAAATTATCGCCAAAAGTGTAACTTTTACTATTTCCATGATCTTAACTTAGACCCTTGCCCAAGATGTCTGCAACATTAAAATCAGCTCTGGCTTAACCCTAAATTTGGCCAAGTTTGGTGACCATTGGTCAAGAGATGTGGACGCTAGGCTGTACACAAACAAACAAACAAACAAACATAGTTACAAACTCAGCCAAAAACATAACCTCCTTCGCGGGGGTAACAACAATATTAAATTAAAAACAAGAATAAAAACTTTTCATTCGAACAAATAATTTTGGAGTAACTGTTTCGCCACGTGGGACTTCCTCAACAGCTCCGCCCCCTTGCTTGTCCCCCTCCCATGAGGACAGAGTTAGACACAAGGTAGGTTTTTAATGGGGTAAAAATCCAGCTTCCACAAAAAGGGGCACTCTGGTGGTATACATCTGTTGCGATAACACTAAGTCATTTGCAAAGGTTATCGAAAAAGGTAGAGAGTACTGGAAATCTGGGGAGGCTTGTTGCCGTTCAGACTCCAGAGAACACCACTGGTTTTTGTCGGTGAGCAATCATTGACGATGATCTGTGTGAGAACTCCTAGTGAGTATTACTACTACTACTAATACTACTAATAATGAAGATTATGTATCTGTCTGCGCCGAAACTATATTATTAGTCTTGATCGCTTTCTTGTTATAT
>OY744552.1:43466889-43516889 GCA_963556195.1 Sepiola atlantica
TATGTATTTTGAGGTGCAAATAATTTAACATTTTACAGAGGTATTTGACATTGGATCTATTCTTGTAATTTTTGTTTCGCCTTTGTCGAGGATGAACGTTTTCTTCGGACATTTGTTAATTTTTTTCTGGGTACAAACGAAGGATACCTTAGAAATACCGTTCTGAAGAAATACGCTGTTTGGACAAATTTTATATTATATTATAAAACTAAAAATAAACATCGTCTGGTTACAGCTGTAAACTTCTTTATTACCATTGTGTATACTCTTTATTTTGGAATATGATTTAATATATGAAATAACGATAAAAATGCCACATCTAAAAGAAATGCGACTCAAACTATAATCAGTGGTTTCACGCGCCCAAAAAATGCAATGTGATGAAAAAAAGAAAAAAATGGCGAATAATCAAGAATTGTTGCCGTTAAACCATAACAAGTGGAATTCCGATGAGATCAGGTACCGTTACTTGATTGCGAAAGAATATCAGAATTAGTGCACGGGGGAGGGGAGGGGGGCGGTGTATTCGAAGAAAGGAATCTTGCCAGAATATACCGGACTTGCATTCACCGAGCGAGAACGGAGCCGAGAAAAGAAACGAAATAAACAAAGAAAAGCAGCAGACAGCAAACGGTCGTTTAAATAGTTTTTTTTATTTATTATTATAGATGCGCCCAAGAATCTTTTGAGGGCGCTCTGTCTGTCTGTAACGGAATTAATTACAAATCTAAATCTAAATATACTTTACAAATTTCTTTAAAAAATATGATAAATATACTTTATGAATTCTCTTAAATGATAAAATATACTACAAATTTCTTTAAAAAATATGATAAATATACTTTACAAATTTCTTTAAAAAATATGATAAATATACTTTACAAATTTCTTTAAAAAATATGATAAATATACTTTACAAATTTCTTTAAAAAATATGATAAATATACTTTACGAATTTTCTTAAATGATAAAATATACTACAAATTTCTTTAAAAAATATGATTAATATACTTTACAAATTTCTTTAAAAAATATGATTAATATACTTTACGAATTTTCTTAAATGATAAAATATACTACAAATTTCTTTAAAAAATATGATTAATATACTTTACAAATTTCTTTAAAAAATATGATTAATATACTTTACAAATTTCTTTAAAAAATATGATAAATATACTTTACGAATTTTCTTAAATGATAAAATATACTACACATTTCTTTAAAAAATATATTAATATACGACTTTACAAATTTCTCTAAAAAATATGATTAATATACGACTTTACAAATTTCTTTAAAAATATGATAAATATACGACTTTACAAATTTCTTTAAAAACTATGATAAATATACGACTTTACAAATTTCTTTAAAAAATATGATAAATATACGACTTTACAAATTTCTTTAAAAAATATGATTAATATACGACTTTACACATTTCTTTAAAAAATATGATTAATATACGACTTTACACATTTCTTAAAAAAATATGATTAATATACGACTTTACACATTTCTTTAAAAAATATGATTAATATACGACTTTACACATTTCTTTAAAAAATATGATTAATATACGACTTTACACATTTCTTTAAAAAATATGATTAATATACGACTTTACACATTTCTTTAAAAAATATGATTAATATACGACTTTACACATTTCTTTAAAAAATATGATTAATATACGACTTTACACATTTCTTTAAAAAATATGATAAATATACGACTTTACAAATTTCTTTAAAAAAACATGATTAATATACGACTTTATAAATTCTTGATGATAAAATGAAATAAAACGTTTTTTTTAATTCGTACAATATAATTTTGCAAATGAAAGAAATAAAATGAGATTTATTAGTTGAATAACAAATAAAATTGATAAATTAACTCCAAGTTGTAATTAATTTCGAGTTGTAATTAATTCCGGGTTGTAATTAATTCCGAACTCGTTTGAAATAGGATTCTCATCGCTAAACGCGCAGATTAAACGGACGCATCTTATCTTAGATGCGGCTAACCATCTTCAAAAGAGGCGCTGTCCGTCGGCCGGACGGTCACGCTTCAGCTTAAAATACTGTTTCATGATTAAACGCACTGATTGAGTGGACGGATCTTATTTTTGAGTATGGTCTTATATACGAAAAGTATTCTTTCCGTCAAACTCATTATATATAGCTGTAAGGCGTAAGGGGTATTAATATGGGCTATATTTAGTTTAATTTAGTTTTTTTCTTTCATGAAATCGTTTTGATTCTAGAAAATGTCTAAAATTTAAGGCTCAAGCTTAAGAGGTCTTAAGAAGAAATTGAAATTCAGGGAATCTGGCTTAATTGGTGTCTAATGACTATGGATGAAATTTAATGCAAATCTGAAATATTTGCATTTTCAAATGAGAGGTTGTGACCATTTTATGTTCCCTGAAAACCCTTTACAATATTTTAGAGAAAAGAAACTTAAATTTGGAGACTATTTATTGATTTATTTTTATTAATTTATTATTAATTAATCAATAAATGTATTTATTAATTGATGTTTATTAATTTATTATTAATCAATTAATTAATTAATTTATTCATTTATGTTTATTAATTTATTATTAATCAATTAATTAATTTATTTATTAATTTATGTTTATTAATTTATTATTAATTAATTAATCTATTAATTTATGTTTATTAATTTATTATTAATTAATTAATTTATTAATTTATGTTTATTAATTTATTATTAATTAATTAATTTATTAATTTATGTTTATTAATTTATTATTAATTAATTAATTTATTAATTTATGTTTATTAATTTATTATTACTTAATTAATTTATTAATTTATGTTCATTAATTTATTATTAATTAATTAATTTATTAATTATTAATTAATTTATTTATTTATTAATTTATGTTTATTAATTTATTATTAATTAATCAATAAATTAATGTATTAATTGATGCTTATTAATTTATTATTAATTATTGATTATTATTAATTAATTTATTAATTTATGTTTATTAATTTATTATTAATTAATTTATTTATTCATTATTGATTATTAATTAATTTATTTATTTATTAATTTATGTTTATTAATTTATTATTAATTAATTTATTAATTTATTAACCTATTAATAACATTTCATAAAAATAAGAGGTATCTGAATTTTCATAAAGGCTTCACGATTTTGATCACTTTGCATAAAACAGAATGAAACTAAATATAGCCCACATTCCAACCCTTTACGCCTAGCAGCTGTGTTTCTAAATTCATGATTATACGTTTATTACTTTTAGAGCCAATCCTGTACATACGAATATATAAACATATACACATGCTCATTTTACATATATATATATGTGTGTGGTAAAATACGCAATATGTCATGAAAATGAAAATTTCGTGATAGACAAAATGTGTGAAAAAAGACAAACGGAAAACAGATTTAAATACAGGAGAAAAACAAGAAACGTGAGATTTGACCGGTTTCGTTTGTATCAAAAACCGGTCAAATCTGTCGTTTCTTGTTTTTCTCCTGTATTTAAATCTGTTTTCCGTTTGTCTTTTCACACACACACACATACACACACACACACACACACACACACATATATATATATATATATATATATATATATATATATATATATATATATATATATATATATAGTGTGTATCAAGTTATATTGAAAAGAAATCACTAAAGTGCTCGATCGCCGAAATCTAATATAAATAATTTATTTAAAAACTATATGGTACATATTTCAGAATCAAACCGTGGTTTCATCCAGATGGGCTGACTATTTAAATTGAAAAAAAGTCTATACGAAAGAGGAATCGTCAGCGTACTGAAATTAGATCAACAGATTTTTTCATGTTTTTTTAATCTCATTTCAGTACGCTGACGATTCCCCTTGTGTATAGACTTAAAAAAATGTTTAAGTCAGCCCATCTGGATGAAACCGAGGTACAATTCTGAAATATGTAACATATAGTTTCTTAATATATATATATATATATATATATATATATATATATATATATATATATATATATATATATAAGCAAACATCGTTACACATAAAATAATTCTACTGCTTGATTATACGTTTTTTTATTGTTTCGGTTTTCCTAAGAATCCTTTTTGTTTCAAAATCAAAAAAAAAAAGAAGATTAATGAATGTTGAATAAGTATTACGATCACTTTTGATTCTTCGTTGAATCATCTTTTGGGTGACAAAAGCAATGAACAAAAAGCTGGAACTATACCGAATTGTTGTTTCGACGTTAGACGACCTAACATACGGCGTTCTCGGATGTCTTTTGAAATTCTCTTCTTTTTCTCAAGCTTTCTACTTTTGGCTAAGATCAAAGTGTAGTATCTGTTCCGATGGATACTGCACCCCCATAGACTGGTATTGTCTTGGCCCTCGGAGCTTGATTTACGCCGGTCTATGGGTCTGTCCTGTGCAGTTCTAGGAGGTCCACCCTCCCAGGCTTCGCCTCCCCTCTTTGGGGAGGAGTAAGTTTATTTCTTACTGCCTGAGGCGCCCCTACCGGGGGATGCCGACGGGGCTGCTCAAGCAATTTTTAAACCCCACTTTCCCGACTCGACCTTGGGTCACATCTTACTTGTGGGAGTAAGATAAAAACTGGCCTTGTGCCTAACTCCTGGAGAGGAGTAAATCAATACTCTAACAGCTTCTTTCTCTCGGACCTCTTGCCTTTGGAATATTCTCCCAATCCCATGCTTCCTCGACTGTACCAACGTGCAGAAATTTAAATGTAATGTTAACAAACACTTTACCGCACAACTCCCCACTTAGGGTGCCCTCTATAAATCTTGCCCCTAATCACAGCGACAATATGACCCCTTGTTTGGGTTGAATAAAAGTTTTTAGAATGTAATAATATGCACCACCTGTACTGGTGATTCACAACATTTCGTTATATTTGGGATTTTCAAAACGTGTCCGTAATGACTTGATGCCTTTTAGAGCGTGGCTTTAAAGTTTATTAGAAAAACGTGACCCGTTGGGTCACTTATTCAGCGGGGGTTTATTTTTATTTTTTGAATCAGTGGAAAAGTGAGTGTGTAAAGCCAGTTAAATAAAATAAAACAATAAAAATAGAAAGTTAGTTGTTTGCTTCATCATATCTTCCCTATCTCTTTCTCTTTCCTCTTTCTTCTCAGATACGGGTTAAATAGTATTAATATTTGTGGTGTTATTCTCTTTTGTTTATAAAGGATTATTTCAATTTGAACATTCTTTCAACCTTCTTTATTACCTTCGACTGTTAAGAGAGAGAGAGAGAGAGAGAGAGAGAGAGAGAGAGAGAGAGAGGGGGGAAGAGAAAGAGAAAGAGAGAAAGAGAGAAAGAGAGAGAGAGAAAGAGATGGAAAGAGAGAGAGAGAGAGAAAGAGAGCGAGAGCGTATAAAATAAGAGAGGGGAAGAGAGTGATTGACAGAAACCTAGGAAGGGAGAGAAAGAGAGAGAGAAAGAAAATGAGGAAGAAAGAGAGAGAAATAGAGATAGAGAGAGAGAGTAAGAGAGAGAGAGAGAAAGAGAGAGAGAGAGAGAAAGAGAAAGAGAGAAAGAGAGAGAGAAAGAGAGAGAGAAATAAGAGAGAAAGAGAGCGTATAAAATAAGAGAAGGGAAGAGAGTGATAGACAGAAACCTAGGAAGAGGTGAGCCACTTGGTAAGGTACATATATATATTTTTTATGGAAATCGCTCCAGACAAGACATGAAGCCACTTGATGTAAGGATCTAAACAAATGCTACTCCAAGATCAAAAACTAACCAACGATTAGTGTTAGATAGATTCCGACCCCCAAAACAGCAATTCTTCCTCCTTCGTCAGAAACATCGCTCATGGAATATGAGGACTAAATGACCAGATTCGGAATTAAATAACACGAAAAGGGTTGATATGCCGTAAAACAAAACAACCACACCAAACCAAACAACCAATTTGAGATGTGTGTTTCAACTAGTTAATTATAAGGGTACACCTTTTTCTCTTTCTCTTTCTTTCTTTCTTTCTTTCTTTCTTTCTTTCTCTCCCCCCTCTCTCTCTCGCTATCTCTCATTCTTTCGCCTCCCCTTTCTCTTTTTCTCTCGCCCTCTTTCTGTTTCTCTCCCTCTGTCTCTCTATATCTATCCCTCTTTTTTCCTTACTTCCTCTGTCCCTCTCTATATATGTATATATTTCTCTCTCTCTTTTTCTCTGTCTCTCTCCCCATCTCTATCTATCTATATCTCTCTTACTCTCCCTCCCTGTTCTTCCCTGTTTTTCTCCTCGTCCCCTTCCTCCTCCTTCTCCTTCTCCTCCTCTCTCTCTTTCTTCTACCCTATTACCCCATCCCCTCTTTCTCTCTTTCTTTGACACCACAATTGGATGTACGTTATCCAACGAAGCGGTTCTTGATGGAAGGGCCAATGTAGGCATCAGTGTGCAGAATCGGTATGAGGTCGGGGGGTGGGGGAACGGGTTTGACTGGCACCAACCTCGTCCGGAAACCCACGTGAGAGAAAGAAAGCAGGTGTTTGCGCATTCGGAAGATGCGTTTCCTTTGTGTAACGAAGCAACTGAAGTTAGACTCAAAAGAGGAAACGCGTCTCGCAACAAAAACGATGCAAAAAAAAAAAAAAAAAAAATGCCGTCTGAAAATGTCGAAAGAATCGGACGAGACAGTTTTAGAATTTAAAGATATTTATAGATGGGGAGGAAAAAAAGCGTTAGAGAATTGCCAACGCGCAGAGTTTTCTTCCTACTTGCTTCGAGCTGCTGGAGGGATCGCGTGACGTCACAGGGCGCCGCGCCAATCAATTCGATGGAACATCGCAAGCGGAGCAGGTGTGCGTTAATTCAATCTGCGCGTTTAGTGCTAAAATTGCCATTTAAAACGGACAGACGAAAATCCTATTTGAAACGAACGGACGAAAATGCCATTTCAGACGGATGGGCGAAAATGCTATTTCGAACGAACCGATGAACAATTTATTTCAAACAGACCGACGGAAATGCTATTTAACACGGATGGACAAAAATGTTATTTGAAACGGATGGACGAAAATGCTATTTAAAATGGATGGTCGAAAATCTCATTTGAAACAGATGGACGAAAATGCTATTTCAAACGGACGGACGAAAATTCTATTTCAAACGGACCGACGAAAATTCTATTTAAAATGGACGTACGAAAATGCTATTTTAAACGGACCGACGAAAATGCTATTTCAAACAGACCGACGAAAATGCTATTTCAAAGGGACGAACGAAAATGCTATTTCAAACGGACCGACGAAAATTCTATTTAAAATGGACGTACGAAAATGCTATTTCAAACGGACCGACGAAAATGCTATTTCAAACAGACCGACGAAAATGCCATTTCAAAGGGACGGACGAAAATGCTATTTCAAACGGACCGACGAAAATTCTATTTAAAATGGACGTACGAAAATGCTATTTCAAACAGACCGACGAAAATGCCATTTCAAACGGACGGACGAAAATACTAATGCAAACGGACCGACGAAAATGGCATTTCAAACGGACCTACGAAAATGCTATTTAAAATGGATGTACGAAAATACTATTACAAACGGACCGACGAAAATACTATTTGAAACTTAAGCGTGACAGATCGACAAAAAATATTATTCCAGCCTTAAGTGTGACAGACCGACATTGTCATACGGTAGCAAAACATGAGCACTTAATAATGTAGCAATAAAAAAGCTAAAGGTGTCACAATGCAAGATGGTACACATTATATACTCAGCATCAGTCTACGTGAAAGAAAAAGAAACACCTGGATCAGACAGCAAACTGGAGTATTGATATACTCCTCTCCAGGAGTTAGGCACAAGGCCAGTTTGTATCTTACTCCCACAAGTAAGATGTGACACAAGGTCGGGTCGGGAAAGTGGGGTTTAAAAATTGCCTGGGCAGCCTCGTCGGCATTCCCCGGTAGGGGCGCCTCAGGCAGTAAGTAATAAACTTACTCCTCCCCAAAGAGGGGAGGTGAAGCCTGGGAGGGTGGACATCCTAGAACTGCACAGGACAGACCCATAGACCGGCATAAATCAAGCCCCGAAGGCCAAGACAATACCAGTCTATGGGGTGCGGTATTCATCGGAACAGATACTACACTTTGATCTTAGCCAAAAGGTCAAGAAAAGACAGCAAACTGGAGTAAACGACATCATCACTAACATATAGACGACTAAGCATAGATGGGCAGCAGGTCATCTTTCGAGATGTACAGACAAAAGGTGGACATCTAGAGCGACATAATGGACCCCAAGGCAATGAAAAAAAACTAAGAGGAAAGGCAAAAAAAAAAAAAACCCGGCAGAAAGTTAACGGTTCGACAACCAACTGGGCCCTACATGGTTACGCCCAGCTGGGAACAAATAAGATGGAAAGACAACAGGGAGGGGTCTCTCTTTCAGGAGTCCGCCCTGTTGAAGAACCCACGAATTCGCCCACTGCAGCCCCATGCAGAGGGGTAACCCCGCCCCGAAAACGGGCGCCACCTGTAGGCTGTGGGTTGCAACTCTTGACCCTTTCGGACGGGATCCTGGTAGCTGAGCCATTTTTCCACCTCGGCCCTTACTCCGGCCTTGACTTCGGCTAGACGGGAGGTCGTAGAGGGCCAATCCGATTAATCAGCTGAACACGTCATGCTCTAGTACCTCTAAGTTCATTCTCAACCATATTATTAAATCTGATTCTTAAAAAAAATCAAAACCTTATTTATCTTTTTTATTTTCTTCTCAAATAGATACTAGAAGACTGTGTTCAATCGTGTTGAACAAAGATTACCAATGTCAAGGAGTCATTTTTTAAAGAGTAATGTTTTCAAAGAGTAATGTTTTCAAGGATTAATTTTTCAAGGAGCAATGTATTCAAGGAGCAATGTATTCTGGAAGTAGTGTCACTAATAGGGTGTTTCCTTAGGGTGCTCCGTTTTCCTGTCATTGAGTAATGATGGTACCCTATGTGACATTTTCTTCTAAAAGTAATGTTTTCTAATAGTAATGTTTTTAAAGAGCAATGTATTCTAAGAGCAATGTATTCTAAGAGTAATTTTTCTTAAGAGTAATGTTTTCTAAGAGTAATGTTTTCTAAGAGCAATGTATTCTAAGAGCAATGTATTCTAAGAGTAATGTTTTCTAAGAGCAATGTATTCTAAGGGCAATATATTCTAAGAGCAATGTATTCTAAGAGCAATGTATTCTAAGAGTAATGTTTTCTAAGAGCAATGTATTCTAAGAGCAATATATTCTAAGAGTAATTTTTCTTAAGAGTAATGTTTTCTAAGAGCAATGTTTTCTAAGAGCAATGTATTCTAAGAGTAATGTTTTCTAATAGCAATATATTCTAAGAGCAATGCATTCTTAAGAGCAATGTATTCTAAGAGCAATGTATTTTAGGAATATAAATAATTATTCTACCTATAGAATTATATTAGACAACTTTATTCGGCATTAAATAACCCATAGATGGTCGATATGCCGTAAGACACGCCAAATCAAACCATCATCCAGAAGTGACAAAACCCCTAATGATGATGATGATGATGATGATGATGATGATGATGATGATGATGATGATGATGATGAGGCTGACGAAAATACTTTTCAAAATCTAAGCGTCACGGAATAAAGAAAATGCTATATGAGGCTGAGGCATGACAGATTTAAGCATGACGTATACACGAAAATAGTATTTCAAACTTAAGCATGATTGAATAAAGAAAATGCCATTTCAAACGTAAGCGTGACAGACCGACGAAAATGCTATTAAAAGATTAAGCGTGACAGACCGACGAAAATACTATTTCCAACTTAAACATGATGGAATAAAGAAAATATTATGGGAAACTTTAGCATGGTGGAGGATAATGTTATTTCAAACGTAAGCATGACTGAATAATGGAATCTTATTTTAAAAAAATAACTTATGAACACTTGAGTCAATCCAACTCAAACATTAAGCACACACTCAAGGTTAGTGTTACAATCGACACGGCCGATTTTTATGAAGCTTGACCGCGAATTTTTCCATCCATAAAAAAATTGATAAAAGAATATTTAATAGACGTTTCGTACTTCTAATCTTGTCTATAAAATTAAAGAAATGTTGAAAACCCCGTAACCCTAACCCTAACCCTATCCCTAACCCTTCAGCTAGTGTGTTGAGAATTTCAGCTTTCATCCTATAAATAAAATAAATAATTATCATTTCTGATGACCTAAAGAAACAAAAAATAGAGTGAAGGATTTATTTCCGAATTCATTTCAGGCGGTGGGGATTGTCTGACTTGCTATTGACTTTCTAGCAACCCTCCTAACAACCTGAAATGGTTTCGTCCGCGAGGTTAAAAAAATGCACGTATTTTACTCGCTAACTTTTGCGTGACGAAATGGATTTATATTTATATATTTACAAATAAATACACATTGGTCTTTATTGTAAAAGTGGAGGATGAGAAGCTGTTTGATTGTCTCGCGGTGGACACTTCCGGTATGCGCGAAATGTCTCAAAGATCGTTAGTTCCGCCATTTTGTGACCAACGTGGCGACAATTTTGCTACTCCTCCCGACTTCCGGAATCGTACATCATCTCTAGACCCCCCTTCTAGACTCACCGTCTTCCCCCTCCTGTAAGTTTTGTTTCTATTTATCACGCCCCCCCCCCCCGCAATTCTCAAAGCGCGTAAAAACACAGCATATATGTCAGAGTTTATTGTAAACATGTGGCTTTCATTCTGTTACGCCTGTTCACTTGAGGAGACAAGAATTAAAAATGCCATTTCATGACATCGCCCTCCTCCTTTCCAACGAACGAACCTCTTTCACTTTCTTCTTCTTCATTTGAAGTTTCTTCTTTTTCTTCTTTTTCTCTATTTTCTTCTTTTTCTCTATCTTATTATTATTATTCTCATTCTTCTTCTTCTTCTTCGTCTTCTTCTTCTTCTTCTTTTTTTCTTTTTCTCTTTTTTCTTCTTAATATCATCATCATCATCATCATCATCATCATCATCATCATCATCATCATCATCATCATCATCATCATCAGCATCAGCATCATCATAATCTTTTCATATCTTTTTCTTTTTCATTCTCTTCTTCTCCTCCTCTTTCTTTTTATTCTCCTCATTTTTCTTCTTAATCATCATCATCATCATCATCATCATCATCATCATCATCATCATCATCATCATCATCATCATCATCATCATCATCTTTTCATATCTTTTTCTTTTTCATTCTCTTCTTCTCCTCCTCTTTCTTTTTATTCTCCTCATTTTTCTTCTTAATCATCATCATCATCATCATCATCATCATCATCATCATCATCATCATCATCATCATCATCATCATCTTTTCATATCTTTTTCTTTTTCATTCTCTTCTTCTCCTCTTTCTTTTTATTCTTCTCATTTTTCTTCTTAATCATCATCATCATCATCATCATCATCATCATCATCATCATCATCATCATCTTTTCATATCTTTTTCTTTTTCATTCTCTTCTTCTCCTCCTCTTTCTTTTTATTCTTCTCATTTTTCTTCTTAATCATCATCATCATCATCATCATCATCATCATCATCATCATCATCATCATCATCATCATCATCATCATATTTTCATATATTTTTCTTATTACTATTCTCATTCTTCTTTTTTCCTTTTCTTCTTCTTTATCATGATGATGATGATCATCATCATCATCATCATCATCAGCAGCAGCAGCAGCAGCAGGATTATCTCATTATTTTTCATAATCTTATTAATATTGTTCTCATTCTTCTTCCCTGTTTTCCAACACTTTTACGGCAACTCAACATTTTTTTTTGAAATATCTAAAGCCAATTAAACACAATTGCACACAATAATTTGAAATATTTCTTATCCTCCCATATTTTCTCCTCCCCCCTCTTGTTCTTCTTCTCCTTCTCTTTTTTCTCATTCACATTCCTCCTCCTCCTCCTCCCCATTCTTTTTTGCTCCTTCTTCATTTAATGTATTATCCTTTGCCGCTCATTTACCCCCTTTTTTTCTTCTCCCTTAGTTATTCAACCTTTTTACGGCACCTCAACACTTTTTGGGGTACTTTAACACCGCAACACAATACCCATTATAAACGATTCCTGATATGCAATTGTTTGAAGGCAAGGCCTTTTGGCTAAGATCAAAGTGTAGTATCTGTTCCGATGGATACTGCACCCCATAGACTGGTATTGTCTTGACCTTCGGGGCTTGATTTACGCCGGTCTATGGGTCTGTCCTGTGCAGTTCTAGGAGGTCCACCCTCCCAGGCTTCGCCTCCCCTCTTTGGGGAGGAGTAAGTTTATTGCTTACTGCCTGAGGCGCCCCTACCTGAGAATGCCGACGGGGCTGTCCAGGCAATTTTTAAACCCCACTTTCCCGACCCGACCTTGGGTCACATCTTACTTGTGGGAGTAAGCTGGCCTTGTGCCTAACTCCTGGAGAGGAGTAAATCAATACTCAGCCCATCGTTGGGGGATAATTTATTAGTTAATACCTTTCAAAACTCTATTAGTGTGTGAGTGGACGTGAACAAGAAAATAAGTAAAAGGACGAAAAATATCATTCCACTTCTGCGTCATAGACTTACTTCAAAGCTGCTTTTGTACGCAGTGTGTCAAAAAGCTCGACTCAGCTCCAATCTATGGTTCACCCTGTAAAAAAATTCACAACTAAAACTCGTCCAGCTACAACCACTGTCAATAATTCCCCTCTCTCCGTTTTTGTACCTAAAACTAAACTGAGCTTGTATGAGCCAAGTATCTTTTCTAGAATTACCCGCCTATGAAACGCAATATCGCGGGGCTGCTTCCTAGCTGAATACAACATTATCGTTTTTCAAGTCCAATGTAAACAAATTCTTGTTGAGCCGTCCTCTCAAATAATCAAATTCTGCCGAATTGCACCCATCGTTACAAATCATAACGGTGTTGTCTCACTGTCCCACATGACAAACTCATTAACCCTTATCCTCGAGTGGCCTCTAGGCCTTGATAAGTGGTGACGCCTTAGTAAAAAAACAAACCCTATCAAAAACACCCAGGGCGATTGGGGTTGATAGTAAAATCGGGGGTATTGTGCAGAATAAATAACAAGAAAAAAGAGGTCAAAAAACAAATTTACAACAAATAACTTTTACCAAACGCAAGAAAATTTAATCTTCAATCGATCTCCGTAAAATTGTAGTTTTAGAACTTTTTTTAAAGTTTATTCATTTGTAAGATTTTGTATCGCAGCCTAGAAGGCTTGTAAAATAGAAATTCAAGATGGCTGATTTTCTTTTATTTGATGTGAAAGACTTCGCCTCCCCTCTTTGGGGAGGAGTAAGTTTATTGCTTACTGCCTGAGGCGCCCCTACCGGGGAATGCCGACGGGGCTGCCCAGGCAATGATTTAATGTTTAACAACTTAAAATCGAAAATTAAACAAAAATACAACTAATAACTGTTATTAATCGGTCGAAAATTAAATATTTGACCGATTAATGACAGTTATTCGTTGTGCTTTTGTTTAACTACACTGCACAATCGCCTCAAATCGTAAATATTGTTGACATTTTAGACAGAGACACAAGATGTGCAGTGGTTATAAACGAACATGCCACATCTGGGCTGGTGCACCAACCACTAGTCTCTCCCTCTTAGACAAGGTCCAAAAAAGAGTTGCTAACTTGATAGGTCCTTCACTATCCACCAAGCTCCAGCCTCTGTCCCATCGCCGCAATGTTGCATCCTTGTGCCTGTTTTACAAGTACTTCAATGGATTGTGCTCTGATGAGCTTGCTGCTCTGGTATCCCAACGACGTAAATTCACTAGACCAATCCGACAATAGTCCAAATCCCATCAATACACTGTGGATGTCCCCAGATGCCGAAGAGCATTCTACTCCAAAAGCTTCTTTCCTCGTGCTGCTGGACTCTGGAACTCCCTCCCTGCTTTCCTGACGTTACTGACATGCAGAAATTTAAAACTAATGTAAACAGACATCTTGCTGCGCAGCTTCTAATTTAGGTTGAACCCCCCTTTTTTTCTCAGTGGCGGCCTGCCTTGTTTGTGGTGAACTATGATAAAAAAATAAAACAAATTGGTTTGAAGCAACTGTCGGGGTCCTTCTGTCTAGGGGCAAAGTGTAGCATCTGATCTGATGCTACACTTCATATTTTGTCTCTCCGGTCAATGAAGGAGAAATCGTTCTAGACTGAGGATATTTTAACTTTTGTTCCAATTCAGAGTGTATTTTTTCTTTGTGGAGTAGGAATTTCCCCACAATCCATTGTATGTAACTCTGCCCTCGTGGGGAGGCAAGTAAATAGGAAATATGCCAAGGTTTTCTCTTATCTTCTGCACTTTTCTACGTTTTTTTTTGGAATTTGTGATGAAAGGGCTGAAAAGGCTACAATCAACACTGGTAGTTTGCAATGAGCTCTCTAGTAATATTCATTACACTGATTACACCACGCGATATTTGATAAGTTGAAGATCTTTATTGTTGGGTTTGAAGCTTCTTGCAATAAATGGGTAGTGAAAATGGACCCATACTAATGCAAAATCATTTCCTTCTCTGGAGATAAAATCTCAATAATAAAAAAACCCAAAGATTTGTTTTTTTGGTGTCGTGATTTTACGATCCTCATCTAATATTAGTATAAAACTTCGAATAACAAGTTTTGCATTTTGACGTCCAAAAGAAAAGACTTAAAAGAGGAAAGACATATCGACACCTCTGGATTTAATGCATTACAATGCATTGATAGTTTCTATTGCTTTTTTTTTTACAAACGAAGACATCGCATATCAAGGCCCACAGGCCACTCGAGGACAAAGGTTATTGAATTTAACAGGTAGACGGTGAAACACCGAGAGGATTAGTAATGATAGCTGTAACTGGTCAAAAAGGGCCTATTTAAAAAGGCGGCTCAACAAAAATTTGTTTACATTGGACTTGAAAACGGTAATGTTATAGTCAGCTCTGTGCTACCGTGTTCCACAAACACGCAGTTCTAGGAAATAAACTTTGCTCGTGGAAGTTCCGCTTAGTTCTAGGTACACAGAGGGTGAAGGGGAATTTTTTGACAGTGGTTGTATACTTACCTGGCACGCTAGGAAGTAAGTGTAGTATCTGTTCCGATGGATACTGCACCCTATAGACGGGTGTCGTCTTGTCCTTCGGAACTTGATTCCACCTGTCTGTGGGTTTGTCCTGTGAAGTTCTAGGAGGTCCACCCTCCCAGGTTTCGCCTCCCCTCTTTGGGGAGGAGTAAGTTTATTGCTTACTGCCTGAGGCGGCCCTACCGGGCCATGCCGACGGGGCTGCCCAGGCAATTTTTAATGGCCAGAGTGCTCACCTTCTCGGGCGCTGGCTTTTCAAACCCCACATCACATCTTACTTGTGGGAGTAAGATAAAACTGGCCTTGTGCCTAACTCCTGCAGAGGAGTAAATAAATATATGCAAGTGAAACATGGACTATACTGGATGAGGAATGAGAAGTAGATCAACTTCTTTGAAATGAAATGTTAAAAAAATATCCATGGAGTATTGATTTACTCCTCTCCAGGAGTTAGGCACAAGGCCAGTTTTATCTTACTCCCACAAGTAAGATGTGATCCAAGGTCGGGTCGGGAAAGTGGGGTTTGAAAAGCCAGCGCCCGAGAGGTGAGCACTCTGGCCATTAAAAATTGCCTAGGCAGCCCCGTAGGCATTCCCCGGTAACGGCGCCACAGGCAATAAGCTATAAACTTACTCCTCTCCAAAGAGGGGAGGCAAAGCCTGGGAGGGTGAACCTCCTAGAACTGCAAACCCCAGACCCATAGACCGGCGTAAATCAAGCCCCGAAGGTCAGGACAATACCAGTCTATGGGGTGCAGTATCCATAGGAACAGATACTACACTTTGATCTTAGCCAAAAGGCCAAGAAATGGAGTAATTTAGCTAGATAGACAATAAAAAAAATGCAGATATAAAAAAAGGCTTAATATTTACAAATCCATCAACGATGTTATTCGAAAAAAAAAGAGAGATTGGTTTGAATGGTTTTCTTGAGTCGCTTGCTTGTCTAAGCGCACTGAACAGCAGTGATACAGCGAAACAGTCTGTCTGTAGATGTTAACATACGCCCCCTTATTGTGTCATCAGCGCAAATGCAAAGTTCTTTGTGTAAACAAATGGAGAACCCTTCGGGAATTGTCAGTGTTTATATAAACATTGAGATTTCGCTTACCAACAGAAGATGACTGATATCAGAATGGTTAGGAGCGCCAACTGTTAACTACACGGTGGAGTTTCGATCTGACCTTTAGGTACTTGCTTGGCTAGCCATACTTAAGACTTGTGATACAAGGAAACAGTCAGTCTGTGGATTATATATATATATATATATATATATATATATATATATATATATATATATATATATATAATTATTACTATTTCAGGTATCCATATAAAATTTATAAGGAGATATACTTTTTATGTATCAATTTTCAGTATTTACTTCAACAGTGCTCGATACATAAGTAGAGCTAGGTAGTAAGTTATGAAAAAATATATTCGCCATAAATGTTTTCATAACTTACTCTCTCTTTCTCTCTCTCTTTCTCTCTCTCTCTCTCTCCACACACACACATTATATATATATATATATATATATATATATATATATATATATATATTAGCAGTACTAATAGCGAAATGCACGACCCGAATACGTTCGTAGATCACTCTAAACTGCTTGTGTAAATTTAGCCGCCGATTCGCTATTTACAAAGTTGAATTCCTCCAAATTAATAACTAGTTCTCTATGGCCAAGGGGTTAAGAGTCTTGACTACAAATCACTGGCGATTTGTGTTCGGGGTTCGGGAATTGGCTTCCTGCACTGAAGATTGCGTTAGCATGAAACACCGATGTCTGTAGGTAATAAATAATTAATATATATATATATATATATATATATATATATATATATATATATATATATATATGCGTGTGTAAGATAGTAGAGGATTAGCAAAAATAAATTGTGGACGAGTCCATTGTGGGTGGGACGTCGAGAAAGAAAGAAAGCGACTTGATAACTGTTAAAAAGGATAAGGTTCCACAGTGCTAGCAAGACTTGAAAGGCGGCGATTTCAGAAACGCGAAGAACCAGAGCGCTTGGTGATCGGAGTATCGAAGTACCGGAAGTATGGGAGTTTCCCGATGTTTATGGCTGCCCGAATGCAAGCATTTTATTTCTAGTGCCTTCTAACGACCTACCTACCTACAAATCACTTTCTCCGCTGGACATTTTCACACCGGAATTTTTGCAATAGGACATTTGCTTGCATTCGGGCAGCGTTTTGCCTTGTTTTTTTTCCCCACAATCTTTATTTTATTTTTTCAAATTTTAAATCTTGGCCTTTGCCAACTTATCTATTCCAGCGATTTCCTCTGATGATAAGATTTTGATCTTTGAAAAGCCTGGCTTAAGGAAAAAATTAATTTAATAAATTGTCTTTTTGCGGAATATACCTTGCATTGAGCAACTGAATTGAAAAAAGATCTGCCTTTTGCTTTACTAATACGACATCCGAGTATTAGAGCTCAATGTGAACCACAGAGCAAGAATAAAATACAGAAAGAAAAAATTCACATACACATTGTAGTTGTCAGCACTATAATTTATTTCGACCCCCTGGCCTCTTCAAAATGCTAACGGGACAACTACATATTGGAAATGACGGGAAAAAATATTCACCAGTCAAAAAAGAAATAGCATAGGCAGAGAGATGGAGGGGGGACCACATTCTTTTCTCCCTCTCTCTACCTATTGTTTCTCTCTCTCTCTCCATCTCTCTCTCTCTCTCCCCCTCTCTCTCTCTCTCTCTCTCTATATATATATATATATATATATATATATGATAATTTTATTTACACAGACATGTACAAAATCTGCGACACTGGCATGTCGATGTTATCGATCAACAGTTACTATAAACTGAGATCTCATCAGGCAGAGTTAGAATCCGATCTTAACCTCAGATCATATTGGGTTCTCTCCAAATATGATCTGAGGTTAAGATCGGATTCTAACTTTGCCTGATGAGATCTCAGTTTATAGTAACTGTTGATCGATAACATCGACATGCCAGTGTCGCAGATTTTGTACATGTCTGTGTAAATAAAATTATCATATATAAAGCTCTATTTTGATATTGAGCACTTTTTATAAACCCGGTTAAAATTCTCTGGATTACCACCCTGTGGATATTTTCCACCTGGATTATTACCATTATATATATATATATATATATATATATATATATATATATATATATATATATATATATATATATATATATATATATATATACCCATCCCAGTATGTTAATATCTACTTATCTACCCATCTATCCATCATACTAATACCAAACCTAAATCTGACACACGCCATTCTCCTCTTTAATCAAATGCCTATTGCAACCCAGCATCTCCATCTTTTACATTTTGATAACCTTCCTCCCCCGTGCTGTTCAGACACACCTTTGTTTAGTACAGAACATTTTACGATAAAACAAACAAACTTCAAAGACATTCTGGCAAACGGCTGGCATTTAAAGGCCACGAACGCTGCCTCCGCGGTGGCGGCGGCGGGCAGCACCGAAAACGATGAACCAGAACCATTCAACTCCTACTTACGTCCAACAAATTTATAGATTCTCCGCTCACCCTCTACTAGGCACAGGAAAGCGCAAAAACCCCTTAATCACCCCCAAAACCATACGATCACTCACCCAATCTTTAAATCCCCGCGCGGCAATAACCAAGACACGCATGTTTCATTCTGTCACTTTTAGAAGTGTTGGTTGGCTGTTCCGTTTTACAACATGCCAACCGACCCTATTTACTTGCTTCCCCACGAGGGCAGAGTTAGACACAAGGTCGATTTTTAATGTGGGGACTGGTGCTACCAGATCAGACTGTCTGACGATATCGGCTTCCTGACACAAAATTCACCAAACATTGATGTTTTATTGTTTCTTTTTCTCTTTGTAAAACTAAATCATGTTCTGAAAAATCCCAAACAAAAAACCAAGTTTCCCTCCCCCCCCCCTTCATTCACTATCTCTCTGCCCTCCATAATTTTACTTGTCTTGGGACGGGTATTCTTCTGGTGTTTTCATAAATAATGAACACAAATAAATGCTTTATTTCTTTGTGGCTTCCGAGTTGAACAATTCTTTTGACTTTCTCTATATATTTCTAGCATTTCTAGATGCTAGATTTTCTAGCATTTCTAGATATTTCATCATTTCTAGATGCTGTAAGGAAGATGAGCTCCATCTAAAGAGCTACAACACTTCTCGCACCTGCCAGTCTCCTGAATCTCTACAAAGCCACCATCTGAACATATATGAAGCATTGTTGTCACATTTGGGCTGGTGCACTATCAACTAGTCTCTCACTCTCAGACAGGGTCCAAAAAATAGTTTATAATCTAATAGGTCTCACACTATCTACCAAGCTTCAACCCCTGTCTAATCGCCGCCATGTTATATCCCTGTGCTTGTTTTAAAAGTTCTTTCACGTAATGTGCTCCGATTTACTTGCTGAACTGGTGCCCCGTCGACGAGCGTCCGGTCAGTCAGCAAAATCCCACCCTTTCTCTGTAGAGGTCCTCGAGACGCCGAAGGGCTTTCAATTCTTATAGCTACTTTTCTCGAACTGCTAGCCTTTAGAATTCCCCCTTCCCCTCTGTGTCCCTGACTGTACCAACATGCAGAAGTTTAAATGTACTGTGAACAAATATCTTGCTTCACAACTGCCAACTTAGGATAGCCCTGTAGGTATGGTCCCTAATTCACAATAGTCCCTTACGTAAAAGTGGCGATTGCCTTGTTTGGGGTGAATGAATGTTAAACCAATAATATTCGTAATCTAAATTTTACTTTGTGCCTAAAAATATCAAAATAATACTCGCACATCAGATAATCATACAATTGTAAGGAAATGTACAACACTTATATATAAATTAGAAATTATACAGGGGGTTCATAAAGTTATTTTACAATTAAGCATTTCAAATTCTGTGTCTTCTCTTAAAGAGTAGCAATTTCATAAGGGTTCACTTCGCAGTTGTCATTCCATTAACAAATTATCGGAAATACAAAATCTTATCATTATTAGTGTTTACGAACTTTCGGGATAGCCAAGTGTTTACGAACTTTTGGGACAACCAAGTGTTTACGAACTTTTGGGACAACCAAGTGTTTACGAACTTTTGGGACAACCAAGTGTTTACGAACGTTTGGGGCAACCAAGTGTTTACGAACTTTCGGGATAGCCAAGTGTTTACGAACTTTTGGGACAACCAAGTGTTTACGAACTTTTGGGACAACCAAGTGTTTACGAACTTTTGGGACAACCAAGTGTTTACGAACTTTTGGGACAACCAAGTGTTTCCGAACTTTTGAGACAACCAAGTGTTTACGAACTTTTGGGACAACCGAGTGTTTACGAACTTTTGGGATAGCCAAGTGTTTACGAACTTTTGGGACAACCAAGTGTTTCCGAACTTTTGGGATAGCCAAGTGTTTACGAACTTTTGGGACAACCAAGTGTTTACGAACTTTCGGGATAGCCAAGTGTTTACGAACTTTTGGGACAACCAAGTGTTTCCGAACTTTTGAGACAACCAAGTGTTTACGAACTTTTGGGACAACCGAGTGTTTACGAACTTTTGGGACAACCAAGTGCTTACGAACTTTTGGGACAACCAAGTGTTTCCGAACTTTTGGGACAACCAAGTGTTTACGAACTTTTGGGACAACCAAGTGTTTACGAACTTTTGGGACAACCAAGTTTTTATGAACTTTTGGGACAACCAAGTGTTTACTAACTTTTGGGACAACCCAGTGTTTCCGAACTTTTGGGACAACCAAGTTTTTATGAACTTTTGGGACAACCAAGTGTTTACGAACTTTTGGGACAACCAAGTGTTTCCGAACTTTTGGGACAACCAAGTTTTTATGAACTTTTGGGACAACCAAGTGTTTACGAACTTTTGGGACAACCAAGTTTTTATGAACTTTTGGGACAACCAAGTGTTTACTAACTTTTGGGACAACCCAGTGTTTCCGAACTTTTGGGACAACCAAGTTTTTATGAACTTTTGGGACAACCAAGTGTTTACGAACTTTTGGGACAACCAAGTGTTTACGAACTTTTGGGACAACCAAGTTTTTATGAACTTTTGGGACAACCAAGTGTTTACGAACTTTTGGGACAACCAAGTGTTTACGAACTTTTGGGACAACCAAGTTTTTATGAACTTTTGGGACAACCAAGTGTTTACTAACTTTTGGGACAACCCAGTGTTTCCGAACTTTTGGGACAACCAAGTGTTTACGAACTTTTGGGACAACCAAGTGTTTACGAACTTTTGGGACAACCAAGTGTTTCCGAACTTTTGGGACAACCAAGTGTTTACGAACTTTTGGGACAACCAAGTGTTTACGAACTTTTGGGACAACCAAGTTTTTATGAACTTTTGGGACAACCAAGTGTTTACGAACTTTTGGGACAACCAAGTGTTTACGAACTTTTGTAACAACCAAGTGTTAACGAACTTTTGGTACAAACTAGAAAAACTTCAATAAAGACTGATAAAAACAGAATAAATCTTGCCAAGATATCTCATCAACTGTCTTCGTAATAATTATTTTAAATTGCAAAGAGACTTTATAGACACCCTGTATCTTATGCACATATAGTCTTCGAGTATTTACTTCAACACGGCTCGATACATGTGCACAGTTACGTTGTAATATAAAAATATACCTATCACAAGCAAGCCAAACAGATGTTCCGCCTTTTTCTTGTGTGCAATTATGAAACGGCCACACCTTTAGCGTTTCCATAATCATCAAACCACGCACACCCATCCGTTTCAATCGATCATAAGGAGAGTAGAAAGTAGACCTTGGGTTTACTTTCGTCAACCTCATAACTCTCGCTTTCCTTATTTTGTCCTTTCGTCCTCACATTCCATGAGCGAGGTTTCTTACAAAGGCGGAAGAATTGCTGTTTTTTTTTTTTTTACCTAAAACTAGTTTGTATTTGTTTTAGCTCTTTACATCAAATTGCTTCGTACCTTGTCTGGAGCGATTTCCATAAAAATAGATTTAACCATTGAGGTGTTTCTGTTGGTACTCAAGCCACGTCCAAACCATTTTACGATATTTTGGCTAATATCAAAGTGTAGTATCTGTTCCGATGGATACTGCACCCCATAGACTGGTATTGCCTTGACCTTCGGGGCTTGATTTACGCTGATCTATGGGTCTGTCCTGTGCAGTTCTAGGAGGTCCACCCTCCCAGGCTTCGCCTCCCCTCTTTGGGGAGAGTAAGTTTATTGCTTACTGCCTGAGGCGCCCCTACCGGGGAATGTTGACGGGGCTGCCCAGGCAATTTTTAATGGCCAGAGTGCTCACCTCTCGGGTGCTGGATTTTCAAACTCCACTTTCCCGACCCGACCTTGGGTCACATCTTACTTGTAGTAGTAAGATAAAACTGGCCTTGTGCCTAACTCCTGGAGAGGAGTAAATAAATACTCATTTGAGACATAAATCGAGCAGTGGAGCCGATAATGCCCGGAATAGCGGACAGTTTAGAGTTCATGTTTCACAAATAGCTTTCAGGTTTTATTACTTCCGTTCGGGTAATTGAGGTGCTAAGATAAATAGGTTCCCAATGTGTGAGCCACAGTAAGGGCCAGACATTCGCCATCATATTTGAGGGCCTTCTCTGAGACAACCCAGGGAAAATATTAAAAATAATTATATATGACTATTTCATGTCAGCTCCTTGGGTGGTGTTGGTAACTGACTAAAGTAGAACCGGTAATACCTGGTATCAGCCCTTGTCAGGCCATGATGGCTTCCTACGAAGGAGGAAGTTTACAGAGAAGCTGCATATATACTCCAGTTATGGGAAGATGACATAGAGCGCTTAGCATTACCAAATGGTCACCCATCTGATACTGACCAGGCTCCACGTCGCTTAACTTCGCTTAACCTTCTCAGCAAGAACTCGTCTTGCTACCAACACTGCAAATAACTCCCATTTCTTTCCCTGTGTACCTAATATCAAACGGAACTTCCATGAACAGAGTTTCTTTCCAAGAGCTCCCCACCTGTAGAACACGTTACCGCGGGAATGTTCCCCTACAGACTACAACGTGGTCGTTTTCAAGTCCAATGTCAACAAATATCTGTCGAGCCGTCTTTAATCCTTTTATAGTACTGTTCTATCGGAGAATCTCACAAGACCTTATCCTCGAGTGACTTTTGGCCTTGGTAAGTTGTGAACCATTAGTATGAAAAATAGTCAGTTCCCATCTTTACCCAGCTTCTACCGCTTTACAGCTAGTACGAAGAAAAATATTTGTGAATTTTTTTGTGAAAAAAATATGTTGCTCAGTATTTGCGTGAGAGAGAGTAAGTAACTGCGATGAATGTATTTATGTATTGTTTTTATTGTTGTTGTTTTTTCAAAAAAAAACATTAGAAATTAACATTAGAAATTAACATTAGAAATTAACATTAGAAAATAACATTAGAAAATAACATTAGAAAATAACATTAGAAAATAACATTAGAAATTAACATTAGAAATTAACATTAGAAAATAACATTAGAAATTAACATTAGAAATTAACATTAGAAAATAACATTAGAAAATAACATTAGAAATTAACATTAGAAAATAACATTAGAAATTAACATTAGAAATTAACATTAGAAATTAACATTAGAAAATAACATTAGAAAATAACATTAGAAAATAACATAAGAAATTAACATTAGAAAATAACATTAGAAAATAACATTAGAAATTAACATTAGAAATTAACATTAGAAAATAACATTAGAAATTAACATTAGAAAATAACATTAGAAAATAACATTAGAAATTAACATTAGAAAATAACATTAGAAATTAACATTAGAAATTAACATTAGAAATTAACATTAGAAATTAACATTAGAAAATAACATTAGAAATTAACATTAGAAAATAACATAAGAAATTAACATTAGAAAATAACATTAGAAAATAACATTAGAAATTAACATTAGAAATTAACATTAGAAAATAACATTAGAAATTAACATTAGAAAATAACATTAGAAAATAACATTAGAAATTAACATTAGAAAATAACATTAGAAATTAACATTAGAAATTAACATTAGAAATTAACATTAGAAATTAACATTAGAAATTAACATTAGAAATTAACATTAGAAAATAACATAAGAAATTAACATTAGAAAATAACATTAGAAAATAACATTAGAAATTAACATTAGAAATTAACATTAGAAAATAACATTAGAAATTAACATTAGAAAATAACATTAGAAAATAACATTAGAAATTAACATTAGAAAATAACATTAGAAATTAACATTAGAAATTAACATTAGAAATTAACATTAGAAATTAACATTAGAAAATAAGCAATATTGCCATTCCGCACGTGGTTTTTAAGATTTGAAACATCCACCATTTGATAAAGAGGTCTGCCTCGAAATATATTATAGAACACGGTCACACACATTACATCACAGCGTTGAAGTCCTGCCTAATCACGTAAGATGACATAGAGCGCCTAGCATGACCGAATGGTCACCCATCTGATACTGGCCAGGCTCCACGTCGCTTAACTTCGGTGACCTACGATCAAAACTTTTAAAAAATATCACTTGTTTTTGTTTTGCTTCTCAACGACGACATATTTCCATTTCTTGCATTGTGATAGCCTTCTACTACTCATCTATATTAGAAATTATGTTTTTTAAGCAAAAATAAGTCGTTTTGAACAAATTACCTATGTTTTCAAATATTTATCTAATCTTTTTATGTTATGTTCCGTTCATTTAGTTAAATTAATAAACCACTTATCCAGATAAAAAGATACTTACGTAAGATTCGAACTCGAGTACTGACATCGTAAAAAACTACTGCCTTAGTAATGCGTAATCTGCCTATTCCTTTTTTACAACCAATGCGGTATGAATAAGGCGGTCAGTCGAGGGTGTATATATAGTTGCACAAGTTGTACTAAATTGGATTGCAGAAAAGATTGTGAATTTTATAAAATAGAAAATATATATTTTGGTTCAGCATGAAATTACTTAAAGTAGCTGGAAGGTTCTCGACTGAACTGCAATCTCTAGCCCCCCCCCCCCATTGTAAAACATTCACAGCAAGAACTCGCTTTACTACCACAACGAATAATAACTTACTTTTCTTTCTCTGTATGGCTAGCGTCAGGCGACATTTCCACGAACATAACTTCTTCGTAAAGGCTTCCCTGCAAACTACAACATAGTCGTCTTCAAATTCAATGCCAACAGATTCTTATCTCATATCGTTCCCCACAAGTAACCAAAGAGAGAGACTTGAATGCCTACTAGACACTGCCCTCGAGTGTGTAAGGTCTCTCTGTACATTGGTTTGTCAGGAAAACCTGGCATGAGGATACTTCCCCTACAAGTAAACCCTGAATAAATATTCAAAATAACATAATATTCAAAATAACATAATATTCAAAATAACATGATATTCAAAATAACATGATATTCAAAATAACATGATATTCAAAATAACATAATATTCAAAATAGCATGATATTCAAAATAACATAATATTCAAAATAACATAATATTCAAAATAACATAATATTCAAAATAACATGATATTCAAAATAACATGATATTCAAAATAACATGATATTCAAAATAACATAATATTCAAAATAACATAATATTCAAAATAACATGATATTCAAAATAACATGATATTCAAAATAACATGATATTCAAAATAACATAATATTCAAAATAGCATGATATTCAAAATAACATAATATTCAAAATAACATAATATTCAAAATAACATGATATTCAAAATAACATGATATTCAAAATAACATGATATTCAAAATAACATAATATTCAAAATAACATGATATTCAAAATAACATGATATTCAAAATAACATAATATTCAAAATAGCATGATATTCAAAATAACATGATATTCAAAATAACATAATATTCAAAATAGCATGATATTCAAAATAACATAATATTCAAAATAACATGATATTCAAAATAACATAATATTCAAAATAACATAATATTCAAAATAACATGATATTCAAAATAACATGATATTCAAAATAACATAGTGTTCGCAGCACAAATAAGTTCCGTTCGATATGGGTACCCTACACTGGCTTATACGAGAAATTGTGCACCTTCTCCAAGTGATGTTGCCTATAGTAACAGAACTAAGCTGTATACTCCACCAGACTAGATGAATTCTTTTCCTGGAATCCGGTAAGACCAAGAGACCACAATAAATATTTACCATAACATAGTTAACTGGTCAATTGGGAAGAGGAAATGTAATGTTAACTTTACTAACTCAACATTTGACAGGTAAATATATCTATGTATCTCATATAGAGATCAAGTGTTAGCCCTAGGAAGGGACCCCCTTGATTTCTGAGAACTTCGTCTGAAGTAAACTGAAACTAAACTTAGTTTCATTTCGTTAATTATCCCCAATCCTCACGTGAGGTCCTTCGGCTTTCAACTACCATTCCGTCTCACTATCCCTTATCCTCGAGTGGCTTTCGGCCTTTGAAAAGTGGCGACCCTTCGGTATAAATAAAAGAAGATACGCGGTAAAGCAGAAAAGGCAAATGAAACCATCTCAAATACAAAGCGTACGAATCGGCAAGTTACGATATGTTGACTTTGGTTTATCCGATCAGGTGCCCACGGGAGAGACCACGTGAAGGTTGCCGACATCCCGAACGGAAGTGGTGCTATTATGCCGAGAGGAGTCGACTCGGCGCCGTTTTTCAACTTTATTACCGAGCCCCCCCCCCCACCCCCACCCCCCAATCTTCGCCAAGTCTATCAAGAAGTGCTTTACGAAAAGGTACCGGCATAGCTGACGTTTACGGCCGTAAAGGTTGAGCTTTGAGGATCTCGGGTTACGACATAGACAATTGATGATGAAGTAGATATGATAAGATAAGGAGGGAGAAAGAGAGAGAGAGAGAGAGAGAGAGAGAGAGAGAGAGAGAAAGAGAGAGAGAGAGTGTGTGTGTAAGAGAGCGTGTTTGTGTGTGTGTGAGAGAGAGAGAGAAAGAGAGAAAGAGAGAGAGAGAGAGAGAGAGAGAGAGAAAAGGGTAGTTAATTGCTATTGGTACGTTTTAATGTAGAATTTGTTTATGTTTAAGCGGGAGATTTTGTTAGTTTATTTAAAGGAAAATAGTTGGCAATCATTTTTTGCGGTAAGAAGAAAGAGAATATTTATTGTTTTAAAAAGATTTACATATGTTGCGTTGTCCCTCGTTTCTTTATTACTCGAATCTTCTTCTTGTCAGTTTTTTCTCGCCGTCGTGTTTCCCTCGCATTCCGTGTCGTCTCTGGTTAGGACCCGTTGTTTCGTATGGCTTCGTTAAGTTATAGCAAGGAGAATTGAGATACGACAGCGTTTGGAAATGGAGGTTTATTGAGAGAAAAATATTAAATGACCACAAGTACCGTTTACACTTAACTAATGTAGAATACAGACATAAATATTAACCTGAGTAACGATTATATATATATAGACAGATAGATAGATAAATTGAGAGAGTGTGTGTGAGAGAGAGAGAGAGAGATGGAGAGATAGACTGATAGATAGATAGACAGACAGACAGACAGATAAATAGAGATAGATAGAGAGATAGATAGAGAGATAGATAGAGAGATAGATAGACATATATATATATATATGTATATGTGTATATATATATATATATATAGATAGATAGATAGACGTTTATATATATATATATATAGATAGATTGACAGATATATATATATATATAGACATATATATATAGAGAGAGAGAGATACACAGAAATATATAGATAGACAGATATATATCTATATATATATATAGACATATATATATAGAGAGAGATACACAGAAATATATAGATAGACAGATATATATATATATGTATATATATATATATACATATATATATATATATATATATATATATATATATATATATATATATATATATATATAGATAGATATAGATAGATAGATAGATAGATAGATATATAGAGAGATACACAGAATATATAGATAGACAAATAGATAGACAGGGAGATAGACAGATAATTAAATAGGCAGATAAATGACACCAGTGCTTATGTCCGCGAGCGACCCTCAACAGTTTTAGCGTTAAGACATTTGTCAGCGACCGTCCGCGTCAACTTCCAATTTCAGTCTCTTTTCAAATCTAACCCATCTTCTTCGCTTTTGTCCCACGTGACGTCACATCCGCGGCACCTCTTCCGCACATCCTTCTGAGTCTTGCACTTTTCTGACCTTACCCGTCAAATCTCACCCTGGTGTCAGATCACTCGAGAATACACTCTAGGAACTTTATTTGTTACACTTGTGACCGAACTCATTCACCCGTGCTAAAATCTTTACGTGCAAATCCACACACGTATTATCACACACATTGGTACAATTTTCAATAAATACAGAGACATATTCGCTTACTGCATTATTAAGCAGAAAGAGACATTTTTGTTTAATATTATTAAATCTTATATGAATGTATTATTTCAAACGAAATATTATCATTAAACTAAAGTATACAGTTCGATGTAGAAAGCCCCATTGAATTTCTACGGCGTTAATCTAGTTAATTATAATACATGAGAAAAACAAAACAACAATAAACGTATCGAAAAGATGTCTTTCTTTTTTATCCTCACTGCACTGAAGAGTTACACAGTTTTCTGTTTCGGTTAAGAATCTTTTCTCATTTCATTTCCTTTGCATTTTGTTGTATTGTTTTTTGTTTGTTTTGGAAACATTTTTGTTTAAAAAAGAATTCGATATCAACTCGAAAAAACAGCACCAGGAAGTGGAATGAAGATTTGCTCCCTCAGACGAAGAAAAAGGAACTTCTTGTCAAAACAAAGGCTTATCTATTTTAGTTCCTTAAGATGCTGTACTTGTTTGCAACCCCCCTTTTTCCAGAAAATGGGAAACAGGGTTGAGGGGGGGGGAGGATTAGGTGTAAATGATCGGCCTGTTCATTATCTTTCTATTCCATATGATTGACAGGTAGAAATGTATCAGAATAAGTCGCACACTGTCTACCAAACTCCAGCTCCTGTCCCATCGCCGCAATATTGCATCCCTGATATTGTTTCACAAGTACTGTCACGGAATGTGATCGGACGAACTTGCTGCGCTTGTGCCACCTCGATATAAATACTCCCGACCAACCCGACAATCAGCAAACTCCCACCTCTTCACTGTAGAGGTCCCCAGATGTCGGTAAGCTTTCTATTCTAATACCTTATTTCCTCGAACTTCTCGCCTTTGAAATAGCCCCTGTTCCCTTATTCCTCGGATGTATCAACATGCAGAAATTTAAATGTAATGTTAACAAACATCTCGCTGCACAACTCCCACTTAGGATGCCCCTATAAATCTGGCCCCTAATTCACAGTAGCTCCTTACGTCTCAGTGGCAGTGTGCCCCCTTGTTTGGGATTAATATTAGTAAATAAAAAAATTGCGCCCTCCGGTCGCATTTCTTATTAGCTTGGGTGGATGGCATCATTATCTACGAATATATACTACAGTGCTTCCGAAAGGAGGTAATGTCTGGGAGGAAGGTACGACGATTACGAACGAACATATACTACATTCAACCCCCACAAAGGAGGACGTAATACTTTGTTGGATAGTCTCATGACAACAGAACATATACTACACTACCATCATAAAAAGAATGAGGTAATCCTTGGGAGGTATCATCACAACAGTACAGACAGGACCGGCGGCACAGTTATAAAAGTGGGGGGGGGGCTTTCCTAAAAAAGTGGGGGGGGCCGTTTAAACACATGCATATATAACTTCATTATTGACGACCGTAAAGTGGGGGAGGGCAAGTAAAAAAGTGTGTGTGTGTGTGGGGGGGGGGGGGGGGCTTGCGCCCCCTCTGCCCCCCGGTGCCGCCGTCCATGACAGATACTACACTACCACCACAAAAAGAATGAGGTAATCCTTGGGAGGTATCATCACAACAGAACATATACTACACTACCCACGTCTAAATTGAGAATTACAAGATTATAAATTAATTTGGAATAGTATAGTAAACTAAATTGACCATTAAAAGATAGTACACTAGTACATTAATAAAAGTTATAGTATAGTTTCGGCTTCAGACAGACAGATACTAAATCACCATTCGTAATTTATACTAAATATGAGTTAATCAACGTTTGCTTTCCGAAGACCTTTTCCTATATACTTTATTAAAACTAAATATATGCAATAATCCACCTTATTCTGGGATTGAATTATATTTGAAAACAAAAAACAAAAAACAAAAAACAAACTCTTTTAATTGTTCTAACTACCCGTAATTTATAATTAACTGAACAAGTCGTATATCTCTCTATTAGTTATCTATGTATTTCTCTCACACCTATCTATGTTGATTCAACCACTCTCTAATATTTTAATGTACCAGTGAGCATTTAGAGAAAGAGTGACTCTCTTTTTCCCAGCTAAATTTATATAGTGTGTTCGTATACACCGTAAACGCGTATGTCAATTAGATAGAAAAATAATAGGACTCTTTACTTATATATTATCCATAAGGATAATAGAGAATTGAAGAGACTTATTTTTAATTATGCAAGAATAATTTCTTAATTGTTTCATTTTACTTCAGTCGAAGTTCTCAGAAATCAAGGGGCCTCTACCTGAGGCTAACACTTGATCTCTATATGAGATACATAGGTACCCGAATATTCCATTAAGAATAATAAATTTATTCTCTCCTCAACTGACCAGTCAAGTATGTCATAGTATATCTTTCTTGTGGTCTGTTGGTCTTACCGGATTCCAGGACAAGAATTCATCTAGTCTGGTGGAGTATCCAGCTACGTGGTGTTACTTGAGGTAACATCACTAGGAGAAGATGCACTATTCTTCGTATGAGAAAGTGTATAGCCGTGCTGAGGGGATCTTATTTGTGCTGCGGATACTATGTAATTTTTAATATTTGGTCAGGGTTTACTTGTAGGGGTAAGTATCCTCATGTCAGGTTATCCTGACAAAGCCTTGTACAGAGAGACCGAAGACACTCGAGGATGGGGTCTAGTAGGTAATTCAAAATCAACTTTTCAACTATATATATATATATATATATATATATATATATATATATATATATATATATATATATATATATATATATATATATATAGTGAATGCTTTTATTCGAACATGTACAAGGTCTGCTACACTGGCATGTCGATGTTATCGATCTACAGCTATCAAGAGCTGAGGTCTCATCAGGCAGAAGGTTTTTCTGTGATCCGACCCGGTCGGTGAAGTCGAGGAAGAATGGAGTCAAGCAAAGAAGAAGAAGAAGACAGCTCTATATCTTTATTGAACACTCTTTTATAAGCCCGGTTTGATTCCCTTTGGATTTCTACCCTGTAGATTTTTACTCTACCTGGATTACTATATATATATATATATATATATATATATATATATATATATATATATATATATATATATATATATATTTGCAAGTACGTATGTACATAGTAGAATTCCACCAACCTTATCAAGCTGGGTGATTTCTTTTGATGGTGGGTGATAGTGTCTAGTAGGTAATTCAAACTCGCCAGTAGGTAATTGAAACTCCCCAGTAGGTAATTCAAACTCCCCAGTAGGTATTCCAAACCCCCCAGTAGGTAATTCAAACTCCCCAGTAGGTAATTCAAACTCCCCAGTAGGTAATTCAAACTCCCCAGTAGGTAATTCAAACTCCCCAGTAGATAATTCAAACTCCCCAGTAGATAATTCAAACTCGCCAGTAGGTAATTCAAACTCCCCTTGATGTCACAGTTTATGAATTTTCAAATTGAATCAAACTAGAACAAACAGTTGGAGTCGTTGTGACCCAACGGGTCACGGGTACGTCTTGTATTGCTTAAATGTTTTTCCCGCTGCAATTCAGAAGAAAAAAACAACAACAAAAAATCAAACACATATAATCCAGATTATGAAAGTCTAAACGAAGGAGAAATCCAATTTCGGGGAATCCCAAATTATATTTTGTTTATAGTGCGGAGGTTTTAATGTGTTCAAGAAGAGATATATCTACCCCCACAAGGTAAGATGTGACACAAGGTCGGGAAAGTGCGATTAGAATAGCCAGCGCCCGAGAGGTGAGCACTCTGGCCATTTAAAAATTGCCTGAGCAGCCCCGTCGGCATTCCCCGGTAGGGGCGCCTCAGGCAGTAAGCAATAAACTTACTCCTCCCCAAAGAGGGGAGGCAAAGCCTGGGAGGGTGGACCTCTTAGAACTGCGCAGGACTGTCCCATAGACCGGCGTAAATCAAGCCCCGAAGGCCAAGACAATACCAGTCTATGGGGTGCAGTATCCATCGGAACAGATACTACACTTTGATCCTGGCCAAAAGGAATGTATTCAAGAAGTTCACATATATACGGCCATACTCATGTTGATCCATCGGTTCTCGTTTAATCACCGGAGAAGTTACGAAACGTTGAGCCTGGTCAGTACCAGATGGGTGACCATTTGAGAATACCAGGCACTGTATGAAGGAGGACATCGACATCTCCATGCAAGAACTGCAAAAACCTATCGTCTTCACTTCCTCTAACCGCGATATGCACACGACTGGGAACCGCTTGTGTATTTGATACTCCCATGAAACTTCCTCCTTCAGAGGAGGCCGGTTCAACCACCCCAGGATGAATGCTGTACCAGAGGTCGGTACTTGAGAAGACCATGTTCTGTATGCGACATTAATCTCGTCAAATTCAAATTAATCTAGAAAAAAACGTATCCAAAAATAGCATATACGATAAAATAAAATTCAAATTATAAGAGTCTAAATTAGGGTTCAAGCCCAATTTTGGAGAGTTCAAATGATATACTCAATTAGGGTTGAAGCCTAATTTTGGAGTGTTCAAATGATATACTAAATTAGGGTTCAAGCCCAATTTTGGAGAGTTCAAATGATATACTAAATTATGGTTCAAGCCCAATTTTGGAGGGTTCAAATGATATACTAAATTATGGTTCAAGCCCAATTTTGGAGAGTTCAAATGATATACTAAATTATGGTTCAAGCCCAATTTTGGAGGGTTCAAATGATATACTAAAGTATGGTTCAAGCCCAATTTTGGAGGGTTCAAATGATATACTAAATTATGGTTCAAGCCCAATTTTGGAGGGTTCAAATGATATACTAAATTATGGTTCAAGCCCAATTTTGGAGGGTTCAAATGATATACTAAATTATGGTTCAAGCCCAATTTTGGAGAGTTCAAATGATATACTAAATTATGGTTCAAGCCCAATTTTGGAGAGTTCAAATGATATACTAAATTATGGTTCAAGCCCAATTTTGGAGAGTTCAAATGATATACTAAATTATGGTTCAAGCCCAATTTTGGAGGGTTCAAATGATATACTAAATTATGGTTCAAGCCCAATTTTGGAGGGTTCAAATGATTTACTAAATTAGGGTTCAAGCCCAATTTTGGAGAGTTCAAATGATATACTAAATTATGGTTCAAGCCCAATTTTGGAGGGTTCAAATGATATACTAAATAAGGGGTCAAACCCAATTTTGGAGAGTTCAAATGATATACTGCAGGAATTTTAGGAAGACTTGTATTTAAGCCAACTAGCAGGACCCGTGGAAATCCCACACTGTATCCTTCATCTGTTTCGTATTGCTGCCGTGTTTAAAATATTTCTATTTTATGGCCGTCCGGTGCGAACGCAGACCCCACGTTATTATTGCACCATATTTGGACATAACGTGGAAATTCAGTTGCATCCTTCTATCTGTTGTATATTACTGTAGTGTTTAAAAGGCGTCTGTGACACATTCCCATTCTATGACCGCCCGGTGCGAACGCCGCCCCCACGATATTATAGACAGATACTATAGTTTGATCGTAGCCCAAATACAAAAAAAGAGTATTCTTGTTTCACATTCGATAAAACAGCGACATTAGATGAAATAATGATAAAAAAAAAACATTTTTTGCATTGCATCTTCGGCGATCGGGCGATCCTATCTTAAAAAAAGGTGAACGGTGATAACGTACGTACGAACATGAAATCGCCTCAGCGTATTATTATGTAGATAGAAGATTATTCACGAAAAAGGGTGAATGACGAAACTGGTTTTGCAGCAAACGCGTACTTTCCCGTAAGATCAGCGAAGTTAAGCTACGTTGAGTTTGGCCAGTAATAAATGGGTAACCATTTGGAAAGACAGGTATTGTACGTAAGAAATTGAAAAAAATAAATTAAGCTACAAATACAGGTAAACGTCCTAATTGGTGCAACCCTAATTGAAACAATTTGCAATTGGGACACATTTTTTGATACAACACTTGATAATTGGGACATATATTCTGAATTGGTACACGTACCGAACACTTTATTAAACCCTTCTTAAATACATAATAACAATTAAATCAAGGGAGGCGCGAGAGCGCTCTATCCCTTAATAGACTTCAAGAATGGCCTATGCTGGAAATAAACCAATAAACCAAATTAGTTAAAACTTTGCACAAAATTTTATTTCATAGGTTCTATAAGTGTGTAGAATTTCAGCATCATTAGTCAAGGCAACCCAGAGATCCAGAAAGTTAAATCATGAAATCATGTTATCCGTGTGTCATTAAGGGTATGACTACATATCAACCAAACCATTTCATTATCACATCACTACGGTATAAATCTCTATGCATGAGTGGATGAAGTGTGTGAGGTGCGCTGAAGAAAAATTCCTACCAGTAAAATACATAGCCCTGTTGTGCTCGCATACCCTTAATGACAATAAAAGTGTAAAAATTTGGGAATTTCCTTGCTTTTGTACATTTAGTGTATATGAATTTTCATCTTAACCCTATAAGATGAAAAATGCCAGTATACTGAAAGCATATGCCCTTATGATTTTTCATGGAATTACAATAGTATTTGATACTTGATTTCGTTTTAATATAAATTTGCATGTATAAAGCGACAAGTAGGAATTTTAAAATAAATTATATAGAAAATGAAATATGTGTAATAGTTGCCGGATTATTAAGTTTTAAAAAAAATTGTTTTTATTTTCAATAATATTGTTTAACACTGACTACACAATTATTGTTTTCATTTTACAGATGTCGCGACATCGTTTTATCTTGAGAAAAGATGTGATATTTCATTCCATTTTTCATTAGCGTTATTTAACACTCTCTTATAATCCAACATGGCGTCAACTGGTAGGAAATATGAACTCGCAGGAACGTCTACAACCAGATGAATGTTGCAAAAAAAAAATCTGAGATAGTGAAGAAACTAAACGATGGAATCGTTTTATCCGAAATAACAAAGTCACTAGACGTCATCAAATCTACTGATTATAATATTCAAAAATGATAAAGAGAAAATACTTTTAATTAAAACAACCCTTCTAATTAAGACACAAGTTGAGGACGCAACCTGTTCCAATTAGAAGGTTTATCTGTATAAGAATGTGCATTCAACTTTTGTAACGAAATTAACTTTGAACTTTAATTGATTTGTGCAATCTTGAGATGACCGAAACACGTTGAGTGCACGAATCAATACATATAAATATCAGGTAATTTATGTGCATCGTTGGTCTGGGAACACAAAAATACGATACGTCAGTTCGGCAAATGTATTTGAAAGGCATACGGACTGACTTATTTCTCATATAAACAGGTTTATTAAGCTTAAAGCGCGTTCGTATCACGAATTCTTATTCGGATGACCTGATACGAGTCGAGGATACGTCCCCGACGATCAGTCCGATAGAGGGTGGACTGCTGTGGTTTCTGTTGGCCCTGCTCTGTTCAAATTAGGAGGGTTACCTGTAAATGGCATACATGAAACATGTACGATTTCGGCATAAAATGACCCAAACGATTGTTCACATGCCGTGAAATTATAAAAAGCTGATCCCCCTCTGTATGTGACTCGATGTGGCGAGTGTAAAATGCAATAAATTTGGCCAATTTGGCGCATTTTTGACCCCCCTTTGACCCCCTGGGGGCGCAAACCAGAATTTTTCTGAGGTCAAGGATGCTCATTTTATATCCAGAACAATTGCCTCTACATTTTGGCCAAGTTTCAGAAAAATTGAATGGATGGATCAAACGTTATGGGAGAAAAGGGTAATTTTTTGCCATTTTGGGGGCTTTTGACCCCCTGGGGGCGCGAACCAGATTTTTTCCTATGTCAACGATACTTATTTTCTATTAAGAACAATTACCTCCACATTTTGGCCAAGTTTCAGAGAAATTGAATGGATGGATGAAAAGTTATGGGGCAAAAAAATGTCATTTTTTTTTTGCCATTTCGGGGCCTTTTGACCCCCTGGGGGCTAACCAGATTTTTTTCAAAAATCGGAGAATGTCACTTTCTAACCTGACCAAAGTTACAACTTCATGCAAAATTTCAGAGAAATTCAATGGATGGTTGCGGAGAAAAATCCGGACGGACGGACGGACGGACGGACGGACGGACGGACGGACGGAAATGCCTCAAAACATAGGTCCCCCGATTTTATAAATCGGGGGACCAATTAGATTAGATTAGAAATTATCAAAAACTAACTCTTATAAAATAAAAACGCGAAAGGAAAATAAAACTTTTTTTAATGAACAACTACGATAGGTGTTTATTTCTGTTACTTACACCGTTGGGTGTAGGTTGGCTAAAGTGTAGACAGAGTCAAAGTGACGAATGAATGACGCGAGAAAGTAGGAAGTTCTTTGGCTGACGAAAGTCGACGAGCAGTTCATCTTCAGGCCGGTGCTCATGAGTCCAGTGGACAGATACAGAAGGGAAGAGATCGACGTCTTTGTTGGCTGGTGCCAGGGAACTCTTTAATTACTGCTGCGATTCCGAAAGGTGTCTGAAGTAGTCCTTCAGGGGACGGATGAAATTAATACGCCCTGAAAGCTGATTGGTCAGTGTGTGACCAAATCACCTGACAAGGACTGCTCTCCGCATGAGAAAATAAATGTAAATCATGGACGGCGGCACCGGGGTGGGGGCAGGGGGGCTCAAGCCCCCCACTTTTTGACTTGCCCCCCCCCCACTTTACGGTCATCAATAATGAAGTTATATATGCATGTGTTTAACCGCCCCCCCCCCCACACTTTTTAGGAGAGCCCCCCCCCCCACACACTTTTATAATTGTCCCGCCGGTCCTGTAACTTATGTTATGCCTGTTAAAAAATCAAATATCAAGGATTGGAAGAGGTAACATTTTTTTGTTATCCATCAGAGTAGCGCTTCGGAGCTCCTGATCTCCCCCATTAATAAAAAAAAATATTATCGTGCAAAATTGTTAAAAAAAATAATATCCGATGGGCTATAGTCACGTTGACACAACCAGTTCCGTAAGATCACCGAAGTGAAGCGACGGCCAGTACGAACAAAAACTTCTTCAAATTTAAAATTAATCTACAAATCAAGAAAAATAGAAAAAAAAAACATATACGACCTCGGCGCAAAATAACCCAACTATCGTTGACATGCCGTAAACCACAATAACATCTAAATAGGGTCCTATTATGTTTTTGAATATTTGAGATGTGGATTAGATGTATTATTATGATTGTTCGGACTATTGTCCTCATCTTGGATACTATTCTCACAACGTTTCGACCGATATAAGATATACCCAAGATGAGAACAATAGCCCGAACAATCCAAATAATATATATTGTCAATCCTCATCTAAAAAAATTCAAGACAATTACACCAAACCAGTACGGACCTGAATTAATACAAAAATTTAAAAAATTTAAAACACTCAACGCTCTTTCTGATTCAGAAACGCATCACACATTTTGAATTATAACGACGATGGTGCGTGCGAAAAAAGAACAAAAACATTCTTTCCATCATTCACCAATAATATTCATTATCAAGATACACCTGAAGAAGGTCGGAGGTTATATCGGTCGAAATGTTATGAGAATAACACCCAATATGAAAACAATAGCCCGAACAACCCAAATAACACATAGGGTCCTATTGTTTTCCATTGAAATAAAGAAGCGAATATTAGTTTGGTTGTTGGGTTGTTTTGTTTTACGGCATACCAACCCTTTTCAGATCATTTAATGCCTAATCCGGTCATTTCTGTAAAAGTTTTTATGCTTCAAGTTCTTTATATGTTCAAACATTTATTCATGGTGTTTGGTTTGGTTGTTTTGTTTTACGGCATATCAATCCTTTTCGCGTTATTTAATACCGAATCCGGTCATTTAGGTAAAAGTTTTTATGCTTCAAGTTCTTTATATGTTCAAGTATTTATTCATGGTGTTTGTTTGCGTAAAAGGAGGGAAGGGAGAAAGAATGGAGTAGTGGGAGGGAAAGGGGGGAAGAGGGAGGGAAATTGTTTTTTTTTGGGGGGGGGGATTTTGCAGAACATAATTGAGTTTTGCAAAAAGAAAAAGAAGCAATAAAACATCAATGTTTGGTGCATTTTGGGCCAGGATGTTGATATCGTCAGACAGCCTAGGAAGCACCAGGGAAGCGAATCTTAAATCAAATTCAAATTATGAGGAAGTCCAAATTTTTAAGATGTTTAAATCGATAGAATCAAAATGATATTTCTCTCTATATAAAACGCAATCTTTGTATGTTTGTGTGTCCCCTAGAGAAAGAAAGGTAAGAGAATCTACATAGTCTAAAAGTGTATTCTTATGTAAAATTTACCTAGGAAAACAATGGAAGTCTTCCCGAATCTCTAAGTTCACCCCTAAGGGAGCTCTGGTTGCCGAACTTCATTTAAGACTTCAAATATATCCTACTTTGATGAAATTTAAATCATACGTATTACATTCTCAAGGGAAGACAATGGAAGTGTTCACGAATCTCTAAGTGTCCTCCTAACATAATGGAGCTATGGTGGCCGAACCTTCTTTAAAACTTCAAACATTTTTATGAAATTTATATCATATGCATAAAATTCTCTGGAGAAGACAATGAAAGTGTTCCCGAATCTCTAAGTGTCCTCCTAACATAATGGAGCTATGGTGGCTGAACCTCCTTTAAAATTTCAAACATGTCCTATTTTGATGAAATTTATATCATATGCATAACATTCTCCGAGGAAGACAATGGAAGTGATCCCGAATCTCTATGTTACCCTCTATGTGCCGAATATCAAGGTATCCCCACCTCTCAGTGACCCATGGGCAGTTACGGTGGTCAAGTGGATAACGACACAGACTGACGACCTGAGTGTGCCAAGTTCGAACCCAGTCGATTCCATAATATAACTTTCACTTAGATATGTTGGCAAATATTACGTAGTCCCTCCTACAAGAATGCCAACACCAAAATCAGTCAGAAAAGTTTTACCATGTTGATTCACACGAATTTACTTTACTTTAAGGACCCATGTGGACAGAACCCCCTTAAAACCTCAAATACGTATATCTAGTTTTAATTTTTTCGACTATATTAAGGGGGGGGGGGCGGGGGGAAAGTCAGTAAAAAAAAAACAAAGAAAGTAATATGGTGTTTTGAGTATATTCAAAAAGTACATAGTAGTGATCGTCATTCAATCCGGGACAACGTCGGGTCACCCTGCTAGTATTCATATAAAATCATAGAACTACGTAGGTATTTTAATGTTTCATATGCAGATTATTAACATTTCTGATGACCTAAAGAAAAAAAAATTACCCAACATTGACTTTTTATTATAGATTGAAGGATTTCTTTCCGAATTCATTTCAGGCGGCGGGGTAAGTTTCCGGTGTCCGTCTGACTTGCTATTTGCTTTCTCGCTCCCCTTCGACATTTAAAATGGTTCCGTTGGGTGTTAGGAGAAAGCACGTGTTTTACTCTCTAACTTTTGCGTGACAGGATGGAAGTACATATATTTATGTATATACACATAAATACACATTGCCCTTTATTATAAAGCCGAGTATGTATATAAGACGGTGAAACGGGAAGAGGGGAGAGTAAAAGCAAATAAAGTAATATAGTGTTATGAGCATAGTCAAAAAGTACAAAGTAGTGATCCTCATTCAATCCCGGACAACGTCGGGTCTCCCTGCGAGTTATATATGTAGAATGAGTATGTATGTAATAAAGTTATGTAACTAAACTATGGTTTGGTTTGGTTTGGTAGTTTTGTTTTACGGCATATCAACCCTTTTTGGGTTATTTAATGCCGAATCTGGTCATTATAGTAAAAGTTTTTATGCTTCAAGTTCTTTATATCTTCAAATGTTTAATCATCGTTTTTGGTTTGGTAGTTTTGTTTTACGGCATATCAACCCTTTTTGGGTTATTTAATGCCGAATCTGGTCATTATAGTAAAAGTTTTTATGCTTCAAGTTCTTTATATCTTCAAATGTTTAATCATCGTTTTTGGTTTGGTAGTTTTGTTTTACGGCATATCAACCCTTTTTGGGTTATTTAATGCCGAATCTGGTCATTATAGTAAAAGATTTATGCTTCAAGTTCTAAAAATAAAATAAAAAAGGGGAGGGAGAAAGGGAGAGGGGCTGTTGTTTTTGTTTTTGGTTTTGTAGAACATAATTAAGTTTTACAAAAAAAAAAAAAAAAAAAAAAAAAAAACGTCAATGTAGGTGAATTTCGTCTCAGGGAGCCACAGGGCAGCCTGATCTGGTATCACCAGCTAAACTATGGCATGATTAAAAAAAGGCATAGACGTTCAAAATGATTGAGTCAAAATTATATATTGTTCGCAGATTTAAGTTTTGCTAACAGATGTACAAATACTAATTATATATGTTTGGATTTTGGATTTGGTTGATAAAGGCGAGAGGAATCGCCGAAAACAACGAGAAAAGAAAAAAAATACCGATATATTAACTATGCTACTAATAAACTTCCCCAGAAATACCGAACAGATTCAATAAACAAAACGATGAGTTACAGCTATTTATTTCCTACAATAACGCCTGACAAGAGAAGCACACGCGGACATGCATTATAACATCTATTCTCTACGAATACTGAAGTATTCAAGTCCAAATTATGCAGACCTCCAAGTCAATGGAGTCAAAATCTTATGTTGTTCATCCAGTAAGGGAGTGTTGTATTTGATAAAGTGGTCTATTTGAATGAAGCATACGTGTTCAAATCGATTAGCTGAACATTATATATTGTCCAAATTATTAAGTTTTATTAAAATATTTAATACTAGTAATTCTATATGTTCGCATTTCGTATTTGGTCGATAAACGCGGAAGGAATCGCCGAAAATTTCCCTCGGCAATGAGAAAAGAAAAACAAAGACACATCTATATATTTAACAATATATGCTGCTAAAAACGTAAAGAAAATACCGGACAGATTTTAATTAAAAAAAAAAACGGTGTGTTAGAGCTACCTGCATTCAAGCTGTTTTTGTTATATATGTCCCACAATATCCGACAATCGAAGTATACCTCGATAGACATTATAAAATGTATTTTCTACAAATACTAGAATGTTCAAGTGCAAATTATGAAGACGTTCAAATCAATGGAGTCAGAATGTTATATTGTTAATTAAGCAAAAGTATTGATTAAAAAAAGTGTTGTATTTAAATGATATCATACGAATTTTAAGCTTAAAAGCCCAAATCAGAATGAAAACGAAAGGCCCATTGATACCTAGAAATATATTTATAACAGTAGAAACTTATTCAGAAAAAAGGAGTAGCGAATAAAGTCCAACTTATTAGATTCTAAATTATGCGGAAGCCCAATTGATAAGAAAGCCCAAATCATGAGGAATCTTAATGATTTAAGGAAGTCAACATTAAACTTTTGTTAATACTTGAAGGAAGGGTTAAAACAAAAAGACTTTTCATGACTAGAAATATATTTAAAACAGAATGAATAAAGTCCAACTTATGATTTTCGAAGCCCAATTTATAAGTCAGCCCAAATAATAAGGAAGTTTGATAATTAGAGGAAGTCAGCATTACACTTTTGTTAATACTTGCAAGAGGGTTAAAACAAAATACACTTTTCATGACTAAAAATACATTTAAAACAAAAGAATTTATTCATTCTTAGTTCTTAGTTCAACTTATGAGATTCGAGGCCCAATTTATAAAGATACTCAAATTATGGGAGAGTTTAATAAATCAAGGAAATCAACATTAAACTTTTGTTAATACTTGCAAGAGGGTTAAAACAAAAAAAGAAAACTTTTCATGGCTAGAAATATATTTCAAACAAAGAATAAATAAAGTCAAACTTATGAGTTTCGAAGCCCAATTTATAAGGAAGCCCAAAATATGAAGGAGTTTCATAATTCAAGGAAGTCAACATTGAACTTTTGTTAATACTTGCAAGAGGATTAAAACAAAAAAAAAGAAGACTTTTCATCACTAGAAATATATTTAAAACAAAAGAATGAATAAAGTCCAACTTATGAATTTCAAAGCCCAATTTATAAGTCAGCCCAAATAATAAGGAAGTTTGATAATTAGAGGAAGTCAACATTAAACTTTTGTTAATACTTGCAAGAGGGTTAAAACAAAAAATGACTTTTCATGACTATAAATATATTTAAAACAAAAGAATGAATAAAGTCCAACTTATGAGTTTCGAAGCCCAATTTATAAAGAAGCTCAAATTATGGGAGAGTTTAATAAATCAAGGAAGTCAACATTAAACTTTTGTTAATACTTGCAAGAGGGTTAAAACAAAAAAGAAAACTTTTCATGGCTAGAAATATATTTAAAACAAAAGAATAAATAAAGTCAAACTTATGAGTTTCGAGGCCCAATTTATAAAGAAGCTCAAATTATGAAGGAGTTTCATAATTCAAGGAAGTCAACATTGAACTTTTGTTAATACTTGAAGAACGGTTAATACAAAAAATGACTTTTCATGACTATAAATATATTTAAAACAAAAGAATAAATAAAGTCAAACTTATGAGTTTCGAGGCCCAATTTATAAAGAAGCTCAAATTATGAAGGAGTTTCATAATTCAAGGAAGTCAACATTGAACTTTTGTTAATACTTGAAGAACGGTTAATACAAAAAATGACTTTTCATGACTATAAATATATTTAAAACAAAAGAATGAATAAAGTTTAACTTATGAGTTTCGAAGCCCAATTTATAAAGAAGCTCAAATTATGAAGGAGTTTCATAATTCAAGGAAGTCAACATTGAACTTTTGTTAATACTTGAAGAACGGTTAATACAAAAAATGACTTTTCATGACTATAAATATATTTAAAACAAAAGAATAAATAAAGTCAAACTTATGAGTTTCGAGGCCCAATTTATAAAGAAGCTCAAATTATGAAGGAGTTTCATAATTCAAGGAAGTCAACATTGAACTTTTGTTAATACTTGAAGAACGGTTAATACAAAAAATGACTTTTCATGACTATAAATATATTTAAAACAAAAGAATAAATAAAGTCAAACTTATGAGTTTCGAGGCCCAATTTATAAAGAAGCTCAAATTATGAAGGAGTTTCATAATTCAAGGAAGTCAACATTGAACTTTTGTTAATACTTGAAGAACGGTTAATACAAAAAATGACTTTTCATGACTATAAATATATTTAAAACAAAAGAATGAATAAAGTTTAACTTATGAGTTTCGAAGCCCAATTTATAAAGAAGCTCAAATTATGAGGGAATTTAATAATTCAAGGAAGTAAACATTAAACTTAATTAATACTTGAAGGAAGAGTTAAAACAAAAAAAAAGACTTTTCACCATAGAAATTAAGTCCAACTTATAAATTTCTAAGTTATGAGGAAGCCCAATTTATAAGGAAGCCCAAATTATGAGGGAGTTTAATTATTAGAGGAAGTCAACATTAAAATTTTGTTAATAAGTAAAAGAGGGTGAGAATATTATTATTAAAAGATAGCAAGTTGTTCTTAGGCGGAGGTGAAAGAATGGAACAAGGAAAAAAATTGGACGGGACTCACCTGACGAAGTGTTTAGTGTGAGATGCGCGCAGGCAGTGAGGAAATGCAGACGAAGTTTAAACAAAAAATACCTGCTTTTTTTTTTAGTTTTGTTTCTTTCTTTTCTTTTTTTTTCGAGCCGAAAAGATTCTGCAGCAGTTCCTGTCGGCGAGTTCTTCTTATTTATTTATTTATTTTTTGAGTGAGAGTGTTAAGACGAGAGGTCTGTGTCTCCCGCTGAGCCCTGCGATTGGCTGCGCAAAAAAAAAAAAAAAAAAATACACCTAGACCTCCACTGTTTTTATCTTGGGGGCCGAAGAGGAAACTTCTTTTTCTCACGACCCACACCCACAATCACACCCACACCCACAATCACACCCAGCCCTCATCGCCAAACTTCTACGCACACCCCCCTTCACCTTCGGAACGAAGTTTTTCTTCTTTTTCTTTTTGTCTATTTTTATTATTTTTTTTTATGAGCCGACCAATTGAGATTCTATGATTTCAACTCAACTCCACAAAAGTAAGCATGCGTACGTGGGAAATTAGCGCGCGTCAGATATGTTTTCTACAGGTATATATATATATATATATATATATATATATATATATATATATATATATATATATATATATATATATATACATATGTTTAGATATGTATACATATGTATATATATATGTATATATATATGTATATATATGTATATATATATGTATATATGTGTATATATATGTATATGTATGTATGTATATCTATATCCATATATATGTGTATATATATATGTATAAATATATATGTAGATATATGTATGTATATCTATATCTATATATATGTGTATATATATATGTATAAATATATATGTAGATATATGTATGTATATCTATATCTATATATATATGTGTATATATGTACATATATATCTTAATATATAGGTATATACACATGTATATATATATGTGTATATATATGTATACATGTATATATATGTATATATATAGTGTGTATATATATTGACGTATATATATATATATATATATATATATATATATATATATATATATATTAATATGTGCCAAACACACACACATCTACACATACATGTATATATAATACATATATATGTAATATGTAATATATATATATATATATATATATATATATATATATAAATATGCGTGTGTATGTTTATGTCGATATATATATATATATATATATATATATATATATATATACATATATATACATATAGATATATGATTATTTTTATTTACACAGACATGTACAAAATCTGCGACACTTTTGTAGATGTCTGTGTGGATAAAAATAATCATATATAAAAGCTCTATTTGATATTGAGCACTTTTTATAAACCCGGTTGAAATTCTTTGGATTACTACCCTGTGGATGTTTTAGCTGGATTATATATTGTGTTTATATTTATATGTGCACATGCATAGACAGCCATTGTTTCTTGACCTTTTGACTATGAGCAATGTGTAGTATCTCTGATACTACACTTCAACTTTTTGTCTTGGATAAGTAAAAGTAAACTCGTTCTAGACTGAAACAATTTTTATTTTGCTCCATACAGAATGCCCCTTTTTTAGGGAGGTGGTGTTTCCCACATGAACATTATGTCTAAATCTGTTCTCCTACATATATATATATATATATATATATATACATATATATATATATATATCATGGACGGCGGCACCGGGGGGGGGGGATGGGGTCTTAAGCCCCTCCACTTTTTTGACTTGCCCCCCCCCACCCCACTTTACGGTCATCAATAATGAAGTTATATATGCATGTGTTTAACCGCCCCCCCCACTTTTTAGGAGAGCCCCCCCCTCCCCACTTTTATAACTGTGCCGCCGGTCCTATATATATATATATATATATATATATATATATATATATATATATATACAGGGTGGGCCAAAATAAGGGTCCTATCTTTAAATTTGAATAACTTGAATTTGAATAACTTCCACAAAATAAAAGTTAAACTCACCAAACTTTATGTGTGTGTAGACTGACCCTTCCGAGATTTTTTGAAATAAACAAAACAAATTTTAGCCGAAAAACACTTCTTAAAACTTACAAAAACTAAAGTATTGTTTTTTACACTGTTTTGAGTTTTTTAAGCAAAAATAATGTTTTCTAAATGAGGGTACGTTCCTTAGGGCTAATACGGCTCATGCTTGCTTCGGAAGGGGTCCTTTACTTATTCTAAAAAAAAAAAAAAATCAATAAATAAAAAATTATGAATTTTGAAAAATAGGACCCTTATTTTTGCCCACCCTGTATATATATATATATGATGTGTGTGTGTTTGTGTGTGTGTGTGTGTGTGTGCGTGTGTATGTGTTTGTGTGTTTGTCTATATTTGTGTGTATGTGTTTGTATGTCTGTGTGTATGTGTATTTAGTGTTACAGTAGAACTAACAGAGTGATTAATTACTTGTTATATATATATATATATATATATATATATATATATATATATATATATATATATATGTATATGTATATATATATATATATATATATATATATATATATATATATAGCCTGACGATTCCCTACGGGGATAGAACGCGGAGGCCTCTGTGTAGTTTAATTGCCATAAATATATTTTCATAACTTACTACCTACTACTCACGTATTGAAGTAAATACTGAAAATCGATAGATTAAAGATTATATCTCCTTATAACATTTCATGTGGATACATGAAATAATATATATATATATATATATATATATATATATATATATATATATAGTAATCCGGGTAAAGTAAACATCGAATGGATAACAATCCAATGAATTTAAACCGGTTTTTTTAAAGAGTTCTCAATATTAGATAGAGCTTTTATATATAATTATTTTTAATTTTTACAGACATGTACAGTGTCGCGGATTATGTACATGTCATATGGCGGTTGCAGGCGGTCGCGCGGGCTCGAACGCCGTTCGTAGATTCGGTCCAGAAGCACGAGACAAACGCCCAGGACAACGCTGCTGCGAAAAATCGACACAGACATTAATTGAAATTAATCTTACCAGGGAGGCGGGCTGAGTATCAATGATGTCTACAGTGTTCAACGCTGGCGCAGAACTCATATATCGCAGAAGTGACAACAAACTTTTCAATTTCAAACAGGGCTCTACTTTTAAGACTATTACATATTTAAATAAGACTTTTAACTATAAATATTAAAGTGTTTTTCACCTACACACACACACACTCACACACACATATATATATATATATATATATATATATATATATATATATATATATATATATACATATATATATATATATATATATATATATATATATAAATATTTATTACCTACAGACATCGATGTTTCATGCTAACGTAATCTTCAGTGCAGGAAGTTAATTCTCTACGGTCAGCGGGCTCGAACTCCAATCACAAATCGCCACTGACTTGTAGTCACGAGCGTTCCCCCGTCGGCCACAACGAATTAGCTAATAATTAAAGAGGAATTTAACTTTGTAAATACCGAGTCGGCGGCTAATTTACACGAGCAGTGAAAGTGATCAACAAACTGTTTGGATCTTGCATGAATATATATATATATATATATATATATATATATATATATATATATATATATATATATATATATATATATATATATATATATATATATATTTAGATATGTATAAATATGTATATATATATATGTATATATATGTATATATATATGTATATATATGTATGTATATCTATATATATATATAGTCATCTACATACAGACTGTTTCGCTGTATCACAGCTCTTCAGTAAGGCTAGACCAGCTAGTGCCTCAAGCCGAAAATGAAACTCAACCGTCGAGCTGACAGTTGGCGCCTCTACTCCTTCACTATTATCCGACACCAACTGAATGTAAGTGATATCTCAATGTAAACATTGTCACGTGCCAGAAGCTCGAATTATATATATATATATATATATATATATATATATATAGATATATCTGTTTATCTATATATTTCTGTGTATCTCTCTCTCTCTATATATATATGTCTATATATATATATATATATATATATATATATATATATATATATATATATATATATATATACCTCCATTTACTTTTTATAGACGGGTTTGAAGTGTGTTTTGCAGAATTGCCCGATGTTATTTGGGAAAGCACTTGAGGTCATCCCGCAGTTAAGTAACAAGCCATCTTCGATATTGATCAAGTTGCAACTTTTATTAGCGTGCTACAGATGATTCTAGTTTAATTGCCGTCTTTAATTGGTGCGCTTTTCACATAATTGTTCACCTTTATTTGAAAACATTTATAAAGCTGGGTATCAAATTAACCTCATAATATTTGTTTTCGTGACTTTTTGTTATGTGTACTTTTTCGAGAATAACAAAATATGCCATAAAAACAGAAATAGATGAAGACAATAAGACATTTATTTCAGAGTTGAGGGTCAACAGCTTCTCTTGACTATATATATTTTTATTTCTCCAACAAGTACGGACGTCCACCCAGTAGTGGCCATTATTTCATTTTATTTTTCCTCCCAATATGTCTACCCTACATGTATCTGTACTTGCATGACATTTTTTCTCTATATTATCATCCTGATGAAGTCTTATAAATAAAGACGAAACGTTGATGTACACATAAAAAACATCCATTTTTTGGTTTTCCTTTTTCATTTTCCCATCACGTCGGATTACCTTCATCCTTCTCTTCCCCCTATATATATATATATATATATATATATATATATATATATATATATATATATATATATATATATATATATATATATATATGGTTCTCCCCAAATATGATCTGAGGTTGAGATCGGATTCTAACTCTGATGAGATCTCAGTTTATAGTAACTGTTGATCGATAACATCGACATGCCAGTGTCACAGATTTTGTACATGACTGTGTAAATAAAAATTATCATATATATATATATATATATATATATATATATATATATATATATATATGCATGTTTGGTTAAACAGTAGTGACAGCAGTTCTGTTTATTTATTTTTTGATTCGTTTTTCGTCTCCCCATAATGGAAGCATTGTTTATTCAAGTAAATAAACCTAGTATCAACCATGCTCGTTATGAGGGTGGGGGCGAAGGTATGTTGAAGTGTTGTTGAAGTTGTATTGAAATGTTTTTTAAAACGTCTTCTTAATAAATTCACCAATCTTTTATTTTGCATACTCATTCATCCGCCTGAAGATGACCGATGTCGGTCGAAAACGTTCGCGAAAATATGGCGATTTTTTTACAGAATATGGACGACAATACCAAATCGGTCGTGCGACGAATCGAAAAAAACGAATAAAAAATAAATAAACAGAAGCTGTCGCTACTGTGTAACCAAACATGCATAAGAGAACGAATGCTGCCTAATTACACAAATTTCAATATATATATATATATATATATATATATATATAGTAAGCTATAAAAATATATTCATGGCAATTAAGCTACACAGAGGCTCCTGCGTTTCATCCCCGGGAGAATCTTCAGGCTAAAATGCATGGAGTTAGTTATGCTGTTTTTTATACACACGGCTAGCTCGTTAACCAATAAAATTCTTTTTTGTTTTCTTAGCCAATCATTGGGCTTCACATGAACAAAGGTCCGGTTAGTCTTACTATCCTGTTCTATTGTTCTGTTTTCTATAGAGTAGCCTATATTCTGTTTCTTTGTTGTGTCAATATAATGGGTGAACTTATTTTAACATGTGGTTTCTTGTAT
>OY744552.1:43521889-43524389 GCA_963556195.1 Sepiola atlantica
TTACCATGTAACTGTTTCGGAGATTTAAAAACAGGACAGTTATAATATTCATGGCTCTCCAATGGTACTTATAATACTACCATTTCCCCAATAATCAAGTGTCGAAATAATTCAGCTTAAAATTTCACTAATATATACATAAATAAATAACAATAATAATAAAATAATAATATTAAGACTACCGTATGATATGGTTATTTGCATATATATATATATATATATATATATATATATATAGTCCGTTATTCTGTCCATAAGATCAAAACTGATTATATATATATATATATATATATATATATATATATATATATATATATATATATATATATATATATATATATATATATATATATATATATATGGGAAAATGAAATATATATATATACCATATTACCACCAAATGTAAGTGGAGATGACTGACGCCAAATAAACTCGACTAAATATCCAGGTAGCATCTCTTGATTGGATGCACATTGCCTCTTGTTTCTGACCTTTAACTCTTTTCTTACCCTAACCCTAAAACCCTAACCCTAATTCTAACCTAACTCGTTTCTATTTATTTTGTTAGTTAATTCTAACCCTAACCCTAATTCTAACCCTAACCCTAACCCTAACCCTAACCCTAACCCTAACCCCTAATCCTAACCCTAACCCTAACCCCTAAACCTAACCCTAACCTTAACCCTAACCCTAACTCTTTTCTATTTATTTAGTTAGTTGACTCTAACGCTTACCCTAACCCTAAAACCTTAAACCTAACCTTAAACCTAACCCTAATTCTAACCCTAACCCTAACCCCTCACCCTTACCATAACCATAACCATAACCCTAACCCCTCACCCTTACCATAACCATAACCATAACCATAACCCTAACCTCTCACCCTTACCATAACCATAACCATAACCCTTACCCCTCACCCTTACCATAACCATAACCATAACCCTAACCCCTCACCCTTACCATAACCATAACCATAACCCTAACCTCTCACCCTTACCATAACCATAACGATAACCCTAACCTCTCACCCTTACCATAACCATAACCATAACCATAACCCTAACCCTAACCCTAACCTCTCACCCTTACCATAACCATAACCATAACCCTAACCTCTCACCCTTACCATAACCATAACCATAACCCTAACCCCTCACCCTTACCATAACCATAACCATAACCCTAACCTCTCACCCTTACCATAACCATAACGATAACCCTAACCTCTCACCCTTACCATAACCATAACCATAACCATAACCCTAACCTCTCACCCTTACCATAACCATAACCATAACCCTAACCTCTCACCCTTACCATAACCATAACCATAACCCTAACCCCTCATCCTTACCATAACCATAACCATAACCCTAACCTCTCACCCTTACCATAACCATAACCATAACCCTAACCCCTCACCCTTACCATAACCATAACCATAACCCTAACCTCTCACCCTTACCATAACCATAACCATAACCCTAACCCCTCACCCTTACCATAACCCTAACCCTAAACCCTAACCCTAACTCTTTTCTATTTATTTAGTTAGTTAACTCTAACCCTTACCCTAATCTTAACCTTTAAATAAGAATAGGCGAACAACAAACAAAAATCATGTTAATATCAAGAAATTACTGGTGGGACACTAACAGTAAGGTACCAATTTTTAAAAACTTTGATTTGCCCTCATGCCGGAAATAGAGTGTACTGTAATCATCAAATACCCTTATCTCAGAGTTTAACAGTTCTATTAGTACGAATTAAAAAATGTAGAACATTTTTTAGGTGTGCCATACACGCACTAAAACTTATTTACTAACACTCAGCTATACAGAGTATATCCTTGGGCCCCACCCCCCCAAAATAATGTTGTTAAATATTAAAAAAAAACATAAGGATAAAGAAGGGATATGGGCTGGATGTAGCAGGAAAAAGAGCGCCCCATTCAATCCCGGACAACAGCGACTATCCTTGCTAGTTAGAAATGAACGAACATTTGAATATATGTTATCAGTTGTGTTTATCTGGTATGTTCATTTCATGTTGCATGCAAACTTTGATTCAGTCATTGCCTTCCTGGTGTGGGTAGTCGATTTGCCCTCATGTCTATCTATCTATCTATCTATCTATCTATCTATCTATCTATCTATCTATCTATCTATCTATCTATCACGCCAATATCTATCTATCTATCTATCTATCTATCTATCTATCTATCTATCTATCTATCTATCTATCTATCTATCTATCTATCTATCTATCTATCTTTCGATCACGCCAGTCTCTATCTATCTATCTATCTATCTATCTATCCAGCCCGCCAGTCTCTATCTATCTATCTATCTATCTATCTATCTATCTATCTATCTATCTATCTATCTATCTATCTATCTATCTATCTATCTATCTATCTATCTATCACGCCAATATCTATCTATCTATCTATATATCTATCTATCTATCTATCTATCTATCTATCTATCTATCTATC
>OY744552.1:43526889-43544389 GCA_963556195.1 Sepiola atlantica
TATTTTCTATTAGGAACAATTGCCTCCACATTTTGGCCAAGTTTCAGAGAAATTGAATGGATGGATGAAAAGTTATGGGGCAAAAATGTCATTTTTTTGCCATTTCGGGGCCTTTTGACCCCCTGGGGGGCTAACCAGATTTTTTTTTTCAAAATCGGAGAATGTCACTTTCTAACCTGACCAAAGTTACAACTTCATGCAAAATTTCAGAGAAATTCAATGGATGGTTGCGGAGAACGGACAGACGGAAATGCCTCAAAACATAGGTCCCCCGATTTTATTCTGTATCAGTGATACAGAATAAATGGTGTCGGTGGTAAGCAACGGTAGGAGTATGACTTCAATAGGAAGTAGGAGGGTTGTTACAATCAATTCGGAATTTCGTCACGGTTAGATTTTACTCGAATTATGAAAATGGGGAAGAGAAAGAGGATACGAGATGTGCTTGTTGCCTCTTTCCAATTAAAGGTCAGATAATGTCTGGGTCACGCGACGCGAGGTGTTGTGGTGGTAGGGGGGGGGGGGGGGAGAGGGCGAGAAAACAAAATGGAAAAAGGAGGAGAACAAGAAAGAAAGAAGAAAAAAGCTAAAACATTCTATACTTGTTGTGATGTTTTCTTCAAGATAATCATCCTAAGGAAGTCTTATAATAAAGACGAAACGTTGATGAATACATAAATCATATTCTTTCCCAAATTTCTACCTACCAGCGACCATGCGCGATTTAAGTTCAATTTAAAAGAGACAATTACACCGTTAAATCCACACAACATCGGACGTGACTCTTACAAGACCAGGAAGGATTGTTACAAAAAAAATAAATAAATAAGGTTAATACCTTTTATTTGTTTAAAGCTCTGACGAGGCTTGTTATATGAAGGGAAGCATCTCTTATCCTTAAGTCTAAATTGCGAGGGGGGATTACATAATTTACTACAGATACCGAAGGAGAGGGAGGAGGGGGGTCCTGTTTTTCAAATGAATCTATCTATTTATCTATTTCTCTCTCTCTCTCTCTCTCTCTCTCTCTCTATCTATCTATCTATCTCTATATATATCTCTCTCTCTATCTATCTATCTATCTATCTATCTATCTATCTATCTATCTATCTCTCTCTCTCTCTCTCTCTCTCTCTCTCTATATATATATATCTATCTATCTATCTATCTATCTATCTCTATCTATCTATCTATCTATCTAACTATCTATCTATCTATCTATCTATCTATCTATCTATCTATCTATCTATCTATATATCTCTCTCCCTCTCTCTCTCTGTCCCTGTCTCTCTCTTTCTATCTATCTATCCATCTCTCTCTCTCTCTCTATATATATATATATATATATATATATATATATATATATCTATCTATCTATCTATCTATCTATCTATCTATCTATCTATCTATCTATCTATCTATCTATTTATCTCTCTCTCTCTCTCTCTCTCTCTCTATATATATATATATATATATATATATATATCTATCTCCCTCTCTCTCTGTCTCTCTCTTTCTATCTATCTATCCATCTCTCTCTCTCTCTCTCTCTCTCTCTCTCTCTCTCTCTCTCTCTCTCTCTCTATATATATATATATATATATATATATATATATATATATATATATATATATATATATCTATCTATCTATCTATTTATCTATCTATCTCTGTATCCTTCTCTCCTCTCTCTCTCTCTCTCTCTCTCTCTCTCTCTCTCTCTCTATATATATATATATATATATATATATATATATATATATGCGTGTGTGTGTGTCGATAGTTGTATACATCTATAAGTGTATCTATAATTCATTGTTATTTTTATACACGCATACGCGTATATATATATATATATATATATAGACAGACATATACATACATGTATATCTACAGACATGTATACTCATAGACACACACACATAAATACGCATAAATATATCACGTGTGTACATGTATGTAGATGCCTACGCCCGTGTGCACGTTTTTGCTTAGTTAGATCGTGGGTATCGGTGTGGGTATCGGGTTAGGCTTGTTTAAAAGATGGGCATGGGCAGACCGCAAATGAGTCGACCAAATGCCGAGCAAAGGCGCGATTGGAATGGACGCGTGCGGAACTCATCAAGAAACGCCGCCATTGTTAATCGACCTTGATCTTTGCGGGGGTGATGCGCGGGAGAAGTCGACGAGAACCAGGCACGCCGAAAGTATCTCTAAATAAGGGGCGGGCAACCTCCGGCCCGCGGGCCACATCCGGCCCGCGAAGGCTTAGCGTCCGGCCCGCCACCCTGCTATGCTTTATTATTGCAATCCGTCCCGTGGACCTCCCAGTAAAACTCATATCATTCTGTGACATAGACGTAAAAATAGGGTTTAATTAAGATTTACAGTGGGATAAAAATGTATGAATATCAGCGAGCGATGCCTTTTGGCTAAGATCAAAGTGTAGTATCTGTTCCGATGGATACTGCACCCCATACTGGTATTGTCTGGATCTTCGGGTCTGGATTTACGCCGGTCAATGGGTCTGTCCTGTGCAGTTCTGGGAAGTGGCGCTCCCAGGCTTTGCCTCCCCTCTTTGGGGAGGATTGAGTTTAGTGCTTAATGTCTGAGGCACTCTGCCCAGGCAATTTTTTAAAAGCCCCTAGCACTCCTCCTCTGGAGTGCATTCCCACTTTCCGACCTTGTGTCACATTCTACTGTGTGGGACGTAGATAAATAGGAGCTTTTTTTTGCTTTCTCGGCCTTTTGGCTAAGATCAAAGTGTAGTATCTGTTCCGATGGATACTGCACCCCATACTGGTATTGTCTGGATCTTCGGGTCTGGATTTACGCCGGTCAATGGGTCTGTCCTGTGCAGTTCTGGGAAGTGGCGCTCCCAGGCTTTGCCTCCCCTCTTTGGGGAGGATTGAGTTTAGTGCTTAATGTCTGAGGCACTCTGCCCAGGCAATTTTTTAAAAGCCCCTAGCACTCCTCCTCTGGAGTGCATTCCCACTTTCCGACCTTGTGTCACATTCTACTGTGTGGGACGTAGATAAATAGATGCATGTATATTTCATTTTTCTTTAACTATTAAGAGATAAAAATAGAAAATGAGAAAGTGAGAGGCAAAGAGGAAACGAGAGACGAGGAAAGGGCATAAAACATAGAACCTATGTGAGGTGTGACAAAACGAATGCTGGATCAACTTGCTACTTACCTCGTCATTATTTTTTTATAACTCCAAAATGGCTCTTCGTCGGCGCCTTTTATAACATCACATACAGAAGTCTCTTGAGAAAAGATATCAGATTTGTAGAGTGTTCAATGCAATTTTTGTACAATTTATTCATGTAAACAAAATATAGTAATTCTGAGATTTCGTTTTTCACTCCGGTCCGCGATCTCCTTCCAAAAGTCTCATCTGGCCCTCACTCTGGTCTAAATCATAAAATTGCCAGACAACGTATTAGCTGTCTGTGGAAATTCACGTTGAAACGTAACTTTTAAAATAAACCTTGTTTTTTTAATGTACGTTATCATTTGAAACAAATCTATCCAATTGATGTAATAACCAATCTATGCTGTAAGTAATTCAATTAAATGGACCAGTGGCACAACGGATAAAGCGCTGAGTGATAATCAGTTCTAAGTGACAGTCTTCTGGGGGTCGAAGGTTCAATCCTCAGTGCGGGCGATACTAAGAATATAATTACGAATTACTTAAGACTTCTACCCAGACATGGCTGCGAAACGATAGCATTCTACGCCAATGGGTTAAACAAAGGTTCTCGTTCGGTATTTTGTAAAGATTCCCGAGTTTGACATAAATATTTTCGAGTTCGATAAAACGCACCAAAAGAAGGTCGGTAGATTGATTGAGTCGAGTCATTTAGAGCCAATAATGTTAGCAAGTGAGGCGCGAGAGCGCTCTATCCCTTAATAGACTACAAGAATGGCCTATGCTGGAAATCTCATTTCTTTGATCAATCATAACTCAAAAACCAATAAACCAAATTAGTTAAAACTTTACACAACATTTTTATTTGATAGGTTCTATAAGTGTGTAGAATTTCAGCATCATTAGTCAAGGCAACTCAGAGATCCAGAAAGTTCAGTCATGAAATCATGTTATCCGTGTGTACGTACGTACGTACGTACGTATGTGCCACCCTGTATATCATCAACTATTTGATGGATTCAGCTGATTTTTGGCAGAGATAGAGGTTTTAATTTCAGTTTACCATATACCTTAGTTTTCCAGAAAATTCCCCAAAAATGACGATTGTATTGAGGCATAGCCTTTACAAAAGTAGTGACATTCCATGATAAATGCCAGTATACTGAAATCATATGCCCTTAATAGGGTTAAGATGAAAATTCATATACACTAAATGTACAAAAGCAAGGAAATTCCCAAATTTTTACACTTTTATTGTCATTAAGAGTATGACTACATATCAACCAAACCATTTCATTATCACATCACTTCAGTATAAATCTCTATGCATGAGTGGATGAAGTGTGTGAGGTGCGCTTAAGAAAAATTCCTACCAGTAAAATACATAGCCCTTTTGTGCTCGCATACTCTTAATGACAATAAAAGTGTACAAATTTGGGAATTTCCTTGCTTTTGTACATTTAGTGTATATGAATTTTCATCTTAACCCTATTAAGGGCATATGATTTCAGTATACTGGCATTTTTTAACACCACACCAACACAGTTCTCAACAATTACAGACACACTGACACAGATTTCACTAAAGGCTTCATTCAAGGAATAATCTCAACACCACCACTCTCCCTAATGACCTCGTCTTACCCAAAAGATACATAGACACTCTTAAACTCCTAGCTAACAACAACAACATAATCATATCACCATCAGACAAAGGAGGGGGCATAGTAATCATGGACACAAATTCATATATTAAAAAATATCTACTCTATTATCCTAAAACTGACCAAAAACCTATAGATAAAAACATAGAACATTTCAACAAATCCTTCAAACACATAATCAAGAACAACAAAAAATGGGCATCACATATTGAATATCACCCCATCATTCCTACTCTATACGGGCTCCCCAAAACCCACCAACCGGACATCCCCATGCGTCCCATTGTATCGAGCATAGGTAGCACCACACACAAAATCGCACGGGCCATAGCTAACATCCTCACCTCACTAATGGGCACCATCAGTCCTTCCCACATCAAAAACTCAGGCGACCTTCTTAGCAGAATAAAAAAACATCAACGTAGAAAAGAAAAACATACATAGCCTAGATGTAACATCGCTCTAACTAATGTACCTGTTAAAAAATGCCTAAACTTACTTCACACACATCTAAAGAAAATCAAAACCGACCTACCCATTCCCCCCAACATTTTTATAGAAATAATTAGACTCATCACTGACGTAACATATTTCCAATTTAATGAAGTATTCTACAAACAAAAATTTGGACTCCCCATGGGCAACCCCCTAAGCGGTGTATTAGCCTGCCTCTTTTTAGAATTCTTAGAATCCGACCCTTTCAAATACAGACTACCCCCTAACATCGAATACTTTAGATACATTGATGATATTTTAATTTTCCTCCCCGTAGACATACAAATCAATAATCTTAAAGATAGACTCAACACAGTAGAACCCTCCATAAAATTCACCCATGAGACTGAAATAGACGGATCGATACCCTTCCTAGATACTCTTATAATCAAGTCCAACAACAAACTAGAATGTAAGGTACACCGCAAAAACACTCACAAAAATGATTGCACAACTTCTACTCTCACCATCATAACAAGATCTAAACAGGTATAATTATAGGCCTCTTCCTACGCGCCCTTAGAATATGTAGCCCCCAATACATAGATGAAGAAATAAAGTACATTTTTAACTCCCTAAAAACATTGCAATACCCCACACATTTTATATTAAATGCCAAGAAGAAAGCCTTCCAAATATTCTCCAGAAACAACACACAAAAAATCAGACTCCAAACACCTCTCTCATAGACAGACCCCTTCTCTTACCCACGCATTCCAATAACACATATGAATGAATATATATATATATATATATATATATATATATATATATATATATATATATATATATATATATATATATGAGGGTAAAATGCACGATATATCATAAAAATAAAATGCTGTGAAAGACAAGATGCGTTAAAAAAGACAAACAGAGAAAACACATTTTAACTGCTGGAAAAAAATCATCAATACCGGTTTCGTTCGGATCAACGAACGTCTTCAGAAAAAGTGAAGATTCTAAATTTATTCAGTAACGGTAAAAACAGGAAAAAGAAGAACGCATAGTGAGACGCCATTGGCACGTGTTTAACTATTTGAAAAAGGAAATAATAATAAAACGCGCGTACGGAGAGACGTTAAAAAATGAATAAATAAATAAATAAATAAATAGATAAATAGATAAATAAATAAATGAATAAATAAATAAATAAATAAAAAATAAATAAATAAATAAATAAATAAATGAATAAATAAATAAATAGATAAATAAATAAATAGATAAATAGATAAATAGATAAATAAATAAATAAATAGATAAATAAATAAATAGATAAATAAATAAATAAATAGATAAATAGATAAATAGATAAATAAATAAATAGATAAATAAATAAATAAATAAATAAATAGATAAATAGATAAATAAATAAATAGATTAATAAATAAATAAATAAATAGATAAATAAATACATAAATAGATAAATAAATAAATACATAAATATATTAATAAATAAATAAATAAATAAATGAATAAATAAATAAATAAATGAATAAATAAATAAATAGATAAATAAATAGATAAATAAATAAATGAATAAATGAATAAATAAATAAATAAATGAATAAATAAATAAATAGATAAATAAATAGATAAATAAATAAATGAATAAATGAATAAATAAATGAATAAATAAATAAATAAATAAATAAATAGAAAAATAAATAAATAAATAAATAAATGGGGAGGAGAATATATGGCTGAAGTGTTGTAAAAAAGAAATAGTTTCTTTAACCAGGGTCGCAATGGCGCAATATATTGCATTGTTTCAGTGCGGTTTTTGCCAGATGTTTGCTTAAGGAATAGGATCCGAGTCTGAGGTTTATCTTAGATGGCGACGAGAGAAGTATTATAGAGAATTCGATGTGTATGTGTACATATTATAAATTCTGATGGTCTTTTCGTATTAAAATCAACAAAAAAAAATGTTCCATAGGTTTCACGAACGTTTTGGATTCTTCGATTTGTCGAAAGCAAATCAACAAAAAAGCTAAAGAAAGAAGAGAATTTTTAAAAACGACAGCGGAAAAACGCGCATAGGACGTTTTTCGCATTGTTCAAGGAAGTCGTTGACTCTGATTTAAGACAAATTCTAGTTAATAACGCTAAAATTATACATTCCGAAACCAAATTTAAAAATAATTAAAAATACTCGAAGCTAAAATACTCGAAGCTATCTGAATAAAACCCCAAAACCCAAAATTAACAACATCGCATATGAAACCAGTGGTAACATTTTAAAATGCTTAACGTAATGCGATTTTGTTTTGTGATGCCATTGAGCGTAGCTGAATTTAAATCGAAAACGTTCGTGAAACCTGTGAGACCTATTATTTTTTAAATTTTAATACAAGAAAGACCATCAGAGAAATTGAAAAAAAATGTATAATAAAATTTTATTTTTAACAATGTTTGCATAAATGAGAAAATGCTGCCGAAATACACACGATATATATATATACAGGGTGGACCAAAATAAGGGTCCTATCTTTAAATTTGAATAACTTGAATTTGAATAACTTCCACAAAATAAAAGTTAAACTCACCAAACTTTATGTGTGTGTAGACTGACCCTTGCGAGATTTTTTGAATTAAACAAAACAAATTTTAGCCGAAAAACACTTCTTAAAACTTACAAAAACTAAAGTATTGTTTTTTACACTGTTTTGAGTTTTTTAAGCAAAAATAATGTTTTCTAAATGAGGGTACGTTCCTTAGGGCTAATACGGCTCATGCTTGCTTCGGAAGGGGTCCTTTACTTATTCTAAAAAAAAATAAAAAAAAATCAATAAATAAAAAAGTTATGAATTTTTAAAAATAGGACCCTTATTTTTGCCCACCCTGTATATATGGTAAGTCAATGAAAATTGATTAGACCTGCCAACTTATCAATCATTAATCTCCTCTGATGATAAGATTTTAATCTTTGAAAAGCCTGGTTTAAGGAATGAAAGAGAAGAAAAATAAATGTTTTTTATTAACTAAACTGCTCCTTGTTTTGAACAACTAAAGATGTCGATTTGCTTCCATTTGCAGGTCTTATTAATTTTCATTGACGTACCATATTTTTGCTCTATCCAGTATATTGAGCTTTCCTTATTTCACAATAGGTCCAACTCTCTTTTAGCTATAATCTTCGCCACTACTGACTTCTCACAGCCTGAACTGTCCTCCAGCGCTCACAGTAGCCACGGCTACTACTTTTCTTTATCTCTCCATCATTTCAACCCAAAATTTCGATGTACTTGCATGACATTTTTCTTCAAATTATCATCCCGAGGAAGTCTTACAATAAAGACGAAACGTTGATGAATATATAAAAATATCTCTTGTTTTTTCCATTTTCATTTCCCATATATATATATATATATATATATATATATATATATATATATATATATATATATATATATATATATATATATATATTATAATTATAATATAAAATGAAGTAGTAAAATAAGGTGTCAATCAAATGGATTCAACAAAAAGTATGTTTTTGGGTTGATATGTTTGATATTATGTATTTTTATGTATTTGTGTATATAATTTTATATATTTTCAAAGCGTAATTTTATTACCTGTAGTAGTATAACTGCGGTAATGGTCCTCTGAAGAGAAGAATTATCTTTGAAAACTCATGAGCTAAGGACTTAAGGATACTTTGCTTGAACTTTGAATTCTAATAAAATTTGATTGACACCTTATTTTATTACTTCATTTTATATCATAATATTAATGCTCTATCCAGTATATTGAGCTTCAGTTTTTATCCGGATGTTTCACTAATTATAAGATATTAGTTGACGCTTATATCTTCTGTTGGATTGCTTCATATATATATATATATATATATATATATATATATATATATATATATATATATATATATATATATATATGAATTATGAATTCATTATTATTGCTACATGATAGCGTTATTATATGTCCGATATGAGAGTGTTTAATATTATTGACTAAAAGAGCTTACCAGTAATTTCGTTTAAATCGTCATGTCAAGCTCTTGACGCAAAGGTCTCTTCATAGCCAAGTGATAAATAAACAAATATATATAAGCTTTAATTTCACATAGTTGGAACACTGCGATCACATTCGCTATTTAACATGGTTTACCAATTGGATATACACTTAATTAAAGAAATAAAGCATTTTCTCAACCGGGAGAACGATGGGTAGGGGAGAAATGGCACGGGATTTTACACCGGAAATATTACGCTAAAACTATGTATTATTAGCGTGTCAAAAGTACACTGAAATCTTGGCACGCTGTTGTATGCATGCTCTCTCTCTCTCTCTCTCTCGCTCTCTCTCTCTCTATATATATTAATTTATTTTATCTACATACGTATACGTTTCATCCTTAAGGGAATCGTCAGTGCAGACGATTGTAGAGAAGAATTATTAACACCGGACGCTGGACTCGAACCCCGAACCACGACTTATATTCAAACTCAAATTCCAACGTCTTAGCCCACATGGCCGTTGTCAACAACTCGGTAAATCAACGAGATTTTCCTATTTAAAGCAGTGAAAAGTAAAGTTCTACTATTAAAAGTAAAGTGTTCTAATATTGAAAGGAACATAAGTAAAGAACATATATACATATATATATATATATATATATATATATATATATATATATATATATACAGAGAGAGTGAGAGAGAGAGATATGTGTGTGTGTGTAAATACTGAATATATATATATATATATATATATATATATATATATATAAATTGTTTCATTTTACTTCAGTGGAAGTTCTCAGAAATCAAGGGGCCCATTCCTGGGGCTAACACTTATTCTCTCTATCGGATACATAGATATTCGAATATTCCATTAAAGTTATCCATTATCTTTAAACGAAAAAAAATCAACTCCCCAATTGACCAGTTATTTATGTTATAGTATATCTTTTTCGTGGTCTCTTGGTCTTACCTGATTCCAGGACAAGAATTCATCTAGTCTGGTGGAGTACCATAGTTTAGATTTGTCTCCCAAGTACTTTCAGACTCATCCGGGTCCATCAGCTAATTCTCCTCCGAAACTAAGATCCTGATTCGGACTATTGAAAGGATCTACTAAAGGATATCTAGACAAGGGTTGCTCAATCACATCCGCACATAGCAACCTAAACTTATTTCTTTTAAAATAAAAATAGTTCTTTGGGGGGAGGGGGGGGGGGAAGAATGTTTGGGACGCGGATGGGGGGTGGGGGTGAGAATTTGGGAGGGGGTGCGGGGGGGAATTTTTTGGGGGGCAGGTGGTTGGAAGGAGATTATCAACATCTTCATCCTGCGGGGGTGCTGATAAAATATAGGAACCGGAACATCCCCCATAATCCCTTACCGGATGTACCCGGTCTTGCCCTAAATTCTGTCCGGTTGTATCAGGTCATCCCATAACTTCTGTCCGGATGTATCAATAACAGTGAAACAAGGGTTGCTCAATCACATCCGCACCTAGCAACCTAAACTTATTTCTTTTAAAATAAAAATAATTCTTTAGGGGGAGGGGGGAATTTGGGTGGCGGGGGGGGGGGGGAATTATCAACATCTTCATCCTGCAGTACAGACACCGGGGGTGCTTATACAAAATAGGACCCGGAGGCTTCTGAAGTATAAGGACCGGGAGCGGGGGTTGCTTCTGCAGTATAGGCACGAGGGGGGGGGCTTCTACAGTATAGGACCCAAAGGCTTCTGCAGTATAGGGACATGGGGTGCTTCTACAGTATAGGGAGCAGGGGTGCTTCTACAATATAGGACCCAGCACCGGGGGTGCTTCTACAATATAGGAGCCGGGTGCTTCTGTAGAATAGGGACCATGGGTGCTTATGCAGTATAGGGACCAGGAGTGCTTCTACAGTATAGGACCCAGCACTGGGGGTGCATCTACAATATAGGAGCCGGAGGCTTCTGCAGAATAGGGACCATGGGTGTTTGTGCAGTATAGGGACCAGTGGTGCTTTTACAATACAGGACTCGGAGGCTTCTGCAGTATAGGCACCGGGGGTGCTTCTACAGTATAGAAACCATAGGCTTCTGCAGTATAGAGACCGGGTGTGCTTCTGCAGTATACGGACCATGGGTGCTTCTGTAGTATAGGGACCGGGGGTTCTTCTGCTCCTTCTACAGTATAGGACCCAGCCCCTGGGGTGCTTCTACAGTATAGGACCACAAGGCGTCTACAGTACAGGGACCGAGGGGTGCTTCTACAGTATAGGACCCAGCACAGGGGGGGCTTCTTCAATATAGGACCCAGAGGCTTCGGCGTTGTCCGGGAGAAAAGTGCTAAATATCCTAGATAGAACTACTGTAGTGATAGGTTTGTATAATATTTTAACGCCATCTACGTTTCTCTTCGGACTATTGTGCAGATGAAAAGGAGGGGGATCGGTAAAAGTGATTTTAGTAGTGCTCTGGAGGCCTTCTTGATTTTCTAAATACTCGGCGTTCACCGGGAGAAAAGTTCTCAATATCCTATTTTGCTTGCGGAGAGAAGGAGGGGTACCCCTGCTAGTTTCTAATAAATAGCACTTCGAACGGGTTAAAATACAAACAAATGCCACAGGTAAGTTTTAAAATAACTTTTATCGCTTACAGTTATATTCATTTGTTGTATATTTGTTTTTTGAGCGTTTTTAGTCTGCCGAGTAAAGTAAAAGATACCCAAAAGGATTTCTTCTTTTCATTTGTATGTTATCGTAAACCATTGCTGCTCAAAGAACAGCAACTCAATTCTTAACTGCTGACTAACTTAAATATGCTCCTGTCTCTCTCTCTGTCTCTTATTACGTGAACCAATCAGAATGTTTAGAATCTCCCCCCCCCGCCTTCACTCTCTGAAATTAGCTCTCCTACTAAGAAGGCGTATATGAAAGGTAACAACATAGCCGACATTTACGGACGTCAGGTTGATGGACGCATCGTTGAACCTACGATTCCATATAGAATCTCGTGTTACGACATAGACGATCGGCGATAATATAGATTCGATTAGAGAGAGAGAGAGAGAGAGAGAGGGAGAGAGGGGGGGAGATAGAGAGAGAGAGAGAGAGAGAGAGAGAGTACATTTGATCTAAACGATAACGCTCCTACAATATGAAAACGCACCAATGACATACCATTGGTGAGTTTTCATATTGTAGAATTCTTAAGATAACACATCTTTTATGAGGAAGTTCAAGATTCGAGGATCGGGAGATAAGGATGTTATCGACTGACATCCACAAGAATGGAGTATGAACCCCAATATATATATATATATATATATATATATATATATATATATATATATATATATATATATATATATATATATATATATATATATATATAGTTTTCAGGTTCGATTATTTTCGATAGGATTTCGAATCAGAGAGCTCTATGTCCGTTCAAACAGAGCATGAATAAGTTATGAGGTTTAAAAAGACTAAATATACATTCGGATTGTACACATTATAAGTTATTTCGACCTTAACTAGATCTCCTCGTTAAAATTGTGGTTGGAAACACATCCGAGGAGACCTAGTTAAGGTCGAAATAACTTATAATGTGTACAATCCGAATGTATATTTAGTCTTTTTAAACCTCATAACTTATATATATAAGTTATATAAGTTATTTGTTTTTTTCGAAAGCCAACTTATCCATCTGTATTTCTCCTCTGATGATAAGATTTCGATCTTTGAAAAGCCTTGGCTTAAGGAAAGAATAATAAACACTAGTTTATTACTGAATACACTTTGCATTGAACAATTGAAATTTGAAATAAATTTGGACAATCGTCACATATTTATCACTCTTTTTTCTTCTCTCTCTCTCTCTCTCTCTCTCACTCTCTCTCTCTCTCTCTCTCTCTCTCTCTCTCTCTCTCTATATATATATATATATATATATATATATATATATATATATACTTTGAAGGTATTTTATTTTACCTCAATCCTTTATTATAAAATTTCATTTGGATGCTTAAAAAAATATGAACTTTAAATCTATACCTAACTCCCGTGCATGCGTGATTTCATATCGAAAGTGGGGGGAAAAAACACATCTCATACGCCGTCTTATTTTAAGCTATTTTTCGCATGTTCTCATTAAGAGGAGTTCGCGATGGTACGCGTAGAATATAGCAAGTAATATTTTTTTTTAAACGATGAGTGCTTGCGCGTGACGTCAATAATATGCACGTGCTTGGTAAAATCCTCAACTATTGAACTTATCATTATGAATCATGGAATATGTATAACAGCGCGAGTAACGTGTACACATTATTTTTTATTTATTTTGTAAATTTACAATTTAGGGAGGTTCCACCGAAACCTTACCATACATCGCAAAGACAGAAAAGACATTACACACACACACACACACACACGCACACACACACACACACACACACACACACACACACACATATATATATATATATATATAGTCTCGGAAGTTTCTCAACCATTAAAACTATATTAAAAAAAAAACTTATAGTCCCAAGTTTTTCAGTGGAAAATCACTCATGTAAGTAAATTTATTTTTTACAGTTATTATATTAGTTTGTTTCTAACACTAACGGGAATTTATATATATATATATATATATATATATATATATATATATATATATATATATATATATATATATATATATATATATATAAGGAGAGGTAGTTTGGTTGAAGCATTGTGTGTAATACGTATATAGATGAGTATTAGAAGGCTATCACAATGCAAGAAATGGAAATATGTCGGTGTTGAGAAGTAAGACAAAAACAAGTGATTTTAAAAAATAATTTTTCCCCCTAAATAGCAAATCTTACTTGATTAGGCGAGACTTCAACACCGTGATGTAATGTGTGTGACCGTGTTCCATAATATATTTCGAGGAAGACCTCTTTGTAAAATGGTGGGTGTTTCAAATCTCAAATATGTTCTTTCGAAATATGATTTAAGGGAAGGATCAGATTTTCATTCCGCTTCATTAGATCTCAGTTTCTAACAGCTGTAGATCGATAAAATCGATATGCCTGTGTTGCAGATCATGTGTATATATATATATATATATATATATATATATATATATATATATATATATATATATATATGTAATGCAAATAGCATAATTGTGCACATATACCACCAGAAGTTCATTTTAAAAAAACAATCTGAAAATCTCGGTATTTTTGTATCTGTTGTAATGTCACAATTTTGTTTTTCCATATTTGATTTCGAAAATATGTTAATAATAATATTTTTTTTTAAGCAAATAAAAAGAGTTGGACGATTAAAACGTTTATGCACAACATTATTTTTGTAATACAATTCATTTTTTAGCATAGAAAACAAACAGCAACACACGAATTGTATTTTAACATCCACCAAAACATTAAAATGATAATTTGTCAAGAAAAACGTAGAAGTAGGTAGAAATTAATTTACTTAATCTTAATATTTTATTTTTGTCATCTATTTAACAAACTTTTCGAGACTTTTATCCACTGATGAAGTAAGTTTCTTCACACCAAAAATTAGTGTAAGAGAATATACTTCCAAAATACGATGCCATGAATAATCTTTGCAAGTGAATTGGCATCCATTAGTGTAAATTCGATGTTTAATAATACATCATAAAGTTTCAATCGCGTCCCTGTCTTGACTCTGAGGTGGTCAATCCATGAATTTGTTGCCTAGTCACTGTTTAAACGAGATGCATGGCTAGGGGCATTATCCTGCTGAAATAGGAGGTTCTTTCGAAATTCTTAATTCTAAGAATTTAACCATGGAATTAAATTGCTTCATACGAACTAGCAATAGTTACGAGAGTTCAGTTTTAGACCTTCAGCCACCCTGAATGGTCCAATTAACGCATCAGCATCAATTCCGGCCCAGAACATCACTCCTTCGCATCCCTGTTGACACCTAAATCGCAAGTGGGAACGTCCAACTTCAATGAGCCAACCTCTCTTTCGTCCACCCGGACCATCGAGCGTTGTTCAGGCTTCATATATCCACAGGACAGTCTGAAAATCTGTTTTCATATCTTTGTCTGTCCATTCTCTTCCATTTTTTTAATGGAAATCACTCCTGACAAGGCATGAAGCCACTTGATGTAAGGAGCTAACAAGAACGAAAGATGATTATCGAAAAAAACAGGAGATGCCTATTGGGCTTAGTCTTGAAAAGACCAAGACTATAGGTAGGTGGAAAACAGTCAGCAGGAAGAGAGTTCCACAAGCCTGTAGTTCTTGGAAAAAATCTACTGAAATAGGAAACTGTATTATAATGAGGAATCAAAACAGAGAATTGTTGGAGACCACTAGACCAACGAGTAAAACGAGCTGGAAGAAAGGAAGCAGAGAATAGATAACACAATTCTGAAAATCACATGCCATACTAGTATTTATAGAAAAGACTGAGACTAGCAACATCACGTCTGTGTGAGAGATAGAGATAGGGTTCAGAGAAGAAGAAAGGGTGGGGGTGGAGTCAATTAAATTACAGATATGTTTCTGAACCTTATCGAGAACCCTCAAATGAATCAGGGATTCACCAGCCCAAATATGACAACAGTACTCCATACAAGGTCTGATAGTAGATTTGTAGAGATAGAGACTAGCCTCAGGTGTGAGAAATTGTTTGGAGCGATAGAGAGAACCGACTTTACGAGAAACAGAAAGAGCAATGGATCTAATGTATGGACTCCAGAGAGATTTGATGAGAGAGAAAGACCAAGAAGTTTCAGAGTCGATTTTTCCTTAAGAGCAGAGCCATCCATGAAAATTGTAGGAAGAAAAGGGACATTAGTTTCACTGAATACGGGATAAAAAGTAGGTGATCGCTGATTTGCCATTTTCTCGAGAGAACGATTTCGCATAGATTCTTTATTTATACAGAAATTATGTGCATACATGTTTCAGCTACCATTTCTTTTGAAATAGAGCTTCTCGATGCCACGTAAAAATTCCTCGTTCAAGTCTCGCCAGCTAAAAGAGAAGGAGATGAAAATCACGTGGTCTGCCGCCCTTGACCTCTAAACCTTTTCTACTCCAACACGATTACCACGATGTAACATATTCAGCATATGACACACAAAATATCGTTGTAAACAGATCGGGCTACTTTTAAGTGAGTCACCCTGTATATAAACAGATTATGTTAAAATAGAAAGATTCTGGATCGCCACTGTTTCGTATTTAAAAAAAATGGCGGCGATTTCTCCTATCCCTGAAAACCGTGTGTCCAGCTGCCAGGCATAACAGCTATCTTGAAAGCGGAAGGGAAACACCGTGAAAGGAACACCCGTCTGTTCCCAATGGGGGCCGCAGTTTCAGCCGACACTTCATCATCCCTACCGTCCTCTTTTGCAACCCACAGTTGTCTGTGCCAAATTGCGCACCACGCCTCGAACTCCGTGTGAGTTCCCGAGATAAAAAGACGCAGGGATTTGTCAGTTTCCCTTTTGTGTGGTTTTCGTCTGGAAAGATAGCGAATTGGGAATGATTTGTTGGAATCAACGTCTGGTAAACATCTCTCTCTCTCTCTCCCTTTCATACTCCTCTCTTTCTTTCTCTCTCCCCCTCCCCCTCTCTCCCCCTCTCTCTCTCTCCCTCTCTCTCTCTCCCTATTTATATCTCTAAATTAGTAAGTAACAATTGTTAGTCCGGATTAGAATAGTATATTATGTTTCGAAATGAAAATTAATAATTTGATTTTCTTTGGATTCTTCGGACTACTATTCTCATCTCGGATGATATTCTCACGACGTTTCAGCCGATTTAACCTGCGACCTTCTTCGGCTGCAGTTGATCAAACCGAGGAATCTTTATGTCGAACTCGGGAATCTATACAGAAATTTTAACTGAACCCTTTATTTCATCAACGAGTGTTATGTAACAATAAGTTGTAAGAAGCAGACTTCTGGAGGTTGCAGGTTCAATCTACACTAAAGGCGATACTAACTAAGAATAAAATAAAAATTACTTTTTTTATCAAAGTTCCCTCAAACAAGGCAGACCGCCACTGTAAACGTAAGGTGCTACTGAGAATTAGGGTGTTGGTTTCGGGTGTCATCCTAAGTCGGGAGCTGTGTAGCGAGATGTCTGTTTACATTAGTTTTAAACCTCTGCATGTTGGTACAGTCGGGGAAACAGGGAGCAGGGGA